>JAWWEU010000081.1:118974401-119014128 GCA_035583155.1 Acropternis orthonyx | reverse complement strand
GGGCTAATTAGACATTGGCTATGTTCTATAGATAAGATAATTAAGTAGAGTTATAAAATTGTAGAATGCTGTATGCCCAGCGCGTGCGTCATTGTACTCTGACTACTGAAAGCTTTTAGCCGAACTTAGTAACTAAGACCTTTTTTGCCTTCACCCTGTCCTGGAAGTTTTCTTCCCTTGGATTTACGGCAACAACAGTAGAGAGACGTTGATTATTTCTCACAACAGTATAAAATTAGGAACTATGATTAGATAGGGAACTTGTGTTTCTTTAAAGATAAGGTTTAAGGCCAAAAGAGATTCTTTCTCCTCATGACTCTTGTGTGATGAATACTCAGACAGTGTAGTTTAGTCCCATGCTACACTTTCAAATATTAATGCCTTCTCTCAAAGTCATGGTACCTAGTCCAGAAATGAAAGCCTACTGTCTGTTCTGTCTGAAACAGGCCCACAAATGTCCTTTGAAATTGGCACAATTTTAATTATTTTCTTATGCTTCCCAAGCTACTAATTTTCCAGGATGTGCTGTCAAAATTCCAAACACCTACCCAACATCTTAATATATTAAAGCTTTATGTATTTTCCTATTTTGGAAAAACATCAAATATACTACTAAGCGTTCAATCAATCTTCACTTTGTCTTGACGTTGAATTCAGCTATCACTCAACATATTTTGAAATGTATTACAATATGAGCAAGTAGTACTGACTAGCATTAGACATGATTTATGTCTTAATCTGGGTGATACTTTGTCATTAAATTTTGTGATGATGCACTGACTAGATAATACAGTGCTGATGTTCATTTGCTTGCAGTCATGTCATGTATTGGTTTGATTAGACTGTATGGCTGGTTGATGACAAAAACTCATTGATTACATGTGGTCTGCTTCTCATTTCCAGTCAAGCTTTCTGTCTTCAGACATGAATAGTTTCATTAATTACGTGAACTAAACACATTGATGAGCATTCAAGCTAGTCTGGTTCTGGCATAATAGTGCCAGCATTATGGATTCATTCTCTACAGTCAATGAAAACTTGGTTATTCATTTAAATGAAAGCAGAATCAAAACCTATTGGTGTTCCTTTCATTTGATTATGCTCCTAGAATATATCCAGTACAATTTCCTCCTACTTTTAGAGGCTGTTATATTTCACAAGGAAAGACAGCAATTATTTATTCCAGATGTTAAAATCCCTCCCGCTCTGATAAAGAACTCTAAATAAGAAGAACAAAACATGACTAGCTAAAAGCTGGAGCTTTTAAAAAAGTTCTAGGTGTAAGTTAAATTTATTAGAATTTATACCGAGTCTTTTATAAAGGATGCAATTGTTCGATAACATTTCAACTGTGTTAAATAATTGGAAAAACTGAAGTGAAATCTTCAGGGTATTTCATTGCTGTATTTACACTGCTCAGCATTTGTCTTATCTTGCACTCCCCCTCAGTACCCAGTATATTCTCTCCACTATCCACTCCAGTCATGTTCTGGAGATGCATTTTCAAATCCCTTTGCCAAACAAGGGATATACATGTTTTTGTATGCTACCTTTAGTCCAAGAATTAAAATCAATGGAAGAAGCCTCCCATCCATCCTGTGACCGGAAATGGGCATTTCCCCATCCCCTCCCCCTGACCCATTAATCCAACTCATTGATCTTCCTTAACACAATAGAAGCCGGTAGTGTGTAAGACATGTAAAAACCTGTACCAGCACTGGATGTTCCTCTTGGAGAGCAGCAAGAGCAGATACATTCCCTGAAGGACAAGCTTGGACCCATGGGTGAACACAGTCCAGTGGCCTTCCCCAGAGAGGACCAGTCAAAAAACAGGCTCTGCTGACATTTCAGAGAAGATGCAACAAGGCAAAATAACTGAAGCAGGTGCAGGGTCCATCTAGAAGTCCAATCACAAACAGCAAAAGATGTGACTAGGGACAAAGCTACCCATAGCCCAGCTTTCAAGATCCACCCAGGAGATGTGGCTGGAGACAGTAGCTTTCCAGGCCCGAGCTGAAATGCTGCCCCAAATTGATGGCCATTGGGTGTAGGGATGAGGCTGGTTGGGGCAATTAGGGCATTTTAGTGTCCTCAGAGCCCTGGCAGCTCCACATAGGAAAACATACATGGAAATGAATGGGGAGAGGGGAGGAAATCAAGTGCTATGTGTGAAAGCAGTTTCAGGAAATTAAGACTTCTACAAGCAAATATGAAGTAACTGTTTGCAATTCTACTGCATTAGTATAAGCATCATCTGTCCTGTTCCTGCTTGACATAATAAGCTATAAGAAAACCCCTAAAGCAACCAAATACATAGTAAAAGTAAGTTTATGAGTAACATTTAAAAGGAAGTGTCTACTTTCAGAGCTTAGCAGACCCATACTTTGATGTGAGGCAAATACATTAGCTATTTTGCACTGTGGACTTACACTCTGTCTCAATTGACTTCTTGACATGTAAGTGTAAGGAGTCCCTTTGCAGACTTTTTCACTTTCAAATCATAACAATAGCAACACTTTCTCATGAAAGTTGCAAAATCACTGGACATCCAAGTGTTACCATGGTGTAATTGATTATCTTTCTCAGCAGTTGTTTCAAAGCACTATTTATTCCCATTGTGTACACTGAACAAGAAGAGAATTATTTGGACTTTATTTCTGATGTATTCATGGCAACAAGATCACAAATGAGGAGCACTGAAGAAATAAACTTCACTTGTGATGTTAGAAAAGCAGTTCATATTTGAAATCCTCTAGTCACTTCTGCTGCTCAATATTTTGAAATGTTATGTCTTCCTTCACAAAATTAGGGAGAGGAATATATAGGACAGAAGAAAAAAAAATAAATCTCTCTTTCAAGTTTAGTTATCCTGAAATATTTGCATCCTCACCCTTCTCCTTGCTAGCAGATAGAAAACAAAAGGGATTTTACAAAGTAGTTGCTTTTTGTCCTGTCTCCAGTGTTCCTCTCAGACTTTATCATAACAACCGTGTAAAAATCTGAACTTCCTTCACATAGAGACAACTCTCAGCAAGGTCTTCATCAGCTTTCAGTCCTATAGAAGAAACACTCAGTGCAAGTCCTCAAACCCCTGGCATGCCAACAGCAGAAAGGAGTTAGTTCCTAATCCTGCCAAGGGAGCAGTCATTTATAGGTGTTTTTTTAGCACAAGGAGTAAAACACTCCACGTTATGCTTGTCAGATACCTTTGTGCACAGCAGTAAACAGGTAATAAAAGCTTCACAATTCTGTCTTCAGACAAGGAAACTACAGATATGGTGGATGTTTTGGAGCTTCATGGGGCACTAATGGCATGATGGGGCCAGAAAGTGATTTTCATCCCAGTGTCTCTTCTATCCTTCACAGAACAGAGCTGCCTAAAGCCAGGGACTACTGCTTATGCAGGGTTCAGTTTCCGACTGGTTAAAAACCCGTATTTTAGTTACCAGCAACAAACCTTGATTTGGCCTGGGTTCTCAGAAGAGATTCTTATTATAAACATTTATTTCTAGAAGTTTACTTTTTGTTCTCCTGCAGCAGAATTTCTCAGGCGGCCATACTGAAAGGGTTAAAGACCCTCAAGCCCCTCCCTCCCAATTTATTTCTTGCTTACAAATAAAGAGATTTGCAGTGGCCATATTATGAATGGTTTTATTTCTGTCTGGCATTTTGTAATACATTGTTACCATTCCAGTCTTTACTATGTAACTAAAAAAATAAACCATAGATCTAAAAGTACACAGTTTTAGTTTTACTCATAATCAATATTAGCAATTGATTCAAAGTATGCTACAGAGGCACTTTAAAAATAAGGAAAATGCAATTTAAATCCATTTTCAAGGTTAATTACAAAGGTTACTTCTAACAAACTCAACTATCCACAGAGTTGCTAGTTTACTGTTTCCAAACAAAAGTTGACTGAGACATTCTATGTATGGCTGTACTTACACATATTTCAAAGCAGTAATGCTCTCTTGTGGTTAATGAGATGTTACAAAATATATTCTTCATTTGAAAAATGTGTGCAATACTCAAGGCAGAAATTAAGTTCATTTTTAAAGTGTAACACAAGTAAAACCAAATACATACACTATATACAAGGTGTTAAGTTAATAAGGCTGCTTAGTCTTTAAAATCTGGTGTATGGTACTACAGATAAGACACACACACACCCATGGATATTGCCCTGAAAGTCTAAATCTAAGTGCTTGCATAAATGTCCCAGCTACTTTTAACACTCAATTGGACTTTCAAACTGAAGCAGAAGTTACTTCTGAAGTAGATTTCTAACATGGAGATGTTATTTTTGGAGAAGAACATAAGAAAAAAAAAGCTTGATTAGCCTCTGGACAGTCTCAATTTTCTTGATGGTGTTAACATCTGCATAACTGTTCATGCTGCATATTCATTTATACATACAGAACAAGAAACATAAACCCAGGTCTTCTAGTAGGAAACGGGAAACATTCAAAAGAATAAATTTTCTTTATGAAAACTTGATTTATATATACAGTATATATATATTAAAAAAACCCTATACAATTGTCAGAATACAAAAATATGAGTGCAGTATCTTTTTATACTTCAAAACCTAATGATGAAAAATCTAGATATACTGAGTCTGGTATGTGCCGCACGTCTAATTTACCAATGCCAGGGTACTGTTGGAGTACAATTAGAAAACCACTACCTGCCTTTATCAACAAGTACAGAGATAAAATATATAAGGCAATGCATTAGCTCTTTCCATAAACAAAAAAGGTGCAAAATATGCGCAAAATGCTGGCAGACATAACCATGAAGGAGCTGTAAAATAAAGAGTATGGAACAACATATATATATATACACACACTACAGTTACTGATTTGCCCATTTAATTGAAAATAAATGAAAAACACTCTCCTTTTTTGAGCATCATGCTTAACCACGATGTGTATACTCACATTCAAGCAATTGTCTTAAATACATATTTATATATATATATATACACTACATCTGACAATGAATTAGTAAAACATATTTGCTTGTGAATTTCTCTGGGTAGAAATAGATTACTAAGACTGTTCATTTTTTTTCCTATACAGGATTCTTAAAATGAAATTATGTATGATTACTATAAATCTTTGTTGACTAAAGTTTAATTGTTTTGGCTCTAAACCAGTAGAAGTTCTGACTACTGTAGACTGCATCAAAATAAACAAACCAGTCCAAAAACCTGATGCATTCTCTAAAAAACAGTGAAAATCACCCAGAAAGTCACTAAAGATTGCAACACTCTCAATGGACATAAAATTGGCTGGTTGCTTCAGCCGGCAGCAGGAATATTTACTTTAAAATAGATCTCTAGACACAAAAAAGTTTGACACTGAGAAACTGGACTATATACATTTTTATATTCATTTACAAGGAAAATAGGTGTTACAAAGGAACTAATTTGGGGAACTAGACTGAATCAATGCTCCTTTCATAGATTAAAGACTGTTTAACATCCTATTATTCATTGTTACAAAGATAGGCCAAACATCATCAGCTCTACTTAAAATCAAAATCTAAGTTTTCTCCAAGTAGGAACTCTGTGGCAAATCAGCTCTTCCTTGGCCTGTAACCCTCCCTTCCCAGTTATTAAACCACCTATACATCACCCACAGACTAGCACTGAATCATAGTACTATTTGGTAATGCATGCCTCTAGATCCCTTAATTTATTCCTGGAAGAATTACAATTGTCTTGGAAGAAAAAGTAAAACTTACATACAGAATGCTTTCCCTAAAACAGTACAGCACATTGTAGTAAAAATAGGCTGCATAACCTGTTTCTGTCAAAGCAAAGATTTAAGAAGCTATAGGTGATACACTCCTTGTAAATCATCACTCTTGGTGATCTCTTCTTGTCATCTGTAAGTTTAGAAATTTATGAGAGGATAAACATACTGTGATGAGAATGGATTTTTTTACTCTGCAAGTGCACCTTGTATAAGGAACAAATATATCCTCTACATATACCAAACAAGATAAAAAACTTCAATAACAAATGTATGTAAATTTATAATTTAAGAATGGGCTTATTAAAGGTTCAAATAATGTTATTAGAAGTCAATGTGTTAGAATGTGCAGTATGCTCCAAAAACAGAGAGACAAGAAAAGCAGTCTGAAAAGTTGAACAATGTTTCAAGAAAATACAGGCTTTTGAAGACCATTTTGAGAAATCAGGCACTCACTTTTGTTAGACAGTCAGTGGGATGTTTATGCCCCATTTCCTCTGGAAATAGGTTGGATTCAATGACTTATAAGTTGGAGTCAATGATCTCAGAAGTCTTTCCCAACCTAATTGATTCTGTGAAATCATGTTTTTATGCACTATCTGTAGTCTCACAAAACCAGGACTTAAGTTTCTCGGCTTCTTGATACCAGGCTAAACAGATACTTTACTTTGCAGTATGGGTCACCAATAAAGCTCATAATGCTGAATAGATTTTGGAAAACTGTCTCTAGAAGGGGCAAAAAAGAATAAAGAACCAAAAATTAGATACAAAAACAAGAGGTCAAGATTTCTGATGCACACTCATGAAACAATAGCTAAAGAATCTGGTCCAGTGACTGGTTCATAACTATTTGTGCCATACAAATGTCTATTATTCCATGCTTTCAACAGCAAAATAAAATAGGTAATTATCGTATTATACAGGGAGACTATTTTGGAAAATTTGCACTCTACCATTTTCAACGCTATATAAAGAAGTGATGACTATTACAATAATGCATGTGCAAGCAACGGATTTTATCATCTAGGCTATTTGATATTATACAGGATTAGCAGCTTCATATAGCTGACAGCAGACTTCCCTTGGAGTAAATCAAACCTCATGCAGGGAAACCTCAGAGGAGGATGGGAGCTCCCAGGTGGGCGGACAGCAGCACACCCCTGGCATGAGGCAGCTAAGGCTTCTCTGCACTTGTGCCCTCTGAACAAGCAGAAACTGAAACATTACTGACATTTCTGCCTGGAGCAGGGACAACCGCAGCCGATACTGCCGCTCTGGATAAAACACATCTCAGAGTACAAGATCCTGACTAGAAGAGCAGCTATAGAAAGCTTGACTCTATCTTACGTACAAACACTAGGTCATGCTATACAAAAAAAAAAAAAAAAAAAAGAGCCTCTAAAAGTAAAACTTTGCTTTCTGATTTGGAGTTTGTTTTGATTTTGTGTGTATTATGTTTTTTTTTTTCAAAAAGATTAGTCCAATACCTTCCACTAACTGTGAAAGAGTAGATTCGCAAGCACGAAGGTGAAGTTGTTACTGGAGTGTTCATTACTGCATGTCTTTGTCACAGTTTAAGGCAAACATTCTATATTTAAGGTAGAACAGCAACTGATATGACTACATAAATATATACATATTGAAACACAAATATATGTGCTGACATATATACCTGTGGATATATAAAAATATTTATTTTCTTAGCAAAGTTAATGTCTGTGTAAAAACATTTAGAATACTGAAAAAGGTAGGAGCTCCTTTGGAGAAAAGTAACAAGTTCCCTAAATATCCCATATAAAAACCCCATTCTCTGCAAGAGCACAGATTCCTTTGAATTCTCACTCATTTAGCTGTGTATTAATATATTCGTTGAAGATTTTATAAATAATTAGATCATATGCAACAATTATGTTGTGAAGTGTGATTGCTACAGCATAACTATAGACCTCTGTTGTACAAAAAATAAATTTTATTCAGACAGTATGTGTCTTGCTCTAATGGAATGCATAGCTACTGCTACAGGTAGAACTATTTCAGAATACAGTTTTTGTTTTAATGTGTTCACATATGAAACCTCATTTGGGGGGCATTTTCTCTGAAAAGTCTTTGGCCAAAAGAATGGCCAAATGCAGCTAAATTTTCCCTGGGCCCTCTAAACAGTCAGTACAATTTCAAAATAAATTTATAACAATTACCACTCCAAAGAACTGAAATGCTATACAAAACAATTCTGACTAAAGATGGAAAATGTAGCATAAAATATCAAACCCCTGAACTATGCTTCAACTTAAACCACAGATATTTCCAGTTAAACATAACAATACTGAATCATCCCTGCCTTTTGTAGATTTGCTACTGTAGTGCTATAGGAGAATATACACAAATCGGAAAACTCTGAAATGCAGAGAGGTAATAATGTAAAACATCCACCAGACAGTCTGAAATTCAGCCTAACAATGGATGAAGATCACATTTATTTTTTTTCCCTTCATTATAATGGCAACTGAAAAAGGGCAGAACTTCACCTCACATGCTATATAGGTACTCCTTCTAATGCCGTATAGGTCCTTCCAAAGCAGTGTGACAACGCACTGCTTCAGACATGGCTGGGTTTCCTGATTACAAGCACACGTTCATAGCAGCAGTCTAACTGCAGCCATTAAACACAATTCTGAGATGAGTTTTCCATCTTTAAACCTCACTTACATACATCATATCCTTAAAACAGTAATGTGAACATTCTGAGAAATTAGGAAAGTGACAGGAGAAAAGGTTTTTTCAAGTGCAAAGGGCCCCATATGAAGTTCATTATCAAGGCTAGTTTATGTAGGCTTTTATTCCTTCCAAAAGAACACGTTCTGTATAGTGTGCATTCTGTATAGTGAAGACATTCCCTCTGAAAAAGACATTTGTTTTCAAGCTGCTGGCTATACCTATAATGTGGCTGAACAAGACACATCAAATTAATATGATTCCAGTGTAAAATTCCAAAGGAAGATTCCTGATCCACTAGTGTAAGGCTGGAGTGCACAGATTTCAGAAATGTTTTTTGGAAGACATTTTTTAATACTAATAGAGAATATTTAGGGTATTTCTGTCTTTATCCTGAGTAAGAGGGTTTGTTTTCTTTTTTTTAAAATTTATTTGTCAAAGCTCCAGGCACATACTACTATAGTGCAGTTGGATTTTTGTCATATAGTCCCAGCATCCTAAAGGCCATGGTGTTGTTTTCTGGAGCAGTTCTCATTCTTCTCCAACAGGTGGTGGTGGCTGGCATAACTTGTATAATCTGACAATGACAAAAAACAAAGCAATTGTTATTCTGAGAGCTTGTTCTTTATTAAGGTGAGTAAATTTAAGGCATATAGACAAAATCTACATTTTCCTGCATTGCAAAACAAGAAGTACTGAATTCTGTTTAATACCATAAACATAAAACTAGTAATATCTTTGTAAGCATTAATGTTTACATTAAAAGTAGAATCATTAAAATATGCATCTATAAACAGACTTATAAAGACATTTCAGTATAGTCCAATTTTCATATTTCTTCAGTGAAGATCCCTCCACTAATCCAATTACCAATTGTTGCCCTGAATTTCTGAACTGGAAAAGCTGCTCAGTGAATGTAATTGCCTCCATTTCTGTTTTGTCTTGGCACAGTCAAATCTCACTCTGAGAACAGTTCCCTAAAGAACTGATGCTGTCTGAAGCACCTAAGACAGATGTCAGACACGTGACAGAGCAGCATGAGCATTTTAAACTCTCTCCCCTCTATTACCATATGGATGAAGTCAAGATTAGTAAAATTTTGTTCAAATGACTACCTCAGTAGTCACTGAAATAGCCACTCCTTTTATAAAGGCTTTTGGACTTCTGTTAAACCCTTTTGAAAGGATTTGGTTATTAGCAAGTGTTTGAAACTTTATACCCTAATGTTAGAAATACTGAAAATAAAAGGCAATCATTCTGACCTCAAACCCTCTGTTCTGTACTCCTGTCCACCTTACAGTATCTTCTCTGCAACCACAGCAATTAGAGCTAGCAATAGACATGATCTCACTCAGAGGTTACATCTTATCCTCAGGGAACACGTATCATTGAAGGAATAAGAAAGAAGTGACCACATATGGCACGGGAAGCAGAAAAAGCATCAGAAGCAGGAAACAAAAATACAAAGACACAGCATGAGCATTATGAACACTCTGATGTTGAAATATCAAATAGAGATAGCAGGTTTGGTAGGTCTGGCCACAGGCAGGGCAGTGTATCATCCAGTGACTTGGGGGCTAGGGATACTTAAGATACTCAAGAGTATCTGAGTATGACAAGGATATTTTGCAAACTTGCCTGCTAAATTTCACACTATGACTCCATTTTAATGAATTCACAATTTTCTAAATTATACTACAAATCAACACAGAAAAGAAAAATCTGAACATGTGGTTGGAATCGACAAACAATTCAAGAACAATGGGCTGATGCCTTCTTGGCATGACACTCTGCTACTGAAATGATGTGATATGAGTATGTACAGCTTCCTCCATGAGTGTTAAAAGCCTCTGCAACATTCGGGCACATCTTGGCAGAAACAGCATCCTGTGGCTATGCAAGAGCAGGGCAGGATGGCTGCTGTTCTCCAATTTCAGTTCCCTTAGGAGTTAAAACTCATGGGACACTGAAAACACACAATGGCCTGGGCTAAACAACTTTCCCCTGAATCTCCCTGGAAGTGATTATCAAGCAGTATTGTTTCTGGGTGGTAAGAATGCAGAGAATCAGTGCTGTCAGCCAAACAGAAACTGGAAACCTGCTTTCCAATCTTCACAATAATATGTTCTGAAGATCACTGGGTTCTTCCACATGGTCATATGGCAGATTCAGAAACACAATCATTTAAGGTCGCATTGTGCAGACACCAAAGTATTTGTTAGCAGCCATATATACAAGACAATACACATATATCTCATATTTTTATACCAGTAAGAGACTAAGATGGTTTGATCTTTATAAAGACAATTACACAGAGAAGAATAAACAGGAGTTATTTGATTCTGCTGGTATAATAAAGCAGCAATATTCAAATCTGGCAGAAGACTGATAAAATTACACTCAGAATCTCATCTAAGTAATTGCAGTGGGGTTAATACTTGATGATGTTTTAGCAAAATCTAATTTCTATGGAACAATGTGCAGCAAAGCTCAGCCCCAAGTAATGAGGTCTGTGTATTCTTCAGGTTAAAATGGTAATCCTTAAGATTGTCTTCAGAGCAAGTGATGTAGGGGAATTCTGAAGCAAACTAACAACAAGGCTGCATAACTCCCTAAGGATCTAAAGTTGCTGAAGATGCTATAGAGCAGAAACAGCCTGTTTTGGGTCAACATACATGGAACAACTATTTGAGATGGTACAAACAGATGCACTGAGAAAACATGGAA
The DNA here is from genome assembly GCA_035583155.1 of Acropternis orthonyx. Classification (NCBI taxonomy): domain Eukaryota; kingdom Metazoa; phylum Chordata; class Aves; order Passeriformes; family Rhinocryptidae; genus Acropternis; species Acropternis orthonyx. Next base: position 119,002,927 of record JAWWEU010000081.1, on the reverse strand, counting down.
ACAGTGGCACCTGCAGAGAACAGAGAACCCTGTCAAGCAAATTTAAATGAAACCAAGTGTAAAATTGTTTTCCAAGTAGAGAACTGAGAATCCATAGTATTGTTTAGCTATATACCAGAAGTATCACTCCTGCTGATGACTATTCTGACTTATGTGATTTATGCATCTAATAATACACCACATGTCCCAAACACTGAGGTCTGGGATATTCCTGTGACAGTGCTGTTGCTGCTGACTGGTAACAGGGTTGGGTGCATCTGTCTGTTCTGTCTTCTAGGTGTTATCTCATTATTTTTCTTCAGCTTTTCAATGCTATGTTGTGGGAGTTTCGGCTGGAGAGAGATGATCTTTTCTCAACTGATGCAAAGCCAAAAAATGTCTCATTGCTAAGCTTTCCCCCCCCAAAAAAAACACTTAGATTTTTCCTTTATCACAAAAGCTCAGAATCTAGATACTCACTCTGTCATGTAGGAGTGGGAAAAGTTTGGGTTGCAACAATTCTTTGTCTGTCTCCAGATTTATGTCATAAAGGAGGAGTCCATTTAAGGCCCAAACCATACTGTTCAAAATATGAAAAGGCTTCTCACAGCTTTTAATGTAATAAAATGTTAATTTATCAGCACAGATTCCCACAATGCAAGATAAGTCAGGAAATTTTGGTCCTGGACTGCCTCTCAGATAATCTCTACTGTGAATGCCCTCATCTGCTGCTAAGAGCAATGACTATATACTGAGAGATTTACTCTATAATCAGTACTTTTGTTGGATGTTGCTTAATCTCCTTTATGAGACATGCAAGATGTATATATGCTACAATAAATATGGCTAGTAAGCAACTGAACAGCAGCTGGTACTCAGATTTACTCATACCTTGTGCACTTAAAGTACACTCCCTTCCTAGAATCAGTGAGCACAGGCATGGAACAACATGCGGTGATCTGTTGCAAACAAGCTCTGAGAACAAGTTATCAGCAAGCCTGATTCACTCCTGGGAGAAACTGGGGTACTTGAGAAAAGGGGAGCAAGTTTTGTAAGATCAAGTTCTTGACTATTAGTGCTCAGAGCACAGAAGACAGTCTTTCTGTGAGGCTGTGGAAATAATGTGTTTTCATTCACATGGCTACCTCTATGCGGTTTTACTAATTCCCTGTTTTCTTACTGAAATTTAAACACTGCAGTGGATCTGTTATGCATTTCACATTTCTGTTTAGCTCTGTTAAGCTTTCAATGTGTTATCATTAGTCAACAAAAACATATTATGTTTTAAATAGGTAAAAACCAGTTTAAATTAGTGCCAGGTTACTAAAACCACTTTAAGATCAAATTAAGAACATGGTTGTTTCATTATTTTCATTTATAAGTATTGTGCTTGTTAAGAAACACTTCAAGTACCTGCAATCCATCACAGCATTAAAAAGCTGGATAAATATAGAACAGTCCATTTTTCATTCTAATGGATGTTTCAGAAAGAGACGAAGAAAGACTACATCATCTCTAAACATAACTAGAACATGATTTTGCAGAGATAGTGCAGTACAGTATTTCATTAAAATGGGGTTATGGATTTAGTTATGAGTATTTCTCCAAATCCACTGAACATTACAAGTGATGAAGGACTTACTCCAGTGTTTTCATAATTAACGTGAACTTGGTTTCATTTTTCAAAACTGAGCACATTTTGAAGTGCTACACAGCCTGAACTTTTGCAATTGATTACCTCAAGTGAAATGGTGTGGCTAAGAGCACAATTGATTTTATGCACATTAAGCCAAATCTTACCAGTTAGGGCAAAATCTAGTCAATGTTTACTGCTAGCTTTTGAGCAGCTAGGAGTGATTTTGGCACAAACTAGAAAAAAACGTGGTCTAGGACACAAAGAATAAGTTACCTTGGCACAGACTGTGGCGTTCGATCCCTGACTCCTAAATTCTTGGCTGTGTTTTGTACTCTTGCACCCTATGAAAGAAAAACAACAGTTTTGTTTCATTTATTCCAACACAAGTAAGGAAATTTTCTGAGCTTTCTAGATGAACATAACTATTGATTACAATTAATTAATATATGTATTAATTCCATCTCCCAAAACAACTATCATCTTCTAAGGTGGGGAACAAGTTAAAGCAGTACATTAATTCTCAACTTAGAGAAATATGCAGAAAAGAAACAAAAATCTTCCTACTTGTCACACCTTGCTAATATAAAACACATTCATAAAAAATTAACAATTAAGGTTTAAAACAATCCAAACCTATCTTGTTTCCATTTGCTTGATTTTTGTCACCATGTGTTGTAAAAGTCATGGATAAAGTTCTTTTCTGAAATGTCACTTATTTTCTATGAACTTCTGAACAAACAAATATTTCTGATTGTTTCCTATGAATAGCTTTCTAGTTAAAACTACAAAAATTATCTAAAGATAGGCATGAAATAAGGATTAGAAAAATGCAGGTCCTGATCTTCCTGTATAACAAAAAATTCACAAAAAAACACCAACAAGTGAGCAGGAACCTTCCAAAATTGTTTAGTCCAATACCTCTGCTTATAGCAGGGTCAACTAGAAAAGTTGGTCTCTCTGTACCTCAGTTGATCCTTTTAAAAACAATAATCAAAGTAATTTTGTCTGACTCATCCAGTAAGGAGGAAGTTGACAAAACCTGCACAGTGTTCATATTTGTGATATTGAAAAACAGAGACTCTTCTGCAAACAAACTTAAACATATCAAAGAACTTAGTAAAGTTTGTTTTTAAATTATGAGGTCTAGCTTTTAAGGTGCACAGTTGTATTAAAGTAGTTACGAAAAATACCATGTTTTCTATGATTTTAAAGGACATGGAAACTACTTTTTCACTACTCTCCATTTATTTCCCCTTGTGTACTACCTAAATTCAGGACAAAATAACAGAACAAAAATATAGAATCTCAGAATTCTTACAGTGAGATAATTGATTGATGTGAAGCATCAAAGATAATTTACACTCCTAACAGAGCTGCAGAGCCAGAGTCACATGAATGTAAAAGAGGTATAATCATTGGTTCAATACGTAGAATAAGACCAGGCCTTTTATTTGACTGAAAGCAGGTACTCAGGTAATTGAGAAGGTATTAATTCACTGCCATGGGCTCAAACAGAAGATGAAAAAGGTTGTCTGCTTACACACAGGTAGGTTCTCATAGTTTATGTGCATCAAACATGCCACAAAAAAAATACTTTGTCCTTACATTTTTTGTAGGAACAAAATATAGTGGCAAAGAGAGAAAAAAAACCAACCAGAATACCTACAAAACTGAAGGCAGAATATAAAATTATTTCACTAGAGCTGCATCTAGCTCAGTAAGCTCGACTCTGACAATTGCAAAGACACATGACTACACAGCACAACAAACATGTCTTTCCCCAGAAACTTCTCCAGAATTCAATCATTAGTCATTCAGTACTTCCTCTGTTCAGCAGCAACAATGTATTTAATCAACTTCAATGATCCTCTTCTTTCTCATCTTGAATCCATTAGTAAACTCACACCATTAACTTTCTTGTGAAAAGAGATCCACATCTTTGGCACAATCTTAGCTTGTTATGTCAGGGATCACAGAATGGTTTGGGTTGGTGAATCTTAAAAAGACAATCTTGTTCCACCCTCTCTGCCATGGACAGGAACACCTTCCACTAGACCAGGTTGCTCCAAGCCCTGTCTAACCAGTCCCTGAACACTTCTAGGGATGCAGCATCCATAGCTTCTATGGGCAACCCGTTTCAGTGCCTCACCACCCTGACAGTAAAGAATTTCTTCTAAACCTAAAGTCTGATTTTTTTTCTAAATTAAAGGGCCAACCCAAGCCCACTCTCTTTCATTTTGAAGTCACTAAGCTTTGTACTCTTGTACACTGTGTACCCTTGTAAAGTCTCTCTCCAGATTTCCACTATTTTAATTTGGTTTGAATCTGATGGTTTTATTTGATCCCTTTAGTTCTGCAGTGGTGAGGACAATGGTCAGTCCCTACCCATGACACATGTTCTGTAGAAGTCTGTCATATCCTCCTTCACTCATTAACTTGACCAATCCTAGATTATTTTGTCTGTCTGTTGTCTATAAACCATTCCTAACCCCTGATAATTTTTTTCTGTCCTTCTCTGAAGTTTTTCCATTAAGCTATATCCTTATGGAAGTGATAAGAACATCAGACAGTTCAAAATGCAGGATCATGACAGCATGATTTGTACTTTGTCATCTATCTCTGCCCAAACCATCATAACATCTGCTTTACTGATAACTACTGAGAAATGAGCTGATGTTTTCTGTCATATCCTGAGGTCTTGAACATGAAATGAAATAGCAATCTCAGAGTCAATTATTTTAAATATGAACTTAGGGGTTTTTTTTTTCCCCAGTGTACTTCACTTAGGAGTTATCTGCACTGATTTTCATCTGCTATTTTATTGCTCAGACATGAAGTTCTGCAAGATTCTTCTGCAATTCTTCATAGCTACTCCTCATCTTTAATAAAAAATTGAAAAACCTTCAGTGGAGAATAGAGAGAATGATTAGATAAGAAAACACAACTGAAACCTGACAAATCAGATGCACTGATTTCTTCTATCTGCACAACAATGGCTTATCACAGAAATGATAAACTAATTTGGGACAGACTTTTTTGCAGGACCTGAAGCAGTAGGAGAAGGGGTAATGTTTTTAAACTGAAAGAAGGTAGATTCAACCTAGACATTAGGAAGAAATTTTTTACGATAAGGGTGGTGAAACACTGGAACAGCTTGGCCAGAGTGGTAGATGCCCCATCTCTGGAATCAATCAAAACACTAAAATTCTGTGCTGAAAAAGGAATAAAATCTGGTCTCCAAGTGTATGGTATACAGAACAGAAACAGGAATTGAAAATAAAAAAAAAAAAAGAAAAAAATCAACTTAAATGTTTGGCATGAGTGACATAAGGATAGCTGATCAGGTGTTGGTTACAAAGTTAGATGTATTGAGTCCAGACCTTCATCACCTTCGCTGTCCTTTTGTCAGTGTCACTTCCTAACATTTTAGCATAATAAAGACACCCCACCATGAAAGACTGCTGAGACTGGCACATGATTAACATAATTGAGAGCCAGAATATATATATATATATACATGCAAAAACTATCTAAATTAATCACATGCAGATCCTGAACATCAGTGCTGTGACTACCTCTGAGAACAAAACCAGCTTATTTTTACTTGCATCACTCACTAGACAAACTAATTTTAGGATCTTTCTCATATAATAAATCAAATTCATTTATTTAAAGAGGAGTCTAGCTTTATATAACCATGTAATTTATTGTTTAGTAGGGGCACAAATTAGATCTTAATTAAAACCACCAGATTCTTTATTTCTTTTGAGGAAAAGCTCCCAGGAATTACTCATAATGTGCTACATAACATCTTTTTGTCACCACTGAGCATCGTGATACTATTTGTATTTCAATATACTGTTAATTTATACTTCTCCAGTATTATTCTTAATTGAGACTGTCTCACATAGGTATAAGGGATAGCTGTGCTATGTGATTCTAGAGTGCTACCCTCTGCATACCAGTACTGGTGAAAGATGATGGCAGCTCTGAGGAGACATCAGCAATCTGGACTCTTCTATATTATCATTGCCATGAAAAAAAGTTACAGGTTTATTTTCAAGCCACACAGTAATTTAATGATAGCAAGAACCAGTCACATAAAGAAAACATTCCCTTCATACTCTGTTCAAAAAGCTCTAAATCAGTACAGTTCTTGTGAGAATTATACAAAATGTAGTGCTGTTATTATACTCACAAAAAGGCATGAAAACATGATTACTCACTTAAAAGATAGCACAGATTCTCTCCTGGTCTTTTCTGTTTATCAGGTTTTTAGTTACCTTTCTTTCTCAGAGCCCTCTGCCCTCCTACAGCTCCTTTCCTATGCCCTGTCCTCTCCACACTTTACTGCATCCTGAAGACACAGTGCTGTTAGGATGCTTTACAGAGTATTTTGTGGGTACAGCTGTTTAGCTGAGTATGTAAATGAGCAAACAAAGTTACTAAAAGATAGTTGGACTGTTTTGTCAACTTTTTTTTTGTTTTATAAATCAATCAAGACTGGATTAGCAGATGAAAAACAGAAACCACTTAACTAAAACCATCCCAAAGACCCAAATTCATACCCACTCTCACAAGCTGGTCTCTCTCCTTTAGATCGCACACACTGGGTGCTTGTGAATACTTTATTATAACTGACAGGGCTATTACCTTGAACATTGTTCTGACAATACAGTCAGGCCTATTATAAGTCTTGTTCAACATGATTCTGACTTTATTCCTGAGGTCATCCAGTCAATCAGTTGCCTCCAGTTACTCATTACTGGAGCACCAAGTTGGAAAACATATCAGCTTCAAGGAGAGACAATTTGCCTTTGTGAAAAGCTGATACTGCCAGGAGTTAATGTAGCTGAGTAGCAGGTGGAATGGATGTACTTTCATTTGCACTTCCCTGTGGCTAATATCTTTATTCCACAAAGGACGTAGGGTGTAAACAGGCTGAAAATTTTGTTAGTTTGCTTATCTGAAACCAGGAAAAAGGCATATATATTGTTCTTAACTAAATGTTCTGCATCAAATCCCAAGAAGCCTTTTTATTTTTTTTTCTTCCAAGCTTTATGGCCTGCATTATTCTCCTGACAGTTAAATCCTACAGATAATTTAAACATTAAATCCAAACAGGTTTCTAGAAAATACCGTAGTGCATTGTTGAAATTACTCCAAAACATTAGAATTTAATGGAGGGTTATATTTCTACTAAAAAACTCCAAGACTGATTTAAAATTACAACAAAAGATTATTACTCTATTAAATGCCATAGTGGTTTCCTGCAAGAGGAAGAATGTGTGAAAAAAGTTTGACTTGATATACTAGCAGACATTTTTGCAGTGTCTGTGGGTGGTATTGAGATATCGGGAGCTTTAATAGCTATTGATCACCTGCTGTTTTACTTCAAAGAATGTAGCCTCACTGAAGGCCTTTTTCCACATCTGTATTTGAGCATGTACAGCTACAGCTGCTCAAAACCATGTGAGTTTCTTTCATTTTGTCTTTAATTTTCATTTAATAAACTGCAGAAGATCCACAAATGAATCAGCATTTTTTGAAACAGCCTAGATCTGTATTTAAAAAAGGTACACTTTGGTAGAACACATCCTGCAAGCAGATACATGCAAAACCCTACAATCATGTTGTTTTATTGCAAAATACCCAGACCTGCCTTTTGTCTAGAACTTCACGAGCAGACATATCACTATATACATGCAAGTTTATCCTTACATAGCAGTAGCTTTCTTTTCAAGTCAAATTAAAGATGTAATTTCTGAGCAGATGTACATGACTTGATTCAAGAACCTCAAAAATATTTTTTTACTACAGAAACTTAATTTATGAACTAAGTGAAAGTCCAATATGAAAAGGAATGAGACTAAATATTCTGATGTATCCATGTTCAACAGCAACACTTACATGTAACTGATCCAAATACATGGCTATTTACACAATTGCTTTAACAGACTAAAGGTGTCATCTAGCATATGTGTATTTTTGTCTACAGCAACTCAGTAGTGTAGCTATTTAATCATTTTTGTAACTGTCATTGCTGCACAAAATATGTAGCAAAATTAATGAAAATAATAAATCAGATGCCATCTAAACCCCAGAAATTATGGATCTTATCTGTGATTAATTGTTCCAATACTTAACGGGGTTTTTTTTCACTTCAAGATTGAGTGTATCCTGTATCTTGTTTATCATTTTGTCATAGGGTTGAAAGCTCCCACAGGCTGGGATATATGTTCCATATGCACACAGGGCAATTAAGCTCCCACTCAACCCCTCTTTGATCAACTGAATAGGTTTAGCTCTTTAATCTTCACTTCATAATCCTCGTCTAGTAACCTCTGGACCATTTGTGCTCCTCCTTTGAATTCCTTCCAAGATACATCCTTTTGAAAACATTTTCTGATAACAAGATATTCTAGAAAAAGTTGTGCCAATACAGTATACAGTGTATCCCCCCATTGTCAGTTGATACTGGTTTTTAATCCAGTATTTTTTGGCATATCTTAACATCAAGAGTTCATGTTGTGGTGGTTATCTATTCAAACAGCCTCTGAATCCTAATATTCTATTATGACCCAAGAGTGAAAAACAGTATTTTGAAATACACACATTGCCCTCAGGAATCTCGTCTGGAAAGTTAAAAACAGTGGTATTTGTTTCTCCCCTTTCCTTCTACACTTCCCCTTAATTCACTAAATGAGTCACTTTTTATTAAAAACAATTAATAGTCTTAAGTTATTTTTATGGATCACATATATTAAAATAAAGATTGTCCTACTCAATAGACTATTCTGATGTAAGGTGATGCCACAGCAGTTACTACACTAAAATCATTTAGTAAAATCATAACCCTGAGAAACCAAGCACCTGGTTAAAAATGGCCCGTGTCTGTATTTAAAAAAAGAACACAACACCTTTCAGTAAACAATAAAGGAAGAGAATTAAAAAAAAAAAACAAAACAAACACACAAACAAAAAAATAACCAAACTAAGAAAACTCTCATAGACATTACATAATATTACGATGAAGGTTAAAAAACGCCTGGCCAAGCCATTCTTGTTAGATGATAACATGTCTTGTTTGGATCTGACCCACAGGGAGCATCCTACCTGTTTGCGCATGACATCTGTAGCCTGCATGATGTAGCGAGGAGGAAGCCCGTGGCTCCGAGCCAGAATGATCGCCTGCTCCAGGGTAACGCTCAGAGTGCAGCTGCAGTGGAACACACAAGTCAACCATCTACTAGCAGAGGTTTCCTTCAATTAATTACTCCTATATCAATTAGGGGGGTTTTTTTAAGAAAAGAAAAAGTTATGAAGATTACATAGTAGACCTGCCCCCTATCCCTCCCTCACCCATGCAGGCATTAGCCTGAACACTATGATGTTTCTAAGTCGAAAGACTTCGAGTGTAACAAGTGTTCCTGATGACTTACAGTCAAATGCATTTGCCTTGTTTTATTGTTAACAAAAAACCCAAAGAAACCAACCCTTCCCAAGCCAAAAACAACACAGAAAAATCCACAACTCAACTGTGGCTTGGCAAGTGCATGAGAGAGTGACAACCCAAGGAGAAATTTTTTTTTTTGGTAATTGTATAAATTGCTTTCTAGGTGGTTTCTAAACACTACCTCATCCTCCACTGCTAAAACAGACAAAGGCTTTGGTAGCATGATCCCAATCTCTTGCCATTTATTTTGCTTGGTTATTCTCTTGGCACAATAGTACAGTGCAGTCCAAAATTAAGAGACATTTATTCTTTTCAAAAAATAAACAAAACAAAAAAAAAAGAATAAAAAGGGCATTCCTTCAAATGAACTGTGTCCCACTTTGTCTACCTTTTTCAAATAAACTGTAAGGGACAAAAACTGACTGTCATTCCACATCCTAATGGAAAGGTTTTGTCAGAACAACCAGGAAGTTTCAGAGCTAAAGATCTTGCTATAGGACAGACAATCTGTTATTGCACCAGGCAAGAAGTAGTAGGGAAAGTCATTTTGGACATGCCATCTGATTTCGGTTGTCATGGTGAGGACAAGAACAAATGGTTGGTTTCTCATACAATCAAGACCAAAACTGTAGAAGACTCATGGATAAAGACAAAAATTCTGAGTAGAAACAGGAACTTTCTAGAAAGCTGAACATATTTGAGGCCTGCTATCACCCAAGAGGTGAGAATGGCTCCATTCTGCATCAGTAAGCTGCTTGATGATTTTTCTGTTCACAACCAAAGCACTGCAATAATCAAACCTCTTCAATCAGAAAAGTGGGTTGTACAGAAAATGATTCTACCTCAGCAAAGCCTACAAAAAGCTGTGATTTTCAAGTTCAAATAATAAAACTAAGGCACATGATTAAATATACTTTTGAGTAGACTTTTGGCAAAATCCTAACCAAAGTATTTTGCATAGTTTATAATATGCACACAGAACAGACAGTATGTTTCAATCAAACACTCATCTTGCTGAGCAGAAGATCTGTAGGAGGAAAAATGTGTCTGCACTTATTTTCTTACTGAAAAAAAACCCAAACTCCTGACATGTTTTATATGCTGCTTAAGTTAATCTCTGGACTGTAAAATGTTTCACAGTAGTGAGTGTAGAAGACACTAAATTTGATCTGTAGCTTTATTAATGGCCTTTTATTAAAAATTTATAAGTGAAGTGATTTTCCTTGCTAATGAAATAATTTTCATTCCTCAATTTCATGTATACGCTGACGACCTCAGAGTTAACTTGAGGCAAAAATCTATTGATCTTTCATGTGTTTGATTAAGGTGCAAGATAGCTAAGTATTAGATTAAAAATTCTAAACACTGTGACTTCATCTTGTCTTTGAAAGGTGAAATACTGCACAAAGTACATGTTCATAATATTTGCCAGCACCAAAATTTAAACATCCAACCTTCAAGACCAGACAGCAAAGGAAGCTTTGTCCCACTAACAATGGAAAAAAGCAAAAGTATCTGAAATGTAGTCAGACAAAAAGGGTAAAAAGTTTCTCAGTAGGTATAATAGGTGTTAATGGGTTCAAAGTACAGCTTTCAGCCAAGCACTTACTGAGCCAACTTTCCCATATATCCCATCTTCCTGGAACCCCAAAGATTGAAAGAACAAAAAAATCATATTCTGCATGCATGAATCATAACAAAAAACCTCCTAAATGAAGGTCAGCTCGAAGAATTACGTGCAATTTTGTGATTGAAACAGACTGCCAAACTGCTCCCTGTCCCAACCCCGATGAAACAGCTGGTGATCATGAACATTATGAGACTTCAACGTTTTCACAATGCCAGTTGTGATTCAGAAATAGAGTTGCAAAATGTGTAGATGAAGACATAACCAGAATGGGAAAAGCAGAGACAAAGAGTAAAATAGCATAATAAAGATTTCTTTAAGAGGCTGCTATGGAAGTGGGCAACAACTATAATACAATCCTGAAGCATTTATACTAAAATTGAAGATCTCACATCATGGCAAATAAGAATAGTGATTCTAAGGATAGTATTTTTAACATATCCTATGAAATTATTAGCAAAGAAACTCAGGATGATAGCAGTGATGATAACTATTATCACACCTCCTTAATAGAACATTTTACATTTGAGGTGAAGTCCTACAGAAATGCTGCTTAGATACATCCACTCTTTCTTTTAAAAAACCCTCTTACTCATTAACATATGTTAAAAATTGTTAAAATAGCATCAGTGACATGACTGCATTTCAATATACTGTTTCATTAGAGATGCAATTTAATATCACTAGACTTAGTGTTCCTCCTAAGGCAGGTAAAAGGTCTGATGAATGGCAGAATTAAATACAAATTACTGGTTATGGCTTTTATCCTGTGATTATGAAAAAAGGTTACTACTTTCTAAATATAAAACCCCACAACACTCCAATAGCTTCATTTTAGTTGAACACCAAATCAGTGAGATGGCATCCTCTAATGAAAGTGATCATATAAACCTTACATGGTGACTCACATGTATCTACATGCTGGTGCTTTCTCCCAGCTCTTCAAACAGCTTTGTAATTAGTACATATCCCTTATCACAAATCAAACTGCCCTGGAAACCAGCTGTGAAAGACTCAAATGTACACACAAAACATCTGATGGTATCATGGAAAAGTTGTAACTGGAAGTACCTCAGCAATAAGGCTGCCAAGCATGGAGAGATCAAGTAAATGCAAATTTAAAACAATATAACTTCTAAAGTTTTATTAATATGGAAGCTGGTTCTGGTGGCCTCAGCAAGGCTCAGTATTAAGGACTGTCAGCAAATACATACGGTGTGTAATAATCCACTCTTCTCCCCCCACTTTGAGAGCTGATAAGCAGATGGTATGAAAGTTCACAAGGCAATCTGGAAGCAGTTCTGACCATTGAAAGTATCTGGTCATTTGGATGCAATAGCCCAGACAAACCAAATAAAGAAAATATTTGGGGTGAAACTCCTTCAGTGTTCTCATAACATTCTGTTATGGGAAGCATAAAGCCCAAATCCATAGATTTTAGAGTGCAAACAAATCAGAATCTGTTCTGACTCCCTCTCTTTTCCTCTCATCCTTTTTTTTCCCCCAGAAAAACAGAAGATTCAAATTCATCATCTCAGAATTTATGTCAGTTAGAATGACAAATTCCTGGCCTTGACAGATCACAGCAGCAAGGCAGAGACATTTGGATTTCCCAGGACAACTGGGCTAAGAATCCCTTATTTCATACATTTGGTTTCCAAGAAACAGAAGGGGCTGCAGCTGCTCCCAGCCCCTGCCTGCTATCCCCAGTCTCCCATCAGTCATGACAGTACTGATGTGAAGATTAAATACTAACTTTCAAACATCATCTGGATCAAACCATGCTGAACAACCCCCAAAAATGAGATTAAATCATTTTCTACAACCCATAGTCCATTTATTTCTGACTGTATGTGATTTTCACTAAAAGGCTGCAAATCAGCAGGACAGATGCACATCCATACTGAAAATGGAGTTGTAAAATAGGAAAACAGATCGAAATTTTCTAAGAAACTGATTATTTCACAATAGCTTGTCTAATGTCACTTGAAAGGAAAAATAATTTGAGTTCATCTTCACTACCTACAGAGCTGCCACTCAGCAAAGTGTATATCTATGTTCCCAGAGTGAAAAAGAAACTAAATCATTCAATTCATCCTCAGGTTTCAATTAGGCTTTTAGCCATCCTACATCCAAAGATGCACCAAAACATACCTTAGAAAAATGTCTGGAATAGAAAAGATGAGGTGAAACAAATTGGTTTAGTAGCTACCACAGTCAGAGATGTCAAAATGAATTATGTTCTGGCCATGTGAATAGGAAAAAAGTATGAAAAGGGTGCATGTATGCTTAGTCTAATTAAAATCTAAAGCTTCTACTAAACATGTAATTTAATGACACTATTGTTATTTTACTTACTTTTCTTCTTGTACATCATAAACTAATCATACCTGCAACTGACCATCTTTTAAACCAATTACACCGTAAGTATTCAGTTGTTTCTGCTGACATTTAAATTAATGCTGACAGAGCAAATATTATTTAAGTCAGTATATGCAGCAATGCCTCCATGCAAGTAAAATTGAAGCTTGCATTCTCTGTGCCCATATAATGAAACAGCTGAATGGAATTTCTTTTCACAGGGAGAGGGAAGTTGGGCCAGCCATTAAGTACTAGAGAGAAAATGAGCATGAAGTGCATACATTAAACTGCAGTACTGTATTTTGCAATTACAGTAAACTAATGGAGTTCAGAAGTTGGGTTCAGTACCTTTATGAACCTGTGTGAAGCGAAGATGTTGCAAGTGTGGAAAGGTCACTACTTTAAAATCACTACTGGTTGGAACTCCTTCAGTGAAGGCTAGTCCAACATATAGAAAGACATTACTCTGCATGTGAAATGTATTTATTCCATTAGGATGGTTCAGTAACCATAAATAATGTTTCAATTATCTATTTCAATTATTAATCAAGTAACTATCTGTAGAACATATACCACCACCATCACACAGAATGGGCAGTCCACGGTTAAGGATCTTCTGCCTTTTATCCATTAAGCATCAGCATGCACAGGTTTCCTTCACAAAAGGCAACAACTGTGACTATGTAGTTGTACAAACCTCAGAATAAAGACATCACAACTCCCCTATCAGGCATATCCACCATCCTACGACAGGATAATCAAACCCAGCTCTACCAGATATTTTCAGACACAAACTACCAAGAGATCTCTGACTTGCTGAAGTAGATGCCATGAATTTATCAAGCCAGAGAATCAGTCTTGAGAGGTAAGTATATATTAGCTGTATTTCAGACTTAACCTTGGTTAATGAGTTCTTCTGTAGATTAAGAATATATTTTTATCCAATGTATTATATTCAATATCAGCAATTTTTAATTCTGATGTATGAAACATGCAGTAGGTAACGTGGATTTTTTCTGTAGTTCATTTGAAAGATTACTGTCATCCAATCTATTTCCAGAAATAAATGTGACTATTCTACCTTTTTGAAACAGAGGGCTTTTCAAAGAAAAGTGAAGGAAAAAAAAACCCACTTCTTTCTTCTTTTCACCGTAGATCATCTGTCAGTGTTCAAAAGCTGCAGGGAGCATCTTTCCAACATCATTCTTTCTGTAAGACCTTGCCACCTTTAATCAGCTGGAAATGCTGCAAGGAGGCGCTTTCACTATTAAATATTTTCTTGATGAAAGAACAGCATTTCTAAAAGATTCAAAGTATTCCACTACACTTCTTATTTACTCCTTTTCTGTCATACTTGCAAAAACAAACAAAGAAACAAAATCTAAAGTCATCTGAAACCCCAGCTTTGGCCATTATCTTTTTCTGTGCAGAGAGTCTTTCACATTAACAGCTTCTTCCCCCATAAGCAGGCAAGTAAGTCTGCTAGAAAATTGCAATTTACTTCCTGTCTTGTAATAGTTCAGGCTATTCACTTAACTCTCTTTTGTGCCAAAAAAATTAAAGAAGATTTGGGTAAGTTTTTAGATTTTTCAAGAGGCCTTATTCTATTTTTAATGGAACATAGCAGGTTTTGTACCAAAAAATCAGATTCAAAGACCTGGACTGCAGATTAAGGCAATACTGCAGGAACTGAAGGGTGAGAGGATGACTCTACAGAGCATGGTGATAAAGCTGTGTGTCAACCCTGCTACTAAATACCCCTAATGTTAACAGCAGTACAAATCGAAAAAAAGCACATATTGAAATCCATACTAGTAACAACTTAGGTTCATCTTATCTGTTTCAGTGCCTTTTATGAACTTCTCTGCATTTTCAGATTGCATTTAAAAAAAATAGGGTCTCATAATTTAAAACACAAAAAAGAACAGTAAGACTATAGTCCATCATGTATGTATTAGAGATAACAAATTAAAAATGTACCAGACTGCATATAAAAGGCAAATATAGAACAAAATAAAATGATCACCACTGTAAAAGCAACCTCTATTTGTGCTAAATGTCTTATTTATTTTAAGACAAACTCTGACATATTTAAAAATTATTTAACTTTTCAGGTAGTAAACAGCACAGAATGAAATAGTTTATTACCCTAAATTATCATACAAAAAGAAATACTTGTTTATGTCTCAGTAGCTAAGGTATCACAAAAATACACTAATACACTGTAGACAAACAGAACTATCATTTAAAAAATAGAAGAGAATCTTAACAAAACAGGAAGGCAATAAGACTGAAAGCACAGTTTCCTCATCACTGGAGAAGAGCATAGATTAGTTTTTCAGCCTGTGCTGACCTGCCTCTTGAAAGCTTTCTTACTGTGGAGTTAATAGCCTAAATACAGCTACAAAACTTCAAGGAGACTTTTTTTTTTTTTTAGCATGCACTCCTTGAGCTCAGAACTAAATTCCAACAGAAAAATTGCTACATCATCTAAAAGGAAGAATTGTGATAGAATGTCTAAAATACAAATTCAGAGTACCTATTTTTCATCTTGTTTCATTTGATTCACAGAAAGGCAGCTGGCCATGATGGACAGCTTATGGTGTTACTCTGCTTTGCAATGTGGAAGACGATACAGGTTTAGCTGGATTGCAGGAGCGGTGCCAGCTACAGAAGACAGCATAATCAACCCTTGGCAAAACCTGCCTCATCACTCAGCCAAGTGTCTGCCAGCCAGAACCCCACTGCTTGAAGGATGGTAACACTAAGGAGAGAATTTCTGGAGGGGAAATTAAAATGCAGAAAAGAAAATAAGACAGTGATTTTTCTGGGGTTCATCAAGATTATAAAAGACTTCTCTCTTGAGCCTGCAGGAAATGCAAAAATTTAAATAAACTTGGGATTTGTTTCATTTGGATGCTTTAAATTATTCCTTTGAGCCTGTAAGGCCTATGGTCCCTGAACAGACTTCTGCAGCTGCTGCACCTAATTTCATTCTGGCAAGGAAAGAGGCTAGGACATGTCTGTGTGGTACAGTCTTGCTCTTCTTGCTGAGGCAGGAGCTAGCATCATGATTCAATAAAATTTAAAAGTGCCTTTCATCACCTACATTTGTACAGACCGATTGCATCTTCAAACAGAACGAATACAAGTGAAGAAGGCAGAGCGCTGCTTACAGGGTGGCAGCTGACTGGCAGGCAGGAATACAATTATGGATGATAAAAAAAAAGGAAAACAGAAATTCAAACTATTGATTTTTTTGAACTAATTTAGAGCTCTGTTCCTGATGTTGATCAACAAGGCATGTTCGCTTACGATTATCCCAGGGGAGGTTTGTAGCATTCACACATCACTTAGGAGAGTGAAGGTTAAAGGGACTTATTTTCCCCCCATCCTTGTTTTGCTTGTGATCGAAATGTATATGAAAAGAACTGCTGTCTGAAATAGATATAGGATTGCAGGCTCTAATGTAAATTGGTAAACATATTGCCATAATAAAAATCAAAGCAAAGCAATCACCAGCAATTCAAAATCCCCAGCATTATCTTGGATATAGGGATCAAAGTATGAACTCTGTCAAGCTGTTTTAGCCTAGTGCAGCGTAAAAAGCAATTTAATATGGATCACAGAGAAGTCAGAAACCAAGACACTGCTGATACAGAGATCAGCAATCACTGTCAAAACAGACAAAGCTGCTGTTTCATAGTTCTTGGCCTTTTCTGCATTGGACAGTCAGCCAGCACCTCCCTCACAAGCTATTTGGGACTTGCTTCTGGTTAGCAGGAGCAGTGGCTGAATCTCCCCTCTGCCCCCTGTCAATTCATGACACCTAAGTTGAGAAAACACAGAAAGGGCTCTACAGTCAGTTCAGTAAGAGACAAATTGAGTGAGGGAAGGTAAATATATATATCTATATATAAAATGTACCTAAACTTTAACAGATTAATGGCTTGCTCAGTTCCCACTCCCCAAGAACAAAAGAAAGATGCTGATGAGCAGAGTACCCTGTACTCTTCCACAGACTCTCAGGCATTCACTCCCCTTAGAGACCAATAACAGAAATTGCATTGAAAGAAAGCACTGGGGAACCTTGCTCCAAGTTGATTATTCTTCATTTTTAAGCTGGCAAGACTGATAAGTGAATAGATTTTCAAAGTTTAATCTGCAAGGACAATTCACATCTTTTCCCCATCTGTTTACCTTAGCATCGGCAGATAATACCAGTTTTCAACTCATGTAATACCTGTAGCATAGTGTTAAAAAACAGTCATGAGTCCTTGACCTGGGCCTACAAAATGAGAACTTCTGCAACTGGTCACAATCAAGCACTTCATAGTATTTACTTTCTACAAACACAGAAAGGTAGATACGCTGCTGAATACAACCAGAGATAAACATCCCCTCTAACTGAAGATCAGCAGCTTGATCTCTAGAGAACTAAGTTACAAGCTAAGGAGCATTATTTTGCAACATTATGTGCCCTGATTAAATAATACTCCAACCAACAGATGAATTAAGCATTCAAGATAGCAGGAAACAAGTAAAATGACTATGGGACTTGATTAAATCCAACATCTTACACTTTCCTCTTCTGTTCCCCTCACAGGATTTCATGGTGCTGCAAGACCATTTCACTCAGCAGAGCAACAAGGGGAGTAAGGGCAAAAAACCACTGCAGAACTTAGCAGTAGAAATGTTGGGCACAAAATGCACCTACCCAGTCTACTAGTTGGAGGGAAGACAAGCTTTCTGTCAGCACAAAGGCAATTTCAGAATGCCAGAAAGCAGAGCCCACTTCATGCTGGACTGCAGAGAAGTAGCCAAGGAAGGCCAGAAAGAGAAAACAGCACACAAAGCAACTTTATATGACTCCAAATGCTAAGGAAAAACTTCATCCATCCAGTTTATATGCACAATAGTAACTTCAGGAAACAGTTGTTAGAAAACTTCCTCAGCTTTTACCACTTCAAAAAATAAGAGCACATAAATCCTTTCTATCTCTAAATACATGAGTATTCTTCTGAACTTTTGGAAATTCTGGGCACAAACTCCTGAGTACCTATAAAAATTCCCACACAATCAATTTTTTTTTTGTTTCCTGGAGGGCCTATCTTAAAATACCTCAGATAATGCCAGGAATGGATGTTTCTTTCTCCAAAGAGATGGCAGCCACAAAGGCAGTATTAATGCACAAATGAAGTAACAGTATTTTGTACCAAAGCTCAAATGGACTCACTGTAAACCAGAACTAGATATGCTTTAGAGAAGCGGTTTGCATCTTCATATAAATAGATGATGTTGACTCCTTTAACACCTACATGAACCCCACACATAGCACTTCTAAATCCCATTCCAATGCTTATAATACAGTCTTTAAAGCAAATATGTTGGTTTTCTAATATTCTGTGGTTTTTAAATATATTTAAATAAACATCTAATAGTTTATACCTTCGAATTAGCCATAGTTTTGAGTAGAAATTTGATGACTAATTTATTTTCATCTAGAACAGCTCATGTTCAGGTTTATGCAAACTACATCTTATTCAGTCACCAAATTATTCTGAGTAATTTGTGACCCACACACTACAGGGTAATAGGTTATTTGGGCTATTAAAGTTGTTCTGAGTTTATTCTTGAACTGTAAGAATTTTTTGGCAAAAATATACTGACAAATTCATGAAATGGTGATGAAACCCAGAGACAGTCTTTTTCAGCTTTATGAAAAAATGGTAGAATTAAGGCCAGAGTCTTTTCTGATCACATAGGACATAAAACTGAAACAAAGATAAAGAGAAAAACTGTATAGCTTCATGGTCTTCTGAAACAACAGCATCATGACAGCCCATGCTATATTTCCAGCTTCATCTGATATAGTGACTAGTGTTACATAATACAGCTTTTTTTCTGCTACTGCCTACAATCAAGTAGAGTATACAGCATGATATATACACTTGTATCATTGACAAAGCAGAATACAAAATAGTCTCTTGTAAACTCTGTCAAATGGCAAGCACTGTCTTTAAATAACTTTATAATGTTGGTTATATATGGAGCTTTTCCTTTTTTTAATGCCTGGTAATTTGCATTGCAGCTTACATTGCAATTATTTTTTCTTCCCTTCTCAAAGCTCTTTTAAAGAAAGGATATTACGTAAAATAAGGAGAAAGTAATGCTCATTCTAACACAGGATACTGGTCACCAAGTCTGCTAAAATAAGGACTTGCATAGATCAGAAACCAAGCAGCATTTTTAACGTACTGCTACTTCTGATCTACACTTTGGAATTCTTATAAAAACTGCAGATATTTAGCACTAGATTATTTGTTATGTTAGTTCTTTTGTTTATTGGGGTTTTTTCCCTCCTCTTCAACTGTAGTCTTTGCTTTTTCAATACAATGTACCAAAAAATTGTTATCTGCCCAGCTGGAGCATAAACATAGTATTTGAGAGCTCCATAATGATACTATTGTCATTTGTCTATTAAAATCTCATAGGGTTGATGAGAAAGATCAGTTGATTATAGGCCAGTCTATCTTCTGATATTGTATTAAATACATCAACTGCTCTACAAGCTGAACCTCTAGTTAGCATAAGGTATTCCTGCAAAAATGCATATGTCTTATGTTTCATTTTTATCCCTTGAAACAAGCTCTACTGTTATTCCCTCTAGCATACAAAGTGAACACAAATTTCAGTATTTCTTGCCTGTATTAAGAGTTCAATATAGTAGGTGGTATTCATCTAGGTAACATTCCTTCTTTTGCTTTAGCAATTAAGATATCTGCCTTTGACTGACTTGAATGAAGAATAATGCTTTCCAACTGCACAAAACACAAAATCATACTGTTCATTTCTGTCAATCACTGCAAATACAATTCTAGAATTTCACCACAAATCTTTCAAGTGTGCTAGATATTCTGTTTAAGATATTAGAGATTCAGTGTACATTAATAAAGAGCAGCAGTCTCCAACCTGCAATGACTGCAACACAGGGAAGAGAAAAAATAAAGTTTGTCATACCGGTGAACTCCGCTGTTGCACATAATGATGTGACAAGCTCCAAGCCGGCTGCAGAGCTCAGATGACACTGAAAGCAATCCCACTCCAGAAGCACTGCACGCGGTGTACGCGCAGGCAGCTGTGCGCTTGGAGCGGATAAAGGACCCTATGAGTCGGTAAAGTTCATCCAAGCAATTGAGAGGCCTCATCAGCTGCAAGAGAGGAAGAGAGAGATATTTAAATGTTTGCTACAGAGAGCACATGAAATGCTCTGAAAGAACAGGTCATCACAGATGCAGGTAGAGTGCCAGGTCTGGCTGAGAAAGCTGAAGACAAATTCCATGACATAAATACAAAACACAGATTTTCTGTTACGTGACCTAAGACAACTTTTAAACACTTTTCAATTCTTACCATTGCTGACTGTTTTACTTCCACTCCTGCCTAGAGAGGTGTTTTTCACTTCAACCGACTGAATAGACCCTTGAGTGCCATATCCACTAATGGACTGGGTAAAGAAGGGAAGCCATGAAGAGGCAACCCACAACTGTACATATATACACAAGGAATATCAAGACTGGTTAATTGACTTGGTGAGAAAATCATCTTATAGTTATGACAACACTGTCTTTATTTATCAAATCTCTAGTTCCTAATCCTGACTAACAACAACAAAAACCAAAAATGAACACAAGTGACAAAAACATACCACAAAGAAAGAACAATTAACTTTGTAGCAGAACTTAACCCCCGCCTTACTGACTAAAAATGAATGATCCACCCAGTAAAGAAGGCAAGTCCAAGTGCAAGGCTGCTGGCAGAAGAGGATCCTTCAAGAGTGCTCTAGCAACAAAAAAACACTATTTCATGATGCTTTGTGTAAACGAGATGTTAACAAGTTTTGCAGCCCTCATAATTCTAAATTCCCACTTCTCTTTATTCCAGAAACACCTAAAGATTCCAACAGCCCCCCATGCTACTCAAAGAATTAATATTTTGAAAGACAGACTCATTCCCTAAAGACAGTTTTAACAGTTAGGGAATGGCAGCTTCACTCCTATATGACAGTTACTTCATTGGAAAGCACAAAGGTCAAGTAAATCAACTATAACAAACAGCATACTTAAACATGGGTACAAATAGATTTAACTTGGTTTATGGCCTACTGGTTTAACGTGCATCCATTTAAATTGATTTTAGCTGGTGTCATTTACTAATACAGAGCTATGGATAATAAAATGAAAAGCACAGCCAAAACCAGATCACGCCCTCAATCTTGGCTTGCTCGAAATTGCAAAATAAATGCATTAGCCTAACATAGCTTCCCTTGGTCAGATCTGGATTATGAGATGCTTTTCTCTTGCCCTTGAACTTTTGCCTGAAATACACAGAGAACAGGGTTAGGGGTAACAAGCATTCCACACACAGCTAAACATCCTCTGCTGCACCTGTGACTGCTTGGCTAGTTATGTTGCTCACTCCCCAGGGAAGGAGAGGCAAATGTGCTTCTTCCCTCCTGTACAGTCCTGCACGGATCCAAGACAGAGGAATTATCAGTCTATTAACACCAATGCTGGATGATACTGACATAAAATTTTAGTTTGTCACAGGCCTCAGTTGATGATCACTATTATTTCTCAAGCCACAGTAGGTCAATCACTTTTGAAGTCAGTGTAGGCAAGGGCCTAGGAATTTCTTTATTCCCCCAATAGGGCTGCAGTACAGGCATTAACTCTCCAACAACAGGAGAGAGCATTAAATGAATTTTCATAGCCCCCGGGATCTCTCAGCCACAGAGGTTTAAAGACAGATGAAAGCATTTGAAGAAAGCCTAAATGAGAAGATTCAGAAGAAAGTCTTTTGAGCAGCATGCTGAAGGAGTATTTAATTTGGAAAAGCGCTTCCAGCTTTCAGAACAAAGAATTTCTGTCTGTACCTGTCCTCCCCCAGCCTACCCCACATGCTTCTGGAGCAGTTGTATTCCTCTAAAAGCAGGGTGAAAAAGAAATGATTCCTCTTCTCAAACATAGATAGATGCCCTACTGCCACCGGGTTTGATGCAGAATCAGAGGGCACCACCCAGCTCAAACACAGGTGGGACAAAATGCTTCAAGAGAGCTCCTCCTTTCCCTGCCTTTCTCCCCCCAGCTTTAAATGATTCAATTTTTTGATGGAATTAAGAAGGTCCCAACAACACAGTGTGTAATGTGCAAAGTTTAATTAGGCACTTAATATTTTTATTTACCTTATCTATATAAGCTGCTTTAGATGTTGAATTTGGAGGCAAGTTTGACTTGTCCAGGTAGAATGCCCTGAAAGAACAAACACAGTAAGGCAAAAACTGTTAATTGTTTAAACTCAAGAACAAAATGTATGTAAGTGACTATTGTTAGGCACCATTTTAAGGTTGGATTTTTTTTTTTTTTTTTAACCTTATCTTAAGGGAGGGTCAAGGAGTAATCCAGTACTAAACAGGCACTATCACTCTTTCCTTTAAAGTAATATGGAACATTTTTTGCTCTGGAGACAAAAACTGTCCCTTTCCTTTTTGACAGTATAGTGCAAAATTTTAATGTCTAGCTATCAGAAAAAAATGGATATGAAAGTGATTTTCACCAAAGTAATGCATGAAAAGGTTTGTGACAACTGTACAGATTCTAATAGTGCCTTTGGTAAGCTTGGCATACAAACAGTGCCTGAGACTTACTACAAGCTTTTTTCTATTCACTGTATATAACCGCAATAACATAAAAGCAGAATCCCAAACGTGAAACACAGTACTGACAGAGGAAACAAATATATATGTTCACAATATAGAAAAAAACAAAAAGGCAAAGAGCCTACAAGGGGTAAATATACAACACACAAGCAAAATGGCATTTGTAATGTGTGCACTCATGCATGCATGTGCAAAAAAAACCAAACTGCTTTTCTTTACAATTTTCACATGCTGCTTTTAAAATTAATTAATGCATGAAAGGCAAAGCCAAAGAAAATTGTCATTTACCTGCAGAACACAAATGTGATGGAGAAAGCATACTTACAGGTTTATCTACTGTGTATCACCCCATATTCTTCCAATTCCCTCTATAACCTTTCCCTTATCAATGAATAGTACCAGAAGAAGTTTATATAAAACCAACAAAGGCAACATGTGCTGTTTTCAAATACAAAGCTGACAAATTTCAGCATGGCACAAAGGAGGCTGACATTTTGTACAGAGGGTTTCCATGCTATCCTTCTCTCCTAAAAGAAAAAACCATCCTCTTAATGCCAAAAAAGAAGAGCTTTAGCAAAGAGCATGAAGCACTTCTGTCTCCTTCAACTCAGGAGCTCTAGAGGAATTTTTATTTTAATTTTCCAGCTTATAAGCAACTTAACTGCTCACCACAGAGGACCTATCACTAAACATCTCATAGGCAGAAGAAATATTCTACATACATCTGTGATAAGATCACTTTTTTTTTTTTTTGGCCTCTGCAGCAACACAAACTTCTGTCCTTGCTCACAGCTATGGAGCTGGACCAGATGAACTTTAAAGGTCCTTTCCAACCTAAAACATTATGTGATTCTCTGATCACAAAACTCATTCTGCTGCTTGCAAAGCTCCTTAAACCTCCTGTGGTAGCTGAAAATAGAAACATTCAGTAGGCCTCCCCACCTGGAGGAGGCATCCAGTGAGAATTAGGCAGCAACTACCAGTGCAGCAATTCTGGGCAAGGTTTAAATAAAACAAGAGAATGCTCACTGAACTATGGAACACACAGGAAAAAAAGAAAAAGATTCTCCAGTGACAACATCAAAGTATCACTACGATCTAGCTCCACTGCCTGTGCACAACGAGCAGACCTGACTAAATGACAAAACCACAGAATATGCTGAGTTGGAAGGGACCCACAAGGGTCATCAAGTCCAGCCTTAGCCCTGCACAGGACCATCCCCAAGAGTCATGCCATGTGCCTGAGAGTTTCATCCACATGCTCCTTGAACTCTGTCAGGCTTGGTGCTGTGATCACTTCCCTGGGGAGCCTGTTCAGTGTCCAACAGAGTCCAAGGGTGAAGAACCTATTTCTAATATCCAACCTAAACCTCCCCTGACACAACTTCAGGCCATTCCCTCACATTCTGTCACTGGTCACCACAGAGAAGAGATCAGTGCCTGCTCCCATCTCTTCCCCTCACAAGGAAGTTGTAACTGCAATGAGGTCTCCCCTGAGCCTCCTCCAGGTTGAACAGACCAAGTCACCTCAGCCCCTCCTCATATGGATTCCCCTCAAGGCCCTTTACCATCTTTGTTGCCCTCCTTTGGACACTCTCTAATAGGTCACAGCTGAGCCACAACCCAGCCTGGAACTATGGAGCATGGTAACCAAATTTCAGTTGCACTAAAATATGAAAAAAATGCATACTTGCATCCTAACTCTCAAATGACAGGATCACCTGGATTCTCCAGACATTAGAACATTGATTCATATAGCATACGTGGTTAAAAATTGCTCTCCCTTTTTTTCATGGTTTTATCTAGGAGAGAAGTCACTCACATTGTAACTGAGTAGGGGTGCAGACAGCAGATTTGAATATCATTTATTCTTCAATAATTTGGAATTACTGAGTTAATTAAAGGTGGATGGATTTTTTAATCCCAGTAGACTTTGCTTCCTATAGTGCTGTAGTTTTGAAAAACATCATCTCCCAAATTTCAGATTTGAATTAATCCCTTCAGAAAGCACAGCAAAGCTAGTCTAGTTCTCTTATTTCATTAAGCCTGTTGCATGATCCAGAATGTACTCTGTGTCAAAGGAAGCTGGAGACTATTGAAAGGAAAAGAGGTTTGTAGAGAAAATTACTCATAAATCACTTCGACAGTCACAGCAATAAAAGCTACCTCAGCAGCAAAAGACCAACCTTTTTCTTTGTTAGCAAATCTAAAAACAAAGCATCACCCTGCTCTCCACTGAACATTATCAGACTGAAAACCTATACCGCTTTTTCCTGCCATGAGATAAGAAAATCTGCTTCATTCGGTGTCTGTTCAGCACTCCCATTCTCCTTGGACTCTTATCTCAGCAAATTCAACCGCATTAAATGAAAGCAGAAACCAAATATAGAACAGTACACATATTAATGGAGTACATGGAAAATAATTAATTCAGGGTACAAAATGAAGCAACACAGACACTAGAATGAGATATACATATATATATAGGAATTACTCCATTAATTCAGTCAATTATTCATTAACCTAAACAACAAACAAAAAATCAACTATACACAACATTCATTTTCAATATCAAAATGTCCTATTACAAGTGAACCTATCCCCTACCCCCAATCAGATAACACTCCCAGATGTTTCTTAAGTGCTTTATTTGTATTGCTTTTCATAAAAAATGTCTTCAGTATTTTACAGAACATGACAAACTGTGGACAGCATATAAATTTCCAAAGCACTTCACTTAATTACTAAATGCTTGTTAAGGTCCTTAATCATATTTTATGGGAAAAGTTAATGGCAATCTTGGCATGGTGCCCAATTTGGACAATATTTTCTAATCTATTTGAAATGAACCAGAATGAAATCATAGTTCCTTGTCTCCAAATGAGACACTAGTTTTGCTTTTAAAGCCTTACAATTTCTCTAAGATGTAGCAGAAAAGCCTTTCTTCAAAAAAGGAAAAAAACCCCAAACAACAAAGGTAGATAATTCAATACTAAATCTACAAGGTAGTATTGCTGTGTTTGACTTTTGTAAGATATCTCCTATGTAACAGTGCCAAATAATAGGACAAGTATCTCAGGGAAAACTAACACTGGCATAAGGTCACAAATATCTTAGGGTTTAAAAAGAAAAATCTATCACAAGATGAATGCTTTCCCAAGGTATTTTCCCCGAACTTAAGTACAAAGGAAATGCAGAAGTACTGACACTTTCTTAGTGAAGCATTTTACAGGGTACCCTCCAAAACTGACACAGACATGTAAAATCCTGAAAATTGAAAATATTGCAGATGGAACCCTAAGAAGGCTCTAGACCTGCAGACAGAAGCATTCCTGACTAACTTTGTACAGGCAAACAATTCAAGCAAATCTAAGTTTCTGGTCTTGTTCTCATTTTCTTATTCCAGTAAGCCCATAGGGCTATCTTACGTATTGGTAATCTTGTCTTCAAAATTCAAAAATAGAAAAGAAGTGATTGGAGAGGTAACTGGGTTATGGCATTAAATAAAGGCCAGCTGGAGGTTCTGCTCTAGAAAACTTGTTTTGATGTTACAGCAGAAAAGAACTCAGACTTCAATATTTTCTGCATCACTGTGACATACATATAAATTAAGTCATGATGTCTTTATCAGATGGTGAGAAATATATCTTAATTCTACTAGATTTTCAATTCATCAGTCACAAGATATGATCATGTAGAAAAAGCACGTTCAACAACCTGAGAAAGGAACAGAGGTGCAGAGTCAGGAAATCTTAGTGTCCCTAGTTCTTTTCTTCACATCAATCTAAAAAGCCTGTATTTATGACATAGAAAAACAGTACCTCTGTGTATTTGCATCTACGGATATACACTTTCATGCTTCTTTAATAACAACTCTGTGTTCTGCTATCTGGTTGTTAACTGTAGAGGTGAGCATATGTATAACTTGCATATTATATATTTAAACACAAACATTTCACAACAAATTATGTTTATATACATTCAGAAATATGTTTATATACATACAATATATAAGTAAAAATTCAATTGTTTCTGTAGTAAATGTATCCATTTTCTGTCTCAGCAAGCAAATTTTTCTACATGTTCTTTCTGGTAAATAATAAGTCTCAATACATGATAAATTACCAAGTATAATTACTTTCTCAACCCATGCTAAGACTCAGTGACTTTAAATCATGTCTCCTAACATCTGTCAGTAATACAAATCTATGTACAGTGTCACCAGTATTACAGAAGGGTTTAATTATAACAATAGAAAACCTGCATGACTTTAAATTCTCAAAGAGCACACATAGTAATATTTTGACCTTTCACAACTATTGTTGAAGCGAAATGCAGAACAGAAAATTTTAACACCATGTGGCTCTAACCATGCATAATTCATATTTCATGTGTAAACAACTCAGTAAACCCTTCCCTTTGTCACAACACCCTTGTACTCAGCACTGGTGAAGCCACACCTCAAATCCTGTGTTCAGTTTTGGGCCCCTCACTACAAGAAAGACACTGCAGTCCTGGAGTGTGTCCAGAGAAGGGCAATGTTGCTGGTGAAGGGTGTGGAGCACAAGGTGCATGAGAAGTAGCTGAGGAAGCTGGGTTTGTTTAGTCTAGAAAAAAGGAGGTTCAGGGGAGACCTTATTGCTCCACAGCCTCGTTATAGGGCTTGGCTTCTTCCACATAAGTCACAGAACAAGAGTAAAAGGCCAGGGGAGGACTAGACTGGATATTAGGAATCACTTCTTCACTGAAACAGTTGTCAAGCCATGGAATAGGCTGCTCAGGTAAGTCATTGAATCACTATCCCTAGACATATTTAAAAGATGTGTAGATGTAAGACAGATGGAAATGCTTTAGTAGTGGACTTAGCAGCACTGGGTTAACAGTTGGACTCGATCTTAAAGGTCTTTTCCAAACCTAAATGACTCTATGATCCATGGCTTACTGTGGTCACAAAGTGACAAACCAGCTTTTGTCAGTCCCTACTGATGTCATGGTTTAGGAATGGTATTCTCCAATTTAGTCTTCCCACTGAAATCACTCCAAGCCATGTCACTGCTCACTTGCTCACTCTCCCCTCCCCCGCAGCAGACTGGATTGGAGAATTGGAGGCAATAAAGGTAAAGATCACATGTTGAGATAAGAACAATTTACTGGAAACAGCAATGAGACAGGAAAATGGATAGTAACAGCAACAATATTAATAACAGAAGTGTACGCAAGAGTGATTCACATCCAAAAATGCTCATCACAGAGCCCACAACCCGACCACGCTACCCCAGCTGCTCCCTCCGGCTCAGGAACGGCTTCACGTTTACTCCACCAGAATGAATCCCTTCTCCTCAGGATAAACTCCCTTCCCCCCACCCCCAGCAATAATGTGAGGTGGTACAAAATAATCTTCTGGCCACTGCAAAAATTAACCCTGGCTGGAACCAGAGGAACTGACTCTTATTTCCCTCTACTGTGGGAAACAGTGCAGTCTTTGGTGAAGAGAATGTGGCTATAAGGTAAGACAGGAAAAATACACAGAGAAAAGAGGAGAACACTCGGGTTCAGTTGGCACTGAAATACTTACAAGTGGGGAGGGAGTGTTAAGAAAAAAAACTTCCATGGCAACTGTCTGCTTTAGTGCGGCAGACTTGGAGTATAGCAGGGACACAGACTTTCAATGTTGGTGTTATGGGTTTAAAATCTTGGAATTTTTCTTTCATCTACCAACCCTGCACCTCAAAGGAATCACCTTCTGTCT
>JAWWEU010000081.1:118954165-118971449 GCA_035583155.1 Acropternis orthonyx | reverse complement strand
GCACAAAAAAAAAAAAAAAAAAAAAAAAAAAAAAACAAAAAAAAAAAAAAACACCAAAACCAACAACACCCAAAACCCTCCCCCCAAAAAAACCCACAGAAATGGTCTTTTCCCTTCACTGCTTGTTTTAATTTTCCTTCTATTATGGCAGCACAACAGGCTACAGAAGTAGCTGCCAATAAGCCTGGACACAGCTGACTTCAAATAATAGTTCCAAATCATACAGAATGGTAGGCAGGAAGCAAGGAACATTTTTCCAGACCTTTTTTTTTCTATTGATGCACAGATGAGTTAATTACTACACAGTGGTAATTAGCACCCACACCAGTGGTAGGGATGTATAGCAACCCTCAGTTGTCTTTCCCTCAGCATGATCCCCTATCTTTGGAGTGAAGAACTGGGTCATCATACAGTCAGGGGTGTCACAAGAAAGAACCATCCTGGAGATAAAAGAAAATTAATGGGAGAGTAAGGCTCTCCTAACCTCACCTTCATCTATTATTTTTCTTTTACTCTGAATGTTCCCAATCCCAGCCACCATAACATCAGGAAACAAATTTTAGAGGTGTTCCATGTCTAAATACAAACATAGGTGCTGAAGAAGCATTAATAGTGCTGATCCATCTAAAAGTCAGTGATTTCACTGATTTCTCATCAGCTAAAAATGTGCACAGGGAGTTTTGGAATTCAAACAGATATATTGGTGTGCAGTTTTCAGCACCTATAGTCCACTGTAGTTTGCCCTTGCAGTCAACAATGAAAGCGAATCACACTGCAGAGACCCAGAAGCTGGAAGCATACTTTGTACAGCCACAGCCCTGCACCCTGCTGAAACACCTGTGTAAAGACCTTAAGATTCATTTCTCTACAATGCAGTAACAGCTACCATACTGAACCTCATTCTGCAGGAAACAGACCTTTATCAAAGATAAAAACCATATTCAAAGGACAGAATGTATTTTAAATAAATAATTCTTAAGAGCAGTAATGCTTCAAAAATTACAATTTAAGTTTACCCTCATGCCTTTACAATTACATGACTCAAGATTTGCAAAAAAATACTTAAATCAACCAAGCAGTTCAAGTAAATATAGTGCATTTGTGAGGTTTTGTTATTCCTATCAGCATTTGTAGTAATTACGGATTTGAACAGCATTCTGTCCTGCACTGTTGAAGCAAAACAGTGTCTGGTATTTGTAACAGCAAAAGGACTGATTCAGGATGAAAACAGCCTATTTGAAAGTCAAAGAGCACCAGAGGAGGAAGATGGGGACAACTGGGATGAGGCAGGAGAATACAGCATGGACTCCTTTAACAGGAACCGCCATGGAGGTCAGATAACACAAGTTCTTTTTAGTCCTCTTCTAAATCAGAAGACACTGTTGAGCTACCAAACACATAGTAATAAAGATCTTGAAAATGTCTGATGACCTAATTACCTTCACTTGGATGTACTGCATGTTTGTCATGAGCAAACAATTTGACTGTGTCAAATTTACATTGCTGGCAGGCAACTACTAGTGCCCAGCTCAGCTCACAAGCAGAATTTGTGCGTAACTATTTTCCTTATCAGTGTAACAGAAACTGGATTAGTGAACTATAAAAAAAAAAGTGCTGTGAAAAAGAAATCCAGCATGAGAATAACAATAGCTGTTAAGTTAAAAAATAGTTGCAGATCAAATGATAAATATTTCTCAGCGGTTTCAGAAAGTTCATAAACTGCGCATTAGTTGTTCTGTTGTTTGGGGGGTTTTTTTAATAACATCTTTATTTCAATAAAGGACTTTCTATAAATCGCTCAGTTAGAGGATGTTGCTTTAGAAATGGTAGAAGAACTCAACTTCATCTGTTCTTAGAATAAAAATTCCCTTATATTACTAATTAGATTCAAATAGCTAGGGTTCAGTGTATTAGAGAAGATGAACATTCTCTCCATCCTACATAAGCATGAAACTCTATAACTGATTTTCAAGTGTCTTTCATGCATTCTCTTAAAAATTATAATCTTATCAATGACTATTTCATAGCTGAGGCAGTATTTGCAAAAGCCTCAAAGCAAGAACCATGAAAGACAGAAGCTATTATGATGCTCAGATCAGTGTCAAGGAGGGCAATTTTGCACCTGGATTATTGCATCACTTCTAATACTGTGGAAAAGCTGGTCAGAGTTCCATAGTTAAGAATGAAGTCTGCAATAAAAGCAAGACTTCAGCTTCTTGACTTTTTATGATGGGAAACTGTTATCCTTCCTGAAATCCACTAAAAATTTACTACATCTTTTGATTCATTCAAATAAATAACTCATAAATGAATTCTTTTAAAGCACACAACAGTATCAGATTTGTCACCCCAAAATACTCTATGCACTCAAAATTTAAGAAGACTTCACTATAAGAAATTAACAGGTAGCTGAGCAAAGGTACTACTCATTTTTTAATTTCCTGTCCTGCTTAGGTACATACCAAGTTAGGCCAACAACTCTGCTTGCAAGTGGGACTATACACAACAAAGTGGTCTCCTCAGTTTCACATTTTATTGTAGCATTATTATCTTAATGCACCAGGGATAAGAGAAGTTGAAATTGTATCAACAGTTCTCATCAATGGATGCCTTGGCTGCGCCTTGGCAGCGTTACTGCCAGCCATTGCTTTTATTCCCACTAGTCCCCAAACTCCTCTCCAACTACCTTTTCCTTTTCTGTTGCTCCCATTTGCTTTTGGTTGCTGTAGTGATGCAGAGATTATAAAGTGGTCATCAGATGGTCATTTCACAGGCAAGCAATGCATTCCTTTTATATGGAGAAAGAATGGTTTATGGATTGTGTCTTGAATGACTTATTTTATTACTCACTAAGATGTTCTGCATGCAGGATTTCTTCCACGTGAAGAGTTTTAGTACTACTGCACTGGAGTATGTTTCCAGGGAATATTCAATTTCACTTTTTGTTCTTCTTTGGAGCAATTATCCGAATGTTAATATCTTTTTCTATTGTAGTTACTTTCTACTTTATTAGATTGGCCTGGCCAAACACCTACACAGGCTAGCAAGTAGCAGAACAAGAATGAAGCATCTGCTTTTCTGTTTTTCCTTTTCACATTATGTCAGTTAATTCCTGAAGCTGCTTGTGCCTCACTTAAGAAATGGGTAAAGTCCACCAGAAGGCAAACAAATCATTTACTCAATGTTCTCATCACACATCAGAGGACTGCAAAAAAAAAAAAAATCCAACCTTTTCCTATTCTTGTGGCAGCACAGAGACCCCCATGGCAATTTTTGTTGAATTATAACTTTCTCATGGTAACTTCTTGCAAAACTAGGCCTTGGAGCTTAGCACTGACCAGAGCTGTGAGTCACAACTCAGTAAGAATGTACTTCATTAAAGCCACAGCATGAAGGGAGGACCTAACACATGAGGTAGGCAAGGTCAGGGAACACCAGAACACAGTCAGGAAGAATTTATTTTAAGGATTTTCATGGGAAGCTGAATTGGTCCTATTCATAGAAAAAAAACTAGCACAAAAAGTCTTGCCTTGTTCAACTGATAGAATCTCTTTCCAACACTAGCTGACTTCATCTTGGCCAATTATTGGCATAACCAAAGCTCTCTGTAAAACTGATTGATAACATGAATACTCAGGAGAAACTTCTTTCCTCAAATAGGAAGCACTAATACAAGAAGGTGGAAAACAGACTAAATAAATACATTTGTCATTACCTAGAAGAGCACTGACACAGAGGTCACCAAAAAAAAAAAAAAAAGTATAATATACTCACTGAATGGCTTTAAATCACTTTTGTGATTAAAACAGAATCTAGAAAGTCCACTGCTTTAATAACAAACTAGAGAAATAGTTTTGCAAGATCCATGAAGAAAACCTTCCAAAGACAGGAGTGGACTAACAGGTGAAGGAATTGCAAAAAGAGACCCTCATTTATCTACTTTTCCTTTCTCTATTGTCCTTAACTTTTTTTTTTAACTACTGTTCTTGGCTGCTTTTAAAAACTGTCTCATTGTTCTAGTGAAATGACAGTGTTTCAATCCCATTCAAGAATTTTAAAAGTGAATAGATGTGATTGTACCACAGTCCTTTACACTCTTCATCTCCTGTGGCACATAAGTGTACTCAAACTGGTGTTTTTCACAGACACAGTGAGATGCATGAGCAGTCTATGTACCCTTCATTATTATACTTCATAACTAATAGATTATTTTGTAGAGCAGAAATTCTGTTTTTATGTGCAATTTCTTAATGAAATATTTATGGAAATACACAGCTGCACAATTTTTACACATATGGGCAACTATGTACTTTGCAATCCAGAGCCAACACTGGTGCAGGTATCCAGATATGTATGTATTCCCATTAGCATGTCCAGGTGCAGGGAGAAAGATGCTCAGCTTTGAGGAAAACAGCACTATTTTTCAAGCCCCATTCTACAGAAATTAGGTAAATATGTTCTATAAAATCAGATCATAACACTTAGCAATTCTGACACTCCATTTGTGATCAAGTAGACATTCCCTTTTCTCTCTGCATTAGTACAACAACCTCGAGGCAATCATAGCTATAGCTTTCAGGGGAAAACGATTTTTTAAAAAGTAACAGTGCAGAAATCAGAAAAGTCAGAACCATGAATCTCAGATCTTAATCATGCAACAGAAAACAATCATACAACACATTTCAGTTTAAAGATGTGCCACAGAAAGTGAACTGAAAAGCAGAACTTGGTAAACTAATCTCAGGAATGCTGGTTTATTACTCACCGTAGTTTCTGGTTATACTGCTTGACTTTTTCTAGTGAGGCTGCATTAATCTGAGCTTGAAATTCTTCTACTGAGACACTGTCTCTGTAATAGTATCCTTCCATGCTCTCTAGTGCTGTGAAAAGAGAAAGATCAGTATTAAATATTTAGTAATTGCCTTCTTTGTAGTTTCGTTCACACACAAGTGAATTACTTTTTAACCTTGAGGCTGTGACCCTACTGTGGACTGCTGAGCTGTTTCTGTATGCCATCAAATTCATACAGATCTCTCTAAGATTTCATTTACAAGAAAAATTGTATTTCTTGCCCTGTGGAAATTATAAAGGAGAGTGCTAATTTGAGTTCTTTTGTGCTAATTAAAGAATTCCTGCCCTGTGAATGTAAATGTGGGTTTTAGTTTTGATATATCCTGGAAGAAAACAGTAGAATGAGCTGTGGCAGAGGAAATAAAGGATTTACTTTCACAGAGGGAGACCTAACAACTTCTATCGAAGCCCAGTTTTGGCAGATGTGGAGCATCTGAACCTCTAGTTATTCCCACTGATAATGTGAATAGAATAGCTTCTTCTCTATCAAGTAAAGCGAATTTCCCTCAATCTCTGAAAATGCCCTACAAGTTCCTTTTAAGGCTCAGGTAAGTAAAGTTAAATACTTGTCTGCGTCTACCTTTGTTGTATTCACTTCACCAAAGCATGGCTGCATATTGCTATAAGAACTCAGGAACTAAAAAAGACTTCAATTAAAGGAAAGACTTTATGTCCTTCCTACAAGCATTGCACAGAAATTAGAAGGAGGAAAAAAAAAAATAATGTACTGCCATTCCATTTTGGAGTGTTCTTTATAGCAACAGATGTACAAAAAAAACCCCCAAAACATTCCCCCAGCCCCTTTAGTTTAGGGGCTTTGTGGGATTTAACTTCCTCTTTACTGAAGTCAAATCAAGTGTTTGAAAGATTCTCAAGAAAATTTGGACTGTAAAAATAAAGATCTTCTCATTAAGAGGTCACCCTTACGACATAAACCACAGGCTCTTGGTGAAACAGGAGTTTTTCTGGACAAGGGTTAAAGATCTTACAATTAGGAATACTGCCACTTTAGTAATCCATACACATGCTAAGAATTCATCATCCTATGGGAAAATGCATGCAATAAGCAGAGTTTTGATGGAAACATGCTGCTGTCTTACAGCTTCAGCTGCAAACAGAATATTAATTCTTCTTGTACTACTTAATATGACCAGTTAATAAATAATTCATTCATTGTGAAAGAACATGCAAATTGTACTCCCCTTCTGTGCTTTCAGAGTTTGTAATTCTACTTCTGTATGAAAAATATTAAATTTCAACAGTCAGACTTGCTTCTTAACTTTCTTGGCATTAAGTCACACGAGAAAGTTCACACAAAAATATCCACTGAACTCCATTTACCACAGCATGTTAGTACAAACAGAACCAATAATCCCTCCTGCTTATTTTGCTGCCAGGAAGTTGGTTTTATCCGATTAGATCACCCAACCGGGAAACTCTGTCATCTGTCGGACGATGGATCTGCAGCACACATTTCTGTCTCAGTGGGGGCCACACTCACAGGTGCATGCAGGGACTCCCATGCCATGTGCTTTGGCTCTCCTCTCTCTGAAGGGTTTAACATTTCTCTACCTGGTATGTTA
This sequence comes from Acropternis orthonyx, assembly GCA_035583155.1. Classification (NCBI taxonomy): domain Eukaryota; kingdom Metazoa; phylum Chordata; class Aves; order Passeriformes; family Rhinocryptidae; genus Acropternis; species Acropternis orthonyx. The sequence continues at coordinate 118,965,015 of JAWWEU010000081.1, read as the reverse complement.
GAAAGTTCTTTGTAAGGAAGCTTTCCTTACAAGCATGTCTTCTATAGTATTCTTCAGTCCAAGTTAGGATATTACAGTCTGAATGCATTGATAACAGAATGGAAAAACAACTTGGAAGAATGGGTAGACTCAAATGGTAGTAGCTAATGGGACATGGTCTACCTAGAAGTCCACTAAAAGCTGAATAGCACAGGGATCTATATTGTTTGATGTCTTTATCACTGACATGGAGGAGGTAAGTCAGGTTTGCAGCAAGTACCAGACTGGGAAAAGGAGTGAATATATTCAAGTGCAAGGCCACCTAAAGAGGGTCCTACACAGGTTGAAGGAATCCAGCAGGAACCTTGTGAAACTGAACAAGGAAAAATGTCAAGTCCTGCACTTGAAAAGGCTGAGCTTAAGAGCAGCTCTGCTGAGAAGGACCTCAGGGTCATGTTAAGGCAGCTCACTGAACAAACCTGCAGTCTCCTCTGGCAACAACAATGGTCAAGATCCTCCTAAACCATATTAACATAAGCATAGCCATTAGGCTGAAAGAAGAGCTTGTCCTCACTTTACTCAATATGCAAAATCTGCTGACCAATGGGAAAGAGTTGAGTAGAGGGGCCATCATGAAGAGCCAGCTCTTCACAATGGTGCATGCTAGCATGACAAGAGACAGCTGACATAAATTGAAACAAGAGGCATTTCAATAGAAAGAAAATACTTTTTCACCATTAGGGAAGTCAAGTAGAATAACAGACTCCACAAGATGCTGTGAAGTTTCTGCCCTTGGTGTTTGCAAGATCCTACTTATTAGATACCCGAGCAAACTGGTTTCATGTCACAGCTGACACTGCTAAGAGCAGGAGATTGGACTAGAGATCTCCTAAGGTCCCTTCCAATCTGAATTATTCCAGGATTCAACAAAAAAACCCTAAAAAAAGTCAAAAATTATACAGAATTTTAAATAAAGTGTTTTAAATTAAGCTTATTTATTGCTGATATCTCAATTCTAACATAGGAAATAGAGAAATCTAAATTCCAGTAGCAGTTTCTCATCATTCTCCTCCCCTAGTCCTGTAAATCAGGATCCATTTGAAAATATAGACACTTAGGTATATGGTTGCACAAAACTGTTTTTTATATATGGAGGGATAGATAATAAAGCCCAGGTGAGCACTAAAAACCTTGAAAAAATGTCTAGAGTGCCAATTCTGCAAAGATGTGGATTTGTAATTTTAGGCATGGAGCTATGCCACTCAGAATAGAGCAACACAGAGATTAACAGACTGATGTGTACTTACCTGTGTCTCTGAAAGTATTCCAAAAACATCATTTTCTAAATGCTCCATTTGAAAATATCATAAACCAGTATATTTTCAGCAGGAAACAGCTTAGCTCTGATAAGATTGGGAAGGAAGAATTCACTTCACAGGGAACTTACAGAATATTTCTACATTTATAGCTAATAAATTCCAGTTACAGATGGGAATGTACTGAGTTACTTTGATGGCAGCTCAGCCAAACTTCACAGGAAAGAAGTAAAAAATAGAATCCAGATCCACTCATTAATGAGGTAAAACCCACATAAAATAATAATTTAAACACTAGGATTTAAATTCCTATCCAGGATTTCTTATTCTTGGGTCTAATGGACTATTTTAGAGGCAGATCCTTGAAAATTAAAGAAATTTGGTATGATAAAGAAAGAAGAAATCTTCTGTATCACTGAAAATTATTAAGCAGATGTGAAGACTTCAACGGATCCTTGCCATTTTCCTTTAGCTGACTGTAAAGATGTTTATCCTAAGAATCGAATATTTTGAGCTTCTGGAAACAGAAAAAAATTTGCAAAATAAATCCTGTAGCACACTGAATCCCCTCCCCAATCTAAAAATAAATAGTATTTCCAGGAATTCAGCTGAACCAAGGTATTTTCTGTTCTCTTTCATGTGCCTTTTTGTCTGCTCTACTGAAACGTGTCTCCTGCTCAGTGTTCTCATTTCCTCCTATGACTGAAATCAATCTCTCCAAAAGAAATCCACTGAAGTCTTTGTTAGCTTGTTTAAAAATAAGATTTCAGGGATCTTATTTTTTAAAAAAATTATGTGTTTTAACTTTATAGTAAGTTCAGCTGTTTCTTCATGTATCTTTCTGTTCACTATTTCCTTTTTTACATCCTCCTTATCTATCAGAGACAAAGCTCTCCTCGAAACCTTCATTTGTATGCCTGACTTCTGCCTATTCCACGTAGACCCTGGAAGCCTTTCACAAGGTATGGAGTACTTTCAGCTCCCTCTGAAATCAAAGGCGGCTCAAGGCAATCAGCAGCTCACATTCCCCATTTCAGTGAGGCAAACTTCACGCTCCTGATGACTGTAATGACACTGCTGCTAACACAGGCTGCCTGTAATTTATGAACAGTCTGAGCATCAGCGCCACCATTCCTCACTTCGTAGTGTTTGCAGTGCAATAACTGAGAAAGCCTGAAACTGTTATTTAACTCTTCATAACATTTTAAAGAGACAGAATTCTCACGGGATAATAATTTAGACCTCATATATGAAGTAACAGGAAAAGATTTACAACATCATTTGAAAAGCAAAACACTTTCAAAGGCAAGTTTCATGGTTTGACTATTGTTCATTGCTGTTGGAATCATGTAACAGGCATAAATTTAAAAACCTGCACCCATACCTCTTTTTTTTTATTACAAATCTCAGCATTTCTTAAATTTACATTTTAATTCAAAGTACTCAATAAATGCTTACATTAAATGACATTTAAATATAAGCATATAGTGCCTTTATAGTTGCAAAGGATTTAAATCAGAGTAAATAAGTGGGGTCATAGAGTTAACTATTATGTGAAAGAAGTAGGGTGGGGGGAATTAACACTCAAGTTACCTTGTGAAAACAGTACTGGATGGATTTTAAATCCCCCTCCATTCTTCAGCCTTTGAGGAAGCTGTTCAAAATGGTAACCATCAAGATAGAAGTACACCTTCAGGGTTTGTCGGCTTCCTTCTGCTTGGTATGTGATTGGTACATCTAAAAATACAGTCAGTGTTATAATTTCATTGACAGCAATGATGCATCCTTTTCCAGAAATTGCTGCACCCAAAATTCACAGGGCTAGATAAAAAAAATTACTGCACACAACTAATATATTCAGTATTTAAATTATATGTGGTGCTGCTGTGGTCACTTTTGGCCTATCCATTATCAGGAAGTAGATAAACAGAAAAGCAGTGACTCGTCTTTGACAGCCTGCCAATGACAGCAAAAATTACATAGCAAATACTGTAGTTGGCAACATTCTACTTGTGTTCCCTGTAAATATGGAGAAACAGACTCATAGAATGGTTTGGGTTGGTAGGATTTTCAAGATCATCTGGTTCCGATCCCTCTGTCATGGGCAGGGACACGGGTTGCTCATAGCCTCATCCAGCATGGCCTTGAACACTTCCAGAGATGGGGTATCCACGACTGCTCTGGCCAACATGTTTCAGTGCCTCATTATCACCATAGTAAAAAGTTTCTTCCTACTATCTAATCTAAACCTGCCCCCTTCCAGTCTAAAGCCATTCCCCCTTGTCCTATCACTACATGCCCTTGCAAAAAGTCCCTCTCCAGCTTTCTTGTAGGCCCCCTTTAGGTACTGGAAGGTGCTATAACATCTATTCAGAGCCTTCTTGTCTCCAGGCTGAAGAACCCCAGCTCTCCCAACCTCCCCTCACAGGAGAGGTGGCCCAGCCTACAGATTGCAAATCTATCTGCAGCATATAGTTTGAAATCACTGGAAGGATACCTTTAGCCACATTTCACAGGCCTTCATGAAGTGCACCATATATAATATCAATGTGATATGTAGAGTCAGATTCTCCTCAGATTTGTATGGAATAGAACACAAGTAAATATACAATAGCTATTAGCGTATTAATGAAACTATTATTAAAAATCAGGACTCAACTGAGTAAATAAATGTATTATGGTAGAATATAGAAAACTCTAAGAGAACATCACATGACACTTTGACAGGCTAAATGTCATAATGCATCGATTGGTGCAGGGTTTGGGGACACTGGCAGTATCATTCTGCAGTTACAGGGATTCCTCAACATACATCATGTGTATTATGACAGATGATTAACATGCAATGAGCATTAGCAAAAGTAGATGAAAATTTCCTATTTAGCTAAATCTATCAGAGAACGTCAGTTTAAAACAATGTAATGTTTTTATGTACCCCCTGTTTAAGTACTGTTTCCATAGATAAGTCTCCAAGTTGAAAGCAGTAACAATAAAACATAGTGACTTGCCTTAGTATTATTATTATGCAGTTTCTACACTGTATACATAAATCATATTGTGCCTAAATGGTAAAGATTCCAAAGGAACCTTTTTCATTACTTTTGGTAATAAGAAAAAAGATTTTTTTCTTTTATTGATTCTGCAGAATCATAAATGAAAAAAAAAAACCAAAAAAATTGCCAGTTTCTTGTCTTCTGTCACCACAGTCAGGATGACTGTGATGGCAGCACTTAAACCCAAAAAATATACAGAATTTATTACAATCCTCAAACACACAGACTTTCCATTTATTAGCACAGACACCTCAGTTGGAAGATGCAGCAATGACATAGGTATAGTGTCAGGGTTAACTTCCCATCAGGAGGCCCTCCTTTAACTACATGTTGTTATCTGGTTTAGCAGGGCTTATTTAAAACACTCTGAACGGGGGCCTTACTTGAATCATACCAAAATAACTATGGTTTTATACAAGATAATTCCTATCTGACTACCAGCCCTGTGCTACTGAATCCTTCGGACCACAGGCAGCTTCATGGAAAAGCTTTGTCTCTTCTGGTTTTGGTTACTGCAGAAGTTCTCTCATGTGTGGTCTCAATCCAGCAAAGGAATTGTTTCAGAAAGGATTGATGTGAAGCAGACATGCCTTCCTCCCTTCCCAAGGGAGCTATGAGAAGAGGAAAAAAATTAGGACTTTTTGCTCAGTAAACAAAGTTCACTGCAGGAAAATATCTACTCGCTGAACACATATTAATAAAGGAATGGCTGAAAATAAGTGAAGGGTATACGAATAGCACGCTGCAAAGACAGTCCTTTCCTGGTAAGCTGGGTGAGTTCTGGGAGGAAGCGTTCAGGAGCCTGACCAGCTGCAACAGCAGGTCTCAAAGAAAGTTTCTTACCCATTTTAAAGCTATAGTATTAATAGTGTTTGCTATCACATTTCAAGGAACTCTTCAAAGACATACTTTGTTTTTCAGACAGTAAAATGAAATAGGGTTTATGCTGCTCCATCTCGTGTCAGTTGCATTTCCCTACTAAGACCTTCAAGCTATTTTTACAAGTTTCTTCAGTAACAACTGGGTCTTTCAGGGACTTTCCTGATGCAGTCACATACTCCCAATGGAAAGTTCAGTTAAGCAAACAATTTTGCCCACAACATTACTGACATTGCCAGATAACAATTCTGCATTGTCAATCACGATAGCTGTATGTCAGGACATCTAGGAATGTTAGAAGATCTACAGATCTACTTAATCTCTCCATAATTCCAAGTTATATAACATTCCCCGTGGGAGGTGATGTTCTAGCAATGAAAAAAGTTACAAAACCACTAAAGACCAAATATTAATTACTCACTCGCAAATAATGGTTCTGGCTCTGATTGTCTGAAGTAAAAAGTAACTTTTTCCAAGTCAAACAAGGCAACCAATGTATCTTCTAGCATGGCCTGCTCATCAGCCTAAAAAAGGCAAAAAAAAAATTGAAAAGGTCATTTCAGCCAGATGTTTTCCCTAACAGAAATAACATAAGAGAGCAGGACATAAAAGTAACTCCAGAATGTTGCACAACATTTCACTCATGCAGTGTATAACCTATTTAACTCCTAGATAATGTAAATATCTTTGTTTCTATTGGCACTTCCCTTTTTATTACCGGTCCAAGATTATGAAAATGAATGCTATCATTTCACACAATAAATTAAGAGGTAATTTATAGCTATTATTACTTCTCATGGCTTTGTGAGACACTGGATTATTATATTAATTATTGGGCTGGAACCAACTGAAGTGTGTTTGTGTGGGGGTGGAGGGATAGGTCAAGCCTCCCACACACAGGTCCTTCGAGTGTCCTGGGACAACCCCAGGGCAGCTGGCAGTCTGGGAGCACTTCAACACAACACCCTCCTGGCGCTCCCAGCCCAGCCTTAGAGCGGCTGGCAAAGCAGGAGCACTGACCCCTGCTCTGCCCTAGAGCCCCAGAATGGCCAGTGTGCTGGGAGTCCTGCCCGGGAGGGGCGGCCACAGGGGGCCAGAGCACATATGAACAGCAACATGTGGCTTCATATTCACTTGAGACCTGCCACCTGGCCACGGGTAAGCTGAACTTACACAGGACTCTGTGGTGGTAGCTATTTTTCTCTTATTCTCTCTCTTTCTTTACTCCTTCTTTTTCTCTGAATCTCCTTTCTTAATATTTTGGGTAACTTGGGACCAAATGGGTTGGATTTTGCTAAACTATGAGCATTTGCTAAGTCAGTGCTTTGTAGAATACTTTGTTTTGGTTGTATGTTACCCTTTTAAACTTTTGCCATGTTCTCTTACTTTCTCAAGTTATCAGTGGAAATATCTCCTGAGAAAACGTTTGCAGCATCTTGTCTTTATGCTACCTTAAGGTATTAAAGAACCGATGGCCCCTCTAAATATTCAGTGGGTGAATTTTTTGGAGTCTTGTATATTTTTTAAAGTAAAACTCCTGGTTGAGCTTATAGCTCCAGGGCTGGGGTCTTACAGGCTTTTAATCAAACAATTCTGTCATTATTCTGTAAGACACAAGACTTTAACACCTTGTCTTGACACCAGGTTTAGCTTGTAAAGCAAGAGAGGGGAAATGTGAAAACTGAATTCTTTTTAGAGATTCTCTTTAAAAAATGCCATAACTTTAGGATTTCACTTATGAACAACAGATAAGAGTTCACTGTGTCCACTCTAGGCACCAGTAACTGAACCAGCAGCTCAGAGCGCAGTACAGCACAGGGTGCACCTTCACCTACAAAACTCTAGGTGCAAGTCAATATTCTGATTTGCACCTATGGTTCATCTGTGTAGTTCTTAGTTAAAGAGATAGTTAAAGAGATCCAGGAATTCTCAAGACACTTTACTGAATCTTTAAAAAGGAAAATAGTAATCTTCAAGTATGGCTATCTTGAGTTAAATATGCAGAGCAATTACAGCAGAAATCAATAATCACTTAGAGTAATTCTATTCCTTATACAACCTTCCCCTAGCACTTCAGGTTAGAAAGAGCCAAAAGGAAATCTGAGGCATGAATTTTTCCCCCCCTCTAAGAACTGAAACAGTAGAAAGGCAAAGAATAATAAACTAGCTGCCCCATAAATTGAGAATAAATGATAGTTTACTGAATTATAGAACAGGAAAAAAAATCCCATGATTTTCCCTAATCTATATAGTGAAATAGCATTCCCCCTTGTACTTATGAAAAAGCAAATCTGCTAGAAACAGCTTGTCTCCTGGTTCAATTTAAGTCTGTGGACGGAGGGATTTTGTCAGCAGAATAGTCTGAAAACCATACAGTGACATGGGAAATCCTTGTACAACTGCTCATTTTTTATTGAGCTCTGGCCATAATGAGCATAATTTCTTTCAAATACCCTTGTTTAAAGTAACACAGATCATTTGTAAGCCAAATAGTGCTGAGAATGTATTGAAAAAGTTGTCTTTATATTTCCCTTGGTTAAAGAATGTTAGACAAGACAGAACTTTACTTTCCATTTGATAATGTATACTGCTGGTATCTGATTATGTGAAAATAGCTAAGCAGCACACATTTTCACTGCAAAGGAAATCACTATGATCTTGAAATAAAAAAATAAGTATTCAATGCCATAAAGACAACAGTTGCTCTGTGGTAACATGAGAACAAAGCACATAGGAAAACATATGACAGGCACTGACTCAATTTACTCTTGAACTCTAAGGATTCCAGCACCGGGACATGTTGGTGCTGCATGGTGCCAAAAAGCATCCAAGACTCAAGACCTGAGTCCAAGTTCCCCAGTCCCTTCTTCACATAAATCCTCATGTGGATAAAGAGCTCTCCTGTTTCTCTGAGGCACTGATTTTATGATTGTAAAGCTGCACACGTTGTCCTGACACACTCTGTCCCACACAAGCCTGTGTAGGTACCTCAACTACCTGTGAGATAGTTGCTCATGCTGGCTCAAGTCAGTGCTCTCCAACAATACTTTATGATTTACAAATACCTTTATTTTTATTCGTCTCTTCTGCTTCTAAATTTTCTCAGATAAACTTGTCAGCAAATTTGCTGCCAAGAAAGGTAAGGAAAGGAAAGAACACCTTTGATACTAGGAATATCATCTGTTATTTATGTGGAGTTTTACACAGTGTGATGGACCAAATCAGTTGTTTTCAGTGAGCAGCCCCAGAGGCTGGGAAAACTGTCACAGAGCAGACTATGCAGACTGCTTCCCAGTTCTTCTGGTTAGCAGGAACCTGTCTAGTGTGAGAAGCATCTTAAATAGCTGACAAAGCACTTTGGATAAATGGAGATTAAAGGACTACAAAACCATGTCCGTCCCTTTTTTTAATTGTGTCTTAAGCCATGGCTCTTTGCCAAGCCTTGTGAAGAAAGAGCTGATTTCCAATTACGCAGGTAGGCCACAAGGATTTTCCCTATAACAGAAGCAAAACAGACCAGTATGTTTAGTCCTTCAACTACTACAGACTTACTGGTTTTTTGGGGGAAAGGCTGATAAAATTAACTAAACCAGATACTTTATTTATCTTGCATTGTTGCTTATTGCAAAATGAAGTTCTGGTTATCACCTACATTCACTCCCAGGGAACAGCTACAATAGCAAAAGGGAGTCAAGGGTAAACTCAGTATCTGCTACCTCCCAGCAAATAGAATACTGTCTTTGTGGAAAACATATTTCCCATATCATAACCAAACATCTTCCCACATTTGTAATTATCTGAATCGCAACTTTTCCAAACAGGAACTAATTAAGTACCAGGCTAAGCACAAAGAACACAGAAAATCACATTTATATCTAAGACTGTTTAACCATGTCCCTGTTTCAGGGAACAAACAGGGGCTGCGACCAAACATGCCACATGAGGAGTTTTACCAGGTTTGGCGAGAGCAGGGACTGGAAATGAAGGAGAAGACCCGCACTGGCTATCTGTTCCAACCACCTTCTGCTGGCCTCCAGGGTCTCCATTTCATATTCCTTGTTGTTGTCAAACATCTGGTTTAGGGCCACCATTAGCTGCTCTGAAAAGGCGCAGACTGTGGCCACTAGGCTCTGACAAAAGACCATGTCTCGCCTCAGTTGTATCTCGCTATCTGTGATGGGTAAAAGCAAAAAGAGAAAAAGCCAAAATAGAGCAGGAGATTAATTAACAGCAAAGGAACTCGGCTGGAATTTTTTTCTTTGTCTAAAGAAACATGTCATTTTAATGTCAAGCGAATTACAAGTTTACAGCCTAATGTTATTCCTAGTAAACACTACTCCATGACGAAGTATTTTGATGGGGAAAAGGGCAGATTATTTTCTAATTCTAAAATTTTATATGAGTGTATTTAAAATCTGGAATTCAAACTATTCCTTCATAAACAATGCACATCTATCCTGTAGATTTTAATGTACATGCCATCAATTCTGTGTACTTTTGATGTCACAAGGTGACGGACTGAGTCAGATCTCTTTGCTGCAATGTAAGAACAAGCTGGGCACAAAATCATTTACTTTCCACCAGAAAACAAGGATATTAAGAAGCTCTTTATATGACTGCATCATCTGGTCAACTTCACAGCTTCCCTAGGGAGGACAGATGAAGACTGCAGTAAAGCACAGAGTGTTGCTATCAGAACACAAGGTATCCAAATACAATATATATGAATCTATAAAATAATCACAGAGCAGCATCACATATCCAGGAAGCAGCAGAAATGTATGGTGTCAGGAAAGTCCAGGAGAGGTCCCTAGGTGCATGTCTATGGATCATTAGCAGATGATTTAAATTAGGGACTAGCTAACCTACCAATTTATTCTGGAGGGCACAGGCATTAGATTAGCTAAAGGTCAAAAGAGATAGAAATGGAAACATATTCTTAATAAAGGACAAAACTGTGGTGATAAATATTCAGTGCTTCCTTCTTCTCCTCTTTTCTGAAGGTCTTCAAGTAATTTTTTCATTATGAGCTATTAGGCAAACATCAATCACAATGGTAAAGGTAGACTTAATCTTTCTCAGAGCAAGAGAAGAAGATCAGGTGACACCAAGGTCTTTCCAAAACTTAAAATATTTGTCCTGTCTTCTAGATTCCTCTGCCTCCTTAGGCTTAGCTCCTTTTCCACCTTTTCTATGGAGCTGACAAGAATTTAGATGACAGGATAAGTCAGCAGAAATAATTCTGTACTCAAAAATTTACTATTGACTTGAAAAATATGCTTTTCTTGAACTCTAAGTATTTCTCAAAGGAACCTCATTCTGTCTGCTTTCCTTCTGAAATCTTCATTCTTTTCCTCAACTACTGATAACGGTGAACAATCTTTTACTATCATTTCTATTGCATTTTCCAGCTTCTCAGGACCTTGGGAATGTGTTCCATAAGTGGTCAAATCACTACTCTTTCTACACTGTGACTCAATGTGTTTCAATTATTCAAATAAACCTCTCTCTCTCTCTCCAGTATCTCAAGTTGTTCAAATCCTGTATGTTATGGATTTAAAATCTTGGAATTTTTCTTTCATCTACCAACTCTGCACCTCAGAGAGATCACCTCTCTCTCTCT
>JAWWEU010000081.1:118883419-118944292 GCA_035583155.1 Acropternis orthonyx | reverse complement strand
TCAAGGTCTGCCATGGCCCTTTGGAGCATCATACTGAAGAAAATTGTGAATAGGGTGGGTGTGAGAACACAACCTTGGTTCACACCATTGGAAAGGGCTCAGAGAGTGCATCGCCATACCTGACTTGGCCGCGCTGATCCTCATGCAGCAGGATGATCATTTTGAGGAACTTGGAAGGACATCCTAATCATTCCAAAATCTGCCACAGGCCTTTTCTGCTCACGCTGTCAAAAGCTTTGGTGAGGTCAGCAAAAGTCACATAGAGACCTTTGTTCTGTTCCCTACAGTTGTCTTGCAGTTGTCAGAGAAAGGACCACATTCAAAGCCCAAGTGGTCATGATCCTGGAAAACCTGCTCTAGATGAGCCTGCTTGAGAGCAGACTGGACTGGATGATTCCAAAAGGTCCCTTCAAACCTCAAGCATTCTGTAAGCAAAACACACAATTCTTCTATGCTGGAGAACACACTAAACACCAGACTAAATGGGTGAGTAGTGTGAACCTAATGTAACAGACCAGAGAGGTACTGTATTTGATATAAGCTTTTAACAGAACATACTAGATCAATTCCTAAGAGAGTGCAAAGGAAAAGGACTCTCTTAGGACATTGTACTGTCACTTGCTCTCTCAGACAAGAGGTGATGCAACCCAAACTCTTTCAAAAATTGTGAAAAACAGAGCTTAAAACTGTTTTTCCTCTTTGATGGTACAGTGATATATAAGAAGTAGTCACTTAATAATTTATAATCCAAATATAATCATGGTCAACCTAGACCCATCATTCTTATGTCAGTGAAACACTTAAAAGGCATTTTTTTCCTTGATTTTTTTTTTTAGCTCCTTTAGCTGCCGCCCTTACAGTCAGCACTTATATCCCTTCACAGGATTTTCATTGCAACAGATGAAGCACAAGTGCCCAATAGCACTGTTTTGCAGTTAGCCAGGTTAGCTTTGGAACTAGGAGAAAATAAAGTCATCTGAAGAGTGGGAGTTTCACTGAGCAGCAGTATTTATCCTCTTGAACACCATATCTGTGCTTGGCTAGCACAGATATACTCTTTTAGGCATCTCAATTAGTACTTCAGTTTGATGCTGCAGAGACAGATATCAGCTCAGTTGCATCTTAAGTTGAAGATGCAGACCCTGGGTCTCCTGTTTTATGAACAGTTCACTGTGTCCTTCATCCTGTCCTCTGTATTTGCTCAGCTCTGAAAGTGTGTATCATTTCTGGGAAATGAAAGTCTGCCTTTTTCTCCTTATTCTGCATTATTCACAAGGTATCTCAGATATCTTGCATAATGTCTTAATACTTTCCTGTCCCAGCTGAAAATACCTCTCCTGGTACAGCCAGCAATAAAAATTTGCCTTCTCTATGGCCCAGTCTCACTGTTGGCTCATATTTAACTAACACATCCAACTCAGTCTTTTCCTAAGTCATTCTCAAATGACAAACTCCCAGCTTAGAGCAAATATTTTTTTTGTTATTGCTCCCCAAGTATATGACCTTGTACTCCATGCAGTTAAATCCCACCTCATTCCTATTAAGCAGCTGCATTTATTTAAATTCAATTTGTCACAGCATAAACAAGAATTTCCTTCTATGTGGTCTCACATTCCTTCCTACAAGCATACACAGCTATATCCTGCCCTCTGGGTGCTGACACAGGCTGGGGGAGCATTCCACACTCACCTAAAATGCTCCTTGTTCTGTGCAACGTAATGCACTGTCAAGGTCAAGACACCAAAGACATTAAAAGCAGTGCCTCCAAGAGCTCTAACAGAGTCTATTCACACAGACACTGGTATGTTGCCTCTCCTTCACAGAAGGACTCTTAAGAGCAGCACTAGCTAGGCAGAAGCAAAATTATGCACTTCTATTACCAAGGTGGATGCAATTTTTAAAACAAAAAAAAACCCCAAAACAATAAAATTGCCAGGCAAATTAAAAGAACAAAATTGAATAAAAGCAACAGATGACACATTCATAGCTGACTTTTCTAAACATACCTGAATCCATTTCATCACTGTGAAAATAAGAACTGCACTGACTGCTACAAATGCTGGTGAAAGAGGCAATGGAGTTCCTATTGCTGTTGCAATCACTTGAAAATAAAACACAAAACAAAAAAAGAAAGAAAGTTATGTCCTTTAACACGGGCATTGGAACAAAGTTAAGGAAATTCTTTCCCTTTTCCCCTCTTAAATTTAATGATGAGATGGTCTATGTCATTCTTCATACACAATAAAAATCCCTGTGCTTAGGCTATCATTTAATTTGGAATCCTACCAGGACTGAGAAGACTAGATTCCCAAAACAAATCCTTCAATTGTCTTCCTTCACCTTGCATGCGAACAATTAACTTCCAGAATGGTAAATACACATTTTCAATGCAAAACAACCAACTTGTTTTACATAAATGGCAGTTTTTGAAACTGTGGTCTCAAAAGTTTTAGTGACTCTACATTTACTTCTGGTCCATAGCTAATATAAATATCAAGACTTTATGACTTGCAAAACAGTCCCACAATGGGGGAACCCAAAACTCAAATTACAAGCTATTTTCCTTGCCAGCCAAAACATAGTTTATGATCCCATTTCTTCCAGCTGTCCATTTTTTTACAGACGTATAGACATTTACATCTGGGGCTTCAGTTAAAACTTCTATGCACACTAAACGTCACCCACATTGGTCTAGGAAGGAGATTTGGGGATTAAAATTTGTACTTTTTTTCCTTTTCTCTCAAAATAAATTCTTCTGTATAGAAAATACATGGAGAATATACCTACTCCTGCAGCAAAACCAGAGTAAAACATAGACTTTTTTACTAAAACTCCTATGAAGATAAATTTGAATTCAAAGTCTTTGGAGTTATTTAGCCCCATGAAGATCATTTAGTTTCAATGCAGGAAAATGCTTAAGTAATTATCCAGCAGAGAGAGCCTTAAAAACCCAAGTGAATGCAAGATAATGCATAAGTGTACCTAAGGGATATTTAAATGTAATGATCTGGCTTTTGTTTTATGAATTGGGTGTACCCATTCACAAAGATATACATATCCATACTTCTTATGTTGCTGCAGTTATACATGTACTCATGTGCTCCCTTAGTTGTTTTCTTTATTTTTGTAGATACAGAGGTAACCTTTTACTAGTTTAGACATACTGACTTACATTTCCTGGGGCTAAAGTATATGTTTTGGACCTGAAGTCAACAAGGTAAGGAAATAGGATAAAGTTTTAAATGAAGCAATATGATATAATCACTATCATAACCATTAAGTAGATGAAAAGGCATCAGTAACAGCATGTTCCTAATAGAGGGAGAACAGTCCCAAGGAGTATTAAAAATTTCTGGCTGGATATTAAGAATGTTTTCTAACTAACTCTATTCACTTAGTAAAGTCTCCACAGGGAAGATGAAGGTTAATTAAAACTGGATTGTGCAAAGCATGAGAAAATGAAACACAGGAAAATGAGAAACAGATTAGATGTATTTGCTGTATCATTCTGCATGTTTATTATGTTGTATTATAAGATTTAGAAGGAGACCCTACATAAAATGAGAGCATTCTAATTGGCTGAAATTAGCCTAATAGTTCTAATAATAACCATTGTGGCATTATGGGATCTGGAGACTTTAAGTATTGACTAATACAATTATTTAAGCAAAGAAATAAAACATTCTAATCTTACTCCAACACTTGTGCTAAATGCACAAATTTTATGGTTATTCTTCATATGGAACCATACACTTTATTATTCCTAAACAGCCAGAATGGACTATAAATTACTGGACTCAGAATAAAGTAAGTATTTTAAACAAAGAGACACTCATGTTCCTTCTCCTTATGCAAATCTTGTGCCAACTGGGAAACCTCCCAACAGGAGCAAGTACACACCACCGGAGCAGCTGCTGCTCAGTGAGTTTGACACAAGAGAGACCTGCAAAAAACCCTAAATGGGCTTCTGCTGACACAGCACTTTTCTTGTGTGTTCACCATGGTAGCAGCAAGACGGATCTGTGCAAATTATCTCTACATTTATTTCTGTTCAAAATTATACTTCCGTTTTCACTCTGACAAAGAGTTGTATCTACCAGACTGCAGTAATCAAATATCAGATTATGAAAGAGATCTCTGCACCACATGGTTCAGTAGAAAAATGATGACCCTACTGAGATTCTACTTTCTGAGAATAATAATGAACTATGATAATGAACAAATAATGAACCTTTTTTTTACTTGCAGCTAAAGTTTTAATTTAGATTTTAGATTATGTAGTTAACCAATTCTCTCTACACAACAGAATATGATCTATATAAGAACTATACTTGCTATAATTATTCCTTCCTTTTCAAAATTCTTTGTATTTTCATTCACAGTAAAAGACACACATTACAGGTTCTAGAGGTGAGTTGATGCTACAATGTTTAGTGAAAGAAGGTGAGGAACATATGTTGAAAAAAGTATTTTTTTTCTTTAGATCAGGAAGAGTGATGGCTCTGTGAACTTGCTTTCCATGGCAGATATTTGGGTTGTTGTTGGAGACATGATAACAGAAGTTATTTCTGTTTTTTATAAGACTGGTAATCTACAGTGAAGCTTTACATCTCTTGTTGAGATATCCTAAAAATGTTTGGGATACCAAGATACAATAATTAATCTATACTCATGTGAGTTTATTTTACAAATCTTGAGGCTAGTTATTCCTCCATTAGAAAAGTCAGAATCACTATATTCTGACAGTCTTCATATACACTTGATAGTCTACAAACCTTCAGGTTTGATTCAGTTGACAAATAAAAATATTATTAGTAAAGTTACCTGTAAGAATCCCTGTTACTGATAGTATCATGACCAGAATCTTCTTGTTCGTCACCTGTCACACTGAAACAGACTTTTTTCCCATTCTTTTCACCCTTTTCATTATCACTGTCTGCTGGTATTAAAGGCTCAGGTGTTTTACGTTCTGATTTGGGAGAATATGTGATTGAAGAAAGAAGGCTGTGAAATAAATGAAAAAAGATAAATTTATGTTTTTCAAAAGTGAGCTAGCAACAGGACAAAATTTCTCATCACCATTCTCCAACTATTACTGTATAATATGTGAAGGGAACATCTTAATTCAGCCCATACCTATTTGGAACAAGGGAAAGAAGTGATAGAGTCTGTTGTTAACAAGTCTAACAGTGAAAGCCATTAGCTTTACTAAATACACAATCGTGTTTGAAGGTAATGATTCCAACTAGGGAAGAAATACAGCACATTTTTGAACACTTAGAGTCAAATTTTATATTAACATAACTATTTTTAAACATGAATCATGTACTTCTCAGAACAAATCAAGAAAACACACCAAAGAAACTTTGCACCACACGGTATTTTACTAGGGCATTGTAAGGAACTTCATGAACATCTCTGTGCTTCCTGACATTCAAAGTGTCTAAGCCATTACCACTAGTAAAACTGATGATTAATATACAAGTGTCTGTGATGAGCACAAAAGTGACATCCAGCCAAGAAGAGAGACCAGTGCAGACTGCTACTTTTAGAACATACACAAATGCTGGAAGCAAAAAATTCATATTCTTGAGTGCTTAACTCATACTGTGATATTCTAATTTGCAGTCAAGATCAGAACAGCTATAATGGGCAATTGTCCTTTAATGTCTATTGCTCAAACACTCCATTAGAATGACATTTTCAAACTAATATTTGAATTTTCTTGCAAAAACTACCTTCTAACTATCTGAAATAAGAAGACAATGAAGTAAGCTTTTTCACTTAGACACGGTAGTAGGGTTTTATTTATGGATCTGTCAGACTGGTCAGCTGGCAAACTTTTACCAAATACATAGTAGGATCCAAAACTCTTACTTCTGGAGGGAATAGCTAGATAGATATTTATCCCACATATAGGTAAAGATACTGATTTGGATTGTAACTAGAACACAGAAAAATCATACTAAAGATTCAATTTCACTGGACTTGAGACCCACACATCCACTACACTGACATCTTTTGGTCTACAGGATGGCCTAACACTTCATATCAGTTCACAACTCAGTTCCTCCCAACCACTTAAGTCACTGGTTTACAGGGTTCCATGAGGAAGGGAAGATAGATGGGGCCCATATTTTATATCCGTGTTCAGTGTCCATGTGTGTGCTAGAGCATGTGTGCTCCTGAACTTGTTCTAAAATAAATTTGCTATGAAAGTGCAAACCTTAGGAAATCAGTTCTTCATAGCTATAAAACTTATTTTCTGAATGCAAAAAAATACAAAAGGCGTTCAATAAGGGATTATAAAAATTCATGGCAGATTCTAACGTTGCTCTTAAACCAAAAGTTCCATTTCAAGAACACCATGTAGTCCTGCCTGCTGGAAGATCAGATGAGATAAGGACAAGGAGTAATCTATACTTATAGTTGTTCTTGTGTTCCCATTACCATCCACTTCGAAAAGTAAAAACAGGTTTTGGGCAGATTCATTCTGGTAACTTCTTGTGGATTTTGTTGTTGCAAGAAAATAATCAAGAGAAGAAACAAGCATAATGAACTGCAATTTCAGCTCCTGAAAATATCTTCCCCTGAGTAATTATTTGTCAAGACACAGAGAGACTATTATATCCTCTTCCTTATGTGACTGTTCAGTCACTGCTGCCAAGAGCTCAGTAAAAGACTGATTAAGGTAGCTGGAGCTTTTCCTAAGGGAGCATTTCCCTTTCTCTCAGCAGGCAGCACTTTTTCTAAGGAAAAAAATTTTGCTGAACTACCATGAATGAAAAAGGGAACTTTGGATAAAAGAGTTCAGGAGCTGGTAGTTCCTGAGCTCACTGAAATGCTCTTAAAAACCCAATTCAGGGTGTTTAAAACACACAACCCAAAACCTGGATGCAACCTCTGCCCAATAATCATGCTTAAATATACTTTTGTTTGTTTGTTGTGTTTTTCCTTAATTTATGAGTCATTTAGTAGTCCAATTTTTCTATCATACAATATCATCTAAATTAAGAATTGTGATACCATGGTCCTATTTCCTGTCCTGAGAAAACTGTAATAATGAGACTTGCTTATTGCAATCCTCCTTATAATAATAAGCAACTTGGTAAATAAAGACATCATTTTTATTGTTGCTATGTCATAACAGAAAACAGTTCTACTGTCTTTATAAAGAATTCAAGGATTGATATGTTCAAGCATTTCCTCCCAGCTGTTGAAGTACAAATATTTCTAATTAAAGCAGAACTGTTGGATTAACCTGTTACTCTATCTTTTGTTTCTTATAAGTCCTAAAGTTTCACTCAAGAGCTAATTAGTAGCTCTATGTTGTAATATAATATACCATGTACTTCTGAACTGCTCTCACCAAATAGACCTGGCTTCCCTCTTCAGCACTTTCAAGCAAGTCCCTTGGCTACTCTGATTCCTGAATAGAACCGCTTTTCTCCACAGTAATTACACACTGGCAGTCCACTCAAAGCCCATAAGCCATAAAGCATGACAAGTCTCAGTCTTACAAATAGGCAAAAGTCAAATTTGCTAAATAAATCTGCACACCTTATACAAAACCTGCTACTAGGTTAGCATACAGGAAATTTTAGAAAGGAAGAAAGGCTAACCCTTGTGTTTACAGTTATAACTGTATGACTCTCCAAATGAATACATGCATGTATATATACTTCTGTACACACAATATATAAATATATGTGTGCGTATTTATATATACATAGATACAAAACAAAAGCTCAGAATTTCCTGTGCTTTTGCATCACAGGCTCAAGGGAGTAGAAAGGAAAGGCGTGGCAGACTGCCAACTTGAATATCCTGAAATACTGACTAAACTCCATATACAATTTTCTGACTTCCTTGAGGAAGAGTAACAACACAGACTTTACAGACAGTAATTTTTAAGTGCACCCCAGCACTGAAATTATTGTGAATTTAAGTAACTGACTTCATCTTCAGCATGAGAACTAGCAAATCTATGGAAAGGCACGGAAAACAATATTTTCTTAAAAATATTGAAACAACTCTTGCTTTCATTCCCATTGCAGTTTGTAAGACACTACAATTACTTATTACTATGTAACTATTACATTACTATTAGAACAGTAAAAAAAAAAAATTCCATTCTTAAGTAACCATGAACAGACAAAGCACTCTACAGTCTTCAAGATAACAGGAGGAACAATGATACACTACTTTTCTAAACTGGAGACCGTGAAAGATTGTCTTTTAAACTCAAAAAATTATGCTATTTATATATTCTAAAGGAATAATTTCTGACATTTGCATTACATGTGGGATCTTTTGAAACTGAAATACTTCTTACTCTTCTTCATCCTTATCCCAAGACAGCAAATAGCCCAGCAGTCAACCCACCTACCTCACAATGAAAAAGAACATTATAAATCCTTGTCCCGAATTAGAACAAACAGTGATGCCAAATGTCCTCATCTACCAAGGGTGACTCTGCCTAGATCCACAGTTCTTCGTTAAGGTCAATTTGTTTTTCAAAAGTATCTAAAAATTTAATATTCTTCCTATAGGTTAATAATGCCTTACCTAAAATTCATCATTGGGACTATTCAGCAATACCTGAAGAGCTCAATAAAAGCTATTTTTACACCTCTCCCCTTTGTTTCTATTATTAGTGACATTTTAGATGACACGTGTCCCTCATTTTTTCTCACGGCAAAATATTTAATTTTTTCACATTCCAGAGAAAAATTACAAACTAAACTGTGGAAAAAAAAGAATCAAGGACACTGGGAAAAACATAAATATAATACTACATGTGTTTAAGTTCTTTACCCCATTTCAATTCTATCAGAAGTCAACATTGATTCCTACACTATACAAAACCAATACCCAGATTTATCATTATCTTCAATGGAAAAATTAAAGGCAAGTCCAGCTGTTAACATTTACTTACTCATCTATTTGACAGACACATGTTTCCACCTCTTTCAGTGCAGCTTGTAATTTGAATAGCAATTTTTGATAAACATCTTGTGTTTCTAAATCTTCTTCTTTTAGGAGGTACCTCAGACCATGGCCTTCTTGCTGGCCAAGAGACTGTCCTGAAGGGGCAGCCATAGTAGTAATAGTATGTTGGACATAAATCATGGGATTCAGTTTACCTGGGAATAATCAAAAAATACTGCATCATCATCTTTTTTCCAAAATATATTTTGAAGTTAGTAAAATACTTAACAGACTTTGAAATATTTTCATGCTTAAAAATTCATGAATTATTGAATTTTGCATTTTATTTGCATATCAAAGTCAACTTATTTAGGAAAAAGTCATTGTGAAATTATGACTAGCCTTTATTATGCTTTAAAATAAACTTAGGTTTTGAAAGTAGGGTGATTTCACAGCAGCTCATCCTTAATTTTCATATTTGGGCCATAAACCTGGACCAATTACCTTTTCAGACTCTAAATCAGAAGCACTGGAAGTAGTTCTTTCAAGCTCAACTGACTTACCTTGGTCAGTGTTTTTATTTTCCTTTTCATGGGAGGAATGTTTTCTGCTGTCTAACTGTACACCAAAGGCACTACCAAGGGAAGTTGAAGTCTTAGGGTAAGACACTTCCATCACATTGATATGGCAATTGGTTGGACAGAAATCACTGCTGTGAAGTGGTGAAATCTTTGACTTAGCTTGTTTGAAGGTAGGCCAAGCTCTGTTTTTTAATACTCTTGAAAACTAGAAGTGAAAAAGAAAACCAAATTTTGATTAGTAGCTCTTCATGTGTCAGCACTTGGTTGACATACTTGTGTACCTGACTGGAAAAGAAAAGCTTAAAATATTTCAGCCATCCTTGACTTCATAATTTCTGGCTTTCTCTACATGGGAAAGAAAAATATTTTTCATTTTATATTTTTAAGGGGTTGTTTTTTGAAGTAAATGATATTTTAAAATGTAAACAGCTTCACAGCAAACAGATATGATTTATTTCCCATGGAACATAATAAAAAATTTAGTATCTTTGGATAGAAAGTCTGGAACTGCTATATGATCCAGTGATCTACTGCATGTGACATTTCTAAACCCCTGCTGACATAGATGTCAATGGCTTGCAAAAATTTATGAAGTTTTTGTCTGAAGCTATAGTAAAGACAGAACTGGAAACTATGAGTTCTGAATTTCGTATTCAGGAAGGATGAAGTCTTCTCTAACGATATTCTGGGCTGCACTAGGAGAAGCAATGTCCACAGGTTGAGGGAGCTGATCCTGTTCTTCTTCTCTGGACTGGTGAGGTCACACCTGGTGTACTGGGTCCAAATCTGGGCTTCCCAGAAAGAGACGTGGGCATATTGGGGAGAGCCCAGTGAAGGGCCACTAAGATGATTAAGGGACTGGAGTATCTCTCCTACAAGAAAAGGCTGAGGGAGCTGGGACCCTTCGGCCTGGAGAAGAGAAAGCTGAGGGGGAACCCATCAATGTACACAAATACCTGAAGGGAGGGTGCAGAGATGACAGCGCCAGGCTCTTTTCAGCAGTGACCAGTGCCAGGACCAGAGGCAATGGTCACAGACTGAAACATGGGAGGTTCCCTCTGAACATCAGGAAACACTTTTTCACTGTGAGGGTGATCAAGCACTGGCACAGGTTGCCCAGCGAGGGTTTTGGATCTCCCTCCTTGAAGATGATCCTGAGCAACCACCTCTAGGTGGCTCTGCTTAAGCAGGGCTGACTGGAAAAGACCTCTAGCGGTTCCTTCCAACCTCAACCATTCTTTTATTTTGAGTGCTTCTAGGAAGATGATAAACACTAGCACACAAAAACTGCAAACGCCACATTTTACACACTTCCCCAGTCCACCACCTCTTCTCCTCCCACCATATATCAGCTCAGCAATGAGGTATGCTTTTTCCCCCTCTATTTTATGGTCTAATACAGTGCTTAGCCAAAACTCCATCACTCCAACATCTGAGTTTGTGCAGAGTCTTGAATAAGTTTAGAGTTTTTTGGTTTTTAAAATGACAAGATGTCAACTCAAAATGGTGAAGACTGAACTGTACTAAATTTGGACACTCAGAAAATACACCTACTTCAGAATCATAAGTCATGTGATCAAGCAGTGGAAAAGAGACTTGTCAGTCACAAATAGGGTTTTTCTCAATATGTGTCTTTTTCAGAGCAGTTTGTTGCTAGGACAGTTTTTTCTGGCAAGATGTAATCAGTTCTGAGTCCCTGATATTTTAATCACAGTATCACTCCAGTCAAAATATTACACAGACCTAACTCAACTACAGACCACAGCTCACGCATAAGAATATTTTCAAAGTTGACTTGCAAAGTTGCTTCATTAATAAATGTCAGTACAAATACAGTCAATCAAAACACTTCAGTTGAACAAAGACACATCCCTTCTGAAAAGTAACAGGGATTTGTGCTGGGACTTCAATTTCTGTTTATTTTGGTGCCAGATTACTTCAGCCTGATGAGTTAATTATATTTAAATCTTTAGATCACAACAAGATCTGGAAGGCTGCAAGAAATCCAATTATGGAATTGTTCAAAGGCTGAAGAATGTACAAATTGCTAAGAAGGGCACTAAGGACATTCAACGAAGAAAATGTTTCTGCAAGCAGTACGTATTTCACATCTCAATCTCCCACACATCCTGCTCCAGAGAGACCAAATGCCTGGCTATGATTTAATCAGGTCATAAGTCAGGACCAAAATTCTTTTCATATATATGTTGAGAAACATCTGGGACTCATGGCACTGGACTCAAGGTCTATTAGGAGCAAAATGTTCTGATAATAATAATAGTAGGGACTGCAGAAATCTACAAGGCTTCTATTTATATAATTCGAACTTTCACAGTGAAACCAGGAGACAAGCTGGGCTCAGGCCCTCCAAAAATCTGCTGTAACTATGGTTACCTTTACCTTGCTAAGAAAATTATGTACCTACTCCTGAAATTCACTATGTTACTAATTGTCATTAAAAGCTGTAACTGTGAAACTACTGATTTTTGAGTAGCTGAGCTTGAAAGTGCAGTTTGTATCAGCAGTATCTGCTTCTAGACAGTGTAAGAACTATGTAAACTTCCCCAAGGCTGTTTGTTTCACATCCAGCAAACACAGCATAATTACTTTTATTGTCTTGGCCTCCTGTATAGAGAGTGTATTTCATAGTAAAATTTTTTAGCTACAGAAAGTGTATATAGTGCCTACCTGTTACTTGGACTCCAGTTATTAATGTGAAAACTGGTGAATTTTGTTTTTAAAAAGGATATTTTGATTTTTATCTGATTTGGAAACACAGAGGTTTGTAATTCAGCCAACAAGAGAGAGATCAGATGTTTGCTAATGCAGTGTCAGAATCCTTTTAATGTCTCTGTTAATTCAACTCAGCTTATTCTTTCCTTGTCAGAGACCCTAAAAAGTCTGACAAGCTGCTGAAGCTACAGATATTCCTAACAGTTCTCTCTAGTTTGCCTTTGCAAAATAAGAAAACATTAACCACTCTTTTTCATGCAATTTTTAGAAATGTGTGAAGCTTCTACATTCAACTTGTAAATGCCAGTTCATAAATGTCACAACTCAGAGCCCCAACTGAAGTAAGACAGGTCACAGCCAGTTCTTTGGAGCCTTTTTGAGCTTACTTCAAAATAATTCCACACTGCCAAAATTAGGTTATAAAAGAGAGGAACTAGGAGCCTGGATGAGAAAATAAGTTCGCATTAACAAAATGGCAAATGGTCTATTCCTTTATGCTCCGCTTAG
Organism: Acropternis orthonyx; assembly: GCA_035583155.1. Taxonomy (NCBI): domain Eukaryota; kingdom Metazoa; phylum Chordata; class Aves; order Passeriformes; family Rhinocryptidae; genus Acropternis; species Acropternis orthonyx. Next base: position 118,931,540 of record JAWWEU010000081.1, on the reverse strand, counting down.
TTAAACAACTACAGAGAAATACACTGACAGAAACTAGAGGTCATAGTCTGGGTTATTTATCCATTCACATATCATTAATTTAGATCACAAGCATATAAAAGTGAGCACCTTCACCATTTTTCCATGCTATAATACTTTATTAACCCAAGTCAATCTAATATTTTACAGAGATGTTACTATTAACGGTCATGCTAGGAAAAGTCATACCAATTTGAAGGGCATAAAAGATTAATAAATGGGTAACAATTTGGTATTTAAAACTAAGATGCACTGGAAGAAAGAGAAAGAATTCTGCTGTTATTGCTTCATTTTTGGTTAACATCTGCAAATTCACTAGAGTATTGGTTTAAGATATTTACAAGAATGATGGGCCTTTTATGGAAATATACAATTGATTGTATCTACAGTTGAACACAGCAAACAAGAAAAGATACAAACTACACAGCGTGTAGACAAGGACAATAATGACCATGGTTTGAGAACAACTGATTCAATTACTCAATTAAGGCATTCACGACTCAAAATAGCTCCACTTTCAGTCACATTCTTGCAATTGCAATAGACATTTTGAAGAGTTCCCTGTTTTCCCCTTAAAAGACCAATATAACCAAGCTTAGGACATGGCAGTCATACCTTTTTGTAACTAGAGATTCTTCTGTAGATATGCTCAATTTTCTCACTGCAAATGACACTGAATTTACTGTGAAGCTCAGTGGGGATCACTTCATTTAAGGAACTGAGGCTGTTGCAATTTTGCACAAAATGTTCATCACTTTTTGCCAGTGCTTCAAGAATCTAAGAGAATAAAAACAAAAGCAGTTTGTTAAGAAATTAAGTGACTAAAATTGACCCTTACTAATCACCTCTTATAATTAAAGATGAAAAGCCTGATAATCAGTTGGCTTTTAATATTACAGCCAATGGTGCATAACAAGAATTAATGAAACTTGAGAAGCAAAGAGGGTTCTTTAAATCTGTTCCCTGAAAAGTTTTAAGTACTTTTATTTGTCTTCTCATGACATTGATAATTAATTTGCTACTAATTTCCTACTACTACAACTACCATGGCTCCTCTGAAATACATTATCTGCTGTATTTACTTGATCAGCACATATTATGTAAAACTGATGAATTAATTCATTACTTGTAGCAAAGCCTTGGTCTGGCAGTATAAGCAATGCTAACACACTGAAAAAGCGTACAAGGAAACTCAGTATTATCCTCTTGTATATTCTGCATACAAAACCAGGAAATAAGGCACAGAGTAAGCTGTAGTGCCCAGCAAAGGATGAGGTCTTGATATGATGGAAATAACACCAGCAAATGATGGTGAGAAAAACAAACAAAAGGCACGTTGAAGAGACAAGGGTAGTATATAGTCCTTTCTTTTTTCTTCTTTTTTTTTTTCTTTTTTTTTTTCAATTAGAGTTGTATTTCAGGCATTGTAATTCACTGTGCTACAGAAGTTGGGAGGTGTCTATTGCTGGTTGGGTCCAACTCCGGAGATATGTTTGAAAAATACACCCAAAATAACTTTAACAATAGGACAAAAAAATCCAGATTAAGGTAAGGCACCTAAGTTAGAAAAGGCCCACAACATTTTAGAGATACTTATAGAACACCAGGTTTTTTGCAGCTGTACTTTCAAAGAATTGCATTCAAAGGCAGTAACTTCTGCAGCACAACTCTGGATAGTTTCTCATCTTAATAATTAACAAAGATTTGCACAGTATAGGAAAGCAGTCCAGAATTACTTCACTCCCCTATTCCATATGGTGCAGAATACGGTTGTTTAAAAATGCAAAGCAACAATAAATACACAGCAAGGAAAGATGCATGTGGAGAGAAGCATAAGACCACACTGAACACAGAGAAGTTTATGTTTAGAGCATTTAAAACCATTTGCAGACAGTCATATGTGAGAAGTACGATTAAAATTCTTGTTACTCTCTTTTGAGTTGAGGCCTTATTTTTCTACCAATTAACTTTTGTAGTCATTTAGATCACTAACAGTTGACACAAACTTAATACTATCCTAAAACCATCACAGTACATCTCCTTATTGCTTTTAATAACTTTGAAGTATTTAAATAGCCAGCCTAAACACTAAAGAAGATGACACTGTAATATCTAAGGCCAGAAAAAGTGTGCTGGAAGTACCTCTTTACTTAACTACTTCATATACAACAAGGGGAAAATATTTCTTAAGCAGTGCAGAAATAACACCATAAACGTTTTATATGAAATTCTAACTACAGCAAGAATTAATGTCTTTCAGGCCATTGACTAGACCAGTTTTAGCAAATCTCACGATGTTGGTGCAAGAAGTAACTCCCTTCAAAACGTCAGAGACATTAAGGTGACCAATTATCAGATGTTAAATGAAACACACATAATCCTAGGAATAAAAAAAGACACATGTTGCTCCACTGGTATTCAGCATAGTAAGAATTAACACATACACAAAGTCACTTCATACCTTTGCAGTCAAGCTGAAAAATCCCTTTGGTTCAATCATTTTTTCCAAGACATGGCACTTTATTCCAGCTGTACTATCGTACTCATAAACTACGCCATACTCCAGATGAACATTGTCAACAGTCAGACTCACATGATCTTTCTTCCCATCAATTATTGCCATAGTGTTAAATTTGTCAATTACCTCTAGAATAAAGAAAGTAACACAAATAGTTGACAAGTGCTGGTCATTAAATAAACTAAAAAGGCCACAGACAAACATCCTCGAAACAGATACATTCTGATCACTCTATTTAAAAATATTTATCAAAAATCTGGCTACCAGCTGAAATACTTAAAAATCAGAACAGCAGTAGCTTTATAGAGGCAAAACAGGCAGTAGTCTCTCTTTACAAACAGTTATTGAAGGTATTAATTCAGTTTTATTTATAATCCAGATATTAAAAAGGCTCAAAAAAGGGGGAAAACTGGGAATTTCTAAGTAAACTAGAAGAAAATTACCATGAAAAGTGTCAGCATTCAGAAATGAAACCACAACATCTGCATTTACAAAAAGAACATAAATACAGTTCACTTGTTAACTGTCTCTTTAATTACCAAGATGCATAAGAATGCAGTTTTATCTAAATGTTAATTACCTGAAAAGAATCTGAAGGACAGATGTTTTGTTATTTCGAATGCAGTAATGACTACTGTATCTAATCTGCCATAAATTATTACTAGTGACAAAAAAAAAAATCAGGTAATTCCTAGGATTATGTATTTTACAAATGAAAAGGGGACAGATTTTCCCCAAAGTGTTCACAGAAGATTTTTCTCTAAATGGGAAAGATAATAACTTTCAGAGAACAGCATGTTAAATGTACGTGTTTAGAATATGCAAGAAAGCAAATCCTTATGTAAAACACATCTTACCGTCTGCTCAAAATTCCTTCTCTGAAAACAAAACCACTGCCTGTATTTTCCTTGCTACTACACCAACATTCTGAGCAACAACAAAAATCAAACAATGATTACATACCTTCCACTTTGCAGTCAAAGGCATCACCTCCATCATCTCCAGAGGGTTTGGTGTTTGTTTTCTGAAGATCTTCCTGTGCACTTTCAATGCTGTTGTAAACCCACTGTATAGAATCTTGCTAAAAGGAAAAAAAAAAACACACACACACACAAAAAAAGAAGACAGCTAGCAAAACCTTTGCAAGTGCAATTGATAGCAACTGTTCTGAAGCATGAAACAGTTGCTTTAATTCCCTGATTATCATCAGCTCTATTGCCTTCTGAGGTCTAAGTTAAAAAAAGAATAAAATTGAAAATTACGGAGAATTTTGGCATTCTATAAAACCATCCACAGAATTTTGGCAAGTTATTTTTTCTTTCAGACTATACTGTCATAAGACATTATGAAATCTGTGACAGCATGACATGTGTCTTTCATGTCTCTGCCAAAAACAATTTAAGACATTTCAAATCAAACTGCAGAATGAAAAATATTTGAGATAAGAAACCGTGAAAAAAAATAAGAGAACCAATTTTCTGCCATGCTAAGTCTGCTGTGCATCCACAAATCTGCTGGAAAATATTATGGAATATCAACCAACAATAGAGTATGTCCAGTTAATCTATCACCTATGTCTCACTGGCATGAAAAACATATACTACAGCTTCCATTACTTGTATTTGCCTTTACTGCACATAGTTTCCTAAATGTTATTAATCTTTTTCCCCTCAGATTAGAAAAAACACCAAAAAGAACAGAATCACAGGCTCCAAAAATCCACCGTCTTATGTAACTGAGTGACACACAAGCACAGGAACGGTGGCTTAAGTGGGTCATACAACCTATGAAGAAGCCACGTGTATGCCTTATATCGTGTTCTCCCCAGTCTGTTACTCAGCCACATGTCCATCACACCTTTGTGGAAGGGCTTATCACGTATGGCATCTACAGACTACTCTTCTCTGCCCCTTAGATTTGTGAAAAAAAGCTTGACAGTCAGTTAATCACTCCCTCTCCAACAGATCCAGTAGAACAAATGATATGATTATGACAAATTTGAATTCAGAGACTTCAAAAAGAAGTTCATAGAACTCAAAGTTAAGCAAAGATAGCAGTTTAGGCTGAATGTTACAATCTTCATGAAAAGTATCAAACACATGCCATTATGCTTTTTTAATATACAACATTCAGCTGCTAACTTTATCCAATTAATCTTAGACAACTAAATATTTGTATGATTAAGGTACTGTTTCTCTCTAGGTTTCCTACATTCATCTGTGCCTTGCTTTTCACTCAATGGCACTGAAATACTTTAGTAAGAAAGCTTCAATTTCAGAGCACTCTGCTGATTGTTTAAAAAGATCCTGTGCAGAAGCTGGTCAACAGGAATACTCCTGAAGCACACACTTCTTTGCAGGTACCCCTGAAATCTTGCTAGATTTACAGATTTTTATCTATAAATAATAATAATAAAAAAATATTTATATACTTATGGATTATTTCAGGTTTGCTTGTCAGCATCAAGACTGCCATGCTTTTCTCTAATAGGAAATACTGAACTACTTAAACTGGAAGCCCTTCTTTCAAAAGTTAACACAAGACCTAATGGATTATGATTTGGAGCAATGTTCTTCAAAAGCATTACAGAAGAACAAACTGAGCATAAATCTGACACATCATGATTAGTATCACTGCAAAGAAATTGTAAAATCTGCTCTCAATTTTCTTTATCCAGACAAGCCAGAAAAAAGATAAACATTGTCCAACAGAAGTTACACAGTTATTCACACTGCAAGAATCTGAAACTTCATGCTTGAGGCAAGCAGGAAGACTCCTTACCCTGAGCAACAGAAGATATAAGAAACAGAAGAAGATCCCATTTTCAATTATGCAACTGGCAATCACAAAAGAGACTGCAATCTTTGTGTTAATTAAATGACAGGCTAATGCACTGTACTAAGTACAAAAAAATGCATAATTATCTTCCAAATAAAAAAAAAATCAAATTTCTGAATATGAAATGAAATTTTAGCTGTCTTGGCACTAGTGGGAATACTACCACTAATTTCAGTGTAGACAGTTCTCCCATAGTTTTTGATAGCACTACATCCTAAATTATATTTTTCTTGCCAGTCTGGGAAATCTCAGTTATCTGTGATCTGCTGAATTGTGATCAGCTACTTTTTAAGATTGAAATTAATACTCTGTATAGGAAAAACTCCAAGATATTATACAACTGGATTTAAAAAAACAAAGTAATTCTTTATGTCAAAGCATTCACGCCAGCCAATATTAATCAATGCTCATTGGATGTCACTAATATACATAGGAAGTCTACAGTTATACACAGAGATAATACAACTGCTATTCAGAATTTAATTTCTCTTTTATTCTAGCTAGTTTTGCTACTAGTGCACAAAACATCCTCTCTTTACTAGAGTGCATCTTCCTTTAAACAATATGTGAGTTTCATCTTGGTATGCTGTGTAACAACTTCAACTTTATATTAGCATTTAAATACAAACATGCAGACAACTTTGATAAAGACTGTATTTGTATGACAATTCTAACTATATAATTTTTATATCTATGCAGTAGGTGTGGGAAGAGGATTTCACTCTTGATTTTAATTGGATTTTTCTCCTCAGTAAACATGTACTGGAAGAGTGTTAATCAATGATATTAGTTCACAGTTTATGAAAAAATTGCAGGGACTTTGAAAAGTTACATTTTAGAATCCAGCTGGTTTTGTTTTTTCTTCCTTAAATTTGTGTCTTGTAAGCCTCAGATATTCTCTTAAACTAACATGAAAAAGATTACAAAATTTGCATGCTTAGAGTTGGGGGGGGGGGGGGGGCAAGGAACATTTTGAGTACTTGAATGAATGTTTATTCCCAAGACTGGAATGCAATGGGAACTCAGATCTTTATAGATGGAGTATGTGCACTCTGCTCTCTGTGTGCTGAAGTGTTACAAATTCTGGAAGAAGATCAGCATTTTGCATTTCATTCTCCTGCTGCTGAGCAGGCAGCAAGCTGTGTGATTCCCTCTCCATCAAGATGAGAATATATCTCATAAGGTTTTCTGCATAGGACTGCAGAAATACTTGAAATAATCCTTCCAAAATACCATGTTAAAACTATCTGTAAGATTAGATTTATTTCAGTGCAGAAATTAAACAGACCTTGAACATCAGCAATATATTGAGCAATCTTCAGCTTTTATATTTCAACTGGGTTCCCTTCAGTTTTATTCACCACTCCTTCCCCTCACCCCACTCAAACACAACAGACATGTAGACAGAGATAAAAAACATCACTGTTTACTTTGACCAAAAAAAGAAACTTAGAAGAAAATTCGCAAGGGTACCAAGTGAGATGTACCTGCATGGGCCGCCTGTACTTCCTGCACGCTGTGACATGAGCAATAACACTTGCATGAGTCTCTTTGCTGACATTAATTCCATTCACTTTGATTATGCACTGGCCAGGGTGGAGACCTGCTGCAGCTGCCACTGTTCCTATTAATAAAAATATACTTAGTTAACAGATTTATTTTCCTAAACATCTCCTTTAAAGTTTACAGTCCAAAAAGCCTCTTAGTTGTTGGTTTTTTATCAGAACCTGCTCTCACCAACCCTTGCATACTTTCTTGACCACAGGGTGCTTCTGTAGTCAGCTGGACTCCAAGAAAATGGACTTCACCAGCAAATGATTCCATAAAAACAGCCAAGAGAATTTTCTAAAGGTTGTTTTATAAAACACCAAACGTTGATAAATAATATGAAAATGTTAAAATTTCTCTTAAAGAGAAGGACTTTAAAAGTATAAAAAATGTTCTAGCTTGAAAGTCACTAATTACAACTTAGACTACTTTTATTCTGAATTCTTTTATATAACCCAAGCTTATGGGCTTCTTGATTAAATCAGATGTTTTTCTTTTACATACAAAACAGAAGCTTTCTGACAATTCATAAAGAAGTATCACAGCATACTAGATTTAAGCATTAAGTGACCTATCCAAAGACATTACAAGGATCTAGTTCTTATTTTCATCTTTCCTACCAACACAATTATAACAGAGTGCCTTTAAATCAAAATACTCAAAGATAATCAGGAGGATATCTCAAATTTAATTATTGGGAGGGGAACAGGGTCGACATGACAGCAAAACAAAACATTCTCTTTAAGTAACATAAAATATATGGTTCGGTTATTTATTTCCCAATTGAACAATCGCCTTGGGAAAATCTTCTAGCCGCTGAATAGGTATTACAAAAATAGCAGCTGTCTCCAGGTCTGTTCAGTGTGACTCAAGACCACACCTGAAAGACAGCCTGATGGAGTATGACCTTAGTTCCAGCTACCTGAACATTTGCCTCCTTATACCTCTCTTGATACTGCCACAGAGGTGCAGTGAAGTAAAAATCTATTGCCTAGAGACTGCCAGTCTGAGGTGCAGAAGCCAGCTGCTAGGAAAGAAAAGGCAAGACTGAATTTGCAGGGCTGACAAATAGAAAAGTTTGTCACAACTTCATGACTTGTCAGTTGAGCATATTTGACAAGGAAACAACTTCCAGAATATAATCAAATTTCCCTCATTTGAGGAACTATCACTATTAGATGATACCTGCACTTTAAATCTAATACAGAAGAAAGTAATTGGACAGGACACCATTACCAGCTATTGCAAACTCCCCTCCTGCCCAAAAATGATGTAAAAATAAGCATCTAAATAGGCCTTATTAAATATCTTTCTCTAAGAAAAACAAACAATCTCTCTTTAAAAAACCCAAAGGTCCCAATTCAGCAAAGTATTTAAGCAGATGCTTAAAATCTTTCAGATTTAGCAAACCACACAAGCAAGCACTTACATACTGTTGCAGCTAATTGGAATAAAGTATGTGCTTAATGAATTAGGATAGGCAGATGAATTGAGATCCAGGTGCAGAAATAATTACCACATCAGCTCAACACTGTGTAGTTTATTAGTCTTTCTCTTGAAAATCTAATTTCTGGCACCACAGCCTAGAAAAAAAGTAATCAAACTCTGTTCAAATCTGGCTCTTTCCCAGATCAGTTCACTTTAAATTCCTCAGTTACAAAGGCTGGAGGGGTTAAAAGGACACAAATGTCCCACAATAGCTGAAGATACAGTTAGCACAACATGAGACAGCAACAAACAATGCTTCAACTTCTTTTATCACATGTACATCAGTTAAAAACATATTGAGTTAGGAACTGCAAGCATTTGACAATCACATCCCAAAATGGACAAAATAGTATTTGCATGAAACATCTGCAATTACTAATACAGACTGGATCACTGGCACTTTTGAAAAGATTTTTGAAAAGTGCATTTTCAGAACATTGCACAACCACATGGCCACCTAAAAAAGTAGTGCTCAGGAAGTGACTGGTTCCCAACAACCAAGCATTGGAGAAGGTGGTTTTGCATCCATCAGCTATTCCTTAATCTGTAAAGAATGCACAGCTACAACTTAACTTTTATACACTGTTATAACTACATGCACAAAAGGAGCTGGAAGATCTATCCAAAGTTTATAGAGTATAAAACCACAAAATAATTATATTTGGGTTTATTTAATATTATTTGTTACTCTGGGTGAAAAACATCTAAGCTGGATCAGCAGACCTAATTTTGATTTATCTCAACCAAGCCATTTAGATATTAAATGTATATTTACCAGTACCATTGACACATTGACATTGACACATTCTTAGGCCTTACCTCTCCCAACAGCATGAACAACTGATGGGCCAAAGCCCCGGATTTGGAATCCAAGTCCATCTGCAGAGTCAGGAATCTTCACTGTCCTGATACAAGCAGAGATTCAATATGAATATAGCAAAAGGTAGCATATTGTTACTCAAGATAAAAATGGATGGCAACAATCAGGTTACAAGGGTGTAAGACTTCACATTTTTATTCAATTCAGTTTCAGATTCTGCATCACTCATATTCCAGATACTGTGAACCACTGACATCAGAAATAAGAACAAGATGAGACAGTGAAAATGATCTATTTCACGCAGAAATTCAATCTACTAATTGCAACCAAAACACTACCATAGCTCTAAAATTCCTCCCAAAGGGACTGCCATTTGGGTAAATTGCCACAGCACAGCAACACTGAAAGCCCTGGGAAGGCAGGCAGGCAGTGTCTCAGCCAAGAGGGCAGAGCCTGGGAACCACAGAGCATGGCAGGCCTGGCCAGATGAGCTGCAGCAAAATGCAGAGCCTAAATCCATACTGTAATTTGTTAACATCTAAGTGTCTACCCGGTGAGTTTTCTTGAAAAAATGTTTTGTTGCAGTTTTTCTGAGCAGCTGTGGAAAGTCTGTCTGAGTTTTGTAAAGTAAGAATCATCTATTACTGTTCATATGACTTGTAAGCATATGGTACTACACTCCTGCTTGGTCTAAGAGCAACAGTAATAAACCTACTGAAAGACACAGTTCTGAGAAGCAAAATTCATATCTACTCCTTAAAATTAAGCCCTGAGCTCACCCAAAATAAGCTACCTTACCCACAAGAGATGAGCTCAGGATCTAGAGAAAGCAACACAGCTGCATTAGCCCTTATCCAAGCTAGTTAGTTCATGCATAACAGTGCACTGATTTAACTTTGCAGCTTTTTCTTCTAGAGCCAGCTCCATTATTATTTCAGAGATCTTTGCCCTGAGCTCTCTTTGCCATTGCAAAAGCAAAGAAATTCAAATTGGTGCTGATAAGCGATTTTAACATACATTTGGACTGTAACAAACTTGATTTACAGGCAGTTTTGACTAATGTAATGGCATCATTTCTTGTATTCCTTCTTTTTCCCTGAGTATACATATTGTTAAGTATTTGGAGATGATTATTATCAGAGGAGATCCAAAACTCCTATTTCTTTAAAATATTAGAATACTATTTGAATTATTAATTTTTCATTTAAAGTATTTTTGTAAGTATAGCATCATTTAATGTACTTACATACTCACTAACATTGACACAATCAATATGGTTGCATTCTGAAACTTTGTGAATATGCTAATGAGCTATGAAAGATCATCAGTGGCATTTTAGGCTAAGAATTTAAGAGAGAACTCTCTCTTCTGTTACTGCAGCAGTTACTGACAAAAAGCAGGCAGCTGATAAACAAATTCTTAATTCCTGTGAGCTCCTCATTCATTGGATCATCTCTGTCAGTCTTGAAATTCACTCACAAGTTGTGTCAGAAATTAAACCAAGATCTACACTAAAGAAAGGCCAAGACATGCCTTTTATATTTGCTACAACACTATGGTCAACCGGTTTGCGTGATTTTTTGGCTGTTATTTTTGGTTGGTTGGGGGAGGGGGTGGGGTGGTGGTGTTGCACTATTAGTCCAGATGAGCATCTTTACACCACATTTCTTTCTTTGCTCTTTTCCCCTTTCTGGGTGCCATTTAACTTCTCAAGACACCATTGCTTATTAAGAGGAGAAATACATCTCCATTCTACCCCTGAACCAAAGCCAGGCACTCTGTGTATGCTATCTGGTAACAGAGGATGGCTCCTCTTTACTCTGCAAATTTTGATCAAAATTAGTCCTGACCAGTGTTTTTCAGTCTCCTCCTTCTTTGTTATGTATAAACTTGCAACAACTGCATTAACTTTGATAATATTTGTTGAACCCACACATTAGACCTCACTTTGTATTTCTTTTACATAACAAAACTTGCATTTAGGTAGGAATGGTCAAAACTGTGTACAGAAATGCATCTGTTACATAAAGATGGGGAGCTGTTTACTTGCTCCTGCTGTTTACACAACCAGCCCACATGCTGAAGGGGCCCATTAGACCACAGAGTCTGAGTATGCCAAACCAGCAACTAATCCCCAGACACAGGAACTTGCTTAATATACACAGTGAGATTAGTGACCATAACTGTCCATATAGACAAGAAAACTTCATTTACACTTGCAGTTCCTGCATGCAAGGTGGCAGAGCTGAAGATCTGAAGTACTTGTGTTTTGCTTTTGCTGACTCACAAATATAATAAAACAAAATCTAAGCAGATCAAATTGCTTGACTTTATAAAGTTCAGATATAGCATTTAAAATAACTTGACAATAGTTCTCTCTGATGTTCCACTGATCTTTTAAAATTTATTTAAATTGTTGTTTGTAAAATTTCCCCCAAGGAATGACAACTTACTCCCGTGGTTTCGTGCTCACAAGAACCCACAGGGGCTTTCTGCTGTTTAAACAGGCTTTCAGGAAAGAATCCACTTCACTGAAGGGCCGCAGAAAAACCAGGTCACCATTAATGGCAAAGATTTTCTTCCCAACTTCCAAGCCTGCCATCTAGAAAACAGTAACAGTTTATAATCACTAACATTATGTTTTCTTCTGCTGGCATGCAACCCCAGCAGGAATAATGACATGCACATATACTTTACTTTCTTTATGACTCCTTGACATTCCACGCACAAACGACTTGGACCACAAAATGTTTCTAAAACCGGTTAAAATTGATGTGAAGGGTACAGTAAACACTCATTCTGAGACCTAAATACAAGACCTAATCTTAATCAAGATTTTATGACAGTATTACAGTATCAGTTAATACTTTTAGTAATTTACACAACAGCTTTGATTGAGCAATTTATTTTATGACAATACTTAATTTGTTCATCCATCATTTTCCAAAGCAACTAAAGCTTCTTTTAGTAAAGAAAGAGTTAACTAATATTTTAGTAAACGAATGTTTGATATGTTCTAAAACAAAACAGCTTTTAGGCTTTGGTCTAACAAGAAAGGAACCATAACCTGTTGGATGGCAGGAGTACACAGGGTGGCTCAGGGTCTGGGCTAATAAGCCTTAGTGCCAGCTGAGATCATGGCAGAACCTGACTGCTAGGAATCGCCCTGTATAGCTCTGTGGCTGTATTATATTATTGATTTGCTGTGTCTATTTATAACTTAAATTTCTGTTCCACCATGAGATTTAGAAAGCCTTGAAATCTCGGTTCCAAATTTTTTCTCTCATGAAAGAGATTCGTTCTTTATGTCTACATATATAGAGACTCCTGTGCAATTCAGTAGCGTATCAATTTACCCAAAGAGCATCTAAAGCAATACTAACAAACAGGAAGGCTTTAATTTATTCATTCAGATTCTCAAATTCTAGACTTAATAGTAAAGGATTTACCAAGCTTTACATAAAATAGATCAACTGCAACTCACGGACTAGCTCTACACTCATTTCATATTCTACAAAAAATGTTTATTCTACTCAGGATTAATGTCATCACTGGAATATTAGAAAAAGCAGAAAAATAAAATAATTTTTTTATTATCACTCAATAGGACAATTTAGCTAAGCATAAGTTAAGTGTTGATAATGGTCAGAGCAATGTTTTAAAGAAAAAATATCCCAACCAAAAACAAAGGAAAAAAGGAAAAAAGATTTATAAGCACAGCTGTCTTGGAAAACTGTGACAGTTACCTTCTACTACTATAGACTTTTCTAATTGATGTGCAAAACATACACCTCTGATCAAGTAAATAAAAGAGGGAATATAATTTATAATACTGCATACCTCAGCATTTGATCCTTTCTCCACCACTTTAATAATTGGCACCTTATTTTTATCTTCTAAACCAAAACCATAGGTGCCTTCATTAGATTTAATCTGAAAAATAAATTTTTTTAAAATACTATTCAGAAAGGCATTAAGAAGAGCTCAAGTATGTCCTCACTGAATAACAATAAACAGTCCTTTATTGTCACTACAACCAAGTTTTTAATCATCAAAGTATACAATCATTGGGTTTCACTCACCAGTAATGACTTGGCTATGACATTTTCCACTACTTTAAGATCGTGTTTCATGAGTCTGTGCTTCATATTTGATCCTTCCATTTCTTCATCCGCATAAAAACGGAACAGCAGTGGTTCATCTTTAAACTCACTTTTCTCTAAGACTGTATGATAGAAAACCACACACCTTAATACTTTTTTTTCTTTTAAACCTTTGGATATCCTGTCTTTCATGAGTCATAAAATACAGGACATGTATTGAATGCCAGTAAACTATTTTTGTATGTATGAATTTAAGGAAATCTTTTTTAACGTATGCAACAATTATTATTTGGATTCATTACAGATAGGTATGACTAAGCTCATTTTTCAACTACATCTGGGTTCCACCAAGTTGAGAAAGACACATTAGCTTGAAATGGTTTTAGTGAAAATGCAAAGAGCAAGGTTTCCTTCTAAAAGGGATTTTAAAGCATGATTTTGGACAGTTCTGCAAGGCAGCTGCTGAAGATGCTCACCACCAAGTTCTTGCACTCTCCACATGGTGAAGCATGCCAGGTTCAGGATTAGAACTGGGTTTGGGGGGGATAAGGAAACAACCAGAACAGCAGATGGATGCAGTTTGTATGTTTAAAAGCCAAAAGAAAAAGAATGAACAATACCAGAGAGCATGTTAGTTCTCCCTCCTTCTCTAAACAAACTGATAAAAAAATTAATTCCTGCCTCTCTTCATTTCAGTTAATGACCTATTAATTTGATCCTCTCACTGAAATCTTCCCTTTGAAGGTATTAAATGGGACCTTGTTCACCTCATTTGTGGTGCTGCATATATCTCTGCTCTCCTCTCCCTTCTTTGTTCACTGCTATCCTCATTTCTTTTTTCATTTTTTTCCAGTCCACTTCCTCCTATTATCAAGACTTCCTTTTTTTAAAGTCATACTCCTCCATACTTTATTCATTTCCCCAAAAATGTCACATTTCTTTCCTATATATATCATAACTTTTTATTGTCTCATCTGTGCAAACATCTATTTATTACCTGCTTAAGAAATTTCTTGCAAAGTGACAAATAAACCTGCCCTGGCTAAATCCTTTAGAGGACGAGTTCCTCAGCAGATGCTAAAAAATTGGATAAAATTTTCAGAGTCTACAATAGCAATTTTCTTCCTGATGCCTGTCGCATAGGTCTTTTCAGTGATACAATGGAAAAATTTTCCATCTGTTCTGTAAAAGCTTTATCAGCACCTGCATTTCCTTCCAACTATGGAGATAACATTAAACAGCAAGTAAGCATATCTTGTACAGAATCTATTTACTTACCATGGTGCATAAACCCATTATCACAGAGAGCTACACCAAATATCATAGCTTCCTCCCTCGTCCGGCAATCCCCCTGTTAAATCATAGGGGGTTTTTTAAATATATTTTAATATAGCAGCAAAATGGAATCTGTGCACAATGGTGTAGTCTCACAGGGATGACAATTGCTGTAGATTATATTTACTACCACCACCACCACCTTTATATATACACATTTCTAACATACATATATAAAACAGTATATATATGTTTATCATACAATCAGAGGACAGTTTGGGTTGGAAGGGACCTTTATATGCTCTAACTCTTTACAGTTAGAAATAAATAGGTCAACACTTTAGTAACACTCTCCATAAAAGTAACATTCTCCATAAAAATTGAACATAATAGAATCTAAAAGTACCAAAGTTTTAAACTTTTATTTTATGAAACTAGTGTTCATTGGCAGAGTGTTTCTACTTTATTTAAAACCAAACAGAGTTGATGACAACAAATTGGTACTGACCTTTGTCCATCTAGTTAGTAATTTTTCAGAGCCTACTCATTTCAAGTCATGTACAGTGTTACATGCTGAATCACAAAGCTAAGTATCATTAAACATTTCAAGTTCAATTGCAAATTACAAAGATAAGCACAAAAAGAATGAACAGCATGAATGCTGACAGCTGATTTCTGTTACTTTACCAGTGTAAGAGAATTACACTTACACACACTGTTTTAATAACCCTTACACAAGGTGTTTGCATGTTATTCTGCTTGACACATTACTAACCTTCAAATTAGAATTTAAAACATACATAAATCCAAAGGGGTATACTTGCCTGTGCAATCAACCAATCTATGAATTTGTTAGCCATAACCACAGATTTGTAGGTTCTCAAGTGATAATCTTTATCCCTGTTCAAAACAATTCAAAACAAACAAACAAAAAAAAATCAAACAAAAGCTCAAAAGAAACAGAAAAATACTTGTATTTTATAAACAAGTTAGTGCAGGCATGAATTGAGCATTTTATAATGGTTCGGAACTTTCCTCTGGAGGAAAAAAGCAAATTAAACCTTTCAGTGTAAACAGAAAGGAGGAGGCTGACCACATCTTATTTGGGTGATAATGTCACTGGAGTACACAGGCAGGTGTGTTCTTGCAGCTGGGGCTCTCCAAAAGAGGTAATGGAGTGTTAGTAAAAGAGTGTAATATACACAGCAAGCATGTAAGGATATCCATCAGGACCAAGAAGGCTCCACAAGTCTGTTAAAAATGTCATATTGAACAGAGTTGGCAGAATCCAGCTAAGGATTCAAATATACTTTTTATTTTGATAGCCCTTCCATCTTATTTGATTACTCTCAAAAGACCAGTCCTGAAAGGATGGATTAGGTTCCTACATTCCAACACAGTATCTTCAGGTTATATGCTTCTTTCCAATGACTCTCTAAGGATTTCCCAATTGGACTCACCTAATTACTGGGGTAAACAGACTGTGAAGGCGACAGTACAGTCGTACACCCTGTCAAAGAGAAAGAGGTGGTGAGTTCACATGTTCACATCACACAGTACCTAAGAGGCATGAACACAGTAAGAAAGCCTATATGTTGTAAATGCACTTCATTTACATGGTAAAAAGAGCCTGTTCAAATTTCTATGTGTTTTCATGTGCCAAAACTTAATGTTTCCAGATAACAACATTGATGAATATATGATGAGAAAGAAAACATTTCCAGTCTAATCTAAGCTCCACTGAGACATATGCAAAAAGTATTAGCTTCAAGGTAGCACTAAAAATTTCTGAAGGTTTGAAATTATTTCAAAGGAAAGTACACAAAAAAATAATGTTTCCATGCATTTGGGTTGTCCCAGGCACTGATTGTTATTCTACACACAACTGGGTAATTAAAGCAAAAAAATACTGTATTTCATTATATGTATCAATACTTCATTTAGAAATTGAAATTATAACTAATCAATTTTAAAAATGCAAAATTATTCAAAGATTAGAAATGTTTTCAATTAAAAACAAAAAAATTAAACATTTGGAGTAAAGAAACTCCCATGAGAAAATTGCATTTAAAAAAAAGAAAACATTAGTATTACTTCGCAAACTATCAAAATCCAATTATGTTTACAACATGCAAGAAAAACAATGTATAACAATCAAAAGCTGTATCAAATTAGGTCCCATCGTACTTTGTTCTGTGTGGTATTGAAGATTCCTCTAGATGCACCTTACATTAACTAGAGCCAGCAAAAAAGTGAGTGACACTGCAATGTAATGTAATACTCAAATGCAGATATTTTCTACTAACTCAAAATCACAGAAATTTTGAGTATTAATGAGTTTGAAGGCAACTTGGATCAATCTTTTCATTATGCTCACTAGCACTACTTAGGTGTGTTTAAGCACCTAAATTACTATAATACTATAGAATTACTGCCTCATTAAGACACTAATAAAAGACACTCAGATTTAAGAGAAATTTAATACCAGTTTCCTACATAAAGCTTCGTATCTATGAAAATGGACTGAAAAATACAACAGCCTGAAACACTAGCTTCAGAATCACCCACAAACCTAGGCAATGCATCCTGCATAAGAAACCTCTGAATAATAACTATAAAAGTAAACTTTCATTTTGTACTTAAAATGTGTAACAACCAGCCAAAATCTTACAAATTGAAAATTGAATTTGATTTACATAAATAGAGACAGTGGCAACTGTGAGGGAATGTTGTTTATCCCAGCATAATATTTTACATTATTTTTCAAGCAGAGCCTCAATTTCTGATATGTTCTTCCTAATAATAGCAACTATTTTATTCTGTACCTTAGAGATCACATCCTGCATCTCATTTCTGGGGTAGTATGTTCCATCATCATATCGGAATCTATATAGCATGTGTTCAGGTTTGAATTGGTGCTTATCTGTAACTAAATTTAAAAAAAAATATTGTTAGATGACTTTCTGAAGAAATCAACAGGAGAGAAGAAGGTCAGCATCATTTCTTCTAATAATAGCCCATTACACAGCAATAGGTAGATTTCAGACCGGAAGAGTGGAAAGCCCAATTAGATCATCTGCCCTAAGTTCCTTAATGTCACTGGTGACAATATTTCCTAGAACACTTAAGTAGTACAGAAGAAACCAAAAAATTTCAAGTCACAGTGCAAAGATTAAAAAAGACAAAGAGGCAGGGAACAGCATGAAAAATTAGGCACTAAGATCTTTCTAGTCTTCAGCGCTTTTGCAAAGCTTATCAACCAAACAGCCAAATATGACTTCTTTTGCAACTATTCATATTATTCTTACACATTATTTTCTGTCCTCATTCTTGCTGAGGCCAATCTCAGATGATTTAATACAGGTATGAACCCTTCACAACACATTTGACCAGTCTTGCACTGTGGAAAAAAAGGAAAGGGAATATTTTCCTCTAAACATAGCCAGCCAGAGGTCGTGAAGTGCAAGAGACTGGCAACCATTACAAAGGTGTTGATAATCTATTTCCCCAAAAGACCCATGAAAAAGCATCATAACAGGCAGATGGCCAAAGTTTCACAAGATTCCAGCACTAAACCTCACACCTTCAAGAGTTTTGACAAAACAGTAATTTCACAGGATACAAAGCTTCTCCTGGAAACAGTACTACTGCAAGTCTTTCTGAAAAACAGCTGATGCCTTTGATGGCTGAGGACAGCATCAGGTACTAGCACCATTCTAGGATAGCTATTTTATTAATTACAGTTTTGCTTGCAGTTGTAAGCTTTAATTTTGAAAGTAAATTTACATGTCATCAACTGATAAAGAAAGGTACTGTAATGTCTTCATTAAAACAGAGTAACACACTTGACAGCATTAGGTATTTCGGTACCAAGTGATCTTCCAAAAACTTAGTTAGGCATCATAAACTTTGTATAGTAAGGTGCCTTCCATCCATGTCATTTTTCACGCCCCTTCAAGCTCTTCACTATCTCTACACATCATCTGATACACAGACATAAAAACTGAATTGAAATGAAATGAAGTGGTTTCACCAGTGTCATGTGCAACGGTAAAATAACTTCTCTACCTGCATTTGATATATCTACTATTAAATCCCAGGACACTATTACAATTGCCTTGAACTGATGGTTCACACTAAGATGATTATCTGAAATAATTCCTAAGATCTTTTATGTATCATTGCTTCTAAACACATCAGATATAGACTACAAAATTTTCATATATAATGCCTAATGTAAGTATCTAAATGAATTTTAATGGATTGTGACCATTTAACCCAGGAAAAAAGGTATCTTCTAGTTCTGTAATTAAAAAAAAATTCCTACGGTTGAAGAAAAAATGTACTTCACTAGATTAACACAAATTAAGTATTTTTATAACCAGTAACTACCAAAAATAGAGAAGGCACCACGAGGACAGTTTTGCCTAAGGCCAAATTGTTTCTCACTGTTACAGGGATGCACTGGGAGGAAACCAGGATGACAAAGCACTTTTCCTTTCTTGCATGCCCACGATGAACAGAGCAGGCTATGCCCTCTGAGGAACACAAGCACCACTCCATCTTGGCAATCCTGACTTACCACAGTGCACCAGAAACTAAAGGAGTAGCTCCGCAGAGCTGGCACATCCTGAGTTTCAAACACATAAAGCTGATAAAAATCTCTATTAACACTAAAATAAAAAAGCCCAAGTTGGTTTGTATGTCACTTCCAACACTGCGCCTACATTTATGCTGGGATGGATATTTATATGGCACAGACTAAGAAAAGGGAACAGATTCAGGTTTAAAACTGGTCTTTCCTTTAATGCCAGTGTAGTTTTAAATCAGATCAGTACATCAGTACAAGAAACTGTACAACCACATAAATACCTATTAATTTTAAAACTATCTGGTAGTCAGTTTATTTTTGTAACTACAAAGCTCTTTACTACCTTGAGACATACCTTCCATCTCTAATCATCATCAGCAAGTCACTGGACAAAGTATCTCAGTCCATTTCAGATATGCGAGAATTCCACCAGGTGGGTTTAAAATAGCAACATACAACCAGATTTTTCCCCTTATACAGAAGTGGAGGGGGAAAAAAAACCCAAAACCAAAAAAAACCCATAACTTTTCTACTTGCAAGAGTTCACACTCCAGGAAGTAAAACAATACCCATCACAACATGATTCTCTCATTGCTAGAATGAACTCCAGCACAGTGACAATAATGGCCAGTCTAGTGAATATGCAAACTCTAACAAAGGCCTCTACTATATTTGCAATGTAAATAACATCCAAACTTTCTTTCTCCCTTGCTCCCTTCATGAAAACAGATGGTTCATTCAACTTTATTTTAAGAATGCTATTTTCAGAGAACCACAGCTGGATCCACTATTGAAAGTAGCATGTCTGGCTCACATTTCCATGCTCTAATATAATTACCCTTTTATCTCATGAAATTACACAATATTCATTTAACTCTGTATTGAGAAAATCTATGAGTGCATTTAGGATATAAATTACGAGATCAGGAGGAGAATCTGGCAACAGAATGATTCCATTGAAAACAATTCTCTGTGTGCAGTAAACATAATAGCATCTGACATTTGAATGATGGTGGAGGAAAATCATGTAGACTGACATTAAAGAATTAAAGGCTACATGACTACTGATGAATAACCTTAATGTTTTTCCTCCTACTCTGCATGTGTTTAAAATGCACACAGCTAAGTGGCACTATGTTTCTTCTACTTCCTTTCCAGTAAAGGACACTAAAAACATCATTGCAAAGAATATAAGTAATAAATTCAATGCTGGATGGAGTATAGAAGTATTAAAGTGTATGTTGTCAATGAATCCATCTAAATGTACAACCTGGATCTATCATGGAACAGTAGCTAACTTGGTAGCCATTTCACCATTTGTTAAGTGACTGTACTTATTGTATGCCAAATAGGCCTTTAAAGCTGGAAGTTTCTCCAGTTCACTTATATGGCCTGTGATACATATATATAGCTTATGATAAGGACAGAGAAGAGGACTTGCTCTGGCAAGACAAAAATGCTGTCAATCCAGATTACCTGCAGAAATCAAACATTCTTATTGGCTCAAAAATGGAACCTTTTGAGTGATATTTCTTTCCATGATGAGCTAAATGCAGAGAGCTGACTTAAAGTTTCAGCAAAAAAATATCAATTTTAGTAACTATACAATGTTGTGAAAAGAAGGCCCTAAAATTCAAAAGATTAAACAGTAGGGTTCTAGGTCGTATTCCATCAGCTTGAGTTGTAATACCCAACAGATGAGCACATTTATCAACAGCCAACTGTGACTGACTCTCTTGTATGATTCTTAGTTGAACATGTATCCCTAACATATATGGCCTTAGCAAAGCTTAAAAACCTTAAAAGCAGGGTACCTTTCTCTTCCCCCAGAATTTATTTTTGCTTACAAGGGAACAGCAATGTTTCTCTAGGTCCCTGTTTCCAATGTTGTGATCCCAACAGCATAGATGTAATGTGATTAACTCAATGGAGCCTTTCCCAGTAAATCTGCTATGCATGGACAATGGGCTCATGAGGTCCCTGGAAGGATATAATGCAGATTCAACAAGCTGTCTTGCATTAACAAAACTATCTTTTTGTCAGACTAAATTAAGTCCACTCTAATTACAACAATTATCTTGAAAATAAGTAACCTAAAACTGACTATATTTACCATGATGGATAATGCCATTCTCTAATAAAGCTTGGCCAAGATGAACACCTTCTTCAGATTTGTGTATCTCTCCAATTTCCAACAGCCAGGACACAAATTCACTGAAATAAAAACAGATACAGGTCATACCACCAGATCTATGGCATTTCCATTTCCATGACTATTGTTTCTAACTAGTCTAGCGAATTAGTCTTAAGCTTAATGATCTTCAAATTATCATACCACCTTTATTTTGATGTAAACACACATGGTTTCCCATGAGATGTCTCTTCTGCTCAGAAGTTTTTCATGCATAAAGTTTACCCGGCACATGGCGAAGACTTTCCACATTTTCTGGGACTTCCTAAACTAGCATAGTCACATTTGACCAGTCAGACCAATATAAGGCAATTCCAGGCACACCTACTGCACCTGGCTAAGACAGATACGCCATGGCCGCAGTATGACAGAACAGTAGGCTTGTTACTTTCAAGCTGTGTCAGACATGACATCCTGAGCATATACCCAAAGTATACACTTCATGTGCAGGAAATGTCTGCCTTGTATCACAATAAAGCTGACAGAGACATCAAATTTATAGCATATGTGTATGTTACAAATCAAAAGAAGAGTGTAATGAGGTAATACAACCTTCACATTCATGGATTTTAACTGGTGACCTAGAGACCAGCAGAAGTGTTCTTCAAAAGGGTCCACTCCAAACATAGCAGAGAAAAGCAGCAACTTGATGGTAGATTTAAATGGCTCCTCACCATGAGCATATTCTTTATCTGATTCTGACAACTTCACTGAGCAAACATTATTAATCTTACTTCTGGTTTCGATTATGCCACTTTTAACAGCACCTAAGAATCTCCCAAGTTTCATTTCCACTTTTGAACCCAGTGGTATCTTCCTTACAATTTGTTTGTGTAAAATTCACTGTACTTTCTAAAAATGCTTTTCATACTTAACCATCTTACAGTCAGACGAAATAACTGATAAACCCCCTGTCCCTAAAATGGATCTTTTTTTCATATACACATTTTTAGGGTATCTATTTCTTTCTCTATCATTCAGTCATAAGCTACAGGTATAATATGGCATTATAAAGATTCTTCTGATAATACAGGTAATTTTTTAAACACATAAACCTTCTTTAGTAACTCTGTTCCTGACATTCAAGCAAGAGGAGGATAGGAGCAGTTTTAGAGACAGAGATATTCTTTTTAAGTGGAAGAAATAATAAATAAATCACTCCAAACTAGTCATTACAGAGACAAAATGCATTCAACAAGTTGGGAGCCATTTCCTCAAAGAAACTAGTTCACTTGAAACACATCATGCCTTTGCAGCCTTGTCTCTTTAACAAAACTACTCTGCAATATGAATATAAATTCATAAATTTCTGGCAGACCAATTTATATTTTGGCTAAACTCTGTGGGGCAGATAGGCCTAACAGACATTACAAATGAAGTATGGTTTCCACGAAATCCCAAAGAAGATTTAAAATGTGGTTTTATATGGTCAAAATTCATGCTATCAAATGCATATAATACCTTCCAAGAAAGCATTTGGGAAAAGTGGTTAATTTCCTCTTCCTGTCTTTGATGAGATTCCCTTGTTTGCACATCATTTTGTACAGTCTTTCTCCTTGCTCAGAGATCATCACCCAAGTGTCCTGTTCCATGCCTAATTTTAAACCTGCCAAAAACACATTAAAATTTTATGAAGTGAAATTGCCATTATATTTCAGTATCTTCCCCAAAATGAAGAAGCAATACTAATACTTTACATACAAAACCAAAAAAAGTAAAGCAACTGTTTTCCATTATTTTTCTAACAATCAAGTTAAACCATGAACATCTGATCCTCATAAAGCATAACCAAAAGATACTTTTAAGTTCCTCACAGTGCAGCTAAACTGTTAGTTATTGAACATCATCACTGATATTTTCGTAATAAATACTACTGCTGTGATTTTTCATATTTCAGTATATGAACCGAAGGGAGTAGTCATGTCTTCACAAGTTTAAAATAAAAGAGCCTTGATTTTGATGTTAATGTGTGATAAAAATGTCTTCAGTTAAAGGAATATTTTTTGAATTTCCAATTAATAGTAACTGTTATACATATGTTATTTTCACATAAGATTAATTCACCCCTTTTCCACAAAAGCAGATACATGACTTGATTTTTATTTGCTTCAGAATTTTTTCAACAACGGAAAGCTATCAAGGGTTTTATTTCAATATTTCTTACTGGTCTACTTTTTTCCTGTTTATCGTCTTGAAAAAAATCATGGTTTTGGAGTAACAGATTATCAAACCAGTTTTTGTTGAATTATGACCACTCACAGAAGCTTGTGCTCAAGAAATACCACAGACTTTCATATCCCATATGCTTTCTCAATAAAAAGTTATTAATTCTGGACAGAACCACATATTTCTTCAATGTCTTGTGTACATGTTCTCAGTTTCTGTTCAGATATTCATCAATTTTAAACTATAACTGCACAACTGTACAGTGATGTCCCACAGCACTCTGTCTTGGGGCCGTTGCTCTTCACTGTCTTCATGAGTGACACAAACAGTGGGATTGAGGGCACCCACAGCAAGTTTGCAGATGACACCAAGCTGAGTGCTGCAGATGACACAAGGATAGGATGCCATCCAGAGGCATGGGAACCTCATGAAATTCAACAAGTGCAAGTGCAAGGTGCTGCACCAGGGCCAGGGCAATCCCAAGCATGAGTAGAGAGTGGGAGAAGTCACTGAGAGCAACTCTGCAGAGGAGGAACTTGGGGGTTCTCATGGATGAAAAGCTTGCAGCATCCTGGGCTGCATCAAAGAGGAGCAGCCAGCAAGTTGAGAAGGTGATTCTGTCCCTCTGTCAGGATACCCCACCTGGACTATTGCATCCAGCTCTGAGGTCCTCAACACAAGGACATGGACCTGTTAGAGCAGGTCCGGAGTAGTGCCACAAAAAATTATTGGAGGGATGGGGCACCTCTCCTATGAAGGCAGACTAAGAGAGCTTGGGTTGTTCAACCTGGGGAAGAGAAGGCTTCAGGAAGACCTTTTTGTGGCCTTCTAGTCCTTAAGGGAGGCTTGTAAAAAAGCAGGAGAGCAACTTTTTGCATAGGCAGATAGTGATAAGACAAGAGGGAATGGTCTTAATAAGATTAGATGTTAGGAAGAAATTCTTCAGAGGATGGTAAAGCACTGGAACAGATTGCCCAGAGAAGCTGTGGATGCCCCATCCGTGGAAGTATTCAAAAGCCAGGTGGGATGGGGCCTTCAACAATCTGATCTAGTGAAAGATGAATTGGAACTACTTGATTCTTAAGGTTCCCTTCAACCCAAGCCATTCTACGATAATCTACCTGAGTAACAGTCTGCTACTTCTTTAATTCTGAAAATACAGCCCAAAAAATGTGTCTGTCATAATAAAAAGCTAACAGTGGTACTAGACACAGAATCAGAAGTGTCTCTCATTATCCATGAACCAGGTAATGGTGATGTCACACAAACAAATAAAACCTGATGCACTCCCAGGAAAAGAAAACCAATATATTACTTCTGCAACTCATAGGATGTTGATGCTTTTACTTGTAATGACTGAATCAGATCATCACAGGATCATCAGTCTTGAAGATGACAATCACCTTTTAAATAAATTTCTAACTTGCTGAATGCCTCAGGTGCTTACAGGAAAGCTGCCAAATTGACAGAAAGACTTCTGCAAAATTTTCCAATTCAGCTTTATTTCTCCTAGCTAGAAAATCCAACCTATAAAGTGGTCCTGGTTCATAATTCAATTACACAAGCTGAAAACTCCGCTAAATTACTTCATTCAGGGCATTATCTCCTTTTTGCTCTGCTTCTGCTACATAGATTCCAAGTAAAAGTACAGGCTTTCTTTCTCTAAGTCCATTGAATCTCTGAGTCTTCCAACTCATTTTGTTTTTGAAGATTCCATGTTACAGCTTGACTCTTCTGTGTGCCCCAAATCCTTGCCTCTTTGCTTTATGGTTGTCTCCTTGGTGGCAAACCCACTGAGAACATCAGGAGCTGAAAATCTCCACAAATCATAGGGTGCTAAAATCCTAAGACATGTCTTGGCTTTTGGATGGCTACCTTAGACCTGAAGCTTGCCAAGGTTTAGCTCAAACTCAATTTATTAGTGTGAAACAGTGAGAATTCAACAACATAAAGTACTCCTACTTTGTATTTCTTATCTGAGCTACCAAGAGGCTAAGAGAGCCAAGAAACCTAACATTGAAGTGGGATTTACTGGAAAGTTTTTAGTCAGTTCCAGACAAGATCCTATACAGAAGCAGACAAACCTGGGTTTTGTTGTATTTGACACCATCTCTACCACATTGCTTTCTCATTTGTTATTTTAAAAATGTTGAGGTTTTAGAACTCTAAAGCATCTTTTTAGCTTTTCTCCTATTAATTAGCCTGTGCTCAGACATCCTATTTGAAACTCTGATCCTACAACAGATGTTCTACAAGCATCCTGTACTCAACTTTAAAAGACCAAAGAAAATATTGCTGGTCTCCATTCACAA
Organism: Acropternis orthonyx; assembly: GCA_035583155.1. NCBI lineage: Eukaryota > Metazoa > Chordata > Aves > Passeriformes > Rhinocryptidae > Acropternis > Acropternis orthonyx. The sequence goes on along the minus strand of JAWWEU010000081.1, from coordinate 118,905,672 downwards.
CAGAGGCACAAAGCAACAGTTACTGCAACTGCCAATGCAAAATCTACACAAATCAGGAAAAGAATCACAGATCTAAATACAAGGTCATATTTTCCTTTAATATCAAGGTTTCAAATAACATTACTAATATGGATATTTTAGCTTGCAAATTAAATTTGCTCCAGAAAATGATGATGCGTCATCTTTCCCTTTTCCTACTTTGTGCTGGGTTCACCTTGAACACAGTAAGTTATTTGTGGTCACATTTGAGATCAGGATTATATTTCATCCAAGTATTCTTCCACCTTAATTCAGTTATTCAAAAAGATAGTGGTTTGCCAATGGTGATTTTTCACTTTCTTAGGTAGGGTTGTATGTTCTGTGCCATTTCACTTTGTATCATCCACATTAAAATCCAACACTGAAAACCTGCTCATGTCAGTGATTCAAAGGGCCAGTCACAAAGGGAATCAATGCATGAAAATCACACAATGCATTTAAGACAGACCCTCAGACACCACGAACCATAATATTACATGGGCCTCCATTATTTATGACAATTTATACTGGTTGAGGATAAGCTACAAAACCACAGGTTAAATCAACTCCCCACTTCCAAAAGAGCATTCACTACCAGCATACATGACTCAAGACATCATGCCCTTCCTAGTACAAGTTTGATTTCTTTTTCCCAAGTTGGTATTCCTAAATCTTCAGCTGAACCTGACACCACAAGTTTGCCTACCAGCTGGTTTTCTTTGTATCTCAACATAAAATTACAGGGTGGCTTTCTGGCAAAGCAACACAAGGAAGTTTATTAACCTACCTTTTCTTCTTTCTCGCTCTTTCAAAATAGCTTCCAGCCATTCTTGCTTCTCTTCAGGGGTTTTTGCCATGCATACAAACCATTTATTCTTTGCCGTGTTGTGGATCTTCCAGCCATTAATAACGGTGTGACCACTGCTGTGGTAATCAGCTGGGAACAGAGGAAATGGCTTAAAGAGCAACAGTTCTTAAAAAAGCAATAGTTTTTACAATTACTAAGAATTCTTATCATTACACATAAAGCCAGGAAATACAGAAGAATAAAAACTAATTTGATGTTATCTATGTCACTTGTGAGCTATGTTATGACTTCATAAACTGGAGTTTTCACTTTCAGTAAATAATGCCCTTTGTAAAACGTAACAGACAATTGCATAGCACACACAAGAAGGTGTAAACTCGGCATTAAAAGAGGCAGAGTCCTATTAAAAAAACAGATAACGGTACTTGCAATACTTTTATTTGTGTTAAACTGTAACAAATAATTACTTAAACAAGCAGCATTGTAGTTTTTCCCCCTAAGTTGCTCAGAGCTGTTGTGCTGATTGAATGATTTAAGTTTAAAAAAGGACTAAATATAAAGGAAGGAAAATACAATTTTAATTTGACAAGTAATCAAATCACATATCTTTGATGTATCTTTACTGGTTACCCGAAAAAATAAATATCCGCACTTTCTAGTTTAAACAAAGTGAAATTTGATACAAGTTGTTCTTTGATTAAAAAAGAAAGCATTAACCAAATGCATACATTTTTAAATATGTTACTAACAGCCCTATGTTCAGTGTGCACATTATAGGAGAGGTAACAGTTGCTGATGTTCTTAGGTATCTTGAACTTCTGACTCTTAACATGTAAAAATAACTATGCTATAAAACTCTAACCTATTACTTACTATTTATTACTTCTATAACATTCTATTTGAATACGCTAGCCCATAAATCTTGTTCAGAAATTCCAAAACTAATACCCCTAACTATTCTTCACTAAGATTACTTTCATTTCCTGGGGGAAAACTTGGGAGACAAATGCCTTATGATAACAAGTTTTTTTTTTTTTGCATAAAATACAGACTAAAAAACTAGCGCTAGCAACTACCATACAAAGTGTTTAGAAAAATCAAAGGTCAACGTTTTCTCACCACAAACTTTCATTAAGAGGCAAGAAAGTCCTAGGGCCAGTCCTGAACTACCATAATAACTACAAAGCTTTTTGTTTTGTAAATACTTTTTCATAATTCAGCCCTATTTTGTAAGATGAGATGGGATTTTCTGAAACTGAAACCCTTGCTGAAATGCTTGCTAAGATTTATCATAAATCTCAGCAGACATGCTAGTATCCTTTCAATAACTTTGCATTTTAATTAGATGGAAAGCAGCCAAGCTTTGTGTACTGGGCTGGGAAATGTCAGGAACTACTAGAAAACCGTGAGACTGATGGCTAATTTCTAAACCAACAAAACTTTCTAGTACTCAAAGCATGTAAGAAAGTGCAAGCAAGTCTATGACAGTGAAAAAAAACGAAGTATGGTTTTTACAACATCATGTTTATCATGTTTTTATTTTCATAGCCTATGCATAATATCCTCTGTCCCATTAAAAACATCGTTTCTTGAAAACTACCCATCATTCTATTCAAGCATTCACAGAAAGAGTCAAAAGTCAAGGACAGGAAATAAGCCTCAGGCTGGAGGAAGGAAAGTTAAGGTCCCTTTGCTTATTTATTAAGTTAGAGGTGAATACATATAAAACTACAGGTTCATAATCTTTGTTGCTGTATATCTATCGTCATAAGTTTCCTACATGTTAAGTAGGAAAATAATATGATCTCTGACACACTGAATTGTAGCAGTTAAAACTGTGGCCAAAAAAAAAAATCATCTGAAAATGATGGCTCAGACTCACAAATGGATTTAGATCCTCCCATTTCACTTTAGACAAAAATTTGGTGTAAATTTAGCAGTTTAATTCAGAAAAAAAATGGCTTATCCAGACCCTTGAATATCTTAGTGTAGGGGTGACTTTTTAAACATGTGGTTTCCTTGGCCTCTGAAGATCTGTAACTGCAGGGCCAAGGGCACTGGCAGTTTGACCACATTTATCTCCTGCCACTGCAAACTCACTGAATTTTGTGACAAGCCAAGTCACCAAGCCAGGTACCATCACTGCCTAATGTATAGAGATAGCAATGAGTTCAGATGGAGGAAAACATGTAGCTGTGACACAGTTTTGCAATAGTAACCCACTGCTGTCGTGGCCACTTTGACTTCAGCCTCTGCCTTTAAGTGCAACAACCCTGCTTTCTCTTTTGCTCTTCACGCTCCCCATGACTACAATCCTCCAAGGCTCCCATGAGTCATTTGCTCTCCACAATACACTCATGCCTGTAGTCAAGAGCACTTCAGCATTACGCCATCACACCATACAAACTCCTATCTTCTTTGGACTGGCTATTGGACAAAAGCTGACCAAGAGCTGAAGCCGTGCTGGCTGGCCAGCCAGGAAGTGTGCATGCTCTGACTGGCCAGCAGCACAGCATACACATGCACTCCTCACACCCAGGCAATCACAGCCACCAGTCAGGCTAAAAAAGTAATTTGCAAACCTGACATAATGGTTAGAGTAGGAAGAAGAGCACAAGGCTTCAATTGCTCCACACAAAGTCTGAACAAGCATGATCAACAAATCATTAAGCCTACAAATTCCCAAGAAAACGTGATGAAAGACGACATCATCTTTTAACTTTACTTGGTAATGTGTTAAAGTTTGTAATTTGAGCTGTAATACATTATTCAAAATTCAAGGCTCAAACATTTGAGCGATGCATAAGAAGCAGTGGGTTAGAGCCGTTTAGAATAGAATTTTCTTTTTCCCTTATAAAATAAACAGAAATCTCTGTATTGAAGTACTTCTAAGTTTTTTCAGACTTGAGGTTCTTAGGAGCATCAGTGCTCAGGAATACCAGGAAAGTACCTACTGCACAATATCAGCTGCTGTTCTCCTATATACACTTTCTGATGCAGTTTCTAGTTACCATTATGATGTTGTATTTTTCCTACATCATGCCATTTCAAGACAACAGGGGACAGAACTATTACACTATAAGCAAACATAAATCTGGTATTTCCTAAGTCTAAAGTGCTTTCTTCATAAATGAAGTAACATTCATTTAATGGCTGGTGAATGCCTTTAGAAATACATTTTTCTTTCAAAACTGAATTTTAAAAACTGCTACAGAAAAAAGAATGCCATTACCACATATCCATCTTTCTAATACTTGCAAGTGGCTGTGTAGCTACAATGTTTTAAGATCACAAATAGTCTACCCTGATAAGTAATATGCATCCCACTTTAATCAGTGCAATTAAGAAAAAGCAGAGTGCTTCATGGTGGTGAAACAAAAAAAAAAAAAAACAGAAAGCTTACACCAACTGTACTGCTCAGCCAAGGCCTAATTTCATCAAAGAAAAATTGCTTTTCAGAAAAAGCGTTGTTAATTTCTGTAGGCATGTCATTAGCATGATAATAAACCACACTGGGAATCTGTTTTCCTATTGCTATGCTTCTACTTACAAACAACGAAGACTACATTCCTATATCTATCAATGCCGAGAGCAAATGCTCTCAGTTTGCTCTGTTTCCTGGAGCCCTAGTGTATATATAGCCCCTTATATAAAGTGAGCAGAGGATCCCAAAATCTACAGTAAAGAACTGCGTAAGTATCATCCAGACTCAATAGTCTTTAATGTCTATAAAGAGACACTTATAGAGTACATGAGAAAGAGTCCTGCACAGATACAAAAATACAACACTGCACTCAGAGCTTCCACTCTAAATTAAGAATCACAGAAAGAGATAGGTAATAGATAATTAAGGAGAATAGAATAATACAATACCAAAAAAAGCACATGCAAAGAATGCAAATGAGGCTCAGACAATCATATTGCTCTACTTGGAATGTGATGAGACAAAAAGCAGAAGAATAGTACTGGGTTACAGTTCAAATGTGGATGACTACAGGGAATGAGAAACAAGACATGTGGGAGCAACAAATGAGACTAGTAAATAAAGCACAGCAGAGGAAGGTTAAAGAAGGGCATCATGATCTGAGTGAACGAAAAAATGTCAGTGTGAAGAGAGGGAATACACAAGTACCAGAAGGAAGGAGAACAGTGAGTTGGGGGGGGGGCGGGGGTGTTATCTAAAAAGGAGGAGGGGGTGACAAGAAAAGTGCAGAAAGATATCAAAGTGTCACCTTTCAAGGAAACACAAACACTTCCATATTTCAAAGAGAACAATAGAAAGGAGGGATGAAATAGTAGCAATTACAAGGAAAAAATATTTTAGGATATTGGACAAACTGAAATGAAGAAAGCATAAAATGTGGTGAAAAGGAAAAAATCAGGTAAGAATAATCATAGAATCATACAATGGTTTGGGCTGGAAGGGACCTTAAAGAACACCTAGTCCAATCCCCCTGCAATGAGCAGGGACATCTTCAGCTAGATCAGATTGTTCAGAGCCCCATCCAACCTGACCTCGAACGTTTCCAGGGATTTGGCATCCATCAACTCCAATAAGCAAGAAATCAAAATAACCAAACCATTAACTGATCTCTTAGAAGTGTGGAAAGGAGTGCAGATTTTTTAAATAATGTATGTATAAAAGTGACAAGATTTGATATGGCTCAGGGGCACAAGTGGGAAGGAAGCATGACAGCTATCAGGACTGTGTGCAAGGCTGTAAGAAATGGGGACAGTAGCAAAATTTCCAGTGGCTGGCAGAAATTAGAGTACTGGTGTCTGGGGTGTAGAGGAAGACTATTTGCACTTAGCCAAATTATACTGGAAGATTCACTGAAGAAGAAATAAAATGGGCAGGAAATAAAATGGACAGTGTGAAAGACATCAAGGGCTGGATAGCTAGAATAAGTAAGTGAAGAGAGGTAGGACAGATTTGAGAAATACAGAATAGTCATAGAAAGAACATCAAAGAAATATTTTCTAAATCCAACACGAAAAATATGGCAATATGTCAGTGGGAATCTGTGAAAGAAGAATAGTTACAGAACTCTTGGAACATTCATCAGCAAGAAGATGGTAGGTATAAGCCTCTGGGACTACAGTAACGTCGAGTGCTACAAGCAAAGAGATGCGTCTTAGAAAGTGACATAATGCAAACAGGGAAATTGTCTTATTTCTAAAGCATATATAAGGAAGATGAAAGAAAATAAATGAAAGGGAGTCAAGTAACACATGACATGAAAGACTGAAAATATCAACTCTTTTTTTGCATGAAGAAAGCATTGAGATTTTATAGAAATAAAGCTAAAAACTCAGGCAGGAATACAGGTCAGAAAAGGGGAATAGCAGAATATAGATCATATTTACTGAGGCCTGAAAAAATTCACTACAATGTACCCATGGATAGCTCAAAATCACTAACTAAATCAGTGGGCTTGGTGAAGGACATAGCCCAAAACAGATGTCAAGAAGTTCTTACAAAAAACGTCTGGTAAGCAAAGGCAATGAATCAAGTGTGACACCATAGTGCTCTACCTTCTGTTCAGCATTCTCCACTATTTTTACCAAGACCTTAAATGGTTCAGTAATAACATTTTTCATGGAACAAGAAGCATTGCAAAAGCTTTGGGGAACAAGGTGCAAACTCTGCATAATAAATTGTAGAAATGGTAAGATAAAACTCAGTACAGAAAAGAAAGTAATTAATAGGACCTATTCTCAGACATTAATACAGTATAAAATATAATGGGATAGGCACCACTACTGCACAGAAGGCTCTGCTGTGGTATTCTGGAACACTAACTAACTAGAAAACTGAAAAATAATGCTCTCAGAGAAGCCAAACAATCCTGGGATTAGAAGTAGACATCCCACATTGCAGCACTAAAGTAATTTCTCTGTCCAACTTGGCACCAGCAAACTTTCAGGTCTAGACATTTCAGTTATGAATTGTGAGCATTTTTTAATGTAATTTCTTTATAAAATTTAGGGTTAATGACAAAAGACAGAAGCAAACTGGATGAAAAAAAAAAACTCCAAAGGAAAAAAGAAAAAAACCAAACACCACACATGAAAGACTTTAAAATAAGAGATGGAAGAGGGACAACAGTTTTCTTATAAACTCATTAGTTTCAATAAGAACAACAGTCAATTTGTTCTCCAAATCAGTTCTGCTGCCTACTCAGTAGAACAAGTGAACTATTTTGAAAAAAATTCAAAATTAGAAAAAAATAACCTTAATTATAAAGAAATATTCAATTCCTGTGAAGCTTACTCACGCTGTACAATCATTGTCATTAATGCTCAATTTTAGAATAAAATTACATTAAGAAATGCTTTGAATCCATAGTAGAAAAACCTAACACTATTTTAAAATATCAAGGAAAGTAATATATAGCTCCAAAAATTTCCTTCAGGGTTACATATCTGCAGTGCCACTGCAAGTTTCACATATTTTAATTTTTTCAGTTTTATATTAGAAAGCCCAAAATGTTTCAGATTTTATTTATTACCTGTAAATAAAATCAATAATTGTTAATTTCAAAGGTTCAACTCCAGCTTCTAAAACCAAAATTGACACGTGTAGGAATACTTCAGTTTTTCACTTTATTAACGTATGTCATGAAAATTTCAAGAAATCATACGGACTACATAACTAAAGATATTTTTAAAAAACCTTTTTATGCTACAATTTCAGAATTTATAGTGTATTAGGTTCCATTCCAACAGAGGTAAGTTTTCCATTTGCTTTTATAAATATACCACACACCCAGGGATAAGCTCTTTAAGAGTGTTGGAATGCTGTAAAGTGAAGTTAAATACGCTGTTTCAGCTGGGCAGTATATGTCACCTTATTTTATTACTCTGTTCATGTTAGCATAAAATAGTCTTCTATGACCAACCAGCTAATAAAGGATGACATTGCTGTCATGCATTCAACAGAAGCACAATTTTGATATGAACAGATAGTGCTTTTAAAGTGGAATCTTATTCTTTTTCCTAAACACAAGGAGCACCCTCCACTCCCATGGAAATCATCAAGTTGCATTTGATTTCACCACCTCGAAAGACTGCTCTGTAACTGAGCAACACAAACATACTTACCTGTTCCATCATCTACATTCTCCACTTCCATCACTTCTGTGTTTATTCTGCCCCGAAACAGGTAACGGTGGCCATCTGTAGATGCTTTGCTATTCTTCAGTCGCCTGACAAAAGAAGCAGCAAATATGAGTACATCACCCACACCTCCTTCTACCTTTCTGCACTGCTACCTGAACATGTAGCATTTAAAGACCACTGGAAGAATCACAATGCATCGATACATGTGAAACTGAACTGTGGAAACCACTGCTGAATGGGACGCTGCTGATGGTAATGCAAAGATGTTACTGCTGGTGAGAGTGAGCTGCCAAATGCTGGCTGAATGAGACTTCATCAGGAAAGTCTCACTCTGTAAAGGCTCTGTTCCAACACTTTGGTTTCTGTATGCCACTGTTTGCCATCAAAGACAAAATGCTGCACTGGGGGAACCTTTCCTCCTAACTGATAAAGTCTCATTATGCTAATGTAGAAATTCAGCACAAGAAAATGAAATAAAAACGTCTTTAGATATAAATCTTTACCTACATACATTAGTCTCACAGATGGGGCTTATGTATGGAAGAATGAAGAAATTTTTTCTATCTAACTTAAGGGTTAACCAAGAATGGTAGTTAAGAATGGCTGAAATTTTGTGGTAGTTTCACTGCAATATATTCCAAAGCACTTTGTAATGGTGTAAGTCTGTTCCCAGTGAAGTTAAGGCCTTTAGAGAACCACAGTTCTAGACAGCTTTTCCCACCTCAGATACTCCAAGGATTATTATCTGCTCATTTTTGCCTATAATTATAGTTAATACTGTATACCAAACAAAGGTCAGTTCCTAAAAATTAACGATCACCTGAATTTTGATCTTCCCTCACTCCAAAGAGGAACTAATCTTCATAAAAGTACCTGCCTCTGAATCATTACTTCATTACTGTCTAATGAATAGCTGTACTACTCTCTGTCTTATTCAAAAACAGAATAATAGATGAAAAAAACAAATAAAAACAGCAAAACCAGCAACAAGCATAAAGGTTCAGTATCACAGTTTTCCTCTCCAAATTAAGTTAATCCAGTAACTTTAGTGACTTTTATAGCTGTGAATGCAAATATAGCAATCCATGTTTACACAACTCTGTTGCAAAAGGATGCTTAAAAATTACATGGAATACCTCATACCATAAAGATAAGACAATTTTTGTAAAATCACCAAAATGCAAACCTTCTGTGAGCAACACTATCTACTTGCCAATCAATACTCATAGTATCTTGCTGGCATATAATAAATTAGTTTCTCATCTTAAACCCTGAAATTATGTTCTAAATTGAGTTATCCTTATGTCTGCAGACATGTCACCATGGTACCAGCCAAAGACATGTTGGACATGATTGCTCAAAACTAAAAAAAACACAGATAACCTTTCATGCAGTTTGAGATTTTCATCCAAAAGTGTATTTTAGCTCAAATACGGCTACAAAGGTATGCAGCTTAGTGGTGGACAAGTGAAAAGACAATGTGTAATGAGCAATTGCTGGACAATAAAACAAAGCAAAAATTCTGAAAAGAGTATTCATCACGTATCCAGGAATCTATGAAAGATCTACCCAGTACTACATATTCAGCAGCTGCTCAAAACCAATTTCCGTATCAAATAGACAAACTTGTGCATCAAGAGGGATGTCTGTTCATGGGAGAACTCTTATTTCTCAGAAGTATTAGAGTATCAAACATTACCTGCAGAAGCTTCTTGCTGAACTGAGGAACTGCTCCTTGCAACGCAGTGAGAAGCAGCTTTCTGGCTGTTTTCCCTGATTACAAATACAAGGCTTGAAACTCTTGAATCTGTAGAGACTTACTTTCTTGTACAAACTACAATAATTTGTTTGGACTAAAAAAAATCAGTCTGTTAACCCTTCCTAGAAGAGAGTGAGGCCATCTCATACAACCTGTTGTGGAAGGCTGACAAATTAGACTGTTTTTCCCTGCACTTCACCGTTAGGATTCTGCATTCATAAAAAATTGTTTCCAGTGTTAGAATTAAATATGCTTTGGTTGATAAGCCTCCTCTGAAAATGCTAACTTTCATACTGCAGTTCTAACGGAACAGCATGATTAGCTCTACTGTGAGAAAAACACATTATCTTTGAAAGTAATCATTTACCTGTGCTTTTTTTTGCAGTAGACCAAGAGGTTATCAAAAAGAAAAAATATCCTCTCTTGGATATTTCCTGCTGAAATTTTCAGTAGTAGTCCACTTCGCAGCATTTCTGTGCACGTGTCTGTGATGTTAGATCCCTAAAATCAATTAGAAAGAGATTATTTTTTTTATTCTGTGAGATGTGTTTGGGATGAGACTTCTCATGACTCATTTTTCCTTCAAGACAGATAATTCTTTCATGTGAAAAGAAGGCAAGCATTTTCATAAAAGTTAATGAAATAGAAGGAGCTTTAAAAAAGGACACCATTTTCCCCAAAACATTTATATGAAAAATTTATGGAGCTTCTATGTCTTATAACAAGAAATTTATCTCTGGAGAAAGCCTACCTTGAATTCAGATGTGTATTTTGCTAGTCTGAAAAAATCCATGCTCCTGTGGGACAGAGCTGCTGTCCATGTGCTATATGGACCCACACATGCAATTCCACTGCTAACTCTGCCTGCTGGCTGCTTCAACCATAACACCCATGGTTTGAGGAGTTTCCTATCTTGAGGCAGTCAGCAGTCAGCTTGGAAAACCTGCAAAAGCCAGGACTTCCCTGTCATCTACACATGTTCTGAATGCTCTATGCATGCAATAGCTGTAGTTACTTCCTCTTCTTGATATAACCACAGTAGTCCAAAGAAAGATGGGTTCAATTAAGAGCCAAGAAGCAATCACGTATTCTGCTCTCACAGCTCTTCATCTTACTGTTCATCCTTTGTATGTCACAGCCGTGAATATTGAGCAATCGCTCAGACTGCTCTAAGGAGAATGCAGCCTGTTTACAGGGACAATAAGTGAGAATTGCACAACCACCACACTGGAACGCAATTCAGGTCTCTAAGTAATGCAGCTTCAGTATTTGTATTAACTAACCACTTCTGTTTCCATTTAGAATCAAAAAATTCAAAAAATTATGTCATCTATAGCCACTCCAGCATATTTCCCGTCCTTAAGACAGCATGAGTACCAGAAACTAGCACACTAATTTTACAGATTTATTAGAAATCAAACACTGAAACACCTTAAAAGCACTCTCAGTAATACAAATTAATAATAAATGAGGGCTGCACATAATGCTTGCTGACCACAATTACAGAAAAGCAGATAATTGTTTTTGTGTATTAAGAAGAGTAAACAATATATTACTATGAGTTTCAAATTTGCTGGAATAGAACTTATTAATAATTTGCATTTTAAAAGCCTGGATAGTTTTTAAAGGGGTTTGGTTTGTTATTACAGAAAACTTAAGCTTTGCTGGAAAAGGGTATTATTTTGTAAGGAAGGCAAAAAAAAAAAAATCAGCGTAAGGCTTCAAAATCATACTAGCATTTTCAGCTTTCTACAGAAGGGTGGGTTTTTTCAGGGTTTTATAAAAACATTTCATCTCTTCTTATTGAAAAAATTTCATTTTCAGTGTAGAAAAATACCACTTTTTCCCAAAACTCACAGCACTACCTGCTACTGTGTCAGCATCAAGTCATAAAATAACATTTATACATATTTTAAATGCATACATTTCAGGCTACCTGACATTAAGATTCACCTCATTCATGACTCAAGTTCAATGTTACATTATGGCAGTGTTATCTGTATCACATTACTACTCTTTGCTATTGTTTTCCTCTTAACTTTCTTCCTTTTGTAATATAAACCACTAGATGATGAACACAGCATTCTAGGGATACTTTTTTCCCTTGGAGAGCTCTTGTCCAAATACTGAACAGTGTTAATGTCACTTACCGGATACCTTCTGACAAGATCATAACCCAGGCAGGTGTGGCCACAGGTCAGTGAATTTTGTTATTGCTGTTTTATTTGCTGAAGTCCAAAGGAATAAGGTAACAAGATCAGAAGTCACATCTGGCTGTCCTACATAACACTGCAAGTGCAGAAAAAGCCCCTGTCACTCCCTTGCCTTAGTAATACTTAGGGTTTGCCTGTTCCTAGACTTCAGGTGAGCATGGAGCTGAAATGGAGAAAAAAGGAAGGGCAGATTATGTGAAAGTCCTACTGTTTCTACACCTGGGGTGAGCAACTCCTCTCCATCACATCCCTTAGAGATGAAAACCGTGCCTGGAGAAGGATGAAGCAGAGAGCACAAAAAAGCACTGCCAAATCCATCATGCAATTCAAAGGAGGACTGAAAAAAAGATTTCATGAAGAATGTAGCTACAACTTAAACCTCCACATGGGTTCTCAGCAGGAGCATCAAGCTCCATTTGATATCCAGCCCAGTAGGATAATTCACTTAATCCAACTCCAAGCTGTCACTTTCATGGGGGAAGGTTGAAGGCTGCAGCAAGAGGTGAGAGCCACCCTTGTCCCAGAAGCAGAAGAGGCTTTCTCCTGCACAGCTAAAACTGAACTACACTACCTACAAGCAATACTTTTGGAACAAATATTATCAAAACCTTCTAACACAAACATGTTTTCAGTAAGTGTTTGAATGGAAGCTACCAGGGATATTTCAAATATGAGCAATTTGAACCTGAAAAGTAACTTATTTCAAAGTTTTCACAGACATTTATATTCAGTGCTTGTAAGAGATGATCATAGAGTTGCTCAACTTAAATGTAAAATCTTGGCTACTATGTTATTCATGTTTGTATATGTTTCAAGTACCTGCAAACAGAGCTGACAGGATATTTTCAGTGAAATCAGCATTTTTGTAATATGTCGATTTGAAATGCCATATATTGTAGAAACAAACCTGTTTTCATCATCTTCCAACAGAACATATAAAGGATACAGCTGGGGAGAAAATTACCTGCAAAGCAGGCTTATAATGTGAATCTAGACTAGTTTTTCCTCCATCTATCTCAATAGGTCACTGAAGACTGTAGAGCCATCCTCTCCTGTGGGTAGCACTAGGACCAAGGATATCATTCCAACTAAAGAAACAGCTCAGGTGAGAGGTCTGAAATATGGGCTATAATGACCAAATTGAAAAATAAATGCATTTAAAATCCACTGGAAAGAGAGAGACTATATGCAAGAAATTTAAAACAATACCCCTCTCATCCTTAAATCATTAAGCAGCCATCTTTAACACTAAAAAATTTTCTTTATTACCTTGAGATTAAAAGCAACATTGGTTGGTATTATTTGTTACAAAAAGCTATTTACCTACATATTCCGGGCAAAATTCAGTCAATTACCTAAAGTTTGACCATTCTAATTCAGTGGCCAGCATGTTAACAGTGCCAAAGGCCAGAAATTACAGACAAATACTAACTTACTCTTCAGTATTTGCAAATGGGCATAAGAAACAAATAAAAGAGGGGAAAGGGCTAGAAATTCTGGAGTTTAAAATGGAAATATTAGAATACTACTTGATGATATGTTGGAATGGAAATTAACGGAATATCCCATGCCACTGTCACTAAGTTGGCCTATGACTCAGACTGGGTTGTTCAGCTTCCAGCTTACAACAAATGAAACAATTTTATTTTTTGTTCTCTCGCTGAAACATCCACGCAAATTTTACTGACAGACTCCTTCAGCTGCTGAGCCATTCTCCAGCTGAGACAGCCACCTACACAAGTTCTGAATTCAGGCCAATAAATCTAACCACTTAGGAAATTAAGTGAGAAAGTCATTATTCTCATAATCTTTCTTGAAACAGATGTTCCATCTTTTCCATGAATCTGTATTTTTATCATAATAAACACAAGCTTCATTTTATGACACTTAAGTATAGGAATTCAAGTCATGCTTTGATCAGATTCTAAAAATAGTCTTTATTTTTTTCCCGTTCCTTCTAGTTGGGGCCAAGCAATGTGCTAAGCATTTCCTTCTGGAAGGAAATCTCCAATACATTTGCCTCTTTATTTTAGGCGATGCAGAAAACCAGATGTTTATTTAATTAAATCCACTCTCAAACATTGCATTCAGGGACCTTTTTTTTTTTTTTTTTTTTTTGCAGTTGTTGTTGGGAATCATTCAAAATACTGTTAGCTCTTCTACACGCTCTGAAATTCTTACCATTTCAAGGACTAACCTTATGCTATGTCTGAAAACAATGCACGTATTAAGATCAAGGCAATTTTGCCAGAATGCACACCCTGTGGTTGCCATATGATAACATCAAACCTTATCAGCTAAAATACAATAAACACCACATAATTCTACCAAAAACATACTATTTTAAGAAAATGGCACTATTTCAGATTTCAAACACAACTGAAATTCTAAAATAAAACCTTAGAGGGAAAGGGAAAAAAACAAAAAAAAAAAATATGGTAGGAAAATACTGTCTTACAGTTCAGAGAATATATTCTGAACACAGAATAAGTCTTTGTTTCACATGCTTATGTCCACATTGTTACCCTTCCTTCTTTATTGTTAACTTTGCATTCACATATTTCCAAAAGCAAACTTATTTACTACTATATGTTTACCGAGGATTCAGAAGAAACTTCATGCAGGAAAGTGGATTCCCTTTTCAGGGATAGAGGTTTGAGAACAGTAAGTTCTTAACCAATTTATATGACTAATAATGCTCTGAATTAATAATACTGTAACTTTATACTTGAGTGTGTTCATTAAGATAGATTTGACAAATATCTATGACTCAGGCACTGGAAGCAAGTAGAAGAATTTTAATCACTATAGTGCAATAGAAAACTTAATTGAAAAGTTGAAAATAATAGAAGGAGTAAAGTAGTGATAGGCAATAAGGATTATATTACACATTTCCCTGCCATAAAATATTCAGCAACATAAGCACTTAACTTGCTATTGCTTCTATCATGGAGTTATCACACATGCGCATCCAATGCATTTTAATGTTCAGAGACACTCACCTTTCCAAATTACTGCTGATGACAGCACATTCAAGTTAATTACAAGAAGTCTTATTTTCATGTAGTCTAAACAAGCAGCTGTTGAGTGAGGTCAACTAGACCTCCTCTCAATTACAACATTTAGAGGTTTATTTTATCTTAGTCCTCTTCTTTTTCAAAATCCTACAAACAATACCACGGCATGACTGCACAATATCTGGCATTTGTCCCAAATTTTTTTAATTTCATTTTATTTCAGATTGAGGACTACAAATAAATGCTGAAAGATTTGTCTGAATACAGAGCAGCAATTATACGGTTTTTATACTTGTTAAAATTCCTGCTCATGAGGCACAGTGAATTTTAGTGAAATTTCATAGTGACCCTCCTGTACCAAAAGATTACAGTGCCTTGAAATCCAGCATGAGATGATTTGCCAGAAATGGAAATGTAGTTCTTTAAAATGCTGCTACACAAAGAAATTAAAAAAATTCCTTAAGTGAAACACTTCAAATCACACAGCGCACTGAAGAAACACAAAGAACTTTGACTAAAGTAAAGTCAGTTGCTTAATCCATGCTTAAAATCAACCAAATCTTCCCACATTACTGATAAAGGTTTGCCTAAGTCGACTGATGAGGAGATTTCATGCAGAGCAGACAGGAAATAATTTTGCAGTGTCATGGGCAGTATTTAGGGAGGTCTTTGTTCAGGTCTATGCTCCTTTCAGACAGTGGCTTGTTCTGCTGAATCCTTCTGGATGGCAGAATCCACTATGCAGAAGCAGAGCACATCCATAGGCACAGCAAGTTCAAGAAACAGCAAGTGTAGTAAGAAGGAGATAGAGAGGTAACAGAGCTGTATAGAAAATATTTCTTGTTTCTGCTTTTTCATCTATTACTATGAATGTTTACTTAAAAGTTGACTCTTCTAGTTAATATTCTAATTTATATTTGTCAGACTTCTTGGGGAATTCCATCAGTTGAAGTTCATCCAGGTCCACCTCAAGGCTTTCTCTGCTTCAGTGTTCCATCTAAATCTTTCTTTTCTCTGCACTATACAATACACTACACAGTGTATTGTATAGTACAATGCACTATACAGTGGCCATTTCCCACTGTATAGACTGAGACCTGGTGTTTCAGCTACCAAACTAGCATGCTACAAATAAATTTTTCTTGCTACATTTTGCAGTCTGCAAGCCTTCCACAAAGCTTAAAGAGATAAAAACGTGTTCCCCTAGTTCTTAAGCAGCTTTCTTGGGAAGAGAAGTAGCATATTTGAGCAATGTATTCAAAAAAGCAACTACTTCCATGCTGAAATCTGTCTCAAATAACCCCGTGTAATTTTTGTTTCAAGTCAGTTTTGAATATGTTTGCATTGCTTGTTTTATATTTCCTTTACTGGAACTTCACTTGTGTTTCCCTCCCTCACCAGTGCAGACAGCTCAGACATTTCAATACAAAACACCTAAGACAATTTAAACATACACTCTTATCTCTACCTATCTTTCTGTATGAACTGTTTTTAGTGCTCAGAATAATTGAAAAGGAAGATTTTGGTGCTACAACTACTTGATCTGTTGTTTTTCTTTGGGACAGGGTGGCTCTTCTGTTTACTATTGAAAATTCTAACTCAGAAACAGACCTATTTTGCAAAGAGCTTTGTTCCTAAAACTTTTCTGGAGCATTAAAGTTCTTCCATTTGAAAAATCTTAAAAAAACCCCGTAAAACTCACACAGATTCTATTGAACACATTTACATTAGTTTAGCTCGTCCAATAGTAAGAGACTACCTACAAGCTGACAAAAACTTATGGACTCATTGCTTAACCAATAACAAATAATGAAAAACTTTTGAACAAGACAAAGTGCTGCTACACAGCTATAGACAGCAGTAAAATCAGACCAGAAGTTAAATTAGGATATATGTATGTATAGCCAGACTTCACAAATGAAGATTTTGGGAAGGGCTCTCCCCATGTGGGTGTGCCCTTCCAGCCTGCGCAGTGGAATTTTTAGGTGAGGCACGGTGTGCGCAGAACTGGCCCCACCATTTAAGTCCTAAGGTCCATTTGCCACGGCCGAGCGAGCTTGGACAGTGAAATCCTTGGGACTCATTAGGATATATAGATGTGCATGTATATACACATACATGTTCATGTAGATGATCGACACTCCAAGACAAACACTAAATAATTACCCTCTTTCCTGGAAGTCTGTTATTTTATACATCAGTGCTCAGTCACGGAGCACACTTCATTTCCAGAGTAGATCTCAAACAAAAGCTGTGAATTCACAGAACTGAGGAGTTGATAGTACCTCAGGATCATAAAAACAGTGCAATACATACTTGTTGAAAACTCCCTCCTCAACACACAAAGCAACAAATCTTATGACAGTACCTCCCATCCTTCAACGTGAGACTGCCATTCTTCCAAAAATTCTAATTTTTCCATTTGTCTTTTGGCTTCATTTATGTTGGAACAGACAGCTTTCATGGCCTGCAGGGCTTCCATTAGGGCTGCATAGTCACTGTGCTTCCTTGGAGTCCGCTTCAGTAACTCCTATTTAGACATTAAAACAAAAAACCAAACAAACAAAAAAACCAAAAACAAAACAAAAAAAACCCCCAACCAGCAAGGAAAAGAAAAAAAAAAGGGGGGGGGGGGGGGGGGGGTAGAAAAAAAAAGAAAAAAGAAACCTTGATCTCTACATGTACGTTACAGGAGACTTAAATCAACCAGCATACAAAATCAAAAAGTAGCCAGATTTCTCTCCCACTAGGTGGAAAAGTAATAAACCCTCTAGCATTGTGTTCTAGTTGGACACTAAAACTCAACGGTAATTAATTACTAACAATAAATAATCATCATGACTTAGGAAGAAGTTTGCATTTCAGCTACTTTCTCCCCCAACAACGTTTCTTCATGTCGAGCTTAGGGTTTTAGAAGGGTTTTTTGTTTGTTTTTATATTCCGCAGGATGGAACTGTTCAACAGCAAGAATAACAATTCTGCTTTAAAAAAAGTTGGTTTACTCATGTCAAAATTAACACCTGCCTTTCCTGCAACTCAGGGCAAAAAAACCATTCCTTTACCTCCACACTATTGTTTAATCTACGCAGTACAGCAAAGCACTGAACAATAGCTTTGGTGATTCACTGATTTCAGATGGTTACTGGTACTGGCAGCCATACTGATAAATAAAAGGGGATTTGACAGCATTCATTTGAGATTTCCCAGCTCAAGCCACCAAGTGCCCATTCACAGCTGGACTGACTAAGGACAGCCTTCAGCACACATCCTTCTCTTCTAGAGCCCTAACCTTGCTTCCACCACACCCTGTATTTAAATTTATTCAACATAAATATATTCATTTCATTGCCCCCTAGAGTAATTCATTAGTCATTTTCCCCTGTTTTGTCTGTGGATCCTTCATTCAAAAAATAGAATAGAAAAATAACTTTAAAATAGGCCAAGAGAACTGTAAAGCCACAGATATCTGGCATGAGTCACACCTCATTACAATTATTATATTCTTTAATTTATTTTCAAAACTTTTATTTTAACTTGCTTGTTTTTAGTTTTATATCATATGCTTTGACAATTGGCAATCTTTCAGATCTAAACTCACACATGCATTGTGAAAAATACTGCCCAATAATCATGTCTCAAGTGGCTTCTAGAGCAGAATCTGCTCTGGCTTTCCTCTCAGTTTCCTACAAAAAATATTTTTCATTTAGAGTTTGTTGATGGTAAATTAGAATCATCAAAGCATGTCAGCATATCAACAACAAACTCTGCTATCCCAAGCATTTTAAGCAAGGGCATGGTCAAATCCAGCTGAAATGAGATTCATCAAGCACTCTCAAACAGCTCACTTCTGTTCAACCATGGATAGGCAACCTTACGGAGCTAATCATCTCGATCCAGCCAAACTCCTCAGTTCTTTCAATACTGATGTCACAGGACTTGCCACTAGCTCTAATGAGAGCAAGTCTGGGTCCAACATCTTAATAAAGAGATAAATCACTGTGTAGAGAGATTGTTCCTGGCATTCAGAAATATGCTTAGCAACCGATTTTATGCAGAAAGTATAAAGTTCTAAATAAAAATCTTGTAAGTACCTTCAAAAGAAGGGGATACTTGCATATTCTCTGTATTGGCGTTACTAGATATCCCTCCAATGGTACGTCCGTGTTCTTGCGTCCTCCAAGGAGCATGCAATTCTGGAACGTGAACAGTTTCACAAATTATTGAAAAACCCCAAGAAACTTATCAGAAATAAGGCCATATGTACACAGCAATACTGGCTAAACTATAAACAAATTATATACATATATGTAAGGAGGGCGGTTTGCAAGACTCTCAAAAGTACAAGCTTGAATACATGCACAGGCGGGTGCATGGACTATCACACATGACAAGGAAGTCACAACATTATGCAGCCATCTCACCTAGGTACCTTCTTCATCCAGTCTGATGAAGAGGGCACTTTTTTAAAAGTTTAAAAATAAAAGACAGCTTTCAACAAACAAAAATAAAAATAATTCAGGGTGATCACTACAGGTGGTGTTATTTCTAAAAAGCATTTGCAATATTACGTAGCATCACAGATGGTTTGAAGGTTTGAGCATGGCCAACCTAATATACACCTCTTAAAAAACATATTCTGCTTTCATGCTTCTATACTTAAACATCATGGGCAAAAGACTTAAGTTTCAACAAGACATCTGATTACAGAAGCAAAGAGTAAACGAAATACTGGGTGGAAGCATCCATGAAAAACCAGTCAAGAGAGAGAAAAGAATAAGGGCTTTTTGGGATAAGAAAACACGTAAGGGACACCACAGCAAATATTTGGAATTGCTGGAATTATAGTATAAGTACATAAAGACCTAGAGTAATGATAACACTTATTTTATGGAGAGATCAGAAGGAATTGTGATGCAATGGTATGAGATAATCTACAGCTTCAAAGAGCGGGTTGTCTAAACTGAGGACACTAAACAAAAGGAGTTTAAGAGAGACAGATTGTATGTTGACACAGGCCACAAATCAGGATGCAGACACATTATTGATGGAACAGAGGCTACGCAACTGGGTGGCTGCTTCACCCAGCACATAGCACATATACCGTATAACCCCTGCTGCTGTGGGGATCTCCACACCCATGCGTAAGTCTCTGCTTTCTACTCGGGTTAGCCAGCTTTTGGGTTATCCTAAAGGATCTCACTTAACCTTGCCAACACAAAAGCTTTACTGATAAAGACCAGGCAGGATAATGTCAAAGCAGACTATAGGTTTATATAACAATTGTTGCTATATTCAAAGGCTCAAAAGTCTGGTTTCAGCTCACAATTATTTATAGATAACCACATATCTAATGACCTGAACTGCTCTGCCTGGCTAGAACGTTTTGACTGTAATTTCAAATTGCAGAGTCAGATATCTTGTTCCCTAAGTTAGACTGCTAGTCTACAGACATGCCCCGAATCTATGAGGAACTCCAAACAGAGGTGAAAGCCCTCTGCACATGCCCAGGAGTACTAAATACTGACTGCCACAAGGGCACACTTGGCTTCCTTTCTCACAAAACAAGCTCTGTGCAATCCTTCTCCAGGCCAGTTTGCTTTTTATCTGTTATCAGCATTCACCCTTTCTTCTTGAGTTTGGCCATGCTGCTCTGAATACGAGAATCATGTGTAAGAAGCTCCTCAGTCTGGGGCAAAGTGAAGGATATTGTGTCAACCACTGAGGAAAAATAAGGTAACTTCAAAGCTGGTTTTAACTACAAATGGAACATGGCTGAATTAGAGATTCTTAGCAAAATGTCACATCATATTTCATGTCACCCAGTACTCCCCACAGTAGGGAAATTAGTGAGCCACAACAGGACAATTTCACCAAAAACTCTGTCAACAGCAGTAGCAAAACCCCATTGCATGCTAAAAACAATTAGTAAAATTAAATAAAACTTGTGATACTGTCAGCATTAGCAGAATCTTTTTCTTTTAACATATCTGTGATGCCTTGCTGATAAAATCATTTCCTCTCCAGTCCCAAAACACAATAATCCCTCCAAAATTTGAGAGCATATACATGGGTACCTTCTGAGGTATTTAAGTTCCAGTATAGTAAGCTCTGCATGTCAAAGCTGATCTTGTTACCACAGGAAACCATGGAAGAAACAAAAAAATCATTCCACACTGAATCCTTCTTTTAACAACTAATGTCAACTATTAGCAAACTCAGTATTTACATAGAAATTGGTTTTGCTGTTGAAAAACAATGAGGCCTGTCATACTTAACATTTTAAAACTCCTAATTTTCTGTGTTATAAAGTGAAAGACTAATTGTGGAGCTGTTTCTTTTGACCTCAGGTTAAGTCAGTGCCTAAGATCAGGGTTGCTACTCTATGACCCATAACAAAACAGTTTTCTGTCTGCAACAGACAGTACCAGAACATGGATCTTCTCTTCAGAAGTTCTGACGTGTCCTTCAGCTTCCTTTATGTAATTCCTTTGCCTCTCTGTCCTCACATATGTTATCTTATTCTTTTTGCTTTCTACAAATTCACACCTTTGTCTCCTGGCCAGCATGTTCAAGGCACACTGCTTGATGCTGTATTATCCACAGATCCAAGCGCAGTAATGAAAACAAGATGTACACATCCCCTTCCTCTGGAAACACCACACACAGCTAAAAGTGTCTGCTAACCACTTGCAGCTGTGCCTGTACTGGTAACATGGTGGAGGTGACAGTGCTAACAATTTGCTGCCCAGTCAAAAAATATGAGATTAGAAAACCAGTTTTAAGTTTATTTACCAAAAGAAAAGCCCGCACTGTTCTTATTTTGTTCAGGTCAAGCAGAACTTTCTGTGCCTTCTCGTGGTTACTGCAGTATTCATCATAGATACGGAATTTCTCTTTCTGCAGAAACAAAAAAAGACATTGTTTTTCGCTTGTCATTTTGATTACTTTTTTTAATTAATAAAACATGGAATGAACATTTATAGAAGTTGAATAGCTAATATAGTCTTCATTCTAGTGTTGCCGTAAGCCTTAATGTAGCTGTAGATTTTTATATAGTTTTATGGTTTTATAGTCTTTTGCATTTGAAAAATAGTTTGTAACCCCTGTACCACATACTTAAGCTAGATTTTAACCTCTCTGTTACATTTAAGTAGCCTGGTTTGGTGCTAAGGGAGAGATATTAAGTTAGAACATTAGAACATGTTATAGTCAAAATATAATATTGTTTAGTCGTAGTACAAAGAAGGGTAAGAGGTGCTGGAAACCCTCCAAATAGAAGACGTAATGCGATGAAGATGAGGGTGGGGGGATGAAAA
>JAWWEU010000081.1:118817208-118857924 GCA_035583155.1 Acropternis orthonyx | reverse complement strand
TTTTTTTTTTTTTTTTCCCCCCCCCCCCCCCCCCCCCCCCCTTTTTTTTTTTTTTTTAGTAAGTACTAAGAAGTTACAATAAAAAGCCATGGTTAAAATAAAGGGTCAGAGAGTCATGGACCTCTACACAGTACCAGTTAACTGCTTTCCACAGAACTGTAGGAGCACTGGTTAGAAAGGGCAGGTCATTCCTGAATTTACAGATCACAGTCCTGGAGACACCAGACCACTGTGGATTACATTTAACATATGGATATAACAGAAAGAGATGCTCTGTTCAGCTAAGATACACATAGCTGAAAGTGTACCTGTTGGAAATGTCAGACACTTATGAGTCTTATCTCTAATTCACATGAACTTTCAAAGGCATAGTCTTCAGACTTTCTTGACCATCTTGAAAAAAACCAAGGCTTCACTCAAAAGCTATGGAACTAAGTTTAGGGAATTAAAATATTCCTTTTACGACATAAGAAATACATCGTCATCATCAAGAACAATCAATATATTATCTCTCTCTCAAATTCTGCAGTGATTGGTGAAAAAATATTTCAGGGGTTGAAAACTTTCATAAATATGAAACTAGACAATTTTGTTCCCCAATCTATAGGTACAAGCCCAGCTAAACTGTGCAGCACTGTAAGAATGAATTACAACTTTTTGGAGCATCACTAGGGGGGGGAAAAAAAAAGATGCATCAGAATTTGTCTTTTACTTTACATTTATAACTGTCAAACTGCACAGAAATGAAATAAAGAAAGTAAATAATTCTCCAAATGTAATGAAGCAATAGAAACAAATCCTCAAACAGTTCTCGGGTTTATGGAGCCTAATTTTTTGAAAAGGCAAAAAATGGTGAAAATCTGTAACTGCCTGTTGGATTTTGTGGGTATAAAGAATTCAAGTAATTTTACTAGTAAAAACTGAGCTTTGTAAGTCAACGTATATGGTTTCTGAAATATCTGACCTTCAATTCAAGACTCCTGGCATGTGAGGCATGATGCATTGCATTTCAAATGTATCAAATGTTTGAGATATCTCTAATGCATGAGATCTACCAAAAAAAACCACACAAAACCCAAACCTCATATTTGATTTATATCCTAAATTTTATGGAAGAGAATGAAGCATCACTGCAGCCCAAATTGCATCAGAAAGGAAAATACCAGAGGATAATTATTTTTAATTGGGTCCCACTAATGATGAGAACACTTCATACCACTCAAAAAATAATCAAGAAATAATACTCTAATCATGGTCATCCAGGGCAGTGTCATAAGCACTGTTTTGTTTCCATCACCTTTTGAGGTCCTTTTTCCTAAATATCTTTCCTATTTATTGCAAATAATTTAAATATCATCTCTCAATTGTGCTTTCATAGAGTTGAGTATGTTCAAGGACTAAACAAAACAGCTACACAAATATTTTAATTGCAAAGACTTATTTCCATTTTTAAGCATCCTGAGAAACTGCAGACAGTTTAGCGCAACAGAGGGGAAGAAGAATGTCCTCAGACAGCAATAATAAACAAACACCCTTTTATTCTGGTCAGACCTTGTAACAATTGGGCACGACAGTATTTAGCTCATCCTATGAATTTAGATCACTAAGATATTTTATTCTAATTCATCATCATCTTTAATTCCTTGATGTACTTAATTTTTTCTCATGCGCTGAACCCATAACTGTATCACTACTCAAATGTTTCTGACTGCAGTTTGGAAGAAGTTTTACGACCCTCTACCTACCAGCCAGTAGGATGGTCCAGGCTCAGAAGACAAATATTGATGTACTGTGGCTTTAATTTCATTTTACAAAACAACTGAGACCTAAACTAACCCAAAATCTGACTGTATACATCACACTGATCCTGCAAAACAAGCCACAGAACTAGAGAAACACAGCATTTTTAAAGTGACTGTTACTCTGGCACCAGAAAAAAATCTGCTCACTTTGCTAGTTCTGCAAACCTATTCAATCCCAGTAAAGCTATCCCAGTACAGGAGAGGATTATTTGTTTCACACATTTGAAGAGCTAGTAAGCAAACTCATAGTTTTAAAGTCATACAGGCTACTTTCACCTTCAGAGCATTAACAGCTAGTAAGTAAGTGGGAATGCTTTTTGCATTATTTTCAGCTACCCACAGAACTCCTTTCCCTTACTGGAAATAGTTGTCTTCCAATTAAGTTTTCAGTCATTAACATAACTGGAGAGGAGGAGGGGGGGAATAGCCAGCCCACAAATTAAAAATTTTACAGTTTCTAATTAGAGATGGACACAAAAATGTTACATGTGAAAACAGGTATGGATAGGTTTCAAGGTTAAAAAAACCTTGACAAAAAGCTGATTACAGTCACACCAATCATTACAGCTTTATTCTAAACTCTCCATAGATTTTTTTCTCTACAGAAACAACAGCATCAGAGCCCATACTCCAAACTGAAATCACATTAATTAGCTAGGCAGCAAAGTTTCAAAGCATACCAAATGCTTACTAGAGCCCACTCTGCTATTGTGTTTAACTTTGAAAACAAGTCATGATGAGGGGAAATCTACATGATAAGCATACTTCAGCTACAGAAAAAAGGTTTTAATCTGCCTAGAAATTGGCAACCCCTGACTCTGTTTTCAATACTTTATGTTATGTTTCTCTGCTCGCTGGAACGAATTGGCTGCCATGAATGAAAAGAAACTTTGCATCTAATCAGTGGCATGAATTTAGACTGAAAGCTGCTGTGCAGGACTTCTATGAAGAGTCTGGGCCCTCTGCCATCCTTGTGCTTGTGAATGAAATGGCGTGAGCCACATGCCCTCCTCCTCCTCCCCCCAAGCTGGGGCCTTGGCCCTTCCCTTTGCTGGGGGGGACTGGGGAACCAGCCCTTTGCTGGTGAAACGACCATGACCCAGAAAGGCATTCAGTGCCATCAATGGGTTCGCTTGAGAGATCTCAGCTGTGCTTTCCATCCTGCTGCTTTCACTCCTGCTTTCTAAATCAACTTGTGAACCAATGCTGAGGGAGCCCTCCTCGCTCATTCCCTTGATAAATGGGCCCCTAAACTGATCTCTGACCTCGCTGCATACTTTTCCTAAGTCACTGCTGGCCCCAGAGACTCTGCACCCTGTTGTCCTTACAGGTTTGACTTCGTTTTTTGTATCAGGTCATACTGATCAAACAGAAAAACCAAACCAAATCAAAAAACAGAACAAAAAAATCCACGCTCCCTCCCCCCCAGAAAAACCCCAAACCCCCAACTTCATTACCATACAATTACTCTAGCAGCAAAATCCCTATTCTTCCTTTCACTCATAAGAACTACCATATGCTTTTGATTAAAGTACTACATCCAGTAGTACTGAATGAGTTTTCAGGAGATACAAAACAACAGAAAAATCTATTTAGGCTAATAAAATTTCACATTTTCTTCAAAATTAGCGATAAATATCCTACTTAACATAAAAATGTTCCTAATGCACTAAATTTAAATGTTAAATATTGCTGAATCTGGATAAAGAACCAGCTGCTATTAAGTCATGCATTTAATTAAGTTCAGAGCTGAGTCAGACTTGGAATACAGACGACTAAAAATTTCAAAGAAAAATCACAATGTCTGTTTCATATGTTTATTTGTTTAGTTCTCTTCTATAGACTTTAACTATGCTCAAATACTGCTTAGAATAACTTCAATAATGCACCTCTCAAAACAATTTTAAACTACATATTTAAAACAGTAGAATTGCAAAATAACACCTTTTTCCATGGAATACCATATTAATGGTTTTCTCTCATTTAAAACACAAATTTACTAAGCTTCCTAGCATGTAATTCAAGCTTTTTGCTTAAGTTTTCAAAAACTTCATGATATGATCTCCAAGCTTTCCCATTCCAGAACAGTTCTTGTTCTGTATCTACCCAAAGAATTTATCCAGCTATGTTTCCATTCAAATTGTAAATATTACTAAACCCCCACGCTTTTGCATTTTTCATTAATGAACATTTCTCCTTTGCTAAATTACTTTAAAAAGCATCCCATTCTACTTAAAGAGTATACTGTAGTGCATCCTAAGTAGCCTACAGTTACATGAAGACCTCAACAGATCACTTCCAAATTGTCAAGGCAGCTTCTGACTTCCAGCAGGAAGCAGGTCATTGATATACACCACATGCAAGAACTTTCCCAAGCACAGGACCAGTAGGACTCCAGAGGCAGCTTCCCTCATCACCTCTCTCTATGCCACACACGTGGCATGTCTTTGTCCCATAGTCAAAGATGCATCAGACAGCAAAACTGCAGAAGTAGTATAAGGTGCTTTGTCAAAAGCAGTGAGGATACACTGTAAAAGCGATGGACTTCTACTGTGATGACTCCCATTCTGTGCCAATGACAGATCCTCAATAAAACATATTTCCTGGCTGTTGCAAAAAAATGGGCTTGATCAAGCAAAGAAATGATCATGGCAGGAAGCAGAGCCAGGTTTAATATTCAGGCTAACTGAAAGAACAGGGACTGGTCATGTTGCCACCAATCCCATAACACTGCTGCAGAAATTTTGTCCTCATCTACACAAAGCAGGTACTTTACAGTAAAAAAAGTGGTACATATGATGACAGTGAAATCACCCAAGAAGAGGAGTAACAGAGTTAGCAGAACTTCAAGAGACATGAGTTCCTGGCACTGCAATGAAGACTTATCTTTCCCTGCCCCTCTCTGTCCAACTCACTTAACATGAACAGCAAATGATTATCCAGTATTCGTGTTTAAGCTGAAAAACATACATTCTGACATGTAAATTGATACCTACCTCTGCATAAGTCATTATCCTTTACATTCAGAGGAGAAGTCTCTACTGCTTCGGTAGACTAGCTGGTAACAATAACAGATTAAGTACTTCTCAGAGTTTACCAGAGCAAGGAGCTGCGCTTTCTTAGTGTTTTACAACTATTTCTAAATAACCAAGAAACAAATATGAAGACGTAGAAATCCAGAATTTCAGTCCAAGCTTTTTATGCTCAAGTGTTCTTATGTATTGATTTCTGCTTACAATTTACAGGCTTTTGTTGCCTGTCCTCACTGGCTTACCAATCTCCCCGCTATCATCCACTCCCAGCTCATAATTCTGTAGATTTCTGCTATTATGCTCTTTTTTTCCAATCCTGCATTTAGGAACACATTCATCAAGTGGGAAAAGAGGCATAAAGTCCTTCCCAATCCAACTGTAAGGTTTAGTACTGAAAGGGTGCAGGCTATTAGAGATGCAACTGCTTGGAAAATCCTGCTCGGGCCACTGGCTCTGGACTGGAATAGGCTCAGCGGCTGTAGAGGTGGCAGATGAAGAGTGAAATCAGTGCAGCAGTGTGCAGGGTGCCAAGAACACTGAGTGCAAACAGACTCTGTGGGCAGTGATGGTGGAGGCTTCTAATTAGCCTCCACCGAGTGCTTCTGAGCTTTTCACTTGGTTGAACTGACTGGATTCACGCACAAGAGTAAAAGCCTATTCTCCGACACTAGGAAAATAACCCCACTGCATCCTCCACTTGCCTCTCCCTCATGTCAATAAAGTTCTGCAAAATATGAAGGTGTCAGTTTTCTGATCAAACACACAGAAAATTCTATACTTGCACCTTTACTAAACTTCGTTGCCCATAATTATTGAAATTGCAGACACTCAAGTCTCTTATTTTGCAATTTGTTATCGGCAGGCCTAGCAGTTGCTGTCGCATTCATCAGTCTCTGTCTCTGCTCCTTCACACATTTGATTCAGTGACTCCAGATGCCAGTTGTCAGAATACCCATCCACAGCAAGTGGCACCTCTGACAGGAACAGCACGGCTTGAGGTCCAGTTGTTCCAAAAAAAAAAAAAAAAAAAAAAAAAAAAAAAGGCAGCCTGAATACATCATATAATAAGTAACATGTAAATAACTCTGGCATGTTGAGAATACTTATCCATTTTTTGCTATCCAGCACTATTATCAGAATACACAATCTACAATACACATTAAGAGTCTTTTTAGCTAATGTAAATTTGGACTTTCAAAGTAAATATTTATTTAAACTAAGACAAGGCACTTTCATTATGACACGAGAGTTGCAGGATAATGTTAACCTCTTTTTGCTTTTTTAAGCTACATGTACAGTAGCTCCAGTAAAAGTCTTTAGAAACACAGACACTGAGTACACTTCTGCAAACTTAAGTATTTTATTCATGGTCACTTAATTCATTTTTGCGGTTACCAAAGAGAGATGACAAAAGCTGTCAACTTTTATCCATACTAGCACCAGGCAGAAAAGACTGAAAGTAAAAAAAAATGTAATAAAGGAATTCTTCACAGGATAAGGAACAGTTTTCAATGGAAATCTAAAGCTGAAAATGTATATGTAAATCTGATGGAAATCTTGGTTTTTGAAGTAACAGGAAATCAGAAAAGAATGCCAGGAGGCCTGCATGGATAAACAAGTTGCTCCTGGATGAACTTAAACACATACAGGTAGCTTACAGAGGGTGGAAGCAGGGTAAGGTAGCCTGGTAAGAATACAGAGCAATTGTCCAAACAGCCAGGGAAATGGTTAGGACATACAAAAGACTGAGGTACTCAATTGCATTTTTTACCTCAGTCTTCACCAGCAAGTGTTCCAGTCACACTGCCCAAGATGCAGAAGGTGAAAGCAGGAATTGGGAGAGTGAAGAACCACCTGCTATGGAAGCCTGGGCTCTAGAACATCTAAGAAATCTGAAGGGGCAGAAATCCATACGACCTGATGAGATATATTCAGGGGTCCTGAGGGAACTGGCTAAGCCACTATCCATCTTATTTCAGAAGTTGTGGCAGTCCAGTGAAGTTCCCACTGACTGGAAATGGGAAAACATAACCTCCATTTTCAAAAAAATTAAATAAAAAATACCCAGGGAACTGCAGGCTGGTCAGTATCACCTCAGTGCCTGCCAAGACCATGAAACAGATCCTCCAGGAAACTATCCTACGGCTCATGGAAAATACTGAGATGATTGGTGACAGCCAACATAACTTCAAATAATGCCTGGCAAATCTGGTGGCCTTCTACAATGGGGTTACAGCAATAGTGGACAAACGAAGGACAAGAGATGCCATCTACCTGGAATTGTGCAAAGCATTTGACACTGTCCCACACAATATCCTTGTCTCTAAACTGTAGAGATGTGGATTTGATGAATGGATCACTCAGCCAATAAAAAAAAACTGGCTGGATAGTCACTCTCAAAGTGTTTCAGTCAACAGTACAAAATCCAAAGGGAAAGCAGCGACAAGTGGTGTTCCTCAGGGGTCAGTGCTGGGACCAGCACATTTAACATCTGTCAGTGACATGGACAGTGGGATTGAGTGCACCCTCAGCAAGTCGGCTGACAACACCAAGCTGTGGTGCTGCCAACATGCTGGAGGGCAGGGATGCCATCCAGAGGGAACTTCAAAGGCTTGAGAGGTGGGCCCATGTGAACTTCACGAAGTCCATGAACTTCAGCAAGTACAAGGTGCTGCACCTTGGTAGGGGCAATCCCAAGTACAGGTTGAGAGGAGAATGGATCAAGATTACTCCTGGAGAGAAAGACTTGGCTACAGGGAAACA
Source organism: Acropternis orthonyx (assembly GCA_035583155.1). NCBI lineage: Eukaryota > Metazoa > Chordata > Aves > Passeriformes > Rhinocryptidae > Acropternis > Acropternis orthonyx. Next base: position 118,850,327 of record JAWWEU010000081.1, on the reverse strand, counting down.
CAACTGCAGCCTTTTAGTACCTGAAGAGGGCCTACAAGAAGGCATGGAGTGATAGGACAAGGGGTAATGGTCTCAAACCGAAAAGAGGTAGATTCAGATTAGGTGTTAGGATGAAATTCTTTACTGTGAAGGTGGTGAGGCATTAGAACTGGAACTTCTTGCCCAGGGAAGTTGTGGACTCCACATCCCAGGAAGTGTTGAAGGGCAGGCTGGATGCAGCTTCGATCAACCTGGTATAGTGGAAGGTTCTGGGCCCATGGCAGGGGGGTTAGAACAAGATGATCTTTAAGGTCCCTTCCAACCCAAACCATTCTGAGATTCTATGGTAACATCAATAAAGAAAAATGGACCAACAAAGGAAAAAGTCAGTAACTGAGTGAAAATGGGAGACTCCTAACCAAGGTGCTCTCAATTTGTCCTTGAGGAAATTTCTCTTCTCCCATTAACTACCAGGATAAACACCTCCTAAAATAGCAATCTGTAGTAGATGCCTCAGGTTAGGATAGATCCCCATCCACATATGCATACGCACATATTACATAGCCATAATTATTTTATTATTCATATTTCACACAGCTTTATCTACTAGAGGCAGAATCTGAAAATAAAAATCGGTATTAGATTGGGATCAGCAGCCCGTTCCCTATCTCATCATATAATCTAAGGTACATTTGTCTTCCTACAATTTCCAGTTAACTGGACATGCATAAGTATGAGCATACAGATTTAGAAGTCTGCTGTGTACAAGTTTGCTTACAGAAAATTGGGAGCATCCAAACATATTTTTATTCTTCAGCTATCAAAGTACTTATCACTAAAGCCATTCTCTTTCATTAGAGGAAAAACTGGACATAGACTTTTAAATTAAAAAATCAGAGCCTCTGTGAGGCAGGAGTAGCAGTATCTAATTCCCCAAGGCCGACCGGCAAAGTCCTGAACAGTAGTTATTAAAAGAGCATAAAAAAAAAAAATTATCAAGTTTAAGTATGTGCAGAGGTTTAGATGAAGTGCCTTGCCTAAGTCCTGTCCCCACATGAATAAGTGGGAGTAGCATGAGTTCTGACAAACTGCTTTCACTCTGCACCAGAAGCGATGGAGATCTGAGGAGAATCTAAAATTTAACCAGTACTCTGGTTCCTCAGGTCTTTGTCTTAGGGTGGGGGCATAGCATCAGGCTACCTCATAATAGATGTTATTTATCCATCTTTACCAGGATATTAATTATCCCCTAGAAATAACAGACTCATATGGACCTCTGAGTTCTCCTTCTCTGCACCCTGGACACAGGCTGCGCGCACACAGCTACAGAAAGCCACAGGCATAAAAGGACCAGCAGCGACCAGTTGATGCCTGCTGGGAATGCACCCATTCACACAGAGCCAGTGCTCAGGGATTTCACAAGGATTTTGAAATGCCATCAGAAAATATTCTTCCAAGATTGACTACAGCACTATCTTTATCTCTCAAGCTCAAATAGATTAGTTGTCACTGGTCTATAATGGGGTTTGACTTTTATCGTGAACTTCTAATCAAAAAGCAAAAAATTATAGCACCCTTTCCCAATGGTTACAAAATACAGGACCTGAATTTAAATATCTATGAGATGTTATTAAACTCCACAGACCAAGCTTTCTAAACAACCACAAAAAAAGAAATAGACAAGCTTCCAGAGAAGAAAATACGCATATAATAAAGAATAGACATAAAGGGAGAAAATTAAAGGTTTAAGAAGAAGTTTATCTCATTTTAATTCTTATACAAACATATTTTTAAACAACTATATTCATATGTGAGGCCTGGTCAGGACTCATCACGGCTTTAAAATCCATGTAATATTTTGGGATGTGTGTAAACTAGAATTAAAGACATACTAGGAAGAGAGGGCTAGATATACCTGTAGATGACAATCTGTTGAAGTAGAAACTTGTAGTACAGGCTTTTTTAAAGGCCAAAAGTACTATTCTAAGATGATTCATTTTCTCTCAAAACCTTAGAAGTCAAATTTGGTTGCATGGGGCAAGTCTGCAGTTCATGTACGCTTTTCATTAACCAGAAAAAACCCCCAAATCTTTCACTGGACAAGACTTCATACCACAATAAGAGTATTGATATGCAAATATTTTTTTCCATCCATAGTGCATAGTAAAGGTATAGCTGCCCTATCGACACTGAGTGTTGCACCTATCTCAGGTCCAGTTATCTATCAATAACAGCATCATCTCCTGCAAGACAAAACCAAGTAAATAAATTTGCATAAATGGAAGAATAAAGGGTCAATAACCAGAATTGCTGTCATACACTCGTAAATTCCTTTTGGAAGTCCATGGATAACTATAGTGAATGTTTTATTTGTTACCACTATCCAGAATACAAGAAACGTTTAGTGTGTGAAATTAAAATGTTCAGAAATAAATAGCAAAGTCAGAGCACTGTATTATCCCAGAGCTATTTGGTGGCTGCAAAACAACAGGAAAAGGAATGGAATAGCCATTACAGCCTTTATTGCCATGGTACATTAAGACAGACAACAGCATACAAAGAACAAACAGTTTAGACACAAAATAACGTCTTGCCAAAGTCCTGTTTTACATCTAACAGTTCTTGCAGTCAAAAGCCAAACTGCACTTGGCAAGTAAGGATGGGGAACTTTTTAATACTGTAATATCATTTGGTCCAAATCTTGCTACGGTTTTTTTTATTAACAAAAGCTACAAGTGCAAAAATTGTTACTTTCTATGCTGGACACTGCTGTAATGCAGATGAAAAATAATTAACCCAGTGTATTTACAGCACACATTTCTCATAGGATGCCCAAATGAACTTAATTTTTCGTGATACAGAAATTACCCAGCAGAAAACAACACTGCTCACACATCCACATAGTAATCTACATAAAATCAGTTCAAATGTCAGGACAACTGATTATTTTACATAATGCTGCATTGATAACAGCTTTAAAGTAGTATTTGTATACAAAGTAACTTTGACAGAAAAACAAGAAAAGCTTTGGAAGATAAACGGCAATTCCTTTTTACCATTTCACCTGAAAATTTTGACTCAGACCCAAGAAAGTGTGTGGAAAAAATATTTCTCAGTGGAAAAGTGTCCTGCAAACTAATTTGGAAAAACCTGTGTTTTACTGGATTGTACATGCTGAAAAATGCCTTACAAAATCCAAGTTAAGAATTTAATGAGATTAAGTAGTAAATAGTGAATTTAATGAGATTAAGTAGTAAACAGTGAACTTAATTACTTAAAAACTGATAGTATAGCAGATGATATATTACTATAACTGTAAAATACAACTCTACTTTTTTAAAAAATGGGTTTTAACTTGGCAAAAGTTCCTTCACTTGGTCTAGTGAATGAAATTATGAATTAATTGTACCAGTAGTACAGCTCCTGTTAAACTTATACCTTTATGTATTCCAGTTAAAATAATTGTTAACCATGGCCGAAAGTCATCTCCAACAACTGATGGGAATGTTCTATAATGTATGTATACAAAATTTAAAGACAAGCAGTCTCTTTTGAACTTAAAGGCTGAATCTTAACTTAAAAGGTTCTAGGAGTGGGGTTTTTTGGGGGGCCAGTCAGATTTTTTGTCTTTCCCTACCTATGGAAAGCCACAGCTTATATTGCAGCAGTATCAGTGTAAATTATCCTCAGCATCACATGAAAAATTTAACCACTGTATTTGCTGAGACAATGATTTACCAGCTTTCCCCAATTTTGTCCTGGCCCAGTAGGCTAAAAACAAAGCATAATTCTTTTTTGCAGTTCAAATCCTTACTATTATGAAATGCTTCCAAGTCTGCGATATTTGTATTTTCCTTTGCTATCCTTTTGAGGATGTCCTATCCTCCTCTGCTGTCTATTTGAGACCTAAATTTTATTTCATCACCTATCCAAAAGCATACTAAAACACAGCACAAAGTATCTGCATGTTTATAAAAAGGCAACTTTAAGCTTTCCCTGCTGTAATTTACTATTTCTAAATGCAAATACTGAGATATCATCAAGATAGGCAGAAGGGACAGTAAATTGCCTGTAAAACATTTAAGAGAGCAAAGCACTCTTTCCCACAGGGATCACAGCATCTCCACACAGCAATGAAAACCAGTTCTCTGTGCACTCACACTTTACCTTCATTGGTAAGGACCAAAGACCTCTTCAGTATCTGCAGCAAACAGGAAACTTTCCTTCCCATTGTTTCTGTCCAGTCTGACTATTGTGACAGTTCAGTATAACTAAACATGGGAAAAAGTCCCTTTATTTCCTGTGAGGACAACCTCGTAGCACATGGGAAGAAATTAACACACTCATACAGAATATAACTGCCAACTTCCAGGCATTATTCTTAATAAACAGGATCTCACGCAGTGTCAAAGAGATAAATAAATGAGGAATAACCTTAAAGTAAATGACAACAAAAGTCATTGCTATCAGGTCTTCACTCTTCTGCCCACACAAAATCCTTCCAGGTATATTACAACTTATTTAAATGTGGTAACTACACCCAATTAATTTTGTAATTTTCACTCATTAATTCCAGTAGTGTTATTATTAATGGTATTTATGTGTTGTTTTGTGTAACTGAATGACAGAATCAACATCTTCTTAGAAAACAAACCTTTCCACTTAGAGAAAACAACAGACACAGAAAAGATATATTAGGTAGAAGGATTATAATTCTAACCCACAGAAAGGTCTCAACTCTGCCAATGTTATGAATAAATCTACAACTTGTCACTTTCAAAATGTTCAATCAGTCACATCATCCTGAAAACCTGGAGACCTCTTTTACTGGTAAGCTTTAAAGAAAGCTCATATGTTGCTCTCTTTAATAAAAGAATTCTCCATTACCTCTTGGTAACTATTGAAATGTCGTATTTTATCATAAAAAAATTTAGCACACAATAACCAAACATTCAAAGATAATGGTACTTTCACACCTCGACCTGACTGTATTTGAAGATGTCTAAGAAACTGCATTTCTATCTTTCTGATAGTCACACTCACAGCAACCATCCAACAACACAATTAACTTCTGGGACCACGAGCAGCATCACATTTAACAGTACAAAAGCCAGTGATGCCTGTCCTATTAACACAAACGCTATAGCACAAGGAAGTCTCATCACATACTTGCCATGTTTCAAAGGGGATTTTGGGGTGCATTTTCATTTTTAGAAGAACCAATAACACTTCCCTCTTCCTTTTCTACCTTACTAATGCATTTTTCCTTCATTTCCAGTATTTTCTCCTTCCTATTTCCAGAGCACAGTGTTTCTCCTTTGATCTCACAGCTCTCATTGTTCCTATTTATTCATGGTGTTGGCTACTTTATTCTTCACTGAGATCTCTTTCTACATCTCTTGCCCATTCACACAGCAAAACAGAACGGTGAGAAGCACCAAATGGCAGCTACAACTCAAGCGTCTTGCCCAGTCTCTAAAAATACCACTTTCGATATTCAAAGGTAAATGAAGAGAGGAAAAAAGGGCCTAAGTAAGGTGCTAACTACACATTGCAAAAGAAGGATAAACAGAATTCTAACTTATTTCAGTACAAGAAAAATCATAATTCAGTACCTTGATCATCTATTACACGTATTTGGGGATTTCAACTTTTAACCTTGTGCACGCAGTTTTCAGAGGGTAAGAATGAAACCAATGACACTGACACCAGAAGAATTCATCCCAAAGGAGTTTGATGAAAGATGATCAAAAGTATGAAAGGGGTTTTGTAAAAGGAGTAATTAGACTTGGACTTCCACAAGAAAAATAATGATGTAAGTACTCAGCAAATATTTCAGAGAGGACATTTCAAATGAGAAAAAGGAATTATTTTTAGGGATACACATTTAGAAGTTACAGACACCAAAAAATACAAACTGTACAAAACCAAAGTAAAGAAACTCAGAGGTTAGTTTGCAACCAGGCCCTACATCCACAATCTCCAGCAAAGACAGCCCCCAAGCCTGTGTCCGAAGTACACCCTCCTAACTACCATTATAAAAAATTACTATGTGTCATAGTTTAGGAATGGTATTCTCCAATTTAGTACTCCCACTGCAACCATGCACTGCTCACTCACTCCTCCCCCCCCTCCCCTGGAGCGAGCTAGAGGGGAGAATTTCAGGCACAAATCACAGGCTGAGATAGGAGCAATTTACTGGAAACAGCAGTGAAGTAAGAAAATGAACAGTAACACCAACATTACTAATGACAGAAGGCACAAGAAAGAGGTGAACAATTCATACAGCAACAAGACCAACCACTCCCTCTGCTGTGCTACCCCAACCAGAAGGGACCCCTTCTCCCTCTAAGAGACTCCCCCATCCTCTCACCCCCAGCAATGGCATGAGGTGGTATAGAATAATCTCTGAGTTGTAGCCATAACCCCTCCTGGCTACTGCCAAAATTAACCCTCCCCTGGCCAGAATCAGGACACTGTGGTGCTTTTTCTTAAATCTGTCACAACAATTGACAGGTTCCTCCCAACACCTCTCATTTTAGGTCTTTACTATATACTGCAAGTTCATTTTTAAGTGGTATTTCATAAGCTTTCAGCAACAAAAAACAGCAGGCACTGGAAGGAAGGAAACAGCCATCATTATAAATGTGCAGTGGCCATTTTTCAAAGACCTTCCATGAATCAGGAGTTATTTACTGTCTTCCTGCTTTCTATGGCTTCTGCAAAATAACTTTCCCTTCCAGACAATAAAAGGATGTATACAAACTATTCAGCCATAAACATTTTACAAGTGACACAACTAACTGTAGGTGTATGCCATTTTTCCTTCCCTCTACCTTGTAAGGTTTTGGTATCTTGTTAACAAAAACAGTGCTTATAAAATGCAGAGCTTCAATTGTTGCCACATCTGTTTAAGTCTCAAATTCGTCTGCAACTCTTAGAGCGAAGACCACACTCACACTACAGAATTGGAGGATGTTGTCTCAAAGCATCCTGTCACATTCAATTTCTTCTAGGAATCTGAATACACCATATACTTAAATTCCTTGGGTAAGGTAACTTAACACATACTAAGCAATAAAATGAAGTGATTTTCCAGTCATGTTAAATTAATTTAGAGCATCCCAGACATCAATCACTTTGTTATACAGTACATCATTCCAACTTCACAGCTTTGTGCTTTTAGTGCTCAACTTTTTTTTTCAAAATGTCACTGTAGGGATTAAGAAGTAAAAACATGGCAAATTAAGCATATAGAAGAACCTGAGAACATCCTGGAAGCATATTAGGGCCAGGGAACCATTACTTACTATGTACAAAGAGGCCAAGTTCCCAGGAACAGCAAATTTCCCACAGCCAGCCCATAACTAACCAGTTACAGTAAGATTAACTGCATAAATCTCATAGATAACTCTTCCTGACATAGACATGCCCCACATTTACAACACATTTCTCCTTTTCTATTCAACCTGCCAGCTGATTGCTTTTGCCTAATCCACACTGTTTAAATTTATATCCGTGATGGAAATCTTAACACCTCACTTTTAAGCATCACAAAATACACCATGTACACACCTCAAGCAACTTGGCTCTCCAAACATTACCACTCCTGCTGAGCTCGCCTATGAGATGTTACTAGCAGGGATATCTGGTAGGACAATGAGTTATTTTCTGAGATTTGTCAAAATGTACTCTGTCTCCACTAATGTTCCTCTGTCACATCATGTTTAATTTAGGCATAAGGAGGCTGGCATTGTTAAGTCAGCATGTAGGAACACATTCATTCCTCATTCTAGGAATGACTCCCTTTAAACCGTCTGACGAACTAACAACGTTCACAGGACAAATCATAAAACAGTTTCTTATGTAAATTCACCATCAATTCAATAGATAATGGTCACTTGCTCTAGTTATCATAATAAGCAAAATGTACTTAGAAAGCAAACATAACAATACATATAATGTATTTAAATTTTAGGCACAAGTATCAGCAGCTACAGCTAAATTTAATTTTGAAGTGAGAATTCATATAAAACCTCCCTAGGAAGGTCAAGGAGCAGATTATTTATTCTGCTTCATTTGGTAAGATATTTTCAATTTGTCAGGGAGCCTGCATCACACAAGTTACACTGAAATAAAGAAAGCCAACTTACTACAACATATTACTGTTCTTTCCATGCTCTCCAGTTCTGGCTGTTTCTGCTACACATTCCCTCCATGCTCTTCAGCCTTGAACTTGAAAGTTCATCAGGTATGCCAGAAGACTTGGCAGCCAGACTGCCAAAAGCACAAAGGACAATAAGGAGGTCTCATGGAACCTGAAATAAGTGTCAACCCCTAACACCTCAATTCTGTCTCTACAACAGGATAAATACAACTGTGAATAGCCTATGAGGTAATCACAGGAGCACTCAAGCTTGCACAAAATGAAGCTGGCTATGAGGAGTTATTTTTGCAGCTTCTCAGACATCTTAAGTAGACAACCACTCTTTTAGCACCAGTTATATATAAAGGGAAAGGGCTGCTTTGGTGTCAGAGTAGTGGGAATCAAGACATCAGATTGTATTTCTGGTTCTGGCACAAACTTCCTCTGCGACCCAAAAAGCAAGTTCTGTCTCTAAGTTACCCATTTGTAGAACTACACAGGTTTAATTTATTAAAATGCACTGAGAGATCTCTGAATAGAAAACAGTGCAAGTGTCAGATTATCTGTTTCCTGAGCAAATATAATACAATTGAAAGAAAAAGAAAAAAAAAATCACCTGTGTACCTGAGTTTCCTCTTGAATTTTGAATATTTGCTTGCTGAACAGTATAGCATGCCCTTTTACACTGCAATTTCAGAGTACAAAGGAAACAAAGTTGAGATGCAATCCTGAAACTGGCTTAAACTTTAAGACACTGTCTTTTTTCCTATCAAACCAATAAATTGCAAATCAATGAGTCATGTAAGTTGGAAGGGACCTCCAGATGTCATCTACCCCAACTGCTTGAGCAGAGCAGTGTCAACTACAACAGGTTGTCCAGTCTTGCCCAGTTGAGCTTTGAACAAAACAAAAAAACAGCCTCTGGGCAACTTATTCCAGTTTTTGAACAGCTTGATTGTAAACTATTTTTCCCCTCACATTGAGTTGAAATTTCCCATTTTCCATGGCCCCTTCTTCCACTATGCACCTCTGAAAGGAATGTGGCTGCATCTTGTCCATACTTACCCATTACAGAATTGTAGACAACAACAAAAATTTCACTGAGCCTTCTCTTCTAAAGGTCAAATGAACCCTGTTCTCTCAGCCACTTCACAGCAATATGCTCCAGGACCTTCCTCACCTCACTGGTCCCTCCACTAAACTTGCATCAGTAGGTACATTTATTTTTTGAAATAGGGAGCCAGAAATTTGACTCACAAAGGTCTCACAGATGTAGAATAAAGGGTAAAGAATCACCTCCCTTACTGGCAACACCCTTACTAGAACAGTCCAGGATGCTGATTCTTTTCTGCACTGCAAGTGTGGAATGCCAACTCATGTTCCAGTCCTTGTCCACAAGCACTCCCAGAGACATCTCTGTAAAGCTGTTTTCTAGCCCCAGCCTGTACTGATGAACAGGGTTATTCCATTCCAGGCACAGGACTCCACATTTACCATCACTGAACTTCTTGAGGCTTCCACCAGTACTGTCAGTACTCCAGACTGTTGGGATTACTCTGCTCAAAACGCACCTTCCTATCCCAACATCCGTTACGTTCCTGAAGACATCATGCAGTATTGGTTCTTGAAGGAAACGATTCATAACTGGCCACCACCTGCACTTTTCCTGTTGAAAACTGTCTCTTGAGTCTAAGAGATCCACCAGTTCCCCACCCACCTTACTGTCTATTTATCCCATCCAAACATATGAGATCTGGACTTGAGCATACAATGTGTGACCATGATACAGACCTCCTTTAAGTCAAAGTTAGTAAGATCCATAGCTCTCACCCAATTCACAGAGCCAGTCATGTCCTCATAGAAGGCAATCAGGTTTATGGGGCATGATTCACTTTTGATAGATCCTCAGAGGCTGTTTCCAGTCCCTTTCTTTTCCAAAAGTTGCATATAAATGGTTCCAAACACGATTCACATCACCTCCCCAAGGACTGAGGTGAGGTTGACAAGCTTGCACTTCCCAGATCCTCTTCCTTGGTCTTTCTGAAGCTAGGTTTGACATTTGTGTTTTCTCAGTCATTGTTAACCTCCCAGAATCACTATGACCATTCAAAGACAACAAACAGGCTTCACAATGACACCAGCCAGCTTTCTCAGCTTCATTCTATCTGATCTTGGATCTGTGTATATCCTGTTGCCTTAAATACTTAGTACCTGTGCTGCCTTCTACTGTAGGCAATGTCACATTCTCGCAAAATCTTCAAGCTTCATGAGAACTAAAGGAAACTCTTATTGAGGAAAACTCCAGAAGTAAAAGCATAGAGTACTTCAGCCCTTATGTTCCCTTCTCACAAGGCTCCTTGCCCTACTAAGCAGTAGGCATGCATTTTCCTTTGTCTTCCTTTTGCTATCAATTTATTAAAGTTGTTCTTTCCATTGCCCTGAACATCCCTAATTTCAATGCCAACTGAACTTTGACTTTAGAATCACAGAATCATCAAGGTTGGAAAATACCTTTAAGATCATAAAATACAACTGTCAACCCACCACTATCACTGTAATGCCTAAACCATATCACCCAGCGTCAGATCCAGATGCCTCTTAACTATCTCCAGGGATGGTGATTCCACTTTGTTACCTTCATTCTTGCAGTCCCCCTGAGCAGCTGGTCCCTAAGCTCTCTCAAGTCCCACACCAAAGCACACATTCACCAAAGACAGTGATAATCATGCTCAATCCAAACCAGAAAATTGAATCAACATGCATGTAGTTTACACTTAAAACAAAAACAGTTACAGAAAACTTCTGAAAAAGAATATGCACAAGTACATAGATATAAAAAGTTATTCAAGATACTTGTATAAAAAGGTAGAGTCTAAATTAAATTTATTATCTTACTCAAGCCTGTATTTCATTCATGAGTAATCCAATTGCTTTGCAAACAGGGACATATACTTAATATACACATTTATGGCTATTGCTTTCTACAGACTGGCAAATCACTCCCACCAATATCTCATAGACAGTTTGGATTTGTTTATTTTGGCCAAAATACAGTTCCTTTTGTATTCCCATGTGAAGAACTTTTCAATTCCTCCTATAGTGTAATGCTGTTCCTTACTTTGACTTCACCTGCTTTGACAAAACTGTCCTTTGTGCTAACCTTATTGAATAAATACAAACCAACTTTGGAATCCGTAATTTCAAAGATCAGTATTTATAAAATGGTGACCAAAATTACTACTGAAGAGGGATGAAAAATTTGTCTCCATAAATATTTGGAATCACTGCAAACAGCATACTATTCAACAGCATTAAGCTGCATGGAATAACTTAAGCCTGGACATACTGATTGATGGTCCCCTCTAAGTAGTCTCTTCTAAATTAGCAGCTCACATTACAAATTCATGAAAGGTATGCAGCAGGAGAGTTAGGAGTGAGCTATAAGACAGAGCAAAAGAATAACTGGAACACTGAAAATATGATATTTAGATTCAGATAAACCATGAAGTTGTACAACACCTGTAGGTGTATTATGCTCTTCAGCAGACGGAGCCTTAGTCTACAGTAAGTCTTAGGAACAAGAAAGTTTCTTAAATGCTATGAAACAAAGATTTCTCCTTTCAGTATTCTAGACATGACACTGAACAGCTAAACAAACCACCTTTCTTCTTAAAGAGCAGCTTTTCACAATATAATCTAAGTGCATCTGAGATGAGTAAGAGGAAATCCATTAAAAAGTATAAAACATCTGTGTAGGGTATATACTGCAGCATAAATCCCTCCAGTCCCAAACAAGATATGTGCTTGAAAATTCTTCATAAAAATCTCTGCTTTTTGCCATTGTCATACATTGCAGAAAGTCTGTGCTCAGCTAGTAGAGATGCAAATAATCTTTCTTGCTAATCCACTTCGTAAAGCAAGCATCCAACTTTGGGGGCAGGGGTCACAAAGAAATAAACAGCTTTTAAGCAGTTACCCTTACTCTGATGGAGGCCACAGGTGGTGCTATTGATATAGCCAAGCAAAGTCAAATAAAAATAGAATGCCATGTTCACATTTTTTGTTAACACCTAAGCAAGTTAAAAAGAGCAGAAATTAGAAGTGAATGGAAAAAGATACTGACTTTCTATGGTAATTGTGTTTGCACTTCCTTTTGACTTTTAATGATGAAGTAGCCATAGAATGTTGTTTTTCTTTTCCTGAAGAGAAAGGAAATCACCTAACCTTATCAAAAAACACAGCCAGTTAAAACTCTTCCCTTCCATTCATTAAAATCTCTTTTATAAAATATAAATGCAATTTTGCAAACCACTATGAAGTCACTAATCATTACTGTAATCAAGACATACATATAACATATTTAGCAAGTTGAACTAGATGATCCAACTTAAGATACTTATGATATATATACATGCACACAAAAACAATACGCACACATTGTTTTTGTATCAAACTACAGCTATAAAAAGATCATTTATAAATTTTTCTTTTTTCATGAAAAGCTCAACACCTAACTTTATTATCTAGCATTATCATTTGAGGAGTTTCTATTCAGGACACAAATCCTCTATTGTTGGTCTATTTGATTATAAATTTTACCTGAAGCCTCAGTTACCATAATCACTTGCCCAACTAATTAGTCTGCTCAACAATCAGACAAATACATATTGAGCCAAGAGACAGAGGGTTCAGTGTGGCAGGGGAACACAGGTCCTGAAGAGTCACACAGCCACTGAGAAGGCTAGATTATAAACTTATAAACAAAATCCCTTTATGACCATTGAAAAGCAAGGATTCAGCTTCCTTTAACAGGACACATATTTTAGGAAAATTAACCATTTTTTTCCATTTTAATGCAAGCAGAAGAGAGGGGAGAAGAAAGTACAGTAGGATCTAATGAAATTAAACTGAGATTTGAGAGTTAACAGGCAGAAATGCATATGTATATTCAGTGAGAGACTCTGGAAACCGTACTACAGTCTACATAATAAACTAGCTTTGTTTTTTTCCCCCCAGCTGCTTCAACATCTAACTAGTCACCCCAGCTGAGGCCATGAGGAAGGCTTACAGGAGTGCCAACATCTGTTTCTATTCCCATCAACGTCAAATTTGTCAGAACACCAAACTGCGCCAGAAAAGCAATCCTTTTCATAGAAAAATAAACTCTACTTCCACGGACATCCCCTGAAGTACCAAGTGCAGCAGATCTATTACATTTCCAATTTCTATTCCAAAAAAAAGTTTCTTTCAAAAAAATATATATGTACATTTATATATGTATGTATATATACATGTTTAGCTAGCATTGTAGCTAGCCTATTTCCCTGCAGAATACATGCATCCTAAAATTCTTCATGGCCTGGTTTGCCTTTACTGGCCAGTCAGTCAGTGTAAATCACAACCATAAAAACTAAGCCTTACACCAAGTAATAAGGTGACAAGTTAAACTAGCCACTTTTTGGCAACTCTTTACTATTATATACTTTTTAATTTCTCAGCAACTTCTACACACAGTTTTACTGGTCTCTTTAGTACAGCTGTGTTGAGGCTTTAAGTGAGTACTTTGATTTACACAGTAAATAAAACCTCACGTGAAAACGTTCAGCAAATAAAAAAAAATTAAAAAAAGAAACCCGTTTTTTAAAACTTTTATTAAGTGTCCAATAAATTCCCCAGTATAAAATGGTCGACCAATGGGAATCTTGGTAAAGTTTATGTAGTTGTAGTTGTGCTCTAGTTAGCTAGTCATAGAAAAGCAAAATATCTCCAAGTCTAACTGATAACCCAGCACTGCCACATTCACCACTAAACCATGTCCCCATGGGCCACATTTACATGCTCTTTGAAGACTTCCAGGGATGGTAATTCCACCACTTCCACGGGCAACCTGTTCCAACACCTGACCACCCTTTTAGTGAATGATTTTTTCACAATATTCAATCAAAACCTTCCCTAGTGCAACTTGAAGCCATTTCCTTTCATCCTGTCAATTTTCACCTGGGAAAAGAGACTGATCCCCATCATGCTACAATTCCTTTCAGGTAGTTGTAGAGTGGTAAGTTTCCCCCTTAGTCTTCTCTTCTCCACACTAATTATGCTTATAGAGCAGAAATTTTCACTATGTTTACACAGATCACAATAAATATACACACTTTGTCATTTGCTCTAAAGAATGAAACAGCTAAGGTAAACATTGGTAAAGTCAACAAATATTTTTCTTTAAAGCATCTTTCCCATGAGCATTCAAGGTAATAATTATTCAGTTACATAGCTGGATAACATGGAATTATTTTAGATAGAATAAATATTCACCAATTGCCATTTTCTGTTCCCTCCAGAAAGTGCATTTTGCTAAAAACAGGATTCCACTCCATCCTTGCAAGCACAGATTCTCTTTCATTGGAAAACAAAGATTTTGCCACAGAAAGATGGTATGATCACCAGCAAGATCATCCAGAAGCAGAAAAAGAGCCCAACTGCTAATTTAGCTGGTAATCAATTGTTATATCAATAGTATCCATTGTTCATAGCAGAAACCTCATATTGTAGCTTATGAAAAACCCTCCATACAGTTTTCAAAGGCATTTTAGTTTCTTAAGTAAATTCTTTCATCACCAGATTTGTTTAAGAAATGTTAAATGCTAACAAGAACAAAATCTCTGGCATTGCAATGACACTCCAAATGTTATTATAAAATGTCCAAAGGAAAAGTATAAGCCTTTCCTCAATTTCCTGTACATGTCTCCTCTTCCCAACATTGCTGCAACTACTTGGCGACTCAAGTTTATCCACCTTGCATATGTTTACATACCTCACTCAAATGGGCTCAAAATTGTTATTGCTCGGTATCACTGATGTCTCAACAGACTATATTACTATCATTTATTACTGGAAGATTCAGGAGATACGAAAGAATAATATTAATACCATCAGACCTTTCCACTCAAATTTGTTTTGTGATGAGTGCAGATGTAAAACAATATACTGTATTTACACAGTATAAAGTCAAAAAGGTGAGTGAACTCACATGGAGATGACTACTCTGCTACTTCATTCTAATAAAATAATGAATATCTCAAATCTGCTTTGCACCTAGTGTTGTAGACTTTTGACAGAATATACAAACTAAGCTGCTTCTCACTACGCTGATGACAAGTGGAGGATGATGAATCATAGAGGAGTATGGGAACAAAAATACTTTAAATAACCAACCAGAAATTTGTTCTCAGTCAGACTCTCCTTAATTCCAATATAAACTGAAGAACCTAAATAAATCTAACACATGATATGTTTCCAGCATAGGGAAACCAGCAAAGCATTTCCCATGTTGACACAGATGAGCAAAGTCACTTCCTCCCTATAACCTCTTCATTCTGCAGCCATCCATAGTCATAAAGGAAGCATGGGTTCTACCCCAATGAGCTCCTCCAAGGACACTGAGGTGACCTGGAAGCCTAACTCCTAACTTTGACTGGAATGTTAACCCTTCACGCTGCTCTCTGCTTTAACAAGATGTCACAGAAAATAGGATAGGGTTTGGACAGAGAAATAGTCAGTGCTGGAACCTCACATGGGTGGTGGGGGTCACTTCAGACCAGCTCTAGTCTAACCCAAGGAACTGCACATTCTCATTAGCAGCCAGATATGCTCCTACAGAAAAGCTTCCAGTTCACTTCCATCAAGAAAGAAAACGTGGATATGTGTCCCAAGATCACCTCAGGATGAGAAACAAAGTAAGCTGAAACAGTGTTTGCATCTCAGAAGAGCTGATCCTAGGACTGATAATGGTTTTAAGAAAAATAAAGCAAACCACAAGCCTAGGATACCTAAATGAGAGAATCTAGCCTCCAGATCAAGAAGCAACCATAAGAACTAGTACAATGATGGTTTTGATGGCTTATGTGTAAAATCAACGTGACAGTCTCCACATTGGCCCTAGTCCAGTGGCCTTCATAAATCCACCACCACAGCTGCTCTCAACAGCAGTCCTAGCAGGTAGACCAAAGGTAAGCTCAAAAGTTGTTTCCTCAAACACAACTGAGGTACAATTAAAGCATGTGACATTTCCCTGTGAAGGATTTACATCTGTGAACTATCACTTGAACCCTGTCCACAATCATTCATGAATATGAAAACAGATATTTAATGCCAACCTTTCTCCTTTTGTCCATGTGATTTATTTAGATCATCTTGATCAAGACTGAAAAAAGACTTATTACTGAATTCAGTGCTTGGATACAACTTGAAATCTGTACCAAGTCCGACCTTTGGAAGAATCTGAGAACTTTCTGCCTGAACACCAATATCTTATGCCTAAAACCTTAGAACCTGAAATTAAAGAGATTACAAATTTTTCAAATTTGCTGAAATTATGTAAGACTGCAAATACACCACATTTGGAACTTAAGGTAAAATACTGAAGAATATGGCCATAGTATAGATAATTTTTTACAACAGGTAAAACCTGAGTATTAAATGGAAGCATGTAAAACAATCGCACAGCCTCTTTCTCAAATACACATCCTAAACTTTAAAAAAAAAAAAAAAAAAAAGAAAAGAAAACATGTTGGACCATTTACCATTTTTCATGGTTCTGCTGAGGATAAACATATGGAGAAAATAAGCTACTTTGTAGATCTTATTTCACTCCAATCTCTGAGCTTTTATTCTCCATGTCACAGCCAACTTAAGAATTTCCTCTTTCATGATAATACGCAGAAAGTTCACAGTTTTCAAGGCAGCAAAGCAGGAAGTCTGCAGTTGGAAGAATTTCCCCTCTTCACTGGGACAGGGAAGGAGAGAAAAGTATGATGGAGCTACTGTGAAAGCTTTTGCCAGCTGAAGCAGCTGATTCAGACAAACATCACAACTGAGTCCTAAAGTGATGCTACCGAGACCAGGCACAAACAAAACACTGTCCGCATCTGTTCTGCTATAATTTGTCACTTTGGCTTTTTGAGAGATTGAGAACTGTCTGTCTGGCTATTACCTGGCACCAATAATCCCATCAACAGTGATAGTCAAACGTAGGAGGCGGCTAAAACGGCCACAACACAGCTCACCAGAAACGTGCTATCTTCCCAGATGACCCTGTATCACAAGACAGGAGTGAGTGCCACATGTGGCTTTAATGCCAAGCAGCTGCTGCACACCAGCACCCCCTCTGTCCTCCCCCTTCCCCCCTGCACCGCTGGGTTTCTCGGACTATCGCAAGTAATGCAACTGCGGCGACCTGAAATGGACGCAAGTCCCCACACCCGGGTCAAACCTAAACCCAAGCACATCACACCCCTCCGCTTCCACGCCCGGAGATGCGAGACCATCAGTACCAAAGTGCGGCCGGAGAGGTGGGCGTAGCAAGGCACGACCCCCTCCTCGGCCACTCCAAAACCTGTTCCTCTCCCTCCCTTTGAAGCCAGAGCGCGGGGTAGGACCCTCTCCCTGCTGCGAGCGCGGCCGTCCCGTCCCGCCGGGTTCCCGGACAGCTGCGGGCACGGGGCGGGCGAGGCGAGTCCCCCCAGCCCTACGCTCACCGACACCAGGAACTCCAGCGTGCCCACGTAGTCCCGCTCCGTCTTGAGCAGTTCGTTGAGGACGCACACGCGTAAGCGAAGCTGCTTCTCCAAGTCCTTCCCGCTCTCCCCCCTGCATTCCCCTTTGCTTTCCTCTGTCATGGTGCAGCGAGGAGGACCGCTGCTCCCAGCCCGGCGCCGTCCCCCGAGCGCCCGGCGCTGCGCTGCGGACAACAAAAGAACCCGCCAAGCAGCACAGCGGGGCCGGGCTCCGGGCGCTGCCCGCTCACCCCGCGGTCCGGAGGCGAGGAGCCACCCCAGTGGCGCTCCTTTCCCGTCAGGAAGGGGACACAGCCTGAAGGAAACGAGCGGTCACTGGTTCCCAGCTCCCCCTGCTAGCTGAGAGGTTGGAAAGCCTCCGCAGCAGCAGACTTGGACATTAATCAAAAGCTTTGTATCCATGTGACTCCAACCCCTTCCCCCCCTTCGCTAAATCTCAGGAAAAAGGAAAGGAAACAACTTCAGGGAGAATTGCGTGCCAGCAGCTGCCTGCTTCACACACAGGCTGCGAGCTCCAGTTTGAGGCTAATTGGAGTTCTCCAACAACAGTAAAAGAATTATAAAAACGTCCCAGCAAGCTGGCTGGCTAGGGAATCAGCAGTTGTTTTTGTGTTGTTTTAATCATCAGCGAAGAGCCATTTCAATTTCCCCTTCCACACCTTCACACGGAATATAGAGATGTATATTACAATGTATATTGCAACTGATGTATGTTATAAATACGAGCTTTGATATTCTGAACAAACATGCACCGCTAAGCATGTACTGAGTGAGTACAGAAAAGTTATTTCAAGATGGGGGAAATGGCAGTGCTAGATTGGCTGGTTTCTCTGTGGAAACAAAGTGCTATGTAATTCCCAGGTTATACAGTTTTCCTGTCTGCCTTGGAAGTTCAGATTTGCACAATACATTAAAAGAAAATAATAAAAAAAATCCGTAGCTATCTCAAAGAGTTAGCAAAAGCACTACTTTAGACAAGGATAACTGATTTCCTGAAGACTGCAGTATGTCAGGATACTACCATGTGAACGTGAAGCCCACTGATGAAAGCTGAAGTTTTCTCTGGCTAGCACTTCAGTCTGAGTGGAAAGAAAATCCAGGTCTTCAACTTCTAGATTCCATATCAACTATCTTTCTAAACCTGCAGCATCCTAAGAGGACAGAGTAAAACGAAAACCTGAATGTAAAACTCTTCTACAGCTGCAGTATGAGTCCCTTAGTGGGAGAGGATAACCATCAACTAGGTATCATCTAGCTGTCTGCCTCAGACATCTTTTAGGAAACAGAGGGTACACTTACCACAAGATGTTTCCCAAAGAGCAGAAATAAAAATTTACATAAAAACTAAACGAAAAACCCCAACCTATTTCTTTGAATGTGACTTACTTGTCTGCATCCTCCCCTTCCCAAACACAGACAGCTCCCTTGCATAAAACCTAGTCCAGAAGCATCAGTTGCTGGGACCAATTCCGCTCTATGTATCCTGTTCAGCCACTTTAGCATGTGCAGATCAGCCTGTGAACTTGCTTGCTGACCGGCATAGCTCCTTCCTCAATATGGCACTAGTCTGTTTCAAAAACAGGCATCAATTTTTGCGAAAATCAGAACTTTATGTCTTTAAGGACCTCACTGCCCTGCTAAATCTGGTTCAAAAGAACTGATGGGTGGAAAAAGCCAACATAGCTCAATCACTGAAGCCTCTTTCTTTAGAAAACCTGTCTAAAATAGATCGTGTCTCGTGATTAGCTCAAAACTTTTTTACCCTGTCGCTAGGCTTCATCAGTGAGGCACTGTCCTAAAGTCCCAAGGCTCTGCCTGGATCCTATGGAGATTAAGTTCTTCACAATTGCTTGCATTAGCACCAAGAAGGCTGATGCTATGTTGGAAAGACCGGGAAAAAAAAAAGTTACCCACTGAACCCCATAATGAAGTTTTCTCAAGCGATAACCAGAAAAAGCATCCAAAATCACTGGAATACAACACCACACTACTGCTTTCCCACCCTTAAACGCACATGGGCACCCCTTTTCAGACAGTCGTAGCCAGGTGCCTCAAACTTGTTAAATTTCCTGTCAAGAGGCACCTCATCTTTCTTTTAGAAAATCAGAAAAAAGGGTCTGCTACATGCTTTCACTTCAGATATTCCTCCGTGATCTTGGCTTCAGCCATGTGCCATTAGTTGTCACAACCTGCATGCACACTTATAGACTGAGGTGACAGCTAAAAGAGACCATAGCAGCAGCTTCCTGTCTTTCCATCATCCATGGCAGTTAGAATCCCTTCCCATCACATATTTGTATCTCGTCAGGAGACCTTAAAATAATCCTTGTCCCTCTTTACACTCCTGCTGCCCTTGCACAATACTTTCTTCAAGCAGGCAGCTCCAGCTATATGGGCCAGAAAAAGCATTAGTGACAACACAGAAGAGATCTTTATGACTCACCTACGGCCACCTAACCCAGCAAAGCCCACAGCAGATGTGCAATGGTAGCAAAAGTCATTCTAAATACCAGACACAATTTATGGTAAACATACATGCCTACAGGCTCAGCCAATTTTCCTGACAACCTGCTTGAAGTAATAAAGACATGGACAAATTACTTTTTTCCCCTCTAGTTTCAGGAAAAAGCTCAATTGCTCCAATTGTAGTTTTCACTAAAACCAAAATTGGGTAAAAATTAATAAAGTAGAAGAAAAGTAGAACATAGAGAGGCGATGAAAAAATTTAGCCTGAACAAAATGTTTTAAGCAACTAAACAGGAGATTTACACTGTGATATATCAGGGAACTTGAGCAGTAGGTAGCACTACCTGTCTTAAATACAGAAACAAGTTAAGTAAAACAGTATACTAATTATGCTAGCATGTGGGAAACAGCAATTCTTTCTCCCTGTGTGGAAAGGCATTTGGAGAAACTGGAGAAATCAGATTGTTCCCATAGAATGTTATAACTTTGGAATGCAATAAGAACTATTTTGGTCTAAGGGTACTTAAGACCCAAGCTGAATTTCTATTTAGAGTCCTGTTGAAAAAAAGTATGGCAGCACATAACTTTTGGCCTCTTCACAAAACCACATAATTGAGTATTGAAGTGACCTCTCAAGATCATCTAGCCCAACCCTCTTACAGTGAACTGCCCAGGGCACCAGGACAGGTTGTCAAGCCAGGTTTTGAGTAACTCCACAGGTAGAACTCTACAGCCTCTCTGAGAAACCTGTGCCAGTGTCTGACTAGTGCTCTACAGTAAAAATAAAATAAAGTTTTCTCTTGTGTTCAATCAGAATGTCATGGGTTTTAATATATGCCCAGTGTCTCTCATCTTCTCAGCAGGCACTACTGAGAAAAGTGGAAGTCCCTCTTCATTGTTCCCTCTCATGAAGCTTAGAAACTTGGATAAGATTGCCCATGAACCTTCTCTCTGCCCATCTCCCTCAGCCTCTCTGCACGTGCGAGTTCCTTCACTCCCTTAATCATCTTTGTGGTCCTATTTGATGACCTGGAACAAGTTTCCAGATATTAAATACCTTATGCATGACAGATGATAGCAATTAAACTTCAGTGATCTGCCATGACACTTACGTACTTAATGGGAAAACCATATGTTTCTGCATTGCTACTATATAATGGCTATCAGTGCAAGATAGCTCCACTGTCACTCAAGAATGAAATCACGTGTTCTGCAGGGACTATAAAGGACTCCTTAGTCCAGCTCAGAATTTAAAATTGTCTTCTTTTCAGAGAGAGATGAAATACACTTCTGATACTGAATTAAAAAAAAAATTCTGTAAGAATTATTAAGAAAAATGTGATTAACAGATACTAAAAAAGTTCACAAGAATAAAAACACTTATTTTACAGGTGACTCTAATACCACATTGAGCAATGAGAAGGTCAATATGCATGGGACTAGCTGTAAAGTTTTATGAAGTAAGTGTTGGAGAGCAAAGTTCACTTTTGAAACATTGCTGTCTGTTCATTCACCACAGAGTTTACACAAAACCAACTTGACAGCCACAGGTTTTAAATAGAGGCTATTATTTGTATGGAATGAACAAAAATAATCAGTTCTGTAATCTCCCTTTATGACGTTTTGGAAGAAAGATGGAGGTACTTTAACCACAAAGACACTTAAATGGCCCCAAGCACTTTAAGTTACAATCATCACCCTAATGAATAAGATTTCTACAGGTATTCTGAATACAAGCTGGTCTTCCCCCAGAACCAGACTATTTTTTTACCCCAAACTGCTACAGCATTACTCTCCAAGTATGAATGCATAGGACTTCACTACACAGTTTTTCCACAAGCCTCTTATGATGGTGTGTATCTATCCACAAGGTTTTTAATAATTTTATTCCCACCAGCACCAGGGACATAGCAAACATCTGTAGCAAGCAAAACCTTAACATTCAGCTTTCTTTAGCATGAAAAGAACTACTGCATGATGCAAATCTGATTTATCAAAAAATAAACCTAAAAGGATATAGAGAAATTATAACTCCTAAGAAAAAGGATTATTTACAATTCACCTAAAGAAACGTATTTGACTTTCCCTATAGGGATTGATTGTACCATCAAGAAATCCTGCAGCAAGAGCCACTCAGGTTGTACAACAACAAGTGCTCACTCCAGATAGTTTTTCTTCAGAAGGCTATCCAGCAGGAGCCAGCATACCTCCAGGATCCCAAGCTAGGAGTGCAGTTAGTTCAAGTATTTTTTGACTTTAAATTAGCATTAAAAGAACATATACTAAAACAGATACATGGCAAGATCTTCTCAGGAAATTCTAATTAGTTCAGGAAGAAACTGACCTCACTATGAAGCCAGCAAAAATGGTCTCTGGAAAGTCCCATACCAGCTTAGTGTACCCTGATGAAAGCTATTTAAACTCAAACCTCACCTTATGCAGTATCTGAGCAGAAGAATAGAAAGCACAGCTGCAGAAATTACTCCACCTTAATTTGAGGACATCTGATTACAGCTTCTTCACAGTAGCTATTTAGTAATCTTTTTAAAAGCTGATAGGAAATTGAAATAAAATTAATTATAAACCATGCAAGCTGAAATAAGATGAACACAATTTACACAAGTAATCTCAAAATACCCTTGCTCATCTTGGTAAGAAATGCAAGTTCTTTCATGTTGCTAGCCATATTTATATCCCTATGAATTCTCCATGGGAAAGAAAGCATAACTGATCATTAAAAATACCTCTTTTGATCTGCTCATGGGAGCTCTGCAGAGCAACCAAACAGAGATTGAGCAACAGGGCTTTATGGGTAAACAGTGACAGAAAAATAACTCAACCACTTCTTTGGCCTTTGGGTAACAGACAAAGAAACAAAACATGATATGAAAGAAATTGTAATGAATTTCCATTCAGCTAACTTAAGGGTAAAAATTAAAAAAATCTTCTAATAATAGGAATCTAATTAAGAGGTTTCAGGAAAAATGTTAGCTGATGTACAGTGAGTTTTTGAAATACAACAGCACATTTGTGGTTAATTGGAGGGCAGTAACTCATCGATAAGTTTCCAGCACTAGTGGTTGAACTCTTATATAAACATATGCAGATAGTCAGCAGGACTTGGAAGGTGAAAAGAAACTGGTAGAAGCTATAAGACAGACAGATATGTATCTGACTTTAACAGGCATCCCTTATACCTTGGCACGTACATTACATGTAGACCCACTTGAAGGCACACTTTCACTCGAGCTTAAAATAACTTTGATGCAAGAGCTATTTTTATGATACCTAAGTAAGGAACTTTTGTCCCTTGGAGTACAAAGACTCATTGCTGTTATTCAGAGGTTAATACATTAAATATTTAATTTAATAAAAGTCTTTGTTTTGCTGTTCAAAAAGCTTTCTTTTTCCTCAAGTATTTTAATATTCTTACTCTTGTACAATGACTTAGAATTTTTTTCATCTTCTTTTGAAGTATAAAATTGATCAGTAATCTCTGTAGTCATTGCATGTGCAGTTTAAGCTGCAGTCAATATTTGCTGAAAATCTTAACCTTAAATTAAACAAGCATAGTAATTAGGTTAAACATTTTTCTATCTTGCTTTAATTGCTGGATTAAGTGATATGGGATCCTCAAATATCAATTAATTAAAAGACCAAGACAAAAAAAAACCCCCAAAACTACAAAGTCCACCTCAGTTCCTACTTCTTCAGAAATTACCTTTTATGCTCCCTAATGTGTGCTTGAGAGAGAGGGAGTGGAGCAGGCAAGGAGAGGTAACATAAAGCAGATGTCCAGAAGCAAGCTACACATGCCTGTAAGCAGAACACACATCACACTGGCAATACCAGCACAAAACAAACAGCAGGTCTCAAGATTTCCATTTTGTTTTCAGTAACTGATACTTGCACTGTATCTCTCTCTTTGTCTCTGGCAAAGCAAGAGCAAATACAGACTGTTCAAGTTATGATGTGCTGTAAGGTACATGGCCGCTAAGCTCCTTTCTCCTAGTTTCTTTTGCCATGCAACAACTTGCATAGATAATAAAAACCAGCTGAGATACTGAATTCACTGGTTAAAGTTGAAAGTACTGAACAAACTACTATTATACTCCAGAGATTTGATGTTGATGATACCCAAAGCAGATATTTTGTATTTCCAACCCTTCAGAGAGTACAAAAGCAGAGAAAGCAAGATTTTGAAACCATTTCAAATTAAAGGTTCTAGCAATACCTATCAAACAAGAAAAGATAAACTTTAAACTGAAAAATTAATTTGGATCTTATTATAGTTGATACATTTTCTTTTTTAAAGAGCTGAAAAGAATGATAACTACTACAAAGAAATCTAAATATATTCTTCCCTAGGTAGGATTATTACTTTCAGAAGGTGAAGCTTCTGCCAAAATGAATCCTTTAAAACGCCTTTTCTGTTACAGGTTAGTGCCAGAAAAGCAGAGTAAGACTGGACATACCCAGAAAGCAAGGCCAAGTACGGCAGAGTATTACAATATCCCTTTGCTAGAAGGTTTTTATAGGAAGAACAAAAACCTTTCTATTTTTAAAAGCAGGATTTAAAAAAAGAATCTGAATGGTAAGTTTACCACAGTGGCAACTTACTATTTTATAGCAAGATATTTCACAGACAGACTGTGATTTGTATGTTTGGATATTCTTTGTTCATTTGTCCAAACAGGGAACAAGACGAGGCTCTGCAGGCCAAGCCATGTGCTTTAACCACAAAACAACATGACATAAGGTTAGGTCATCAGCTGACATAAATCACCATAATTCCATTGATTTCACTGACCATTAAAGGCTCAGATGAAATATGGACTAGCAGTCTACCCCTACTTGAACTATCACCCATTTATTTTAGCCATGTATGAGAAAAGAACATTTTACAGCATGTTTGTAATGCACCTTTCTTCTCTACTAAGGTAAATGAAGGAAAGAAAACATTAAAAACAAAATAGAAAATCACTGCCAAAAAAATGTGTGAACTAAACAACAACACACAGATTTGTTCATAAATATACTTAGTCTGTCATCTGTAAAAGGATTACATGATAATATTAAATGTTTGTAGAATACTTTAAATAAAACATGATTATTTGCTCTGAGTCACTTTCTTGTTAACTTTCTCTTTCACTCCTACCTATCATAATAACATATATGACTTTATTAATATATTCATATAATTTTTCCCCAGTGAACTATGAAATGTCAACTACAGCAGTACAAATTTCGTTCGGGGTCAAAGACTGAACAAGGATGCATAACTTCGTTTTATTTTTAAAAAGACAAACTTCTTAATTCAGCTCCTCTATCTTCCAGGATTTTGTTTCCATAAGACAACAACTTTGATCTAACACTTTAAAAACTGAAAATTTACTTTAAAAAAAAAAAAAAAGATTTAATCTGGAGATACAAAACTAATTTTATATAGTAGAAAGCAAAAAGATTGGGTACTGTGCTTCCTTCTATCTGAGTTTAACCTAAACACCTGAATCTTGCAGTCAAGTCATACTGACTAAATTCCAGACTTCAGATTTTTTTACCAGCTCATTTGTCTGTGACATTACAGAATCAGGTTACATTGCAGGCAGAAGAATCTCAGCCTATCAATACTCACACCTTTCCTCCTTGGCCAGTGTTTATCCAGAAGCCTCTGATGCACATAAATAGTATCTTTTTACTCTAAGTTTTTCCTCTTTTTTACAATTTTCTTCACTGATTGCACACTTCCGAGACTATTCTGTTTATTTTTTAGAAGTCTCTTTTATGTAGATTTTTACCTGATCTTTGTGGTATGATGCAAGTGGCTACCACTCAGGCATTTAAGCAGCGTGACTGTGATCTGGATGTTTATTCTCTTACCTTTCCTATAAGGGAAAAAGCCTATGATGTTAAGTGTTAAAGTTGGGATTAAAATAGTCACATACCAGCACTCAAATATTGATAATTGTAATGGAGTAAGAAGGAGAGTCAAAGCAACAGT
Source organism: Acropternis orthonyx (assembly GCA_035583155.1). NCBI lineage: Eukaryota > Metazoa > Chordata > Aves > Passeriformes > Rhinocryptidae > Acropternis > Acropternis orthonyx. The sequence goes on along the minus strand of JAWWEU010000081.1, from coordinate 118,824,163 downwards.
CATTGCACTTCAGACAAAAACTGGTTAAGGCAACAACAGTCCCCAATTTTTTGGCAAGTTAATTGCAGCCCTCTGAGACTATGAGAAAGTTTGTTGTTTTTTGGTGTTTTTGGTTTTTTAACATGTACAGCTAATAATGCAAGTGTTTTTAAAAAACTTTAAGTAAATCTAGATTTGGAGTGTCTGTCTCTTCTCTCTCTACCATGGGACCAGATAATAACCAGTTCTGAATCACACCAAGTAAATCAGACAGGATTTGTCTAATCAATGTGTTTTTAGCTCTAAAATCCTTTTTGCCCTGTACCAGATGTTTGGAAGGAAGTACAAGGACTGCTGCAGTAGCATATATCCAGAAGATAGTATAATTGGAAGGGACCTCTGGAGCACTTCTAGATCAAACATCCTGCTCAAAGTAAGTACAGTCAGACCAAGTTATGCGGCTGAGTCTGTAGTATCTACTACTCTGGGTAACCTACTCCAGTGTTTTACCATTCCTTTGGGGTTTTCCCCCTTGTAGAATCAACATTTTCCATATTCTAATTTATGTCTGTTGCCCCTCACCGTTCTACAGTACAACTCTGAGAAGATTCTGACTTAATCTCTTTTGTATCTTGGTGTTTAGAGAGTTACAGAGAGCAGCACCACCCCTGTCTGCTCTTCTACAGGTTGAACAAACTCAGCTGGTTCTCTCAGCCCCTTTCTGTACCCCATAAGCTTTCCCCTGGCTCCCTGCTGGACTCATTCCAACATGCCTATGTCTCTCTGGTACTGGAGAGACCAAAACTGGATATGGTACTCCATCAGCAGTCTCTGAAGTGCCAGACACAGGGGAAGAGTTACTTCCCTCAATCTGCTGGCTACACTCTTGTTGTTATACTCAGCCTGGTATGATATCCATCACTGAGGAACTTTTTCTTGTGAATGGAATGAAGGACTTGCCAACTGTGGTGATTTTAAAACACCTTTGTTCTGCCAAGAAGCCATTCAACCTGAAACAGAGCCAAGTGGGGTCTCAGTATTAATCTCTTCTTGGTTGTTAGCTAAGTTTAGCATTATCCTATACCTAACAGAAGTTTTTAAAGTCAGCAGCATTCCATGCTGCTCTGAGACAAAAGCTTATTAGATGCAGGATGTAAATGTGCTTGCCAGTGACAGCACACTGATTTATGAGTGCTGAAAAATCAGTTATTTGAATAAAATTTAGGTTTGCAACAGCAACCATTTATGGCCATCCATAAAGGCTGTGTAGCAGTAAGAGCATTAAGGCTGCTATGGGAATGGATGATTAGGAATTTCCTGTGGAAGTAGTGTTTTTATTTTCCATGGTATGAATTCCCACTCAGCCACTGTGACATTGTTTAGGATCTAGAAAGTTTCCTGCACAGGTGCCCCATGACCACTGGAAGGAACTTCAGAAATGTTTGCACAGCTAAAAAGTGCACAAATACGTTATGTCAGTAACATGAAATCACAATTTAAAAAATGCTTCACTATACCGATGAAGACACATGGCTCACTGGCCAGGAAAAAGTAACCTAAGAACTGACTCTGGACTTTACCACTAATTTGTTGTGCGAGCACCATTAAGTCATTTCACTACATGCACCTCTGGGTTCTTACCAGCTGTTAGCTCCATTTATACATTTGGCTACCACTAACCCACAAATCAATATAGGCTTTTCTTTTTTTTTTTTTTTTTTTTTTGGGTTGCTAATGTAATCAGTTTTTGTAATGGTGTCAGCAAATAAAGGGATGCTATTATTCAAGGTGTTCCTGCTCTCTTCTTTTAAGTGGATGTGGATGACTCAGGTAAGGTTTCCACCTCTCCCCTCCCCGAAAAGAGCATCAGGCTGCACCCAGTGTACTTGGTTTTGGGCAGAGGAGGAGGCACCAGCTTGAGAAGAGGCAAACTGGGGAGCTTGCCAACTGCAGGGCAAGTCTTTGCTTTAAAGAAAAGGTGTTAAGGTTTTTAAAAATACAAGAAATCCCCAGCAAAAACCATCATGCAAAGTGTGGCTCTGTTGTGTTGTCTTTGGGAGAAATCAGGGAGTCACAAGGGAAATAAATAAATGAAAATACTGGATTTTTGTGGCAAATCCACGTGCAGAGTGTCTCCGGTTGCCCTGAATCTGCCTCCTGCATGGGAGCCTGTGGTGGAAGTAATTTTGTGGTGGGGGTGGGGTGCTCTGTTACCTTGTGATTTGTTGGGAACAAATCTGGGAAGGGTCTTTGATAGGATGGGGATTCTCCTGGGGGGCTGTGTGGAGATCAGGTGGCCCCTCCCCTGCTTTGGAATTTGAAGTGTGTCTTAGAGGGGAACCCTTCAGGCCTGGAATTCTTCTTGTGAAGTTTGCTTCTTGTGAACACTTGAGGATGTGATTGTCTGAGGGAAGGCAATAAAACAGATGTCAAAGTGAGTTAATTTAGAGGTAAAACAATTCAAACTGCTCACCCTGAACTTTTCACACTCCTCTCTGTGCGATCTTACTGTAACTATTCTGGCCCTTTGTCACCCACCCCCCGCTTTGACCAGACAGGAGATGAAGAAGTCTCTTCCTTTCATGGGCCCAGTGGTTTCCTGGATGATGCAAGTCCTGCTGGGAGCTATAAAATAGCTCAGAAGAGGGAGAGAGAACTGAAAAAACCTGGTTCCTTGACAAAAGCAGCTACCCTTGGGTTCCAACTGTGCCCATTAAGCTGTCATGTTCCTTGGAGATGTTATTTCATGGAATTAAAGCTCAAATGCTATTAGTCTAACTTTCACAGGTGGCTTGATGCAGAGAGCATTTCTAGTGCCAGGGACACCCCCCCCCCCCCCAGCAAGTAGATCCAAGGAAAACCTGAACCCTGGAGAGTCTCAAATACCCAGGCTGTGGTGAGAGGCTGGTCCTTTGGCAGGTGTCCAGACACCTATTTTTAAGGGGTGGGTAGCAGTTAATGGATCCCTGGGTGCTTGACTGTTTTCAAGCAATTTAAGAACATAACCCAGGAGATTCAGTGGTTACTGTTTGGGCCGGGGATGTTGTGCTGTTGCTCTGGTTGCATTCCTGCCCCTCTGGAGAGTCCCAGCTGGGAAGTTCCTGGAAGCTGTCACTTGGTAAAAGGGGTTGCTGCGGAGGCAGGTGCTGACTGTGGGAAGCAACCCCGAGTCTGTGCTCCTCTCTGTGTGTTCTGGGGTGTGGCTGGGAGGAAGCTCAGCCTTCCCTTGGATCAGACGCTCTCCTTTGACTCCTGCTTGTGTCTCATCTGTGTTTTCTTGCTCCTCTCCCTTCCTCTTAGGTGTGAGGGGACAGGGAAGCTTTGCTGGGAGCTGTTTCCCATCCTCCTTGGGCTCACCAGTTAGCAATTATCCCAGTGTATTTGGGTCGCTAGGGGTGCTCAGAGCCTTCCTGCCACTGGGCATTGCCAGTTGGAGAATGTGTGGAAGTGGGCACCAGGGACTCCCCTCCCTCCTGAGCTTCCTTCCCTGTGTGCAATGCTCTCCAAAACCCTGGGAAAGCCGGTGGTGAGGCACAGGTTGCACAGGTACCAAGCAGAGCAGGGCTGATTGTGGCTGCCCCATCCCTGGAAATGTTTCATGTCAGGTTGGAGAGGGATTGGAACAACCTGGTCTAGTGGAAGGTGTCCCTGCCCAATGGCAGGGGGTGGAACAAGATGAGCTTTAAGGTTCTTTCCAACCCAAACCATCCTGTCCTTCACCTGTTTCTGTCCCTGGTGTGGTGCTGTGATGGCAGAGCAGGTTGAGGAGCTGCTGCTTTAATCCTGAGCCTCCCTCTCCAAGAGCTTGGCACAGGTAATGTCCCAGGAAGAACTGGGATCTGCAGATAAAGTGATGTCCTTTTGTTCTTAAAAAAGTGGATTTACATATGCTGGTGGTTCCTTGCTCAAGGAAGAAATGCTTCTGGAAGGGACAGCAGTGCCTGGAAAGCCTCTGGATGCAGCCCTTTGGAGGAGTGAGAACAGTGTGAGCGTGGAGATGGAAACCTGGCGGTGCCTCCAGGCTCTTGGGTTTTTGTGGGTTAAGCTGCAGAGCAGGGGGTGAAGGTGCTGCTGCAGTGCTCACTGTAAAAGGAGAGAGATTTGCAGTGTCATTCCCTCTCTCTTGGCAGGAATTCTCTCTGGAGAGGGCGGGAGACCTTTGGTTTTGAAATCCAAGTGCAGGTTTTTAATTTGGTTTAGGAGATGTACCGAGGTGTTAAAGGCAGCTGTGAAAAGATCCCCGGAAGAGCCCAGCTGAGCAAACCCTGATCCCCCTCTCAGAAGGGTGAGGAGAGGTTAGGCTGGTTCCCCTGGAGCAGCAGGAAGAGGGATGGAGGCTGTTTCACCTCGGTGTCCTCTCCAGCCCTCCAGAAAACGCGGCTGCTGGCACTTGTCTCTCAGCTTTGGAAGGCTTTGCCTTGCCGGTTCGGTCGCGAAGAAATCCCTCCTGCTCTGAGCATCTGCTGAGAGGAAATGGAACGACTCAAAATAAAAAAACGTGTGTGAAGCTGAATCATCAGTGCAAAGGTAGAGCTGGTGCTTGGCGTGTTCCCAGTGCCCCGAGCTCCCTGTTCTCCGCAGAGCTCCAGGCCCTGGTTCCCAGCCGGGCCGGGAGCCGTGGCAGGAGGCAGGCTGGGCTCTGCCCGCGCTAGAGGGAGACAATAGCTAATGGATACAGGGATGCTTTTCTTGGAAAAAGCCCAAAGTGGGATGTTCAGCTGCTGGCAATGGGTTTTATTTATCTATTTATTGATTTTCAAGGTGATTTGCACCAGGACAATCCACGCTGTAATCCCAGTGATGCAGTGCGGGGCGCTTTTTGACAAGGTGCTGGCTATTAAGCCTTTTTCGTGTACAAAACTGGCTCCCCTGGCTTTCTGCTCATTACCAGCCCTTTCAAAATGGAAATGAGAAGTGCAGGGCAGGCTCTGAGCTGGCTGGCTGCTCTCACTGAAGTTGTGCTGCCTCTTCTCCATCCCCCCTCCCACCCTTTCCTGGCTGGATCCAGCAGACGGGAGCAGCAAGTTGTTTATCCAGGAGCTGCTGTCGGGTTTTCTCAGGCGGTGACTCACTCAGCTATTTATTATTGTGATTAAAAAAAGAAAGCTCGTGAAACTATAATTCAACCCTAAATATTCCAGGTGATTTTTGCCATCAACCCCCTTTGCAAGGACCCAGCTCTGTGTTCTCCCCAGGGCTGTTGGGGGTCCCCGTGTGCCCCCCGTATTCCCCTTGCTCCGTGTGACCTTGGCTTTTTCCTGCAGCACTCCCAGCGGTGTTTGCAAGTCAGCTGTGCATTTCCTTGAGTCACTTGGTGCTCACTGAGGATCTTGCCAGGCTGATTTTGGGAAGGCTCTGCCTTTTGCCTTTGGAGAGTGGGGTTATAGTGGGGGGCTCTTCTGCGGATCGTGGTGGGAGCTGTGAGTGGGGAGAGCTGCTGGAGGTTTCTAAGGGGACATCCAGAAGGTGAGAAACACCGTCTTTCTGCCAGGCTTCAAGGTTAAACATCATCTTTGAGCAAACTCTTCTCTGGGGGGCCAGACTGTGCCTGTGCTCTGGCCGGAGAGGAAAGGTCTTGGGGAGAAAGTCTCTGGGATGAAAAGTCTCCAAAAGCTGAAAATGAAATGGAGAAAACTACTAGTGTTCCGGCACTCAAATTGTCTTTCCCCTCCTTTTGGAGATCTAACTTACTCTGACAAATCCCTCTCGATCCCATGTCAGTCCTGGCTGGGGGGAAATGATGGCCAAGGGGTGCTCCCTGGAAGGAGTGTGTTTATGGAGGATGTTTTCTCTCCCAGACTTGCCTAAAGTAAGGCTGGACTAGTTCCTGAAGGCACAAATGATGCTGGGCTTTGCTGAGAGCTCTGCCTGTTGCAGGAGCAGGATTAGAGTCGGCGAAGAGTCCTCAGCTGGTCAGAGCTTCATCTGCACGCTGTCCTCTGTGAGACTCTGCCGAAGCAAACAAGGCAGTAAAAGCCTTGTGGGCTTTCCCAAGTCTCTGTGAGAGGCCAGGAGTGCAGGGATAACCCACGGGAATGCCAAGGCTTGCTCGGGCCATCACTGGGGAAAGGTTGCCTGTGGTGTGGCCTCTTCCAAAACCCCCCTCTCCTCACTCCCAGCCGCCAGCCATTCCCTGAGCCAAGTGCCTGTCACCAAACCAGTGCCAAAACCTTTGTGAGGGGTTGGCACCCCAGGTCCTGGTCCTGGGAGCTGGGAGCGGAGTCCTGCCAGCCTGATGGAATGTGGATTTGCCTTTTTCCCTGTAAAACTGTCTCCTCCAGAGCATTTTCCTCTCTAAGCCTGTCTCTGTTGTTCATGGAGGTGAAGGATGTCTTGTAGCCCACAGGACAGCAGGACATCCTCTGTTGTGTGTCCACACACTGGGACACTTCACCTCTGCTTCAGCAGGTGTGTTCAGGAGACACCACGGTCCTCCTGGGGTGAATCAGGTGTGATGGGACACAGATCACTACGAAATACAGGTGGGTTTAATTTCTGTATTTGAATTTCTGTGTTTCTGTTTTTCCAACCGTGTGGTTGGGAGGGTGCCAAGGTCGCTGCTGGAAGTGACCCTGGTTTGATGTCCCCTGTGCTTGGGATGGGGGCGGGTCGTGCTTTCGGCTTGTGCATCCCCAGCACCACCTGCATGTGGCTCCTCACTGGCTGTTTTCGGCTTCCTGCGGGGATGCTGCTATTTTTGGAGCGCTTGCACCTAAAAATACATCTTCAGGCTCCTGGGGAAGCTGGCTCTGCATCATTGAGGAGCTAATTAAACTGGGGAAACGCAGGCCCTCAAGCAGGGCTTGTTCCTTGTCGCTAAAAATGGGTTTTTGGTTTTTTTCCCTCTCTTTTTGCACTGATTCACGTTCTTTTTGCACCGCATGGGCGAGGATTGGACGCTTACCCTGCCCCTGTGGGAAGGGCAGGTTCACACCCCAGCTGCTTGAGCATTAATGCTTGTTTTTGTGCAGCTCTG
>JAWWEU010000081.1:118774243-118817108 GCA_035583155.1 Acropternis orthonyx | reverse complement strand
TACTTTAGGCATTGATGAAGTCCCCTCTCAGTCTTCTCTTCTCAGGGCTGAATGGTCCCAACTCTCTCCACCTTTCTTACCGCTTCCCGTCTCGCCCGCCCGGTTTCCTCCCCCCCCATCCATGGAGTTCAAGCTGGAGGCGCACCGCATCGTCAGCATCTCGCTGGGCAAGATCTACAGCGCGCGGGGCCAGCGCGGCGGCCTCAAGCTGCACAAAAACCTCCTGGTGTCGCTGGTGCTGCGCAGCGCCCGGCAGGTTTACCTGAGCGAGCCGGGCTGCCCGCCCGAGCCGCCCCCCGCCGCCGCCGCCGCCGGCGGGCCCCCCGAGGAGGAGCCGGCGCCCCGCACCGTGGCTTGGGCGGCCGATCCGACACCATCAGCGCCGCCCCCGCAGGACGAGGCGGGCAGGGACTGCCAGGGCCCCCGGCCGCGGCGCTGCTGCTGCGGCGAGGAGAGCACCCCGCACTGCCCCCGCAAGCGGAGCGCCGCCGAGCGCGCCCAGCCGGCATCCCCGCTGAAAAAGCCCCGCCGCGAGGAAGAGGAGCCTCCGCCACCGCCGCCCTCGCCGCCGGGCGAGCAGGAGGACATGGAGACGGGCAACGTGGCCAGCCTCATCAGCATCTTCGGCTCCAGCTTCTCGGGACTGCTCAGCAAGGAGCCGCAGGGCCGGCGGCGGCCGCCCCTGGACGGCGGTGGAGAGGCGGCGGCGGGCACGGCGCCCTCCGAGGCGGCGGCGGAGCCGGGACAGATCTGCTGCGATGAGCCGGTGCTGCGGACTCTCAACCCCTGGAGCACGGCCATCGTGGCCTTCTGATGATTCTGCCGCAGAGACTGGCCCCCCTCCGCCGCGGGATGGGGGGCACGGAGGTGACACCCACCCACCCACCCAACCCGTCCCGTCCCGGCGCTTCCCCGTGCCCCGCCGGGCCAAGGGCTGCCCGCACCCGCCCTGGGAGCGCCCCCGGCCCTGCCCTCCCGGAATTCCCCTTCCCGACAGCGCCGCCGCCCTCCGGGAGGCTCCTCGGGCACGCCGCCGACCCCCGGGGGCGCCCCCGCCGGGTGGTGATTTTAAAGCTTGGGGGAAGGTATTAAGTTTATTAAATAAAAAGTCTCTATTTTGGAAAAGGTTTAGGTCAGGACTATTACATGGTGCTTTTTAAAAGTGTTTTATTGAGAGAAACGAAGTTTACAGACGCTCTGACGGAAAGTCCTTGAGCCTGTTTGTTAGGCTTGGTAACTCCCGGTCTTTGTTGTATAAAGGCTTGGGGCTCCCGCAGGGATTTTTGTACAGTGTTCTCCTTCAGTGATGTATCATGTTTTGTATGAAATGTAATTCTACGTGTACAACACGTATTAAATATTTTCAACTGTACGAGCCTAGTTCCTGTTTGTGCCCCGCTGGCTCGGGAGGGAGGAGGGCAGGCAGCAGCCGGGGTGTGGTTCTGCATGTCTGTGGCTGGATCCACCCTGCCTCGCCAGAGGCTTGGGGTGGGTTGGAGTCCAGCTCCTCCGGGAGCTGGGAAAGAAAGGCGACTTCTGTCAGGGCGCCTGGAGTCCTTCCCAGGATCTTCCAGGTGCTCCCACTGCTCCTCTGGCTACAGACTCTTCCCGGGGCTGGGAGCTGCCGTGGCATTTGAGGTCTTGCTCTGAAAGTACCTAATGTGCAAAGTCACTGTATGTGGGTGGAAAGCGGTTGCTAAATCCCTGAGGAGCAGCTGGGTGCAGTCTGACCAGGCCTGTGACACGGTCAGGCCGGGGACTGGCCTCCAGTGTTGCCTGCTCAAAGGTCTGGATTTGGGGCTGTGTGATTTCGTCCTGGTTGGACACAGCTACTGCTCTGCCAGAAATATTTTTTCAGTGCCTCCACTTTGCTGTTACTTGCAGAGTAGTTCAAATGATAAATACCAGGAGGGTTTGTTTTTTTTTTTTTTTTGCACTCTTTCATTATCAGTGAAACTATAACTGGGTTAAAGTTCCTGCTCTTAGGGGTGGGGAGAAAAGTTTGGCCTTGGCTTCACAGTGACTGGAGTGCCCCAAGGCGTTGTAATTAGACTGAATTGTGGGGGAATTTTTTTCTTCTCCTGCTTCTTGCTAAGAGATTCACTAGAGGCTTCTCTGCTCCTAATTAATGAACTTTTCAACTGAGGATTGCATCTCTGGCAAGTCAAAGATGCTTGTGTGGTGTGAAATGCAGCCTGGGATATTTGACTGAACCTTGGGAGCCTGTCTTGGTGTGAGATGAGGGGTGACCAGCGTTGAAGGTCTCTGCTCCCAGCTTTATGCTGGAATAAGCATGTGGAGAGCAGTGCTGTCCCAAATGGGTGGCACTGGGCTTGTAAGATGGAGGTTTTACACCTTCTTTCCTTGAAAACTGGAGACATCCTTGGGTAATGGAGAATCTGTGATAGTGGAGAAGCTGCCTGATCTGGGGTGGCTTTGAGGGAGCTGTCTTTTACCTTGTGTACAGTTTAGTAGCTTCCCATTCTTAGGTAAAAGCAAAAGTCCTACCATCTTAATTTTCTTGATAATTGCACTTAATGGTGACACAATTTTAGTCGGGTAGACAACACAAGGAAATGGTGTTTGATGAGACATTTCTTTTCACTTGGTGATCTTTGGGAGGTGATGGGAAGGGACTGTCCCAGCTGCACTTGTGCAGGTGCTCTCTAGGAGAACGCCATGGTCAAACTCCCAAGGGAAATGAGCTCACCTCAGGATCTCTCCAGTAAATGGAGAGCAGCAGGAGAAGGAGGGTGGCTACAGGGGACTATACCCCCAGCTCTCCTGCTCACTCATGAAACACACTGCTCTGAGGGGTTCAGCAGCTGGGCTGGAGGATGGAAAGAGCCTCCTGCTCCTGTACCAGCAGTTTCCTTCCCAAGGCCAGGGAGAGCAGGTTTCAGGCTTGGTCCTTGTCCACCAACAGCATCTCCATGGAAGTGGATGGCTTTGCCCAGCTCCCAAGTCCTGAAATGCGATGGGGCACTCCCGATCTTGGCATTTGTAAAGGTTTTCTGGGCATCCAATCCCTGAAGGGTCACCTGGTTCTGTTGGTTCATATGGCCCTGGTGTCAACTTGCGCAGGCAAGACCCAACCACCCTCTGGCACAGAACACCAGCAGTGCTCGTATTTATTCTGTCTTCCAGAGAAGAGTTGTGCAACAGCTTGATTGCTGCTGGCCTCTCACAACAGGGCAGAGACTGCCCAGAGACGCCCACGCAGCTCCCTCAGGCTGGTGTGACCTCCCGTGGAGCTACCCGAGGTGAGCCAGTTCTCACATCCCCTCCGATGGCCATAGAGCCGTGTCCCCGAAAGACCTGGCCCAGCTCCATCTGCTGTGCCTCGCTCGCTCCCGTGGCTGTGTTTTTATGATGCGTGGGATTTGCTCCCTGGGATGTGCGTGTCCCTAGGGAGCCTCACATTGCTGCGGCTGAGGGGGCTGGGAAAAAGTAAGGGAGACAGGATAGCTGCTGTTGGCTCTTACAGAGGGGTCTGCAGCAAATGAGCCTCAAGGCGAAAGAGACCCATATTAATAACACAGTGTTACTTTTGGAATTAGTTTTTCTGTTCTGTTTTGTTCCTTTTCCTCACCCAGTGTCTTTTTTTTTTTTTTTTTTTAATTCCTATAATCACTTGTAGCTAAACAGGGTCTGTTTTCCTTAATTCATCTGTTCTGTCATGCTGCTTCAATCCCTGAACTTTTCCTTCTGCTTGTGGTGCTGCAAGAGGTGAGGGTGATAGATGGGACAGCTGAGCAAGGACTGGGGAATCAGCTCGAGGGGAGGCTAATGACCCAAACTCACTGCCCAGGCCAACGCCGAAGGAGGGAAGAGAAGTGCATAAATAAGCCAGATAAAAATAAAAACTTCCATCACTTGGAAGAGAGGGTGACTCCTATGGAAACTGCCTCACGGGGTCGAGGAGGATATGACTTAATGGGAAGATGGCAGGATCCTCACCTTCCGAGAATAGCAACGAGCCGCTGGAAGCGCTCTCCCGGGCTGCTGCCCTTCCCCCAGCTGGGGTCAGGTCCCGTGGGAGAGGAGAGGTGCTGGGAAAATCCCTGAGCACAGCCGGAGGGTGGGATAGATGCGGTGGGAAGGGCAGAGAGAGCCGGGCCCGGGGCAGCTAGGCTGCCAGGGTCATGCTTGGGAAGGAGGGCAAACAGCCGGCTTTCACTTTTCTCCTGCTGTAACCATCCAGGAGCGATCCCTGGTTGAAGCTGCGGGCGGGTGAGCTGCGGCTCTCACCGGGGATACCTGCTGGGGAGAGGGAATGATTTAAAACTGGCTCTCAGCAATCAAGGAGTGTTAATGGCGTGAATCATCCCGACCTTTAAAGGTGTCTCGCCCGGGCCAGGTGCCAGCAGAGGCTGGGGGATACCCGCGGGGCTGGGAGGTGATGGCAGCGAGGGGCTTGCAGGAGGCTCCTCGTTTTCACTCCGCCTGCTCTTGCTCCCTCCTGGCCTGATGCAACCCGGCATCACCCGCCCATCCCTCGTCTCCTGGGGCAGGGGAAGGGGAGGAAGGCCCTGCACACTCATTGCTGCAGCATCCTGTGTCAGCGCTCAGGAATCCACCAGGCTGCTGGGAGGGAGGTGGGAGGCAGGCCAGCAGCAGGGCTGTGTGCCTGCTGGGGCCTCTCCCAGCCTGGAGAGCCGTGGGGAGCCCAGGGATACCGGAGCAGCCCGGGAGGCTGCATGCCTCCTGGAGCTTCTCCCTACCTGGGGAGCCCGGGGGTACCAGAGCATCCCAGGAGGGATGCTTTGCCAAGGGCTAATCCCCAGGACAGGGTTTTTTTTGGGCAAGGAGGGGTGCAGGAATACTGTGGCACGCTACTGTGTGCTTAAATGATAGCTCCAAATGCTGATGAGAGGCATGCCTGGATCCCCCAACCCTTGTGCTGCTGTGGGATTTGCATCTGTCTCCAATGTACTGTGCTTGCTGGCGATGCTCTGCCAATATATATTTAGGGTGGGTGGAGGGACCCTGGTCACCAGCAGGCTGGGAGGTTCTTGCAGGGGTGCAGGGGCTTGTCATCGATGCTCTCCCTGGGGGCAGAGAGAGGCTCCGTGTTTTCCTGGGCACGGTGCTCCAACCCAGGGGAAGAGGGAAGGTGGTGAAGCTTACTGGCAGGGCTAAGGCTCACAGAAAATCCCAGGGCTCCTCCCAAGGAGTATCCAAGCCTTTGTGAGGCTGGAGTGGGGCAGAGAGAGGGGTCGGCACCGTGAGAGGATGACTGGAGCATGGAGAAGCCGGCTGGAAGGTGCCCAGCACTGCCTTGGCATGGAGGGACCCCAGTGAAGGAGAGATATTCCAGACCAGCACTTTTCCTGGAGGCAGGGTCAGGGGCCAGGCAAAGCGGCGGGATGTGGCGACAAACACAAACAACTCCCTTCTCCTGGTCTTCTGGTTGTGATTTCTGTTCCCGACATGCAAACCCTGCGGGGCCCCCTTTCCCCTCCCCTCCCCTCCTTCTCCCCAGCTGGGCGAGGGCTGGCCTGGCTGCCTAATGAAATGCAGAGCTGCTTGGGAGAGCAGGGGGGAAAAAAAGGCTCTGTTTGAGGTTTTGTGCCTCTGGTTTCCTCTGGCCCTCTCTCCCAGCAGGGTGATTTATTGGTGATGGAGCCTGGGGAGAGGGGGAGGGAAGGGCTTAGAGCTGCAGGCAAAATAGTCATCCTGTATTTCCCAAGCACTCACGTGAGGCAAAGGGAAAAATGGGAGGAGAGGGAGGTAAAACGGCCTGAGCAGGGGTTGAGGAGCATCATTTACTGGAGCTGAGCTCTTCCGAGGTCCCAGTTGCTCTGAGGTGGTGCTGAGTGCTTTGCACACCAAAGGACCGGCTTTGTCGCTGGTGCCCTCTCCCTCTATCCCAATTTTCCCATCTTCCTTCCATCCCAGCTTCCCTGCTGGATGGGCAGTGGAGTGCTAAGACCTGCCTGCAGGCAGCTGGACTGGCTCTTCTAGCCCAGCCCAGCCTGCAGCACTCGCTCCTCCGGTGCAGCCGACGGGGCCAGCTCATCCATTTTCCCTTTCCCAAGGAAGCCAGCTAGACCTTTCCCAGGCCGGTGGAGAAATGGAGGTGCTGGTTGCCACTGACCTGTGTTCGGGCACCTGCATGCCCAAAAAGGCACTGACGTGCTGCGACCTGTCTGGCTGCAGATGCATTTGCTGCCTGCAGCTACACTGCCTCAGAGTAGACCAGGCTTTAGGCTCTGCCGTGGTGCTCCGGCACTGCCAGCGGCGAGCTCTCCTCCTCCTGCGGGACACTCCGGTGTGCCGCGGTGTTGCAGGGTGACCTCCTGCTCGGGAGAAGCAAGCAGGGCTTGCCTGTTATTCATGCTCGCTGCTCTGGCTGGGAACGTATGTGGTTTGCTAGGGGGAAGGTCTCCTCCTCCTCCTCCTTCTCTTCGCCTCTGCTGACAGCGTCTGACCTCAGCTGTCGTCCCTGGTGGTGCAGGGGATTAATCTGAGCCTCGGGACAGGCTGAGGCATGTCCAAGGCGGAGGAGAGCTTCATTCGTATAGACACAGAGGAAGGAACAAAAACAATTCCCAGGGAAATATTTTCCTGCTGCTTTTCCTGGCAGCGAGCAGAGAGGGAGGAAAAGACCTCGCTATAAAAATTGCTTGCGGGAGACTCCAGCCCTGGATCTGTTTCCCTTTAAGCTTCCACCGCCCCGTGAAGCTCAGCCCCCACCCTAGACCCGCAGGAGGGATGGCACAAAGGGTGCTCAGCCCCCTGGAAGTGCCGCTCAGCATCCTCGGGCTCTGCTCGGGCAAGGCACTGCCTCCGACACCCGCTGCCTGCCAAGCTCCGCGGTGCGCGGAGCCAACCCAGAGCACTCAGAAAGCGAGGGGAGGGAACCTCCCCACCCCGGAGCAGCGTCAGGGTCTGCGGGTGGACTCTGCCCTTTGCCTGCTCCGGCCTCAGCCGCCCTCCTCCTCCTCCTCCTCCTCCTCCTGCCTTGTTTACTTTGGCAAGCCCTGGGCTTCACCCTGCCAGCGGAGCCCTGCGGTGCCGGGTCAGGCGGAGCGGGGGGAGCCGGAGCCGCGGGGAATGGAGAACAGGGAGGGAAATGGAGAAGCAGGCGGCGGGCTGGGCGGATCGGACACGCCGGTCCCGCCGCAAAGGGCAGGAAGGACACGGCTCGCTCGGAAATCTGGAGGGAGGGTGGGCAGGGAGAGGCAGGAAAGGGGAACGAGGACGGGAAGCAGGGAGCATGTCCAGAGTGGGATGCAGAGGTGGGAGCCCCAGTACGGTGGGTGACTGCTCCCCTCAGCCCTGAGCTGGGAGGTCTGGCATGATGTGGTGCCCTGCGCCCTTCTGGGACAAACAGAGGATGCTGGCAGTGTGGCACAGCAGCAGCGGATCCCCTTGTGGAGCTGGGGTCGCAGCTGTAGCATCACTAGAAGAAAAAGGGAGGAAGTGGCTGATCCAGCCGTGTCCTACTCAGTTCCTCACATTTACTCCTGCAAACCTGGGCACTGAGCAGTGCAGGCACGTGGGCTTTGCAAGCACGCCTGCTGTTTTATCCCAGCTCCCTCCATCTCCCCCCATCTCCCCATGGTGGCATGCCAGGGGTGGTGGGAGTGTGTGGCGATGGAAATGCGAAGCCAGAAGCCAGGGCAAGAGGCAGGTTTGCCCCTGGGGTGTGGTGCTACCAAGCTTCCCTGCCTTGCCTTGACCAGGTGCAGGGAGGCCATGGGAGCAGAGTAGTGTTATGTCTCCATGGCAATGGGGCTGCTGTTTTTCAAGGCAGGAGGAATTTATGTGGTTTTTCACCCCAAATTGGCCCAGGGCAGTGTTTTACAGGAGTCAGAGTGCAACATCAACAAACATTCACATCCTGAGGGGATGGGAGACATGTGAGGGGCAATGGGATACCCTCACTTCTCTGAGGTGAGAGTGAAACCCCTGGACTCCAGCATTGCCCCAAAATCCAAGGCTGAGTGCATTGACAACCCCCAGGGCAAGGGTGCAGGGGCGGGCAGAGCTGGCCACTGCCCCTTTGCAGCCTCATGTGTTCCAGTGAGAATATTTGACCCTGTGAGCCCTTGACATGGTGGACAGCCTGGGAGGAGTCACATCCGGAGGAAGGCACAACTCCCATGGGAAGGCAGGAAGGATGGACAGGGGAGGGTACTAGAACTTTTATTCCTGTTCTTTGGAACAGGTTGCCCAGAGAAGTTGAGGATGCCCCGTCCCTGGAAGTGTTCAAGGCCAGGATGAACAGGGCTTGGAGCAACCTGGTCCCATGGCAGGGGATTTGGATCTAGATGGTCTTTAAGGTCCCTTCCAACCCAAACTATTCCATGATTCTGTGCTTCCCTCCTCTGTGGTGTGGTGTGACTGGTTAGGGAAAGCTGCAAAATGCTCACTGGTGTTTACAAGCTGAGATTTACCCCATGTGGGACTGTTGGGGCCACACTGCCCTTCCCAGCTCTGGCACTCATCGAGGGTCAGTGGCAGCACCCATTGCCAGAGAGCCTGTGCCATTTCCTTCATCTCTGTGGCCCTTCCCTGTGGCTTTTCTATTAATGAAAGTAAAGTCAGAGGAATGTAAACACTGGCTGGAGGGAGCTGGGTATAAGCCCCACTGGATATTCATGGCATTATTGTCCCATCCCTTCTTGGAGAATATCTCTGTCTCTAAAGCGTAGCACTGCTGCAGGATGCATTTCTCCCAGCCTTATCCTTGTTGAGGTTTTCCAGGGAGAATTGGTGCATTTTTGTGTTAAAGAGCCAATCTGCAAGGAGGTGGCTGGGGTGACGCATGCCTCCCGTGTGACCTTGTCTCCCTTTGGCCCTGGCAGTGCTCCCTGCACCGAAATTCCCTTCCTGGAAACAGCAAAGGAGCGAGCGTTTGACTTCAGCTCAGGAGAGTGTGACGTGGTGTCCCTGGTCAGTGGCCAGGTGGGGAGGGACCAGCCATCCTGGGCTCAGAGTGGTGGCATGGGGCTGGCTGACACTGGGAGAGCAGCAGCAGACTCTTCTCAAGGCAGGAGAGAAGGCTGTTAAAAATAAACAGGGTGACAAGTGGCAGGAGACAGGAGCCACCTCTCATGTCCCAACAGCCCTCCCTGAAGAAAAGAGAATGATATAAGGCAACGTGTGCTGCCCGGCGAGGTGAGCATGGAGCAGGGCTCTGATCCCAGCCCAGGTCACTGCAGCACCTCACACTCCCGGCCACAGCCTGCCCCTTCCCTCTCAGCTCACAGTGGAGGCGCAGCAGTCCCGGTTTTGTGCCTGTGGCAGCCCCGGGAGCTGCAGAGGTCCCGTTGGCGTGGCCAGGCGGAGCCGGCTGTGCGTTCCCTGGGTGGGGAGAAGCTCCCAGACGCCGGGGGGCAGGGGGGAGGGTGGCTGTGTGCTCAGCCGTGGCTCCCTCTTGCGCTCTTTTGGGAGCACAGCCCGGGGGGCAGCAGCCGGTTGGCACGAGCATCCCCCGCGTCCCCCCGCGGCTCCCAGCCTGCCCGGCCACGCGTCGCTTCTTGTTAGATCAGGAGTGTAGGAGGCTGGAAGTGACCTTGAGAGATGGAGTGTGGCTTCAGCCCTCAAGTCAGCCTGGACATCACCTGGCGAGGGATGTGCTATGCTTTGCCCTCTCAGGACTCAACCCCTGTGAGGTTAAGGGGCTGTCCTACCCCAAACCTCACTGTTTTGGGGATGTGTTTGACTTTCAGGGATCTGGGAGGCCTTCAGCTAAGGCGGTGCTACCCAAAACCAGCTGCATCGATGCATCTGCTCAGATAAGAGGTTCGTGTCTGTAAGGACACGCTCAGGGCTGGCCAGGCCAGGTGCAACTTGCTGCTGTCATTTCCCAGAGCCGGTGGCCTGCGACTTGTCCTTACACGTACCTGTGCCATGATTCATGTCTCCTGCTGAAGACCAGCATGAGTGTGCATGGAAATCAAGGTGAATTCTTCTGGCCATGCCAGGGGCAGAAGACTCATCTTTCTCTCACCTCTCTCCCGCTTCTCCTCTGCCCTGCAAGTTCCCACGGTGGCAGCCCAGTGGGCGCTTATCTCCGGGGATGTGTGCGTGGGAACAAGGGCACTGCCCATCCGTCATCAGATGTGCTTCAAAGTGCTCGGCTCTGGTGGGAGGTATTGTGGGTGACAGCCCACAGCCTCCCGAAATGCAATGGCCAACTTGTTGTGCAAGCGGGTGCCCGAGGCTGTGTCCGTGTGTTGGGGCCGGGTTCAGTGCCGGAGTCCTCTGGGAAAGTTGGGCTCAGCTGTGGCCAATCTGGGATGCAGCTCACCCTGGAAAGAGAGGCTTCAGTAGCAAAACAGGCAACTTTTTAATGCTGTCACTAGCATATGAATGTCACCTTTGGGTGTAATCCTTGGTGACTGTGTCCCGCTGGTGCCTGCTAAGCCCCAGGTGAGGTGTGGGGAAAAGTCAGGACCTAACTGGAAGCAGGTTGTAAATGGAACTCTGCTCGTTTCCTTTCCTTGTACAGCAAAGCCCTCTCGTGGAAGTCGGCAGTAGCTTGCCAGGGAAAATCTGGCAGCTGCAATGTGCTGCTTCTTCCCAGGGAGACGCAGTCTGCTCCCTGGGACACGGTCCCCTGGGGTCCCATGTCCCCATCCTGAGAGGATGTGGGACAGACCCAAACATACCATTGCACCCCTGAAGTGCCTGTATGCATGTCAGTGCTGTGTGGCTGTATTTTATCCCGTGGGGATTCCCAGGTTTTCTCAGGGAGCTGCTGAACCTGCTCTCCTGGCTCTGTTGGGAGGTGCTTCGCACCTGGATCCCTCAAAAGAAAACGGGAATGGTTGTAACTTCGGCTTTCCTTATGGGCCACCACTTGTAAGGGCACCCCAAGACACCCCCAGCCTGTAGCATCTGTCATTGGGATCTGTGACACCGGGGTGGGACTGCATGTGCCTGTTCCAGGGCTGGTGCTGTCTGGACCTGCTCCAGACTCTGTGCACATCACTGCAGCCTTGGCACGGATAATTCCTTGGGGCCAGCAGTGGATGGTGTCAGGCTATCGTGGGGCAGCCTGACATAAAAGAAGCTCAGAGATGAAGCCAAGCCAAGGTACTGCATAAACACCAGCAAACCCCAACCTTCCTGGGGCAGACGTGCTGGCTGGCGGAGGGGAGGACAGCAGGATGAGTCCCTGCTTTGCAGCAACTTCCCTGCCTTCCTACAGGAGGCAATGGCAATTCTTCCTGGAGGTGCAAGGCTCCTTAAGAGCTGGCTACAGTGCATGGACAGGGTGGTGGCTGGCTTTGTATTAGTCTGCATGCCCTAGTGGAGTCTCTGTCCTGTTCCCTGACCACTGATCACTGTCCAAGGTGACATGTTATTTACTGCAGTGTGTCTTGGCTCACCTGAGAACAGTTAACAATGGCACTGGGGTTGCCCACAGCAGGTGTGAGCAATGTCCTATCAACTCAGCGTCTCTGGTCCTTCACAAACTTGAGTCACCTGCTTCAAGGAAGCCTTTTTCTCTAATGCAACACAGCCTGTTTGGCTCTTTAATCTAGCAGAGGGGAGCTATTTTTTCACCTGCAAAGCTGGGTCCCAACTGGTCGCACCTGGGCATTCCACCCACACACTATACCAAAGGCTCTATTTAAGCTCCCCCCTGGAGCCTCAGTTCTTGGTTTGGCTCCTTGGGGGAGGCTGAGCTGTCTGGGTTGGCTGAGGGTTCTCCTTGTACCTGTCTGGTGTGTGAAGGCGGGGAGTATGGATCAGAGTGAAGTAGTATCTGCTGCTCTGCTTACAGCTGAGGATGAGGAGCTCAGGTAAGGTTTGATCCTGGAAGGCACAGGTTATGGGCCTGGTGGGTTTTGTACTGAGCCTTGGGGGTTTTTCTTGTGTGCTATACTGCTCGAGCAGTGTGTTTCACCTGGTTAGATGTAACGTTTATGTGCCTGGAACAGCAAGAAAGTAGCTTTAAGGTATTATTTGCCTTTTATTTTGAGGCACTGTTTAGCGGTCACCTTGTGCATATCCCTCCTTTGTGAGCCCTGAAGTCCTGGTTTGATTCCAGACTGAGTCATTGCATACTGCTGCCATCAAATGCTACCCTTTGCCTCAACGTTTCCCCTCCTTGTTCTCCTGCAGCTCCCAGGGAAGGGGGTATTTTCCACCAGGAAAGCCATGTGGCACTTTCCCATCCTGATCCTGGCTGTTATTGTGGTGGGTGAGGGGTGCCCTTGTGGCTTGGGGGCACCAGTATTTCATGACCATTGAACTTCCAGGAGCTAGACTTTTTCGTTTCACTGCTTAAGCACTTGATTCCCTTGGTCCTGGCCCAATTTAATTCCCTGTATTGGGTCGGTTTAAGTGATTTTCTTGTACTTTTACTTAAACAAAAATTGTTATTCTGGCTGCATTTAAATTGTAGAGTTGCCACCTCCTTGCCTGAGGGCCGATGGCAGACCGTGTAAATATTTAGTGTTTATCCTTCCCTGATATCAGCTTTCTCAACCCACCTTCTCTGCTGGGTGTCAGCAGGGGCTTGTTCCTTGGGCTCTGGGGGCTGACTTGCACCCTGTTGGAGGTGATGAGTACAATATTACTAGTGCCTCTGGGTGAAGAATGAATTCATTTCTGTGCTGGCGTGCGTGAGGAGCAAAGCAATCTGCAGCCTTGCTGTGTCTGATTGGGAGCCAGGCTAGTTTTGTGGGCAGGCTGTTGAGTAGAACTTTGGTGGGATTTTGGGGATGGCTTCTGGTGGAATGTGGAGTGGGAGCAGGGGGCTAGATGTGGTCTTGTTTCCCTGTGGCTGCTGCAGGCATTTTGCTCAGAGCTAGGGGGATCTGCCAGCAGCGGTGGCCCCTGGGTGTTGTGTGCCTTGGTGATGTCCCCTCACCCCGCGGAGCTGGGATGTGCATCCTCCGTGGCCAAGCCGGCAGATGGGGCTCCTGCCCACAGCGAGCTGCTCCAGAGGAGGCTGGAGAGCCGGTCATCCCTGGGCAGGCAGTGCTGGCGGTGACCCAGGGATGCTTGCTGGCCCCAGTCCCTCCTACAGGGTTTTTGGTCCATTGCACGGTCTTTTTTTTTTTTTTTTTTTTTTTTTGGGTTGCGGGGTGGGACAGCTTTTATGCTTTCACAGGCCTTTGTAACTCACATTTGCTTTCTTCCATAATATCAAAAATATCTTGGGGTGAGGGTTGGATCTCATACATGTATGCATATGCTCGAAGAGAGGATAAAAAGGTGCTGAAGCACATGCAGCAAAGGGCAATAAGGCTTGTGAAAGTATTAGAAAACATGTCTTATGAGGAACATCTGAGGGAGCTGGGTTTCTTTAGTCTCAAGCAGAGAAGGCTGAGGGTGGCCTCATCGCTTTGTACAATTGCCTGAAAGGAGAATATAGTG
Source organism: Acropternis orthonyx (assembly GCA_035583155.1). NCBI lineage: Eukaryota > Metazoa > Chordata > Aves > Passeriformes > Rhinocryptidae > Acropternis > Acropternis orthonyx. Next base: position 118,803,761 of record JAWWEU010000081.1, on the reverse strand, counting down.
AGGTGGGGCCTGGTCTCTTCTGCTGTGCCTGCAGTGAGAGGGTCAGAGGAAATGACCCTAAGCTGAGACGGGAGATTCAGATTAGATATTAGAAGAAAATTTTTCACTGTTAAGGTGGTCAGGCATTGGAATGGGTTGATCAGGGAGGTGGTGGAGTCACCATCCCTGGATATATCTGGATGAGGTGGTGTGTGATATGGTTTAGTAGTTTAGGGGTTGCAGTGGTAGTGCTGGATTGATGATTGGACTTGATCATCTTAAAAGTCTCTTCCAATCTTGATGCTTCTATTCTAAAGCAAAGAATTGGGCTCTTGTCAGTGGTGCCCATTGCCAGGACCAGAGGCAATGGGCACAAACTAAAACACTGAATAATTTTCTGTTGTTTTGTTCCTACATTATCAAAGCATTAGTGATGCTGCCACTGCATGTGTTCTTCATGTCTGTGTCCACATTTTCCTGAAAAACAATTGCTTCTGCCCTTTCATGCTGCCCTAAATAATCTCTGTGTGCTTAAGAGCAGTAGTCCTGATCACAGCAATCAACACAGCAATGGCCTAGAATCTTAGAGAAACAGCAGCATGGGAAAGACTGCATAAGCTGAAAGATTCATTGTATGACTGCTTGTCTCCCAAAGATTTTTGCTTTGGAGTGAGAATTTCTTTATCACCTATCTCCCAGCCTAAATTTATGTGTAGGCTCTGCTTTGCTGATAACCATATTTCATCTTCTATACTTTTCTTTTAATTTCATAATTGGTACTTCCCCTGCTACTCATATGTTTGCTAAAAATGGCAACAGTTTCCCACTCTAAAGATGTAAATGGACCTTGTATTTATAAACAAAGGCAAATGTGTTACTTGATAAATCAAGATTTTTCCATTATGCACTGCACAGCCATCGTGTGTGCTACTGTTGTTCTCATGCACAGAAAACAGAACAAAACAAGAATATCACTTCATACAGACACAGTTCATCCTCCAGATCCCAATTTTTACTTGAAATGCTTAATAAGAAAATAAAAAAATAACTAAAATCATACTAAAGAAAGAAACATACAGCTTCTAAATCAATGCTTGCACAGTCTGCCCAACTATGATTCTTTGAAGTCAGTAGGGACCCAGACACACAACCCTTAGAATCATAGAATCATTTAGGTTGGAAAAGACCTTTAAAATCATCAAGTCCAACCATTGCCCTAGAACCGCCAAGTTCACCACTAAACCATGTCCTTAGGTGCCACATCCTTTAAATACCTCCAGGGATGGTGACTCCACCACTTCCCTGAGCAACCAGTGTCTGACAACAACCCTTTCAGTGAAGAATTTTTTCCTAATATCCATTCTAAACACCCCCTTATGCAACTTAAGGCCATTTCCTCTTGTTCTGTTGCTTATGAATTTGGAGAAGAGACCAAGCCCAACCTCTTCACGACCTCCTTTCAGGTAGTTATAGAGAACTATAAGGTGCCCCACAGTAAGTCTCCTTTTCTCCAAACTGAACAACTGCAGCTCCCTCAGCTACTCCTCATAAGACTCATGTTCCAAACCCTTCACCAGCTCTGTTGCCCTTCTCTGAACACACTCCACCACCTCAATGTCTTTCTTGTAGGCAGGGACCCAAAACTGGGTTTGAAGAAAAGCCTCACCAGTGCTGAGTGCAGGGGAACACTGCCTTGCTCCTGCTGACCACACTATTCTTGATCCAAACCAGGTTGCCATTGGCCTTCTTGGTCACCTGGACACCCTGCTGGCTCATGTTTGGCCAGCTGTTGATCAGCACCCCCAGATCCTTTCCCACTAGGCATCTTTCCAGCCACTGTGCCCCAAGCCTGTAGCACCACATGGGCTTGTTTTGATCCAAGCATCTTGTTTTGACCCAAGCATCTTGTTTTGACCTAGCAATTGGCCTTGTTGAATCTCATCCCACTGGCCTTGGCCCATCAATCCAGCCTGTCCAGATCCCTCTACAGAGCCTTCCTATCCTCCCAGCTTGGTGTCATCTGCAAACTGACTGAGTGTGCACTCGATCCCCTTGTCTAGACAGTTGATAAAGGTAGTAAGCAGGGCTGACCTCAGCATTGAGCCCTGGGAAACACCACTTATGACCAGCTGCTAGCTGGATGTCACTCCATTCCCCACCACTCTCTGGGCCTGGCCATCCAGCCATTTTTTTTACCCAGCAAACAGTGAACGCATCTAAGCCCTGAGCAGCCAGTTTCTTCAGAAGAAATTCTGTGAGAGACAGCATCAAAGGCTTTACTGAAGCACAGGTAGGTGACATTCACAGCCTTTCCCTCATCCACTAAGCAGGTCACCTTGTCATAGAAGGAAATCAGGTTGGTCAAGCAGACCTGCCTTTCCTAAACACATGCTGACTTGTACATGTCTAAGTAGTGTAGCAGGTCACTGATCATTTCCTCCTGGATTATGAGGGCTTAATTCTGCTCCCCATCTCTGTCTTCCAGTTCAGGGAGCTGGCTACCCATAGAACAACTGGTCTTGCTGTTAAGGACTGAGGGTAAGAAGGCATGAAATACCTCAGTCTTTTCCTCATCCTTTCTCACTGTGTTTTCCCCCACATCCAATAAAGGGGGGGGAGATTCTCCTTGGCCCTCCTTTTGTTGCTCATGAATGTTAACAAGAACCATGCATTAAACAAGAGTGCTTGTATGCATATCATTCATCCACCCATCACCATATGTGTAAGTACTTTCCTAAATACATTAAGTATTAAATTTATACTTGAGTGCATAGTTAGCATCACCAGAATTAAATTTTAAGCATTTCTCTAAGTGTTTCTAGTCACTGCCTTTAGGACAAACAAATGACAATACATATCTTGTGTGAGCATAACTGTAGAGTATTTATTAAAGTTAGTAATTGGAGTTTTTTTAGGCATTAACAAGGTAAATTTGTGCAGCCATCTTAGGATTCCAAAGATTTGGCCATGAATTTTACCTGTGTAACTTGTATTTACATATCCTGAGGCTATTTCTAACGAAGAAGTAAATCCAACATTAAACCATGTTATGTAATTCAAAACTGCATGAATTGGTCTATATGGGAATGCTGTAAAGTGTGGTCTATATTATCACAGTTATGCTGAATATGATCATTTTCAATTTGATGAAGCTTTTTGTTTGGTTTGGATTTGAGTTGTGTGTGGAGGTGAATATATTTTCTTTCACAGAGTCACAGAATGGCTGAGGTGGGAAGAAATCTCTGGATTTCATCTGATTCACCATACCCACTTTCACAGGGCCCCCTCAAGCTGGTTGCCCAAGACCATGCCCAGGTGGCTTTTGAATATCTCCAAGGATGCTGATTCCACACAAACTCCTTGGACAACCTGTGCCAGTGCTCGGTCACCTGGACAGTAAGGAAATTTTCATATGGTGGGTAGCAGACGAATTACTCTCTCTAAGTGGATCCTGTTCTGCCATTATACAGCCTTTTATTTATTTGCCCTAGTCATTTACAAACTAATTGGCAAACAGCACTTCTGATAATGCAATTATTTTTATGCTCATTGAGAGATTTAAATATGACTCCTTTGTATACAAAAATCTCTGGAAAAAAAAGCAGAAGCTCAGAGTTTCTAATGTGGCACCAGAGAGTGATAAAAGTAGCTCTGAAGCAGAAATTGTAATGATCACAAGCATGGTTCACAAACCTAAAAATACATGAGAACGATGAAAAATGTTCATGAGGAACATTTGAGTAAATCACAGACCAAGTTGAATCATTTTGTAGGACACAACTGAAGGAACAAGAGCTTGTTGATATGCCACTGGAAAAATATGTTTCAAATGTAGTCAAGTCACTGCCAATATTGTAATATTGTTGTAGCAACTGTAATTAGGACACAATAACATTTAAAAGCATCTTAAGTACTAAAAACGAGTGAAGTGTTGATGGTGCCCCTCTCCGGTCATTAGCTATGTATCAGATGCTGTTTGTAACATTTTTCATAGCTTCCAGACTGATTTACATGTGTAGGAACTTAACCCACAACATTTTAGATATCAATCATCACAGTTCTTCAAAATGTATTTTAACATCATTTGATTTCCCAGTAGAGGAACAGACACATGCAGTGTATTTATAGATCTTCCAGTGCTGTCTAGTCTGGGAAATGAACCATCTATTTTAAAAATTTATTTGGTTTGGTTATATTTCCGAACTGATGACTAAAAAATTTTAAATATCTAAATAACAATAAGCATTTTTTTTTATATTTTCCAAAAAGACCCAACCTCTCTGAAGTGTGTGGATGGATGCAAATTGATAGCATCAACAGCTGAAGAGCAAGTAAGAACAGATATGCAGATAAGAAATTAAAACTGCTCGAATTTCATTTGCATATTCACCAGAGTATGGATTTTTATCTATGATATTGAATGCAAAATTAAAACATGAGCTCACATCCTTTTCTCTAATTTATTTTCTTCTTGAATGTCCAGGCCATAGAGCCCTTACTAAGCACGGAAATGCATGGTACCTGCAGTGTGGATGGCTCTGTCAGCTTTTACAGGGTGTACTGGGTCTGGATGGTGTGGAGTTCATCATAGCAGCCCATATGATGCTGTGGTTTAAACTGGGAACCAAAACAGTGCTGATAACAAACCAATGTTTTAGCTATTGCTGAGCTGTCCTTGTACAGGGTCAAGGCTTTCTCTGTCCCTCTCTCTGCCCATGAGCAAGCACACTGCTGGTGGGCAAGATGTCTGGAGAGGACCCAGCCTGGGCAAAGACACATTCCTTACCATGTAATGTCATGCTTAGTGACAAAGCTGAAGGGGAGTCTCAAGGAAAAAAGTCAAGATCATATTTCTCATGTGAAAAGTCTAAAAAGATTGGGCATGGAGGGCTGGCAAGTATTCAATTCTCCATCACTAATAAAGGAGAAAATTTTATAGTTCTCCAGTACTTTTGATTACTCTATGTCTTTTAAGCATTTGATTAGTTAGGTTTGAATTTTCCTGATTAAAATTGCAATTAAGAGAAAATAGTAATGTAAGTCTTATAAATGTGTGCTTTCTAAAAGTAATCTTTTTGGTGGTGTTCACTATATTTAATATGCATTAAACATCCTTATCCTTTAACTGTTTCAAAGGCACCAAGAAAAGAGAAAGAACACAGCAGAATAGTTCATTTCTATATACTTTTAATTTAGTCTCCTCGCTCTTAAGATTGTTTACAAGAATAATAAAATTAACATTTCTTGGCAAAGGATGGCATTCTACTGGCTGTTTGATCCCAAGTTTTTACCATTTTTTCCCCTTTGAACTACTTTCCTGAGTATTCTGAAATGAACTCCTGGAAAATTATGAAACAATGTAGATCTATATCTGGACAAGTAGGCTATTTTTCCATGTGCTGAATTGCTAGCCACTAACAGTAAAAGGAGAGCACAGGGAACAAAATGTATTCACCAGGTTCTTTGCTAACCAAATTAAGAACTCTTTTACCTTCACATCTGTACCTAAAAGGAGCCTATAAAAAAGCTGGAGAAAGACTTTTCACAAGACTTTTCCTAGTGATAGGACAAGGGGGGATGGCCTTAAGCAGAAAGAGCACGTTTAGATTAGATATTAGAAAGAAATTCACTGTGAGGGCGGTGAGGCACTGAAACCGGTTGCCCAGAGAAGCTGTGGGTGTCCCATCCCTGGAAGTGTTCAAGACCAGTGGGTCTTTGATCAACATGGTCTAGTGGAAGATGTCCCTGGCAAGGGAGTTGGAACTAGATGATCCAACACATCAATAATTTGTGTTGTCCCTTCCAACACAAATTATTCAATGATTCAATGACTATGAGGCAAGGATCCATTCATCCCATAGCTATTATTCACCCATTACATCAACAAAATAATCAGAGCTTATCTGACAAGTTATAAAACTCCAGACTCTGCACCTACCAGCATTAGCAGACTCAGCTACTTTATAGCCATTACATGCATCTGTAACCATACCTGTCACCTGAGGTGCTTGTATATATTAATGACTTCAGTATTTCTTTCAATCCAACATCTCTTAGCTCAAGGGAAAATTGTTCAAATTTACATCACAAACCACAAAAATAACAGGGAGAGTTTAATTTGTCATGCAGTTTTAAAACACTATTCACTTTCAGACACAGCAACAGAAAACCTCCTGATGCTCAGAAAGGCACACACAAGTATCTGTATAGCTAGAAAGACAGCTCCATGCAGGAAGAAAAATCATCCTTCCAAATATAACTGCTGTAGGATTATTTCTGTTATGAATCTGAAGGGGAAGGGTCTTCCTTCTTGAGAGAACTAAACTAAACTAAACTTCTGTGTACTAGTTAGTAAAAGGGTCCTTAAGTAAAATTTCTCACTTACCTTATTCTGAACCTAGAAGTGAATGGACTTAATAGTTCACTGCTGTAATTAAGGGTTTATGTTTTTAGCTACAAGTGCTGTTGGTCTCAGCACAGAACAAGACAGATGAAAAAAGCTCAGTGTGTTTAAATAAAGGAGATTTTTACTTTTTCCTGACATATCTGCTAGTCTAACCAAGTATATTATCTTTCTCTTCAGTCATTGCTTCCATGATAGCCTTGGTAGTCATGAATGCAACAGTTTTTAAGAGTATGGCATTAGGAGGCTTTGCTCTCACTCATGTCCTCTCCTAGCTCCCAGCTGTACAAACACAGGATGTGCCTTGATTTCTTCGTGTTATTTTTCTCCTCTTTTGTCTTGCTCCACGTATCTATACCACATACAGAAACCATGATAAAAACAAAAATGTCACCTCAACACAGTCACCGTGAGATACTAATTTCTTTACTCGCTTCTAATAGGAATGACTCAGAAAGAAAAGTTTATTTTTGGAACATGTTCCATCCATTCTACTTATACTGCCAATAATGATTAGGAAAATTATTTCTATCAACAGTCTGTATTTTAAACTACATGTATCAGACAATACAATATCCTATTGCTTCTATTTTTATCTGATTTTCATAAGGACTTCTTATTTTAACTTATTTCTCATTACTTAATGTCCCTTATTTAATGTCACTCATATAGTTATTGAGGAAAAGGGAAAAGAAGTGAGTGTCATGCATAATTTACAATTTCTTTTGATTAATCATTTTCTGTTGGCAGAACTGTTAATCTTTCATGTAAAAAGCTTGGGAACATTGGGTAGTTCTACTGGACTAACACCATATAAAAGCTACTGATCAATTATTCATACACAGATTAAAGTGAATTAAAACTGTAGTCTTAGAACATCAGGAAAATATTAAATGACCAAGAATTACAAATATAGAAACGTTTAAAGAGTCCTAAAAGTCAAGTTCTCAGCTACAAGCCTACTGTTATCTTTTTGGTCCAAAGATCAAAGGAAAACTTTTTTTTTTTCCTTTTTAATATGGTCATTCATTCTTTCATGATTTCAATTAATTCTGCCAAAGATTTCAGAGAATCTTGTTCTTACTAAAGGAGGTAATTTCAAGAAATCAATTACAGAAGTAGTTCACAGGATTGATACAATTTTGTGCTGACCTCAAGCCCTGTGCAGTTCTCTCATGACTAAAAAGGCAATCTGGAGCCAAACCTTTCCTTCCCAGCTCATGATGTCTAGAATCTGTGATATTTATGTCTTCAGTTCTGGCACCAATAGGGGAAAAAAAAGAGAAATAATGAACCTAGCATTGTGGAGCAACATCATCCTGTAATGGGAGTTCCAAAGAGCTGTCAAAGAGTCCAGTTAAGCCTTTCTCAAGAAGTTTTGGCACTCACCTTCATAAGGTCAAGGATATCATTCAGAAAATCCAGATAGTGCACAGCCAGTCTCACCTGACACCTTGTTTTGCACCACGAGTTGTTGATCTGTTATGATCCCAGTAAGAAAGCACTTGGACTCTGTAAGGTATCATCTAAAATTCTACTTATTAGGAATGACACTATAATGAGGAAAAAATAAAAGCAATTTTATGTCCTGTTAGCTGCTGGGGAGTCTGAGTGGTGCAGCATTGAATGACCGTCTGATGCACATGTAACACTTTATGCAGACAACATCCATAGAATTTTTGTAATTTGAGCTATTACGGGATTTTATACAAGAAAACAGCTCTATTCATCATTTCTACTATCAAACAGTAAGTATGTTCACATGAGAACTTCTTGCTGTGCTTCCAGATAAAGGCAAGGCCACGCAGGTGGTGTAATCGCTGGTACCCGGTGGGAGTTGCTCTTCTTGCACAGGGAGCAGGCTGAGTTGTGCACAAACCAAGGGATGCAGGCAGCACAGCACCAGCCTGAAGGCAAAGCTGCATGTGCACAGCCCAGTCCTGAGCCTGCTCAGGTTGACCGTTTTGTGGATCACTAACTTCTCAGTGTAAGATGGTTTTCCAGTCAGAATCACTACACATATCCTTCAGCCTGTTTCCCTTAGAATATTTGCGTGGCTGATGCCGTATTTTTTACAGAGGGACACTGAAAGGCATTTACATTTCTCCCCAGAAGTTTAATGTACCCATCCTGAAAGCTTCCTCTCTCAATAGCTGCTCTGCTGCAGAGAGAGCACAGGTCTCCTTATGGAGCTCACATACAGCTACCAAAAATCCTGCTTCCACCATCCCTTCTTCTTTCCTGTACCATTAAATACATAATGCAGAAATTAGCATTGTCAGTTTAATTGCACAAGCATACAGCTAATTTTCCCCCACATACTCGTTCAGTTGCACTCAATGCTTACACTTCCTGTGGCTTTTTACCAATTTTTAACCTTTTCATTCACTCCTTTCTCAAACAAAACATGTTCCTCATTTCTAACAGTCAGTTCTACTTGTTATTCACCTGTGTTCATCCTAGCTATGCAGAAACAGTTTGCATCCATGCACACTTCACTCCCTCATCTGAATACCCATCCTTCTTCCCTTTTATGTGCAAGACAAAAGAGAGAGAAGGAATATGAGATTGTATAAATATGTGTGTATATGTATGTCTCTGTCTGTGCATTGGTGTGTATTTATCCACAAGCACACACACATATACACACATGCAGTTAGGTAGGTCCTGGAGTAGAGCAGGATGCAAGCAAGCTCAGTGGGACACAAACCCATATCCCTGCAGGAAGTGAAAGAAACAGAGTTCTTTCTCCACCTGCAAGCTGCAACATGTAGGATCTTTATTACTGCTGCCCTCAGGGCTGAGTAGAGCTCAAATCCAAGGATAAATTATACCTTCTAGCAGCATAGCTGACCTCTGAAAATAAGGAAGGCTGAAGTCCTGCACCCAGAACTCCCTGCACCTGTCCACCAGAGAGGATGAATTCAATATTCTGCTTGTACAACTCACTGTTTTCTATACTTACATCCATACTGTGGTGCACCAGAAGTAGACATAGAGAATGAACACTGCTTACCCCTAATGCAGAGCACATACAAACACAACTGGGGCCACACTGCAGCTTGCTCTACCCTGGACACATAATTCAGTCACCGTGCCTGTTGTGGCATTTGCAGACAGGAGCCCAGCACACAGGTAAAACTGGCCACTGCACAGGGCAGCCAGATCTTGGTCAGCACACAGACACAAGTTTTCAGAAGGGCTAAGGTTAGGAACCACTGGTAAGCATCTAAAGAAACGTTTCCATACCTATTCCCTCTGAAGGGAAACTTCAAGTGTGACAAATGAGGTGTGGCATCTTCTACCATGGGAAAAAAAAGTGATGGGGTCACACAGAAATAGCTGCTATGTCTGTGAAATACTTAAAGGACCACTTGCCACTTCGATTTAAATCTTTAATTTAATTAATTCACTTGCTAAGTAATATTCAGAACATCAACTTCTATTAGGAAAGAAAAATTTCATTCCATTAATACTCAAAACAATTCAATCACAAAGATATGCTGAATTTTTATCCTATATCAAGTGCACCCTTTTCATCACCACCACATGCACAGCCAATGTACCATTGTCACAAGCACAGGTGATTTATCACTAATTAATGAAATACTGCAATCAGAAACATAGCACAGCAAGTCTTTGGGTCTAAATGAGAAATTCTAATCAGATTTACATAGTTCAGTTGTTCCAGTTACTGCAATGATCTGTGAATTCATGGGGGTTTTTTAATAGGATAAGACTATCTGACTGTCAAAAATGCTGCTCCCCAAGAACAAAACTGTACTTACTGTAGACACTTATCTATTGCCTAATTCTATCTCAAGCCTTGAAGCTGCTGTTGGGTTTGTTGTGATAATTAATTATCTCTAAATTTCACAGTTTTTAATTCACTATATTCGTTCGGGGTTTACTTCATTATGGCCACAGCACCTTTAGTATCATGATTACTTTCTAAATCCAGTTTACTTCCACTTTTCAATAATTATACGAACTTGTAGTTGTGAAAACAGAAACCAAGTATACCAACAGATTCCAATGTCAGAAGACAAAGTTCACCTAAAATTACATGAAATATAATAATTTTTCAGGCTTGACTCCAGATTTTTTTTGGTTTTTTTAATACTGTAAGTGAACGATGTTGGGAACCAACCTCCTTATTCTGATTGTTTGGGTGCTGTTTGCAGAAAGCCGCAGTAAAATGCACCCGCATTACTCTTGCTGTATACTGCCCTCTCGTGGATTTCTCAGAAAAGAAATCCTAAAACGAATCAAACAGAATATACACACCCCAAGGAGATTGTTTCCCCGAGCCATGCAAAGCCTCTGTACATGATTAACTTCGGTCTCAGAACTGGGTCCACAGGAATTCACACCCAGGCATATACATAAGCATTTACAGAACTGATCTCTAATTAATCAGGGATAAATATATTAACAACACTTTGCATTCACATTACAGCTCTTCATGCCTTCAGGGAATACCTATTCATGTTTTTTACATCTAAGTATCTCCTAGATTTGAACTTAATAATTTTAGCTACAAAACTTTCTTTTTGTATACATTATAATTGAAAAACACTTTAATTAATTAAAGCCTTAAGCTACTTCAGAATCAAGCCAAGTATTTTAAAATGAAACCAAAGTCTACAGCATTTTTAATAGGCATTTACAAGTAATGTAAATAATTTAGAACTCATGTAAATTCATGATATACATATTTTTAGGCCAAGACTGGTAAAACATCCAAATTTTGACTACCAGAAGGAACATTTTATGCAAGCTGCAGACAAGAGAGACACTTCAATACAGCTGGCACACTGAGTATAGCAGATCTCCAAGTATTCTCAAAAAAATCCTATGAGCATCAACACTGTTGTTTGCTCCATGTGAAAATACGAGTTCCTCTGCAATTCAGTCTGCTCCTGAAGTTCACAAATTCCTGGATTTTTTTTTTTTATCTTTAAAGCTGGATAAATAATTTATCTCTGAATATAGTATAGTTTGCTGAATTTTTTAAAGGCAAAATTGAACTTACTAAAAGGCCTGACATAGGAAGGGTGCTTTGGTCTGTACAGTGTATGGCTAAAAGTCTATCGATAACCTCATTCTGCTCAGTCCAGAAAGCCACATCCTCCTCCACCTTCTTCCCCAACTAATTCATTTGCAAGTAATCTTGAGAGTCATAAGAAAAAAAGACCAAAAACTCTCAATTAGCAAGGTTTACTAAAGTGTAGTGAAGCAGGGTCTGCCACTGATCAAGGAGCATTACACATGGATTGTTTCCATCATATTTTAAATCAAGACTTCAGAACAGGGTAAATTATTCTTTATTTCTTCTTTATCAAAAAAGTGTCCTCACACAATCCTTTCATAAAAAGCAAATGGACATTTCAAAGGATCCTGATAGTCTAGGATTTTAATCCATGTAGTCAACTCTTGTCACTCAAATCAAGGGATCTTGGCTAATAACTTTGAAGGTAAATAAAAGCATTGGAGATGAACAGTTACAGTGCATGACTGCCTCCAGACATAATGAGGAGTAACACAGTTCTGACTTCAGTGAAGATTCAGCCCACAATCTGAATTCATTGCCAACAGCTAGGGGCGGATCAAGGATACAGATTTCCCCATGCCAGCACCATATCTTTCCTACAGTGCTGGAGGAGTCTCCACCAGAGCCCTTCTGCTACTCAGCTGAGTCTGTGCTCATTTCTTCTGACTCCCAGGAACCAGAATATGAAGTGCTTTTCCATTGCTTCATTCAGGATTGTGGCATCGCCCATTTCTAAATACACACTGGGGAACAGATGGATAGGATGACAAATCTTGTGCGTCTGTGCAATATAATTCCTTACAGAGCATGCTGCCAGATTTTAGTATTTCTAATTTATAAGAATGCTTTTATACCTTTTATCAGCATCAGATACTGGAGTTAACTTTCAGAAGCAGCTAGAAGTAAATAGCTATAGATTTTAGAATGGACAGAAGAGGACTGCACTTCAGGGAATTTCAAATTCAATAGAAGTCTGTTTGAGCTTTCAGTTCTTTTATCTGGACATCTTTTAGAGCCAACTAGGAAGGCTACAGAATGAGCACAGGAAAGTTTTCTCTCTCTGGTCATCCAATCAAATTGAGTTGGTCAGCTTTAGAAAGGAAAGCGTTCTTCTATTTCCCTTTGAGACTCTTACTCGTGCATTGATGTGATGTTCTGGTTTGTGCCTGTTCTCTGCTATTCTATTCACACAAGAGGTCCCAGGCTCAAGAATACTGGTGGTTTTGTTTGATCTCTCCAGCAGTAGTGAAATCAGAGCAAAAGCAGGATTCAGCAGAAGAAAGGGTCCTTAAAGAGCCTTAGAGACTTGTGGATTCCAGGGATTTCCATGGCAGTAACAGAAAACAAGATCGGCCTTATTCAATTTCCTTTTGTAGTGCATTGCTCAGTTCCTATGGTAGATGGCACTAACAGCACCTATTATCAAGTTTACCACTTTTCACCCAAAATGTTGAGTTTACTTGTTTATAGCTTTGCCAAGTACCGGTATTTTGCCCTTCAAATTTGTTTCCAGGCCAAGTATCATGTCAGCTTGAAATCTGAAGAGGGACAAGAGAAGGAAAGGAAAATATTTCAATAAAAATAATTCAGCTGTGTAGTCAGAATTGGCTGAGACTGGGTTTGCTTGTGTTAAATAAAATACATATAACCTTGCTTTGTTAAAAATGTTAGTCATTTTTTCTTTGAAGTAGAGACTTGAATTTCAGATGGGTAAGAATGCAAAAGGGGGAGTGCCAGCCACTGTATCAAAAATGTGGCTTTTTCATCCTTTTGAAAAATCCACACAAATTTGTGTAGGTTCTAAGCTCATGAAGAACTACAGTATGACAATCCTGAGCAAAGATTGAGATCCTATTTTTTACACAAACATGTTTTAACCCCATTTAGGCAAAAGCATTTTTGGAATGGCAGCAGCTGGCTGCTCAGTGCTGTATTTGGTCTCAGTTCAGGTGTACGCAGAGAGGTTGAGATGCCTATTGCCTGTGTGTGTTCAAGAGTACCCATCCTGGAATCATTTTCTGTAGGCAAGGAACACACACACACAGAGCTGGAACAGCATCCATACAGGCTCTCAGTGAAGTCTTCAAGGAGCTGCCTGAGAATGGGAGGAAACACAAAGAGAAGTGCAAAAAGAATATGAGAATATGGGATGACATATCTGTAGGCAAGAAAAGAAACTTGAATTCTGAGACCCATAGGAATCTGAAAGTGAGATTCAAACAAGCACAGGTGCTAAGTAGAGCAGAACATATCCAGATCTCAGGGAATTCAGGCAGCTGCCATTCAGCATTAGAGGGATAGAAAACACCATTTAGTCATCAAATTGTTTGCTGTTTTAGTAGAACACTGAACAAACAATAGCTTTTTCACCCTGTCTTGATACATAGACAATGTCATCTTCATCTTTCTTCACTAGTATCCTGTCAATGATTAGCTAACACCTTCTTCACAGTCAGGAAACTTTTCCTGGGAAGGAAAGCAAGGATAGGCAAGGTGCACCCATGTCAAGCCTGTAGGCAAACATCAGAAGACAGTACTATTAAGAAGAAAACCAGAATCTGTCATACTATTGAGATGTGTAAGAGCTCAAAGGACAATTTCGTTACTTCTGGTAAGCTTAACATGGCATCAAGGTGAGGTGCCATGGTTGGAAGTAGTAACCCTTGTCATTTCAGTTACACAGGTGGAAAACTTCAGCCCTTCTTTCCAAGTATGTGCTACTTATTAATGTTGCTCACACCAATTTTAAGAAAGTTCTTCTTGGAAGCTGCTTTTCAAAAACTGTAGTCACTAGTACTGGTGAACTAATACTTAATTTTTTACAAGAAAATCAGGAACGTCTTCTGAGGAGGTTAAATTAGTCAAATAATCATGTAAATCTAACACATTCTTTATTTCAGTTAAAAAAATATGTATCATTTTAAGTCCTGCTGGAATATAAAAATTAATGGATCTCCACTTTTTGAAGAGCTCTTAATCTTCAGTTGTAAACATAAGTAAGCTCTGATTGTCCAGCAATACTGCTCAGAGCAATGAGATCCTGCAGTGTTGCAAGGAAACATGAAGTCCCACTGGGGTGAAAATATGGCAGGATAAAAATAACTGCACAAGTGCCAGTAAATCAGCACCTCTAAATGATAATCTGAGAAGTGAAGTGTATTGAAAGGGATATTTCACAAAAGTGATGGAATAGTGATCAGAATAGCGTATGATGTTCCCAGTTTTGAGAAAAGCAGTCCGTGACAAAAATCTTGAGAGTGCTTTGTACAGATAAGAGCTCCAAGCAATTTGGAAAGTGACAACCAAAATATGGACGAGTGACTAAGCTATTTTCTGTGAAGAGAAACAAAAAAATGCATAAGAGAAATTAGGTCTACAGATTTACTGAGGCTCTCTGCATTGCTGATCCTCTGTTTCTTGTAATAGACAGCTCTTTTCTGCCCTGCAATGCTAACTGAAAAGTTATTTAGCAGCATTGTTAAATCAGCATATCATTCTGATGGCTTTTGAAAGCCAGGTAAATCATCTAAGTAAACTGCTGACAGGTTCACAGACTCACAGGACAGCCGAGGTTGAAAGAACCTCCCGAGGACATCACATCCAACCCCTGCTGCTCAGTCAGGGTCACCTAGAGCCCAGGATCATGTTCAGGCATCTTTTGAGTATCTCCAAGGATGGGGACCCACAAACTCCCTGGGCAACCTGTGCCAGCCCTTGGTCACCCTCAGAATGAAAAAGTGTTTCCTGGGGTTCAGAGGGAACATTCTGTGTTTCAATTTGTGCCCACTGCCTGGCACTGGGCACCACTGAACTCTGGGTTCTGTCCTCATTATACCCTCTTTTCAGGTATTCTAATAAATTGATGAGTTTTCTCCTGAGCCTGCTCTTCTCCAGGCTGAACATTTGCAGCTCTCTCAGCCCCTCCTCAGAGGAGAGATGCTGCAGTTCCTTCATCATGTTTGTGGTCGGTGGCTGTACTCTCCCCAATACATCCGTGTCTCTCTTTATTTCTCTGGAGCCCAGAAATGGAACCAGGCCTCACCAGCTGCAGGCCAACTCCTTATCTCTTGTCCCAAGAGAGCCCTGTATCTCCCTGACTGCCGCTATGGGTTTGCTGTGAAGCAGGTCTTCACCTGCGCCTTTGCCCAGCCATGTTTTTTGTTATTCATCCAAACCTAATTCAGCCATGCTGGTCTGCTCCCCCAAAGGACTAATGCAAATGACAGCTACCACACACAAGTATCACAAAAGCACAGAATAACTGAGGTTCCTGAGTACAAGACTTTAGGTTTCTTCCTAGTGCTGATAATTTATTTATAAACCTTGGCAAAAACGGGAGGGGGAGGGAGGAGGGAATAGCAAAGAAACAATGTAAAATTGTAACTTTGTAGTTCAGCTTCAGTTGAGAGAGAGAAAAAAATGTACTAGCTAATATTTATGTTCATTTAACATTTGGAGCAGGGTGCGCAAGTATAATATAATGAGATAGAGAAATTCAAATTACAAAACAGCGTGATGTACATTTTACACATATTCTGTGGCGATTTAGATCCTATACAACCAGAGTTATCAGTGACTCAGCACACAGCTTGAATTAAAAAGAGGACTTTGCCCAAAACAGGTATTTCCTACAAGGATCACTGTAGTTGAGTACATGGCCCAGCTTTTATTGTATACTCCAGGCACTTAGGGATACAAGGTCAGTGACTTGGCTACACTGCCAGAAGCCTCCTATGTGACAAGTCACCTTTTTTCCAGATGGTTATGAAACAAGATCATTGACACTCTGTCAGAAATGTGGAGCTTTTTTTTTCCTCTCTCTTCATCTTTAGTCAAGTTAGAGCTACAGAAAAGCATGTGAATGACAGCTCTGGTGACTGTATTCTTTTGTAAAATCACAGTTTGAGCAGAACTGGCACCAACTTCCCAACAATGTCTTATCAAGTTCCATCAGCCCTGGCCCCCAGTGACCTCTTCCAGCAGTGAGCTTTGTTTAAACCCGGTTTAGGCAGAGGCTTAGGTAGTAGCCAAGACTTGCAATGCTGACAGCTCTGTTGATGTGGCCAGCTGAACCAAGACTGCCACCACATTTCACACAGTTCTCCAAACAGTAGACAGGTGGTAATTGTTGGTCATTATCTGTACAGCAATGGAATGTGTTCCTAACTGATTTTTATGTCCACAATGACTGTTATTTGCATCTATATTAGTATCTTTTTTAAGGCAGCTCAGGAAACTATTCCTAGCAAGGTATCAGTAGGTAAATTGTTCCATAAATTAATTAAAACTCTGCAAACTGCAGGAAGAAGTCCAAAGGGATTGCCTAAAATCTAAAATTATCCTGTGAAGACTGTTGTCTCCAAGCTCCCTCATTTTTTGCAGCAAAAGAGTGGGCACAGTCTCCTGCATCTCCTTCTAGAAGAGTCCCAGTGGAAGCCTAGGGTTAATTGTTTTGTGAGGCTTAAGTTTACAGGATATAAAAGGCCCTTTTGTGAAGCACTTTGTGCTGTAAGAAGAAGAACAGGAGCTTTGTGGGATGTTTTTGTTTGGGTTTTACGTTATTTCTGACTGCTCAAAAATATTCCTTAATTCTGCAGATCCATAAAATTTAATTCTCAATGAATAACAATGTCAATTTTCTTATAGGAGAAGTTTGTGAGGGAAGTTGTCCATTTTTATTGGATGTACCTCAGGGTATGATGTCTTTGTGACTTCCTCTGTGATTTTGTTATTTCCCTGAGCCTACCTGGCAACAGCTGCTTTATCAGCCTTATAGCCCATCACATCTGCAGAGAAATGCAACAAGAGCTAGAGAAAACAATAACACCTATTTTGACATGATTACCATATTTTTAAAAAATTTAAAGGTCAGATGTCTAGTTCTGGGCCTATGAGGCATCTAACTAGATGAATCTAAGTCTTGGGTGGGGAACAAGGGAAAGGAGGAAAGAAAAGCACTGCCTATCTGCACCCATTAATCTCAGAATTATACTGTAGGCACTGCTGGGATCCCCCTGTTGCAGACACTCATATTCAGGTGCTTTTGCCTTGTAAGAAACAAGCTTACTTGTTTATGCTATTCTACTGTCACTTAGTCACAATAAACCTCCTATTAAGTTGCATAGCTTATTACATTACAATATTTTGACTCAAGTAGTATAACAAAATACTACCAATAGAGCTAGTACTCCTAGACTTACTCCTATTCCATATATTTTGAGGAGGAAAATAATTTAGAAATTGTCAGTTTGAGATTGTGCATGTAAAGAAACATTATGGTCTATAAAAAGCTCAGTAATAAAAAGTTATACACTACTAAAGTGAAATATTTTCTTTAAACCACTCAGTGGCTATTTCATAATTAGATGCATATATTATTCATAGGGTTGTGGTAAATACCTGACATACATTCCCCAAACCTTACAATATTTTTTTAATATCACAAAACTTTATTTTTCTAGTGGAAGTGGTTATAGGTAAAGAAATTAACACAAAATGGGTATGCTGATTTTGAAACACAAGCAATCCTGATAGATAAGTGACATAGCTAGATGTAAATACTTATAATAATGTGGCTAATCATTGGTTAAAAGGTAGTAGGCCAGATCCCGGTCCCACATGTACTATCCACAGGACTATACAAGCCTTAATGGTGTTCTAGCACACCCTGATGCTCCAAAACATGCATACAGATCCTAAGGCACCTTAAATGCTTAAACTTGATGTGAGAGAGAATCAAAATAGCTCTTACTGCAAAGTAAACAGTGAAATATTTGTATCTATGCATCATGTATTAGTCCTACACGGAATGTAAGAATTTTTAGATGTGTTCTAAGTGATTTTATGATAATGGAAGAGGTATTTGCATGAACAGTTACATTCAGAGGATTGTCTTAAAATATTTTCATGATGTTTAGAGTTTTTAATTTTTTTCCATATATGTCAGAGTTAAGATATACTGCAGTTGTTGAGCAGCTGGAATGACAGCCCATTATACTTTACAGAGTTAGAAACAAGTTTAGTTGGTTTCATTTAAGAGGTAATCTTGGCCTTCATATAGAATTTGTTATAATTCACTGCAAGCAGCCTAAGAGATTTTTCTGTTATTTTAATCACCACAAGTTCATTCAAAGTCTTCTTTCAAATCCAATTAATAATTCTATCTGGTAATATTCCATGCATATAATTTAAACTTCCTAGACAATTGGCTAGCTACTGGGGAACGGAAATTTGTAATGCCATTGCAGCATTCTCTACACCCATAACAATGTAAAGCAAATGGCACACCTTTGACAACTTTTACTCATTTGGGTTCCTGCTTCTCTTACTCAGGCAATAAGTGGATTCCTAGGATCTCTTATACATTGATTGTTTAATTTTTTTCTTTCTGACAAGCTTTCAGCATGTGATAACATCTGCATGTTTGTTAGCTTGTTCTCTTTGTCAGACCCTTTGAACTGATTAAACAGCTTAGCAAACTGATTTTTCATCATGTTCAAAGCTGAAACCGGCTCCATCACTTTCAGCCAAAGAAGATAAGATTGCAAAAGTGCCAACACATCAATGACCCCTAAAGAATCTCTACTATTTCTGCTTTCTCTGTATTACATTCCTCTGCAACCCCCTTAACTTAAGTGGTAATGCCATCTCTACTTAAAAAAAAAAAAAAGTAACCAATTATAGAGTAAAGTGGGGCTGAGAAACACTGTGGTGTTTCAAGCAACTGGTAGGTCTTGTTCAGATATCATTGATATTTCTCAAGTTAGAATTTCAAGGTTCACAGTTCTGTAGAAGTCCCACCCAAGTAACCCAAATAGCCTGTTTAGAGCCTATGTATTTACATTACATGATGTTTCCCATAAAAAGATAAACCAAAGATACAGGGATTAATGCAACCACTCTGGCAAAGCTTTTCAAGAAGCTAGCAGAAAGTAATTTGACAGATATCCATGATGCATAAAAGCAGCATGATGCTGTTGCCTCCTCAGCGTATCATCTTAGATTCCTACAGCAGCTGACAGTGTGGTCTCCAATGCAATTTTGATGTTTTGTTTCCTTTGGTTTTTGAGGATTTTCTTTCAAGTGTCACAGGACTTCTACATACTCTTGATTAAAAAATGATTGCCAGAACTAGAGACAATTACTGCAATTCCAGAACTTTTTACCAACTCATTTCTCATGTGCTAAAATGTGAATGTAGCAAATAAATCGCATGTTTACATTACAGAACTGAAACAAGTCTTCTTAAAATTAACAAGGGACTTATTTATATATATAGGCTAAATGAGGTGTTAAGTAGTCTCATTTGCCATCATTTTAATTGCAGGGAAATAGATTTATCTGCAGGTGCTTGGAAATTAACCAAAGATTTAGTGGTGCCTCATCAAAAGCTCACTATGCCTCTTTCGTGGAATTTATCCAAGAGACATATCCTGTCTCTGAATGCCAGACACTATCTATATAACTAATAGGTCACTGTGCATTTAAGTTAACAAATTGGACAGAAGACACGAAAAAAGTATCGGTCTGCCTGCTGCTGGACCAAGGGAATGTACCAAGGGAGGGCTCATCCTACCTTCATTTTCAGTGGACTTTGTGATTTTGAACACACATGTGTTTATTCATTCGCAGCTCAGTTCAAAGAACAGCTGTGTGACAAGTAGAGAAAAAAGAGCAGTTAAAAGAGTCACAGGCTAGAAATACCACTCAGCAGTGATTTTGTTTTTCCTACATTGTTGTTCCCAGTCAGTCTTCAGACAGTCTTGAAAAACGAGATGAACATGAAATACATTGTCCAGCTGCAGTCTGGAAAAGACTCTGTGGCATAGTCTAGACACAAACCTCTTCCAGTTTCTTCTTGCTAAAGGGAAAGGAAACATTTTTGGGTAATCTTCGCGTATTATACTTGCCTTCCCACCATGAGTGTTGGGAAGATTGGTGGCTCTATTAATTCTCTAATTTCCTTCTCACAAAGCTTGCTTGACACAAAAGCACATTGACATCTGACTCATCAGAGGAGTCTTACTGACTGGCATAAGTGTTAAAATGTAGTCTTAATATAGATATGTCAGTTTGTATGTATAGACCTGCGAAGTTCAAATGGAGATAAACACACACATATTTTTATCACGCTAACATGCTAAACATGACGAAAAAGTAACTCCAGCATATTTTATAGTTTCTACAATCTACGGTTTAAACTTGCCGCAGGTCGGGTTAACTGTAGGAAGTGCAAATGTGTTATTTCTGACACTAGATGGCAGGAGATTGAAGTAAATTGTTTCAGTGGCTCAGAACAGCCTTCTCAATAAATCAGTTTAAAAAACAAATGCCTGCCAATTTGTAAATCTGGTGATAAAATCAAATTGAAAGATATACTGAGGAGTCTGAAATAAAGCAGAAGAGATATTTATGTTTCTAAAGCTAAAATGTTTCTCAAAGAGACTTCTAATACACGTGTAATCTCAGTAATTATATAGAGTTCACAATGGGTTAAAAAATGGTAGAACTGATACTACAAATTTCTAACTACAGTGAAGTTCTTCCAGATGTGGCTATAAGCTATTTTGTATTTAGAAACTAAATGACATGTAAGAAAATCATGAAGCTTCAAACCTCAGAGTTCATGTTTGTTAGAGATCAAGACAAAATCTAATAGCAGACTTTTCCACACCAGGTAAAGGTTTTTTGTATCTTCTACTAAAGTGTTACCTGGTACAGCTAAAGGGAATAAACTGGACTAGAGGGACTGAGGTTTTGATAGTCACTTTAGACAGGTTCATACACACCCTTTGCTCCCCTCTAAAATTTATTCATCACCTCTTACTTCCATTAGTTTTGTACAGGAATTTTTGGTGTTATCAGTGCAAATGGGCCACTTAATGCAATTCCTACAAGTATCTCTTGTGATTTATCCTATAGCATCATGTTTTCTGAGAGAGATAGAGGTACCACAATAGCCTTCCTACAGAGCTGATTGGTTACTCAGGCTGTGGGGAGCCACTCACCCCTTACAGCAGCTCTTCTTTTAGAACTGGACTTGCAAATAGGCAGTGCCTCCTCCATCTCTTCAAGTCCGTGAGTCTGATGAGCTTCAGAAAACTGGAAAATGAAAAATATCAGGTATGTCTTATGAGTAGGGTGTCTTTTTTATGGGTTTAATTTAAAATAAATAAAAAAAAAAAATACAAGAGTAGTTCTGTTAACTTTCCTGATTTTCTAGAGGTGTTGCTGTGACCTACAAGCAAACCTCAGGACAAGCAGGAGAGGTGCATATCCACACATGTTTAGCATGAAAGAAATTATAAAGAACGGAATATGACATTTTTACTGAGAAGTTTCAGTGGTCAAATCAAGTAGTTCCTGGCCAACTGCCAAAAAAAGATCCTCAAGCTTTGTCTGCAATTTCCTGTCTCATGTCACAAGTGATCTGCACTAGCTAGACAGACAGAGTTTGCCCCTACAGGTACATGGAGCATAGTGAGCTGTGGTCATATATTGTCATTCTGATTCTTTGAACTTTGAGTGTCAATGAATGCTTGGATGTATACAAGACTCCAAAAGACAGTCTAACTTTTACATTCATTAAGTGTTTTTTCAGTCTGTTTCTTTATCAGAAGTATTTTTTAGAGCAGTTCCTAGCTACATCCATCACACAGGGCTGTTGTTAAGATAATACAGAACCAGTAAGAATAGATGGCACTTTTCACAATTCATTAAGTGCTCTTTGAAAATGGTGAGTATCATTATACCTCTTTTCTAGACAGGGAAACTTAAGCTGAGGAAGACGATGTAATTTGTGCAGGATCATCATCAGGTTAGC
Source organism: Acropternis orthonyx (assembly GCA_035583155.1). Lineage (NCBI taxonomy): Eukaryota > Metazoa > Chordata > Aves > Passeriformes > Rhinocryptidae > Acropternis > Acropternis orthonyx. The sequence goes on along the minus strand of JAWWEU010000081.1, from coordinate 118,781,504 downwards.
AGCAAGGTAAGTCAAAAAGTTAATCTCTCAGACTCCTGGCTCCAGATTCTAGCCACTGTCTCCCAACAGCAAGGTAAATACCCACAAAAAGATTCTGGCATCTTTTGTCATCTAGTAATTTTTCTTTCATATTTTTATTTTTGTGTGTAATGAGTGATAATAGCAACCTTCTGGTATCTGAAGGGGGCCTACAGGGAAGCCAGAGAGGGCCTCTTCATCAGGAACTGTACTGACAGGACAAGAAATAATGGATACAAATTGAAGGAGGGGAAATTTAGGTTGGATATTCAGAAGAAATTTTTTACTGTGAAGGTGGTTAGACGAGTTGCCCAGGGAGGTTGCGGATAACCCAACTCTGAGGGTGTTCAAAGAAATGGATAAGGCCTTGAGCAACCTGGTCTACTGGAAGGTGTCCCTGCCCAAGGCAGAGATGGTTGGGACTAGATGATCTTTAAGGTCCATTCCAACACCTTAACATTCTATGATTCTGTGATTGGGAGTTCAACTACCCCCAGTAGTGGGAACTGGGCCAGTCCCAATCTCCTACTAAACCACTTCAGTTTATTGTCCCTTCCACATTTATTGTGGATCATAGCAAATAGAGAATACTTGTCTTGGATGTTATAAGTTATCCATTTACAAATACGAAAAGCAGACCATACTGAAATTAAACCACCCAAAATATTCTCTGTAACTCACTGCTCCTGTATTTTTTGCACTGGTTCAATTTAGTTTGTGTAAATGCTTTCCAGTAGTGACTTCTACATTTACTACCAAGTCACAAATGAAAGTCCTAGGTCAGACCTAATACTTATATCTATGGAGCCTTGCTTAGATGGTTCCTGTTAGTTACCACTTCCTAATAATGACCACTTCCTTTGTTTACCTATTAGCTAGTTTCTTAAGCTTTGAATTTGCACTTTACTGGTATTGCTCACAACTATTCTTGATACTGTTCAGAACATTGGGCAATATGAAATCATGTGTTGTACCTCTAAAACGTTAGAATATATTGCACCTATATGGCAATCCACCCAGCTCCCAAAGGGGTAGCTTATACTTTGTGAACAAATGTCAAATGCATGTGATTTAAATATTTTGACATATCTTTTTTCACCATCCATACTGATTAGCATTACTTTTACTCCAATCCTCAGATGCTTTTTCTAGTTGCACCCTGCATAAACCACTCCTCTGTCTTCCCTAGGACTTGTGTCAGACCAACAATCTTACCTGGTTCAGCCACTCTACATGATATGGAACAGTATTTCACTTTTCCAGAAACTTTTCAGAAGCCCATTATTTATCTAAAATCACAAAAGGTTAGGATACAGCTTCTCTGGCCATGATGATCCATATTTTCTTTATCCCCTGTTAGAGATAGATAGATAGATAGATAGATAGATAGATAGATAGATAGATAGATAGATAGATAGATAGATAGATAGATAGAAAGAAAGAAAGAATTCCTCCTTGATGACTGCTGAACTGATTCATGATTCTCCTGTGGTATAAGGTTATAATGTTGATTCTTTCTTCTTTCCAAATGCAGAACAGATTTTGCTATTGAACACTTGTGATAATTCTGCATTATTGTTGACAATTTACCCATCAAGCAATGCCTCTTTGCCACAGCTGGACTTGCACTGTACTCAATGTATTTAAATCCTTTTTTTCTTAGTCTTGCCAGTCATGAATTTCTCCTGATCGTTTTAGATCCTCTTATAACTCAGAATGTATGAACTTTAGACTACATATATCTACTGCTCTATATTTCTCCTTTTTTCTTGTTACATATGCTTTTTTCCCTTTTAATTGCAGGACCTGTTTCACTACTGAACCAGGATGAACTTTTAGGCAGTGCTGTCCTATTTCCTGGGAAATAGAAATTGCTGAACTGTGTCTTCAGGCAATAAAATTAATTCTTCTCAAAGGTCATTAAATTTAATACCATTTTTATTTCCTTTTACTAGAGAGTTGTTTAGGAAATAACATGTATTTGTCATTTAGCCTTTAACAAATCCCAGTCACTTCCTGGGCTTTATTAATATGTTGACCCACAAGTATTCAAGATCCTGTGATCCTTTCTTAATCAGCTTTCAAACAGGTAATGTGAAAGACTTTATTGTTATATGCTTTTTAGTCTCTCCACCTCACTACATGGGTTAAAAGTAGTTTCTGTACAGTAGAGTAACCAGTCTTTTTGAGGCATTACAAAGGAAGACTCTATTATGACATCAATCATCTGTATTTCTGGCAGGTAACTGAGAATACTGACAGAATGTGCAACTGCCTCTAAACCACCTGATGGCATTTTGAACACCAAAGATGTGTGGAACGGAAGGAAACATCATGGCACTTATCTTCCTCTGGAGGGTAGGAATATACTCCAGCAGTGGGATGGTACAACCTTCAGATAGTTTTGTGGAAATTTCCTCATGAGTATTGACCTTCCTAGCTGCTAGAGAAAGCTCTAGATTATCAGTCTGAATCCTTGGATTTAATCCAGGAGAACTGTCTCTGAGCTAAGAGATTTATTGCCATGGAAACAGTTTCCATGGTGCATGGATAGTCTAATTCTGACTATCAAATATATCAACCAATTTGACAAAATTTGACCAGAGTACATACAGATTTACTTTATATTTTCTTGGAAACAACAATATTCTCAGATGCAGTCCCTTGTTTATACACAGAGATAGCTGTGTCACAAAAAGCAAAATGGCATTCCACCAAAATACTTCTATATTAATGATGACATTACTTGTATAAACTATCTTTTACAGTTCACATGGGTCTTCACAACTAAGATTTATGCTAATAGAGGGCAGCAAACTGTAATTAATTTCCAGAGAAAAGGTCCCACAGCTCTTATTTGGTGTCTCAGAATAAGGAGAGTTTTCACTCTGTGGAGCCTGGATTCAAAAATGTTCATTGCTTGTCTGGTGTGTCAGGCACATGTTGTGAACAGGAAAGCAGGACATTAGCTGGGCTGGAAAAACAAACAAACAAACACAGTTTAGCAAGATAGTTGAATTGATAATTGAAAAATTGAACTGATAATGACTATGGATTGAGTGTTTTTACCTGGAGAACTTATCTACTATACTTAAGCTTCACATATATCTGGGTGAAATGTCATCATAAAGGATTATCTCACCTCTACAGTCACGTAAGTATGATGACATGTGAAACACTTTTTACATTGTTAGGAAACAGCAGAGAAAGTCATCACTTACACAGTTAACAAGTTGATATCCACTGGCTAACTACTCAGGGAAGTGAAAGACAGTTTAACAGGATCCTAAGGAGTAAAGGTATCTTCTACTCTGCTTGGCTGCTCCTGCTCTGTGTTTCTATGTGCTTACTTCTGTGGGGAGTAACACAGCAGCCAAAAATAAAGGAAATGAAAAAAAAAACTGCGCATGTACGTCCCAGCCACTGCTGTCATGCTGGAAATCACAATGCTTAAGAGAGCAATGAGTGATGAAGACCACGTGCTACCCATATTATGAAACACTATGTACATTTTCTAATGAAGAAAAAGAGATACTGCATTCAGATAACATACTATAAGGTCTAGCTGAGATGCCAACCAGATAACTTCCTATCAATGGCAAAAAGAAAAAGCTAAACTGTAATCTAAAATGTTCTTTAACTATATCTCATGTCCTTCTTGCACTGTAACACTGCGTGAAACAGCATTACCAACGCAGATGTCAGGTAAAAAAAAACACTTGGCCTACCCTGGGTGAAACCATTAAGGAACATCTTCAGCCCTTTATTCTTTCTTTAACCAAACTATCTTCTATACTTTCTCTTAGTAAGTAGTTTAAAACAGTTTTACAGGTTATCTTTAAAATTTTTTAATTAAAAGACTATGTTTAAAGGATCACATTTAAAGGAAGGGGGCCTCAACAAGATTGAGACAAATGACTTTTCAGTGCAAATATCTGGATCCCACAACTTCCAGTAGATGATGAAATTATGACATTCTCATTACGAACTTCTTTTCTAAACTACAATTTTGTAAAGTCAGCTCCTGTTAAGTCAGTAGAATATTGGTCAATATAACTCAATGGCTGTAGAGTGTTATTCAGAAATACAGGGGTTTGAGTTCAGATTATTTTTTGGCACTGTATTTCCATATTTATGGCTATGATGCAACTTCTGGTACCTGCAAACTCCTGCCACCCTGCCTCTTCTGGTTTTGTATACTCTTGCAGGAGGTGACATGGGCTCTGGGCTGTAGGCTGGATAGGGGAGCCCTGGGCAAGGGAAGGCAGGGCCAGAAGTGCCCTCAGGAACCTGGCAGTGCTCTGTATCCCAACTGAAACAATTTCCTGTCATAGCTGAGCTCACATGCATCCACTTTTTTTTTTTAAGAGCTGCTGACAGACAGGTTGTATGATCTCGCTGTAGTGCTGCCTGCTTGTAAGACACAAGGAGGTTTGCATTAAATATGCTTTTGCAGCTCCTCTTGTTTTCTTCCTCTGACATATCTCACCAGATCTAGACTTTATTCCTTGGCTTTTTAATGTTTCAGAATGACAGAATCCTGTAATACCAGTATTTTTCACCATTCATATTTCCCAGTCTTTTCAGCATTTTTCAGCATTCAAGTTGCTTAAAGCTCTGGAGTACATACTACCTAATTATATACAGTTTCAAGTTATTAAGGCATCCAAATCTGAAGGAGGACAATCAAAATATCATTCCAGGCACAGATGGTAAAATGACCTGATAATTATCAGGCACTGATAAGGGTGAGAAAGAGAGGAGGAGGAAAGACACTTTTCATGCCAGTGCAGCTGACAGATAAATTAACAACTCACTAGTTTCTGCTTCACCTACTTCCAGTACAATACTCTATGTAATGTACCCTTTCCTCCCAGAAGATATAATGACAGTTCATTGCAGAATGTCAGCAGCCAGGAGTTGTCTGGGGAGTTGCACAGCACACTTGTATTGAACTTACTCTTTTAAGAGTACCTTTTCATTCTCAGTATTTTAACATGTGCATATATGGTGCATGCCAGTTGTTTATTAATAAAAACTGGGCACCTGACATCTTTCATGGACAGTAGCTCCTATAGACCACTGCTGGTTTAGAAAGTTTCTCTCAGTGTTCCAAAATGAACATTGTTATGATTTTCTTTCTTCTCACCACTATAAAAAGTCATTACTGGGTATCCAATGATTACAAATAATGTGTATATTAAAACTAGATACTGAACATACAGGGGATTTGGCTGTGGTCAGTTAATGGTTGGACCCAAAGATCTTGGAGTTCTTTTCCAATCTTAACGATTGTACAATTCTATGACATAATTCTTTCATTGGGAATATGTAACTCTCCTTGGAGCAAAAGAAATCACACTGTACCTAAGCCTGAGTACACTCAGAGAAGTTTGAGACTCTGGAAACTAATACATCTGCTTTTTAGATTAGAAGTACAATCTAATACAAACTCACTAATGTTGTATGTTTGAGTGGTTATTGTCATGAAATGCAAATACTAGACTGAATTCCCAAATACCTGCTCTTACTCTTGGGACAAATTATTCAGCCTCTGCATATCGTAGTATCCCCACCGGCAAAACAACTCAAAAATATTGGTTAAACAAAGTTAGAGTAAGACCAAGATCTTTAATTACTCTAAAGTACAGAAATTCAAAGAGGGATGGAGGAATGGAAGAATGTGCAGTACAAGTTCAATGTATTATTACACAAATCATTTGTACAGAAAGTAAATACACATGATTTGTGTAGGAGGCACAAGAAATTTTTTAACTGACATCCTCATATTTCCCAGTCTGAAATTTTCAGGAGAACAAAAAAGCTGGAAGAATCTCTTGCCTAATGAAAGGATGTATTTTCATTTAAATAAAAATCCTATAATTTCAGATATAGGAAATCTTTTTTGATATTGTTTCACTATTAGTACTAGCATAGGTAGAGACATCTGAGGCAAAGTCTATATATGGTCACACTGCAATTTGTTTATTCACAGAACCACAGAATATGCCAAGTTGGAAGGGACCAACAAGGATCTTCGAGTCCAGCTCTTGGCCCTGCACAGGACCATCCCCAAGAGTCACACCAAGTGCCTGAGAGCATCATCCAAATGCCTCTTGAACTCTGGCAGGCTTGGTGTTGTGGCCACTTCCCTGGGGAGCCTGTTCCAGAGCACAACCACCCTCTGGGTCAAAAATCTTTTCCTAATATTAACCTAAACCTCCTGTTATACTTTAAAAATCTTTCATGGAATTTTTTTTTGGTTACACACACACACATATATATATATATTTATAGTAAAGAACTGTTAGCCTCTTATCTACATTTTCTGATTAAAGTCCCTTAATTTCAAAGGTTGTGGTGGCTTGAGGAGAGGGAGGCCCCTTTCCTAGTCCAGAAGGATTCCTCACTTTCCTTGACAGACATCTTGGTTTCTTTTTAAACTGAGACACCTTCCCTGACACAACTTCAGGCCATTCCCTCAGGTTCTGTCACTGGTCATGCTTGCTAAAATCAAAGAAATAGTTCTCTGGGCAATGTTAGCATAGAAAGGTAAAGAACCAGCTCTTTAATAAGACATCTTAGGTGCACAAAGATGGCATATGCACACACACACACAGCTTTTACAAATTTATATCATTTAACTATAGTATCTATTACTGCATGGAGATACACTCAGCCTGAACATCTTCCGTCCCCCATGTCCTCCCACAGGCACGCCTCCCAGATTTGAGTTGGTGGCCCCAAGACCCTGTATCTTCCTCCCATGAAAGTCTTCATCCACTCTGTGTCCTGCTTGGACCATGTGCAAGGATTCTGGACCTTCTCTGATAGTTTAGACTCTCTTATATCAAGAGAGTCTTGTGCCTGTTGTGTCTTATGCTACAAACATTTTCTAAAGTGTTCTTTACCTTGCTACAATCTTAGTCCATGTGAATTCTTGAGGAACATTAAACAATTATAGCGGTGATGGGTTTCCCCCTGGCATGGGTGCTGCGTTTCTTACCAGGGGGGCACACTCTCTGCCCTTCCCCCCTCCATGTGGTTCCCAGGGGACCGGGAACAGCAGCACAGGACTCACGGAGAGGTATGAGGCAAAGAGACTTTCTTTCCAGTGCTACCGGGCTATTTCAAGGGAAGGGGATCATTTTACTATGAAAGGGAAGCCAGGTTAGGACCAATGGGGTAAGGTTTAACAGGGGCCAATGGGAAAAGGGGTTTTACAACAGGGGTTTGGGGAAAG
>JAWWEU010000081.1:118752895-118774143 GCA_035583155.1 Acropternis orthonyx | reverse complement strand
GTAAAGGTTTCATTCTCTGCATTAGCATCCACATTCCATTTATGACAAGAATCTTTCCATACTTTAAATGGTATGTCAACCACTACAAACAATATTTCAGGAATCTAGTAAAAAGGTACTTAGCTAAAGTGCTACTAAAAGTGCTAAAAAATACATGCTTGTATACTTAAAATCCATATAATCCTAGATCTTAATGCATTGGTCACCACAGAGAAGAGATCAGTGTCTACCCCTTCTCTTTCCTTCATGAGGAAGTTGCATTCAGTTATGTACAGACCTCACTTGTCATGAATAATTTTTTTTTTTTTAAATTCTTAGTCAAAAGTTTAAACCAAGGTGGCAGATTTATCTTAAGGCTGAATCTCAAGACAGAACAAGCTTTTCTTCACAATATTGCCCGTTGCAGATCTTTCAAAGATTTTTTTTTCTCCTATGGGTAGTTTTGGGAAGGAACTCCATACGTATAAAGAAAGCTATGAACACAAGTATAGCAGTCTTTCCAGGACTAAAACCATGGTAAGGAAGAATTCATCAGGTTTGTAATACTATTTTCTGATGTGATCTATCAGTATGGTTTCTAAAGACTCCTATGGGGAGTTGATCTATTGTCAATATGGCTGTTACACATCTATTTTCCTTTAGCTGTTTCTAAAGCATATCCATATTTAAATGTCTCTCGAGTCTACAAAACAGAAAAGAATATTGAAGCTGTATTCCTGTCCTGCAGAATAACAGAATAAAAGCAGAAGGCAGAAATTATTTAGGTGCAATAGTTACATTCTTTTACTAATTGAACCATTTTATAACAGTTTAGTGCCATTGACAAAATCCAAATAAAATTACTTGGTAACAGTAATGCAACATCCCCAAGTAAGTTGAAGACAGAATGTCAAGATTCTTAACTGCAAAACTCATCCTTGTAATTCATTCACTTGTAATTCATTTTAGTAAGCTAATTACATCTGAATACCCTTCGAGGCACTGCTTCGCTGTAATAAAACTACACCATCATTTATTCATTCTAGTCCTGCCATGTCTTTAGGCCAAAGCAAGGGCAGGGTGATGGTGACACCCTCCAAAGTACCAGTGGTCAGCACACTCAGTAAGAAGGACCACAGAGCTAAGTTAGCAGGCTGAGCAGGAGGTTGAAGGAACTTAGAGGAGATGGGAGTGGGGATGTAAAAGGATGCATGGAAAAGGTAGCACACCTACACAGAGAAGCACAGATGCCTTAAGTTCTTGCCTATGCAGCAGCCTGCTACCCCAAGTTTAGAATAGCTCAGGTACCAACAGCAGCCAGACTCTGAAAGCGTAGAGCCCAGCACAACCTAAATAACCAACCCTTATGAGTGGGAAGCCCTCAGGTTATCAGCTCCCTGTTGCTACAGTAACACTCCTGACTACACAGGAGGGTTAGTCAAAGCTAACTGGCTGTGGCACTCATGCATGGATTATTTTGCTTTCATGTTCTTTTAGATCCCCAAACCTAATCTAGCACAGAATCAGCAGGACCAGTTTCACTGTCCTTCATCTGTCAAGGTCTCTGTGTGAGTTAAAAGAAATGGAGACCAGATCTTGCAAAGGACTTTGCACTCAATCAACTTCAATCTCTTTTAATGAGTTATAGCAGTGCAAATCCCAGCATGAATGCACTTAGTCTAATTTATTATTAATGGGTATGATTCAAACTAGAACAGCATAAACCTTGTTTAAACTCCTGTTTCTGAAGTGTTATGAATCTAACAAATGTACAGCAAGGATTTTTTAATCAAACCAATGCAACTTTCTCATGAAGGTGAGAGTTGGGATAGCTCAAAGTCTAAAACATGTTTATAAGAAGCTACTGCCCTTTTTCTGCTCTTTTCAATAATTGCCATGTTCTCAAGTCCAGGTACCAAAGTACCTGTGCCTGCCCACACACTTTACATGAGGCCTTCCTTGCTTACATGCCATGTAGAATTGCCTCCGTTTCAGCAACTTGTGTTCCTTGTAGAGTTTAGGACACTGTGATAAATCCCACTTCTGGATTCATTAAGAGGGAAACAATAAGCAGTGTTTTGCTACTTCATTCCAGAGCTTCCCTGGCTCAGCACATCCTAGACAGCCATCCTGACACAGCACATCCTGGCAGCACTCTTGAAGGAATGCTGCTAAAAGCAGCAAATGACCCAGCCAAAGGCAGCATCCCCACCCCATTTGCACTTCCAAAGTGCAAATTTAAGGCCAAATCTTGCTTATATTAATCATTTTGGTAGTGGCTGTGGCAGGGCCTGGCAGCAGCAAATTTCCTGATGTGTAATTTCTTGGTCCACAGCATAGTTTTCAAGCTGCCATCAAAACCAAATCCACTTCCCAGGAGTGGGAACAGATTTGCTGCCCCACAGACAGTGGATGGTGGTCCTGCCAACACATAGAGAAAAACTGGAGCCAAGAGCTGGGGAAGGGCATAGGAGGGACAAGGGTACCACTTCTTCCAGGAGCAGAACTACACTGGACAACCAAAGAGTGCAAATCCAGCTGTTACAGCTACAGGAGGGTCAGGATCTGATCTCTTCTCTTTGGTGACCAGTGACGCAAGGGAACAACATGAAGCTGTGTCAGGGGAGGTATAGGTTGGATAGCAGAAAAATGTTCTTCTCCCAGAGGATGGTCAGGCACTGGAACAGGTTCCTCAGGGCAGTGGTCACAGCCCCAAGCCTGCCAGAGCTCAAGGAGTGTTTGTACAAGGCTTTCAGGCACATGATGCGATTGTTGGGTGTCCTGTGCAGGGCCAGGAGGTAGACTCAGTGATCCTTGTGGGTCCCTTCCAACTCAGGATATTCTATGACTCTATTCTATGTATCAGTCTGCTCTCTCCTGTTCCCTCACAGGCTCCCATCACCTCCAAGCCACACATCAGAACCCTTTGTGCAGGCAATTTCTCCTTTCAGTTTCAAGAAGTGAAGAAAAGAAACTCTGATTTTCATTGTCTCAAATCCTTTGCTTAGCTGGGTGCAAGTTTTATAGCCCCATCTTGTCAAGAAAGTAGACTTATTATATATGTAACTTCCAGGCCCAACTACAGAGTTTTAATCCTTTGCTAGTTGCCAGCATTGACAGAGTTCCAGCCCTCCCTCCAGTTTGCCCTGTCACCCAGTACAATTTAAAGTGATGGATCAAAGAGAGACTGAAGGATCTGTATACTCCTCACTACTCTTACCCCTGTTAAAGCCTTTTTTGGTACTGTTGAGCTATTTCTCTCTCCACAGCTCTTAAAGTGTGCTTTTAAATTATTTTTAAAATGTTATTTTAAACTGACAGAAGCAATACATGTTAATAAAGGTAGCAATACCTTTTTTTGAGTGTTTATTCCCCACTGTGTTACTTTCCTTCACTATTTGGTTTTGGTGCTAGAATTCTCTTTCTTTCTTTCTCATACTTTCTTCCATTTTACTTTCAGGCAATGTTGCAGAAAGGCAGATTTAAGACTGAAACCGAGAGCCATAGAAGCCCTATTCTCCCTAGTTCAAATGGAGCCACATTTTCATCTTGAAAGTAAAATTTTTAGAATAATAGCCAAAATATTTTGCAAACAGAAGCCAAAAGTGACATTCTTACTGACTCCAATAGAGCCTGGTTTTCATCCTGAAAGCAAGTGTTTTAGGATAACAGACAAACTCCATTTTTCAAACATTTATATAATTTGGGTGTAATATCTGATGCACTTCAGGTTTAGTAAGGATACGTAGTAAGAAAAGTAAATGTGTGTAATAAAGTAGTGGATTTTGCTTCAATATCATACTCATGCCCTTCAAAAGTCAGTTACTTGACTTCATGGCAGCTGACTTTACCTTTGAAGTCACCTCTGAACATAAAGTAGAGCTTCTATTAAATAGGTGTTTGTCAAGTTCAAGCTGCATTTATTATAAGACAGAAGATTCATAGAAAGGGTTCGGGGATTTGTCTGTAGTAAATTGAAAGTGTTTTCAATCAGAGATGTACAGCATATAAGCACACACAAATTCCCCTCTGCATATCCTCCCCAGAAATAAATTTGAGATTTGAAGCAGGGCATGTTATGGAGGGATGGGAACACCAGTAACCAAACAGAACGGAGTAAGTCTGCTCTGAACAAAGTCTTTTCCACCTCTAGACTCTATGACACAACTAGTGTTGGATTTGGTGCCAGTGTAAAAAAGAGACAAAGGAAAATGTTTGTTTCCCTTTCAGCCGGAGAATATAAAGCGTGTGTGGTTTAATACAGTCCTTTTTCAAAAGGCTCCCTGTGTCTCTGAAACATTAACAGGGATTTACAGTAGTTCTCACACATGTTCAAATGTCAGCTGGTTTTATTTGTCTACAGCCCACTCATTCATTTTGCTCTCAGAGAGGATGAGAATTAGTTGGGTTTGAAACACGTTTTGCTCATTTTTAGTAAACTCAACATAAAAGTATCAAAGGAGCAATCAGTTTATTCCATATTGGCATTATAGTTTTACCAACATTACCTACAAGTACTCCATGGCTTTTCTATAACCACAATTATTTGCAGCAAAATTCTTCCCATTTTTCTTGTTGTTCCCAGTGCACCAGTGACTTATCTTTATGTGAATCTTTCACCCTCACCAGTGCAGAAAAGAGGCTGTAAAACCCCAGTTTTAAAAAGACGCTGGGGTTTTATTTCATTCTATTGTGTCAGTCTCTCTTCCCTTCCCACTACTCAGACCCAAGATTTTTAGCCACACTTGGTAACTTGAAATCCCACTTTCCCCTCCTTTCTGGGTTTCTAATGGACTCTCCGCCACTTTTTGTTTAATGGAAGTATATCTCTGCCCTCTCATCAGCCTCAGCTCTTTTGCTCAGCCCGGGAAACCTCGTTGATCATCCCCCGATGCCACCGACAGCTCCTCAGGCTGCCCTTGGCCGGCTGCCCCTCCGCAGCACCTGCGGCCGAATCCCAGCGCACCGCACCCCGTCCCTGCCGCCCCGACGGAGCCGCCGCGCCCGCTGGGGGGATGCTCGCCGGCCCCGGGCTCCCCGCGGGGCAGGGCGGACCCCCGGCTCCCCGCAGCCTCCGCACCCCAGCCCTCCCCGCCGGCCGCCTCCCCGCCCAGTCCCGGCCCCGTCCCGGCCCCGTGCCCGGCCGCGGCGGGGCTGCGGGTGACGCCCGTCTTCCCTCGGCTTTCTCCGCTCGCCGCTGGCCACCAGCGACACCTCCGAGCGCCCCGCTCCTCCCGGCCCCGGCCCGGGCTTTGTGTGCGCGGCAGCAGCAGCCGCCTGGGGCGGGCGCGGCGGCTGTGCCCGTGCCGGCGGCGACCCTGCCCGCGGTGCCCGTGCCGGCGGCGGCGGCGCGGCCCCGCACGATGCCGCTCCGCGGGCTGCTGCCCCTTTGTCTGCTCTGCCTCCAGGCTGCGCTACCCCTCCGCGGCCCCCGCGGCCGCTACGCCGGGTAAGTCCGCCCGGGCCCCGCTCCGCCCGCGGGGCAGCGCCCGGAGCCGCCCGGCGCGGCGCTCCCTGCCCGCTGCACACCCGGTCCGTGCTGGTTTGCTGGCGGCTGTAGCGCGTAGTTCTCGCTGGAGATACGGTGAGGCTCTGCCGGCAGTAGGAAGGATGCTGCGCCGGGGGAAAAGGAAAAAGTTTTGGTGTCCTCGTGGAAAAAGAAACTGCGATTATACAGAGTGTGTGTGGGGGGGGGGGAGTTTGAGAGGCTCCACCGTGCTCTGAAATGAATGAGTGTTTCTATTTTCCTTTAGGGAACAATTTTACTGGAACTTGAAATTGTTTTTTAAAAAGTTGAACAATGTGCAGGCATATTACCGAATGCATAAAAAGTTCAAGCAGTAAGGGAACTCGGCTGTAAGCAAATGAATACTAGGACTTACGTGTATTTCAAACTAGACTTTTTCCCTTTTTTTTTACTTTTTCATTTGAAGTTCAGATTTGTGTTGGAAAGATTGAACTAAGTAGTAGTAAAAGACAAACTGTGTTACCATTACTAGGCTTTGCCTCCAAAGTGATGTTTTTTGCCCGGTTTAAAGACTTGGTTTTTAGCAAGTATTTGACATACTAGGTTTATGGTGCAATTGAAAAGGCAGTCAAATGTAGGAGCGTTAGGAGCCGGTGGCATCTGTTCACATACAGTATAGAATTCCTTCAAACCGACCAGAAAATTCCTCAGGATAAGCACACCTCTCTGTGTAAGCAGGAGAGGCATTATTCTTTTTATTTTATTAAAGTAGCCAAGCCAGGCATAGAAATTCCCCTACTAAAATGAAGTTTAAAAAAATAAAAAACATTCCCTAAGCTTCAAGGATTTGGTAATGTGATATGCAGCCATTCACCCCTGGGTCACTGTTAGTGATAGAAAGTAGTTAAACAATTGACAGCTGTTTCGGCATCTCTGTTCAGTTCTTCAGCTTCCAGTATCTGCCTGCACTGCCAAATCAAACAGGCCATCACAGTCAGGATCCCTCCTGACAGTGCTGGAAAGGAGCAGGACAGAAAACTAAACTGTTCTTTAAAGCCAGGGTCCTGCTGTTTTGTACCAGCACTGTTCTCTCTGTCTGGAGTCCCTACAACAGGCGTGGTTTCATACACAATTTTTTAAAATTCAGGATTGCATTCAATTCCTTTCCAGGTGACATTGGGATGAATAACACATTCTCAGTGCTGGTACTTAACTTTTTCTGAATAATAGTTGTGTGAGTTAGCTACTCACTGATGTATGAGATGTCAAAATAGTAATAATGGCCAGACTTCGTGAACGAAGATCTGGGGAAGGGCTCTCCCCACATGGGCGTGCTCTTCCAGCCTGCGCAGTGGATTTTTTTTTTTCTGTCAAAATGCATATTTTAATATCCTCTACATTCAGGTGAGATTGTCAACTATAATCAAGTTAGTTCAAATAGAAAAAGATGCATGACGATTCAGATATTGTTCCTCTGCTCATTTGTTTAAGTGTTTCATGTTCCTGAGGTGACATGTGAAAGACCCACCCAAACTCTCCCTTGTTGATCCCTGTTTTAAAGCTTTTGCATAGACTGTAGTGAAAAAAAATGAGGCTTCTCATCAGCTTCCAGAATTTGGGCAAGCACAACAAAAATCACTACTCAAAAAAGGGTTAGAGTTCATTATAAAAACTCTTGGTCAATAGGCATTTGTAGTAGGGGGCCAAGATATATTTACAAGCCTTGCTGAAAATGTGGTCAATATTTGAAACAGAAACCAGAATGTGTACCACATGTGTAACACAAACTGGAAAAACAACCTAATATTTTCCCACTGTACTAATATTTTCCGTTTCTACTACCCTGGCATCATTCATGTCAATAAAAGATGATGGACAATTAGTTTGAAATGGGATGAAGGTTTCTTCAGGATTACAAATATATCTTGTCTATCTGTCATCATCCCAGTGTCCTGAGCAGGATCTTTCAATTTCTTCTCTGTGTGCCATTGATTAGAAACAGTTAAGCAAGTATTGCCAATACTACTGAATCTGGCCATCACTCAAGGGAAAAAAATGTTGGTAGGGGTTTTTTTGAGAAGGCCAATCAGGAGGTGAAGAGTTTCCTAATGTTCACCATTAAAAAGGGTGTCCCAACAAACTGACTTCATTTTTGTGCTAAGAAATACCTGTGAATCCTAGTCATTTCTAGCGTGTCACAAGCCATATCATATATGGGAAAGGCATAAATATGATTAGGGCAAAAGGATGAGAGAAAAAAAGAACAAACAAAAAAAAAAGGGGGGGGGGGGGGCAAAAAAGCAACGGAAAGCATTTCTCATAAACTCAGGCCAGCACTGGGAGGAACAGTGCAATTGTAGCTCTTTAGCTGAGGACTCAGACCTCAATTAATTGCTATTGCACATGTTTCTCCAGACGGTGTTCAGAGCAGGCCAGGTATGCCACAGGGACACATCTGTAAGCAAAAATGTTCCAGATGCCTTTGAGAAGTTAGCAAATAGTTGAGGAACCTCAGCTAAGAGGAAGCAGCTCCCATGCC
Organism: Acropternis orthonyx; assembly: GCA_035583155.1. Classification (NCBI taxonomy): domain Eukaryota; kingdom Metazoa; phylum Chordata; class Aves; order Passeriformes; family Rhinocryptidae; genus Acropternis; species Acropternis orthonyx. The sequence continues at coordinate 118,766,158 of JAWWEU010000081.1, read as the reverse complement.
CACTGAGTTCTTGCAAAGACTGAGGGACAGCTGTATCTGCTGCCTTCTGCTTCACACAACACACAGTTCAACCTGCCTCTGTGCTCTTGTGCCTGAAGGAACTCAAGAGGAGCTGTCTAAAAGACACTGCTAATCAGCCACCCAACAGCACACTGGAAACCATACTCACGTTTTTCCTTGCATTTTTGCATGCTCTGTCCAAAGGTTCCAGGGGCAATGGGCAAGTGGGAGACAGACACACACACACATCAGGGTTTGGACAGAGTAGATGTGGTATATTCAAAAGGGTTTTTCATGAGGCCATTACCAGAAGTACGAATAGAGGAAACAAGGATAACCAAATGTATCTAAGTGCCTGAAATAACCAAGTAAGCTAGGGCTCTTTGGCTCCTGTAGAAACAATTTGGGGCCTAACAGATGTCTACAAACTTTGAGTGACATGGACCTAACAGACAGACACCAGTTGTTCATTGTTTCTTCCAGTTACAAGAAGCAGGTGACATAAAACAAATCTAGTAAGAACCAGGCCGAGACCTGTGGAAATCCTTGCTGAAGGATATGTTTACATAGGATTGTGTTTACAAGGATTCAGAGGGGGCTTGACAGGTCCACAGAAGAGCACGGTGTGAGATAACCTACTGAAATGACATTCAGTAGCCCTGGAGATCACTGCATTGAAAGTGACTGTAGGTTGGGGCAGTACTTACTGGCAATACACCATACCTTTTTGGCTTGTTGCTCTTCCTTGGATAGTTGCCTATTGACAGTTTACAGCATAGGGTGCTGCAGGAGCAGATGGAGTTTTGTGAAGGGTTTTTTTGCCAAATGCAGCAATCTTCCTACTCTCAGGAATCCTCTGAAGAAGGAGATGGCTTCCCATTAGCAGGGAAAGATTCTTTAAAAGTCACTATTATGATCTCTTTACTTCAGCTCATCTACTTCCACCTGTACATGGTGGCTTGGCATGTTCCTTCCAATTTCTCCCCCACTTTCTGTCCTTCCAAAGCCTTTTCAGAAACATGCCTCATATCCCCTGTTCTCTCACCTGCAAATAACCAAGGGCAGAAAAATACTGAAAAAAGTTGGCCAGTTCTTCTCTAAGGTTTTTGCTGCAGGATTTGAAGCATTTTTAAATATTGGATCAAGAAGATAATGCCACAAAATTTTGTTATTTTGTGGGTTGCAGTACTGCAGGTAATTGTAATTACTCTTGGTCAGATGAAGGCTATAGTGTGTGCTCACATTATTATGTAACAAGTACATAAGATAATTTGGGAGTGATGTAGAGTTGGATAGCAAAGAAAGAGTAAAGAAATGTTCTGTAATCCAAGATATAATGTGCTGCAGCTACTGGGAACATTACATCCTGAAAACTGCATGAACCAACTGTTCATGTAGATAAGGACAGATACCAAATCTGAGAACATTCAGCAAATTTCAGGTATTTTAATGCCCATTAATACCCCATGCATACCATAACTAAGTGCCTCTGATCCCACAATACCTTACACACAATGGCTGGCGATTGTTCTGTCTCATGGAAAAAACATATGGGAGTGTGATGAAAATGAGTTGTTCAGGGAATTGAGAAGTGGAAAGGAACTCCTCCTGTCCTATTCCCTCTGCAGATATTTTCCAAATGTTTTAATAGGGGACTAAAAGCTCTGCTGTGTAAAAAAATACTTTCTCCCTCTTGCTCAGCTCTCCTTCCCCACTCCCAAGTCAAAGTAAAATGTCACACACACAAGTAGCAAAAAAAGCATTTGGAAAGCATGCCATCCGCATGAGATCATACTCATTCAGATGAAAACCAAACTTAGTGCTTCTCTGGATGGTGTCTCAAATGTGAAAAGCTGTGAGCTCTCTAGCACAAACAATTTGAAGTATCCTTTGTTGAAATAACCAATTACTCTGTAATCAAAGCACCACTGATTCCTAAGAAGAGCACAGATCAGTGAAATCCACAACAGCTCTGGGACCCCTCTATCTATTCTTGAACCACCACAGCAGCTCTACTTATGTGCTTTCTCATTACCTGATATTCCCCCTGCACAGTAACATTTATGTTCTCCTGTAGGGAAAAAAAATTACTGCCAAGTTTTGATTCTTTTTCTCCTCTGTGTCCAAGCACGATAAATTTACTTTTTAAAGCTTGTCTGCCCTCGTCATTATAAATAAGAAATATGAAGTGTTTCAGTTGCTGTTTCTTCCCCTCTTTTATTGTTTTTTTATTTTAATAATGGGAACAACACTGCACATCCACATTACCCAGTTGAAGTGCTTGCCAGGCAAGGAGGCTCCCTGTTTATTATGGCTGTGTCTAAACACGTGTCACTGTGTGAGACTGGTCCTCGTACGTGTTCAAATTGGGACCCCATTGGCTGGTGGTGTGGTTTCTGGCTTCTGCAGGTGGAAGAGATGGGCAAAATCATGGGGAGTAAAGTAAGACATAAAAAATCAGGACATGGGCAAAGCTTGCACCCATACTTAGGAGCTCTGAACCTCTCCTAGGTTTCCTACATTATATGCAACCTATGGTCTTCCAGTAAGAATGATCCTTTTGGAAGTGTAAAACCAATTGCAGTAAACACTTACTCTTTCCTCATTTTTAAAAGTATATATGTTACAAATGGAAATGTAGTGTATTACTAAAGAGAATTAATGTTTAGGCTTGATCCAACAATTGTGTTCTGCAAAAAACAGTATACATCTAAGGTAAAGATACTTCTAAAAACAAAGAAGTCACATGTAAAGGCTACCTAGACCCTCAGTCTACATCATCCACTTTGAATACACCAGTTTCACTGTCTCATGAGAATAAGAAGGCAAAGAAGTACAGCTTTTGCCAGAGCTTCTGGTACTGGTTGCAGTGAACTCCGAAGCTTCCATTTCTACAATATACTCACTTCCAGATGCTGTTGCTGTGAATTTGCTCTCCCAGAGTCACTTATAGGCTTCTTAAAATGAAGTTTTCATACAGTACTTAACAAGCACTTAACAAGGGACACACACCATATAAATTATGTATATACTGATTTTTCTTTATTTTAAAAAACGGAATCTAAAATATGTGAGCAATTCACATAAAAGACAGGGGAACCTACTTGTAGTCTAGAAGGAAAATCACAGTTCTGGAAGGAGCCAATTTGAAAAAGGGAGACTAAAAATCTGCTTTTCTTGAATGCATTGCTAATAATTTCTAGGGAACCCTTAGTTTTTTACACAGCATGCAACTGTATCCCACACTGCACAATAATCAGGATCCCGAGTCTCGTCTCCTGAAACTCTAGTGTCTATAAAAATGTCATCCATATATCTTAAATGGCCTTACATGGTCAAAATACTGTAGGAAAGAGCATTTACTTCTCTATCCAGTTGAAGGTGAGTGGCCACCATTAATCATTTCTCACTACCTCCAGAAGGTAAACTCTTATTTCTGTTTTGCAGGACTGCCCTTCACTTATATTTTCTCCTTAATATTACTTCTGAATGCACAAAAAAAGCTGTACTCCCTCTTCTGTGGTAGAAAATAGTACTTTAGAGGGCACTGTGTGCATAATGTCCAGGCAAAAGTCAAGAAATAAACGGTTATATTGATCATATATTGGGCATCTGTTCTGTTCTGTAAGCAAAACCTGCTGTGAGCATGCATATAGCAGTAAAAACTGAAAAAAACCAGTGTGGGTCACCAGTCAGTATTTTTACTGCTTAGGCAATATGATTTGTTTTGCTCTCAGGCTGTGGATAAGGAGAATTTTTCTGCAGTTTGACCCTCTGCACACAAACAAAAGTAAAAAGTTCCATTAAAAAAAAGCAGCATTGTTATTGTCCCCCGTCCACCTAGCTTACATATTTCTGGTATCAGTATTATTTTTCATGCAGAAAACAACTTTCAGTGAAACCTGTACTCTGCATTCCATTTACGATGAGCAGGTTTAGTTGCAAAATGAGAACCAATAATTACAATTATACATTAGAACCTCTCTGAAAACCTTGCTGCAGGCAAAACTCCTTACAGAACTTAACAGGACTTTTGCTGGTCTCAGATTTGAAGGAGCAGATCCATGGTCAGCAAAGTTCTGGAGACAATTAAGGCCAATCCTAATTTTTTTTTTCAGTAGATTATAATTCTGATTTAAAGGCTTTGTTCACATGAGTGAGTACAAAGTTGTGGTTCTGATTTGATGTTGGTGTTACAGCAAAACATGTATGAATTTCAAGGGTGCTACTAGTTTGCATCTCAGTATATCCAAACAGAGTCAGACCTTAAAACAGACACTGATTGTAAGCAAAGCATCTTCATAAAAGCCTCTAAAACTGCGTTTTGTGCAAGGCACCTGAGGGTAGGTGAGCCAAGGTACTCTGAATTGAAAAGATACTCAGACCAACAAGTGAACGGGGACAATGTATTCCATTTTTTTCTAATGTTTTGCACCTTGAACTTGCCAAATGAGAAGGAAGGGATGGGGGCTGGAATCTAGCAGTGTACAGGCAGCATGAACCCTTTCCTTCTGCTTGTGTCTGCTCTGTGCAGGCTGAATGCTTTGGAGAACAGGATTCTGTGGAGCCTCCTCTTCTCCTTGGGAAAAATGGGACTTAAAGTCTATTTATAGAGAGGCCACATCATAAAGTCACCAGACAAAGCAATACGCGGAACATCATTTGCTAAGGAGATGTACTAGACTACTTAAGTAAAGCCATGGAAAAAATAGATGTATCTTATTAAATCAAAACAGTTTTTCTTTTCTTTATGTCTTGCAACTCAGTTAAGGCTGCTATACAGACGAGACTACCAAGGCAGGACCTTGAAAATGAATTTGTAGAGGGTTTATTACAGTAAAGTTATTCTAAGAAAACTTACTGATTCTTATATCATACTGTATTTCAAATATGTTTTGAAGAGTAATGATACAGTTAGCAGCACTACATGGTTGACTCAGAGAGAAAAAAGGCTCTTTTTAATTTAGATTTAAAATAAATTCTGGGTGTTCACAGACCAGAAATCCAGTCATATCCTGGGCTGCCTCAAGAGAAGTATGGCCAGCAGTTTGAGGGAGGTGATTCTGCCCATCTGCTCCACTTCTGTGAGACCCCATCTGGAATGCCCCAGTGCATCCAGCTCTGGGGTCCCCAGCACAGGAAACACATGGACCTGTTGAAGCCAGTCCAGAGGAGGACCACAAAAATGGTCAGAGGCTGGAACATCTCTTTTGTGAGGAAAGGCTGTGCGAGTTGGGGTTGTTCAGCCTGGAGGAAGGAAGACTCCAGGGACACCACATTGCTGCCTTTCAGTACTTAAAGGGGAGTTAAAGGAACTTGTTTGGGGACAAACCTTTTAGCAGGGTCTGTAACAATAGGACAATGGGTAATGGTTTTAAACTGAAAGAGGGTAGATTTAGACTAGGCATATGAAAGAAATCTTTTAAATGAGGATAGTGAAACACTGGAATGGCTCTGGTTGACCAAAGCTCCATTAAACCTGACCTTGAAAGTTTTCAGGGATGGATCATCTACCCCATTTCTGGGCAACCTGAACTAGCAAAAGATATCCCTGCAGAAGGATTGTACTAGATGGCCTTTAAAGGTCCCTTCCAACCCAAGCTATTCTAAATTACTTTAGCAGGCCTGATGAAAACCTGGTACGCTCAGATTTACTCCACCTTACTCCTAACAAGATTACCACCAGATGCTACTCTCAGGCTGCAGTGCAGTCACACAGCCAAACCCCACTAACCCCACTAAGGGCCACCTGCTGCCAGGGCAGTCAGTTGTGCTCCTGCTACTCCAAATGTGCACCCTCTGCTCAGGAACTGGCACTCCTCTGCCTGCAGCAAGACAATTGCAGAAGCACAGAGAGCAAAAGAACACTTCCTCTTTTTTTTCCCCCCTCTGAACTAACTGAGTACTTGTCAGACTCTGATCTGGCTGCTGCAGAGCCTCTGGGGTATTTGTGTTGGCACAGGGAAGGGGCAGGAATGGCTGTTTTTTTGGTGCCTGCCCATGTACCTCAAGGCTGTCAGTCTCTCTATGTGCATATGCACTGGAGACAGTTTTCTGAAACCAGTTAATTCCAGATGTGTATTCCAAGGAGCATACCTTCGGTTTATCTCAGCAAAATTTGCCTTCTTGATCAATCTCAGCTCCCAGATTCCTCTCCAGACCTACATCAATAGAACAATCACAAATGAGTGTTTCAGGCTCACAGAGAAAATAATAGCATGCAGGCTATTTTGATTTTCATCTTCAAATAAGCACCTTCATGAAAGTGCAAAAGCAGAGAAAATTTAACTGTGGTACTAGCCATCATCACCTGTGGGTTTTTGAAGAAAAGGGATTTCAATATTCTTAACATCTGAAGAATCTCTTAAGTCCTGCTTTATATAACAAACAAGACTGATGTGATAGTGTCTACAGAAAAATAATCTCTATTTATTAAATAGGTTGGTGTTAGGCAAATAGTAGCTACCCACATCGAGGAAACAGGGAAGACATTTAATTATGTTTTATTAAGATGCCTGCCTTTCTCATCACAGTGCAGTTTCAACAGGGTAATAAACCTTGGGTTCCCTTGTAGCACAGGGAGCCAAGATCTCTGCCCAAAATTTATACCAAATAACCGGAGTCACCATGTAAGCACAGTGCCAAGTCTGGGCTGGTAAGTCAGGTGTCTTCACAGAATGAGCTCACGTCCTTGCCCGCAGTGCACAGCGTAAACATACCCAGAGGCATAAAGACAGCACAGCATGTCCTTATCCTACTCCGTTGTCAACAGGCTGGATCCCTGCTCCATCTGCCTGGGTAGTGACAATGCTGAAAAATGTATATAGAGATCATTAATAGAACATAAAGTGTAAGTAATTTGCTTTCTTTGTGAAAAATTAAATAGTTTCACCTTCAGTTTTTTCAGCTGAGGTTCTTTTGTTTTGCTTTTACCAAAAGCAGCTATCTTAGTTTTGATGTAGTCAAACATAATCATGTTTTGATAGGGAAAAAAAAAAAAGGTTTCAGAGGAAATCAAAGCATTTGAATATAAAGGGTAAAAGCTTTATATTCACTATCCAGCAGCATAAATATAATTACTTACGGATTTTCTGGGGCCTAGTGTAGAATGTTAACTGCAGTGAAATACATAATTATGCAGGTTTTGATCCCTAGTGCAAGAGTTGTTTCTGTAAGTTGTCCAGAGAGAGTGGTGGTTCTCCCTCCAAAGCAGCTGGGGGGAGTGGGAAACACAGGAACCCAGGGCTTCTGTGCTCAGAGCACATCCTGTGAGGAACCCTGTCTGCTTGGCATGGGCTGTGCAGTGTCTGAGCACATTTGGTGTTTCATGTCTCTCAGAGGCCCCAGGCAAAGGAACATTACTGGCTGTAAAATCATAGAACCATAGAATGTTTTAGGTTGGAAAAGACCTATAAGATCATTGAATGCAACTGTTAACCTAACACTGCAGAGACCACCACTAAACCATGTTCCTAAGCACCACACCTACATGTCTTAAACACGTCCAGGGTTGGTGACTCAACCAATTCCCTTAGCAGCCTATTCCTTCAGTGAAGAATTTTTTCCACTGACCTCTGTCAGACAGATACATCACAAAGACGGTGATCTAGTCTTGCCAGATGGTTCTGGTCCAACATGGAGACAGAAATGTGGGTATTTCAGACTCAGATGGGGTGAAGGAGGACTCAGGGGCTTCAGTCTTTCCTCCTGTCTACAGCATATGTTGTTTGTCACATGAGGTAGTTATATCTTTCAAGGCCTTTCATTTAGCCTCACCTGCCAAAAAACTCTGTATCAAATTAGGAGGCAGGTGTCCAGTGAGTGAGTGAGGTGTTAAGTGCTTTTGCAGTTCAGAAACAAGTCAGCAGGTGTCACAGACCTGGAGACGACAGGACCATCAATGCCCCCCCACTAGTGTCCACTCCCTCTCTGTATGCTCAGTCCTTAGCCAGTGGGCAGCATGCAACCCACCAGTGTGTTATTTTTCCTGTGTCCATCTCTCTTGCCTTGGACCTATCATGTCTTCTCCATAAGATAATTGGTGGTTTTCTGACTGTATGGTGAGTAATGGATAAAAAGGCACCCCAAAAGCCTGGTAAGTCAGCACAGGGTGCCCCTGCTGACCAAGGTGCAGGGCAATTTGTAACCATTAGCAGGTATCATCCACAAACAAATAGGAAAACAGTATAAAATCATAGAAAGATTAATTGGCTTAAGCCTCTGGAAGATTGTGGAAAAGTGAAGTAAAGTCAGTGTCCTACATGATAAGCAGCCAGGGTAGACTGGTGCTCAAGATGAGTTAAACTTTATGTCTATGTTTTGTAATGGGCAACCTGTAAAAGCCCCATGGAGGAATGGTGGGTTAAGGGCTCCATGGACCAGGAAAGCATGATCTTTTGCTTCTGCTGAATGAAACTGTAAGAGTGAGGGTAAAACTCGTTGATTTTACCTTGTCAGATGAGATTATCCTGCTAATTTGTAGACAGCAAAACAGTGCCGTGAAACACTAGGGTACAGAATTGTAGAGAACAAGGGATCCACACTGTGCTCTGTGAAACCTGATTTTTCTGCATTGTTTGTCTTTAATCCAGTGACCATTATCTCTGCTAAAAAAATTGCATGTGAGCTTTTATGTATAGCAGCTACACTGGGGGTGGTCTTTGAATTAGGAGGCATGTGGTTGCAGAGCCTGAAGCAAGTCACGCTACTCCAGACTGCACAGTTATACTGGGAAAAAAGAAGCAGACAAGAGACAAAAAGCATTCTCCTGGATGGTTGAAGAGGACAGGTCTGTGAGAACTAGGAGCTCTGAGGAAAGAGGTTTCTAATATTCAGGTGTATTTGTGGTCAAATGGCGTTAGTTGAGGGAAGAGACATAAACTTTAAATGTTTATTCTACAAGTAATGGATCTACCTGATTTCGGTTATCGTGCTAGAGCTAATGAAATACAGTCTTAATGGAGTAGCTGATAGCTGGCTGATAAAAAGGCAAAATAATAATTCTGTTAAAATATAAAATTAATAGAACAAAAATGAAAATTACTTTATGAGCAAGGAAGTGCAGGGATCTTACTGGGAGGACTAGTTTCAGAGCAGCCAATGGAGAAAATAATTAGGATGTATTTAGCAACCAAAGTCTCTCTGCCCCTCTGGAAAACTTTACATTTTTCAGGAGTGAAAATATAGGACAAACTTCAAGCAAACAAATGAGGAATTTTTAAATTAGTTGTTCTATAAATGACTTTGCTTCTTACAAGAATAAATAAATAAATGGGTGAATTTAAGGCAGTATTTTTAAAGTTATAAAATTGCATATAGAGTATTTATTTTTAAACTGCATGGCTATAAAACACCAGATGTTGTACAGTGAAGTAATCTCTGAACAAGACTGGAATCTGTTTTGTATGAGGAACACACAGATGCTCACTTTTAGCAGTGATGTCTTGCTCATAAAACAAGAACACCAAACACTCTTCACTGCATTCAAGACTTGTGTCCCCATTACATGGGGGGGTTTGTTGTTTTAAGGTTAATTATTACTCATGTGAAACAAGGAAGGGAATGTTTTAAATTACAGTTTATGAAGAGAAGTAAGAGTTGTCTTATCTCTTATGGTGGGAATTAACTGAAGGAATTGTTGCCTGTTGGGTCAGTGTGGCAGACAAAGTCAAAGGGGCCTTTGCTGTTTAGGCCACACATTGTCATGATGTATGGCTTAAGTTATTCCTCTCTATTTCTCAAAAGCAAAACTGAAAGTAGGAGAAAAAGGTTTATTTTTCATTTGAGATAGAAGAAACAGAATTCTGATATAAACGTAAAGTATCACCTCATAGATTGTGCTGCTTCTTGCATAATATGTTTTGGCAGCTTGTTGTTAGCCATGGAACATGCTGACTCCCTTTTCCATGAAATTTTATGTAATGATAGCTAGTCACAAAAAGAGTGTAATGAGAAGGAAGCTGCAGAAATATGGGGCCAATAATTTAATGGTTTTGTAAAGCTCTAAATTCGTGTGATACTAATTCACATAGCATATCAAGTGTAGCTCAGAGTGCACATATTTTGCCCATCTCAGCTTTATAGACTGAAATAATTGCAAATGAAAATTAATTCACTGTATTAATTTATCCCAGTATACAATGTAAAACACACAATTTAAATTGTAAGTGTATAACAGCAGACAATGTGATTTTAGCTGGATTTTTAAAAGTAATATAACATCAAAAATAAGCATAACTCTGTATCTGAGTTCTGATTTTAGTGTTTAGCAGGAACTAATTGCTGCTAATTTCAAAAGAAAAAACCCTTCTGTTTACAATTTTGATAAATCCCATTCCTTCAGGCATATCAAAGCAGCTGTCCTCTTCTAGGACAAAATGCGGAGCAAGGCTGAGGTTCAATTTTGATCACAGATTTCAAAATTTGTGCACACATGATACCATAAGACAATAAAAACCTCATGTATTTGTTCATCTGAAATTTCATTTCACTCTTCGAGGCCATTTCAGTCAAGTTGAGCTACATCCTGCTTACCTGCCAAAAACTCAGGAAAATTAAATAGACCAGCCAAATCTTTATCTTCCCTAGCTCAGCATTTCACCTTTAGATGGAGAGCAAGTACATTAGAGGCTCTGTCTCATAAAATCACTGGGTGCTACAGCAGCAGAAGCAGATTTTTAGCAAAAATGCTACCTGGGGGATGTATCTTGGGAAGCAACAGCTCCCTGGTGGAAATAGCATTTGGCATCAAAAGTTGTTTCACAGAAGGCCTGTGTACATAGTTTCTCAGTTCTTTTTCAAAGGACCCTTCCTTTTGCCAGCTGTGCAGGTGCTGAGTTGAGATTACGGTGTGCTCATACCTGCCTCTCAGTTCTCACCCCGCTTCTACTTCATTGTCCTCCTGCCTCATCGTAAACAGCCTGCAGAACTGTTCTGGGAAGAGACTGAGGCATTTTATTACCTGCTAGATCAGCAGATAAATTCAGATCTTTGTTGTCCTGTGACTGCAGTGTAATCAAGCAAGAGCAGTTTCAGCTCTAAAACAGGTCTTTTGGACAGTGAGCCCAGCCAGTATGATAAATAACAGTCTTATACAGGTGAAAATAAGCTTACAAAATTTTATTATTATTAATATTTTCCATTTAGGGATTTGTTTTCAGTTGGGCAGAGGGCAAGAAATGCTGATGATTTGCTTAAGAAGCTAGCAGCTCTCTTCAGCATTTCATTAATTTTTGTGAATTATTGTAGCATGAAAGAAATGGCACTAAGGAATTTTCCATCAAGTATCAACAGACAAAGCTCCATTTTGTAACATGTTGAGTTGAAATGAGCAAGGCTGAGAGAGAGCTGATACCTGAGTACAAGACTCTCCTAACACTCTGTGAACTTGATATCTTGCTCTCCTGGATCTCTTTGGATTTCCTTCATTTACTTCCTTGGGTTTAGTAGTTTTCTGAGTGTGAGAGTTGGAAATAAGGGTCAATAAAGAGACGAGTAAGAAGGAGGTCATAAACAATAGCTCTAAGAGATGTTATCTACCCTGTTTGTTTCAGTCCAATGTAGCTCAGGTCCTGGAGGAAGTTGGTAGCAATGTCCATTTTCACTAAAAATGACAACTGTGTTTTTATACATTCACACAAATGTGTGCATCAGCATTTGTGAAATGGGAGAGGCGCCCATACCTCCAAACCTGGTAAGTCATGCAGAAAGGTAACTGTCTTTCATACAGAAAGTATGGACAGCATGATGTCATTCAGTTAGATAGACTAAACAATCTGTCTTTTCTAGATAAAAGCTATAAAACCTTTAGAAACGTTTACTGTCTCAGGTATCCAATGAAAATTACAGTAATAAATCTGAGATGTATAAGAAATTGTATTCCCAGGACAATTACAGAATGCCCTAGGCATTTACTGTCTGCGTGCTCTTAGGCAGAACATGTTTACACCATGTTTCATAAATCCAACTTCTGCAACATGGAGTGGTTTATTCTAAGAGCACAGCAGTGAATTGTCTAAACAAAATGAATGACATAAAACCTCAAATGGCAAGTTTGATACTTCAGTGACAAAGACACAATACTTTGAGGAGATCTCTGCATTTGTGGTTTGTCTTAGTTTAGCAAACTATATTCCAGATTGATGTTTAACAAATAATCAGTGTGGTAATGCTTTTTAACAATCAAGTAATAAACAAACATAATGGCATGTCTCAAGAAATCAGTTGTATGTTGTTTTAACAATGCATTTAACATCTGCTTATTACCACAGATGCCACATGGCTCCAGCTGGCGCTAATGGGATTCGCTGTGTGTTGTCAGTGCACTGAGTCTTTCCAAGTGGTCCCTTCACCATCTTCAGTGCCTTTTCCCAGTAGAAGAGCCAAAATCATCGTGTCATATTCAGCATGACTGGTCCAAGCCATAACTCAGTTGTAACCACACCTTGAACTTTGAAAACAGAGCGATGCTGCTTTGCCAGTTAAGAGTTTTGGGAGGGCAGCCAAGGAGGCTCGAATTGCAACAATAAAATCACAATCCAGCCAAAAAATGAACGCTCTTTAATTTGAGGGAAAAAGTGATTACCAGGCATATAGGTGAGATTTTCACAAGTTCCAGTTCAGAGCATTAAGACTTTTTTGTGTGGAAGTAAAAACCTTACCATCTAATAACAGCTCTGGCTTTTTTGTTTAGCAGGACTCTCAAGAAGTAGATGATGTTTCTTTTCTTGGTAGCATAAGGGACTCCCAAACCCTAGTACATTATTTCTCTGCTTAAAGAATATTTTTCAAGCCACTCTTTTCCCTCAAACTTATAGCTTTGTTGTTCCTTTAGATAAAACAAATAACACTGCCACTTGATTTTCTGAATTTTTATTTATCTATTGGATTGCTGGGGGAAAAGACATTCAGGAACCTGAATAATAAAAGAAGCTGTTTCCTCCAAAAGTTACTACATTCTTTGAAGTGAATGAAACTGTAACGCATTTTAATTTGTGTTGTGACCAGAATTTTCCAACCTCACCCCACAATTCTACACAAATATTTGTATTACCTAGCCTTAAACTGACTTTACTGCATGAAATAAAACACTCCATACTCCCTTTTACAAACATTTCTCTATAAATTAAGTCCTACTGGTAACAGGTTTTGAGGCCAAATAAGTCCAAAGCCCTTGAAGTAGCAAGATGGACTATTTAAAGGGCCAATTTCAATCTTCTGTGGAAAAAAAAAAAAAGGGGGGGGGGGGGGGGGGGGGGGCGCGGG
>JAWWEU010000081.1:118740753-118752885 GCA_035583155.1 Acropternis orthonyx | reverse complement strand
CCCCCCGGCGAGGGAGTGAAAAAACCCAAAGAACACTTAGGTATGCCAGTGATCACACTACTTCACATTAAATTGGGAATAATTTATGATGTCCTTTTGGCATATCAGTCACAGGGCCCATAAGCAAAGAGTCAGTAAAGGAAAGAGAGTTTCTCAGACATGAGACATCTTGTTCTTTGGCAGCTTAAACAGACTTTCAATTGCCAGCTTTAAATTAGGCCTTTGAGTTTGCCACATGCTTTAACTGATGATGGGCTGTCTGGACTGCCATGTGTTCCTGGTTGTGGTAGCTTTAACTTTTAATATTTAAGTTTGTTCCCCTCCCTTCTCTCTCTTCAGAGGATCTCCACATGAGCAAACCTTCACACTCAGCCCTAGTATTTGGGGCTTACAGCCTTGCTCTTCTAACCTCCAAGTATGCGTTTCTAATTGGAACTGGGACAAACTTACAGTACTACAAGAATTATTATCCCTCGTCACCCAAAGGTTTACACTTGTAGACATTCAAAAGAAACAGAAGATTTCCCATCTGTGCAAGACCATTAATGCATCCATTGACTGGTCAGAAACTTCTCAATTGCTTTCTTTACTAAACTGAGTCTGAAGTTATTATATAATAATTTCTAGTTTGATGTCTGGCTCTGTTATCAGAAATCTTTTACTAGAGAAAATCAGCTGTGAAATGTGTCTTTCAGTTATGAAAATGAGTCTTGAATTAACTGCTTATGTCATCTGAAACACAGATTGCAAATGCTCCCATTTATGTATATCTTGATTTAAGGTGTTCTGCAAAGAAGCACCTTACTGCTTTTAGAAGCAGATGCAAGCTGCTGATAGGCAAAAAAAGAATCCTGAGTGTCTCCTGTGTGTTAACCCCTAATAAAACATAAAATTGCTTAAAAGAAACATTAGTAGTTTCCAAATTAAGTGAGATAGGAAATAGAGGATTGAAATAGTTTTTTCTTAGTCTATTCCATTTCTGTATTGGTTACAGCATCCCTTTACTCTTGCCTCTACATCTAACACTTCAATCTGTGTACGACATACCCACCCTGCTGAACGGTCTAGGTGTTTTGTATCATCAGGCCTTCTGGAGCTGTGGAACCAGTTATATTCATGCTGACCTGAATAATACCTTTTTTTTTTTTCTTTTCTGCTCAGATGATGCAACCAAAAATACCTGAAATGTCATGGAACATGAATCTCTACTGTGAACATGTATACTGAAAACCAGCAGATAAATAGCCTAATGCTTTTGTTTTCCTGTACTAATAATTTCTTAAACTTCTCTTAGAGTCTGCACCAACTATTTGAATACTCAAAGTCAGCAATGACTGGGAAAGCAGAGAAGCACCAGAGCAGAAGATCGCATTTGTTGCTCCTCTCTGTCTCTGTGTGCTATTTATCAAAGGTGTCACTGACTTCTCACACACCCCAGATAATTATTAAGCACCAGATTGTTATGCTGACTGACAGTCGGATGTTTTCACCAAAATGCCTTCTAAGCAGTCTTTCCCCTCACTGCCTCCATCTTCTTCAGTGCCCTCCCTGTTCTTGTAATAATGGTGCTCCCACTTCTCTTCCGATTTAGTGCTCATGTAGAAATAGATACTGCCATCAAATCTCAGACCAGCAATGGACCACAGAACAGATTATCAGTCTTTCATAGTCTGATACAAAAAATATTGTAGTGTGGTATTACTAAGTACACTATTAAACTAATTTGAAAATCAATAAAATATTTTCACTTAGGACACTGATATCAAAGGGAGTGTAAATAAAAGGGTTTTCACTTCTTCCCTTGTTTTCACTGGGAACAGTAACGGGACAAGGGAACTCAGCAGCTACTCTGCTCCAGAGGATTCCCAAAGGCCAGTTTTAGGTGTTGCTCCTTAAGTGTGAGCATTAAGAAGACTAACAGCATCAGGAATCTATTCACTTTAACATCCAAAGTGACAGCAAATGGCAAGCTAGCAATCTAGCAGATTACCAGGCTTCCTCTGGGCAAATAGCACCCAAAATACTCACCTACCCAGGGAATTAAGTACCTGTTCACTTTATCTAGAGAACTGATGGCCTCTTTGTTACACAGCTCATTCTCTTGGCAATTGACCAAGGCAAAACTTGGGTTATATAAAGAGCCCCTAAAATCTACCAAGTCACTATTGGCTCAGACAAAATACTTCCTAATCTAAGGCTGAAATTTATATGTTACTCAAAAATAGCTAAACATAAATACTGAAAAGAGGAAGGAAGCTAGGAAATCAGAATTAGTATTTAATCTTCTACAGCACTTAATTTTAAAAGTTAGACTGATGTGGCATGAGATTCTAAAATCTGTAAGAACGAGGAATTTATGGGTTTGAAAAAGACCTTTAGAAAGCTATGTATGTGCATAACTAGATCATTAAGATGTTTTATGGAGAAGTTTTGAAGAAGAGTGCTTTGGTTTCATTGGCACTTGCTTAAAAGTGTAATATATCAAGTAAGAATCTAATGTGGAGCTGAGAAAGCTTATTTTACACATTTAAGTATGCACTGACTTTGTTAGCATTCAGATATCAATGCTTGTGTAATGTAGTGCCCTTGTAGACAGAAAACATCTGTCACATAGAGCTGACAAAAACAAAAGTTACTCTGGGTGTTTTTGGATTAAATTAGCCTTTGACAGAATAGAAACTTCTGTGGGTTTTTTTTCATGTTTTCACTGATGAAAAAAAGGCAGCAGAGGTATTTAAAATATATTATAATAAAAATTTTCTGGAAGCTAAGTAGATTAACTTCCTTATTATTTCTCTGGAAATAAATAAATTTTCTAAGTAGTTATTGAGAAATTTACCTCAGTTATGACAAAACTCTCATGCTGAAATTTCTCTCACCAGGAGGCAGTATGACTTGTAGCTCATGTGTTAATGACATGGATTTGAATGGGGAAAAAAGTGTTTTCTCCTAACATAGGTGTAGGATATCCATCCACTCTCTCAAACGCATGGTCTTCTGTAGGAAAAATTGCCTCCATTGGTTATCCTACCTTTGATATATTTAAAGTTTGAGGTTTGGTTAAATTTAAATCTAAGCAGAAATCTACTTAGAAGTCTTGCCATATTGAGTCAAAATAACCATCCTTTCAGGTTATGTCAGTGTTAGCAGGTAGTGCTGTGTAGACACACCAATGAGACTGGATCTGCTGGTGCTGAGGACCAGACCTTCTCCATACTGCATGAATCTGGTTGGATTTTGCTTTGGACTGGCTGATCTCATCCCACAGACTGAAAGCTGATTTGTGGTTGGTACACATGACATGTACCCCAAGAGCATCTCTCAGTTTATGTTTGATCCAGTTCATGCACCCTCAGACTGGTCCTGTGCGTGTCACGAACCCGGAGGCTTTGTCATAGTGCAAACCATGTGCTCGTAAGAAGGGACACTCAGGTTCGCTTCGGAAGTGCACTTCTGATCTGAACTAAAATGTTTATGTAGCATTTGTCCCTCTCCTGGAATAAGAATAAGGTGTCTGAAACACTGCAGCTGTTAAATGGTGTGCCTTCAGCAAAGCTTTCTTCCTGATCTTCATCATTTATCATTGATAAAGATAGTGAAATCTCTGAAGTGACTTGGAGGGAGATATAAAATCGCTGTATTTGTGATCACTTGTTTTTGTAATTTGTGGGTTTAACAGGGAGTATCTTTCATCCAGAGCAATCCACAATTCCTTTCTTTGTACATTTTTATAAGCTTTATTCAGCCATTGGCCTCTTTGCCAGAAGAATACTTTCACATTGTAGTCAGATTTGTATTGCGTAAAAATTAAGTAATTGCCTGCTCTATACAAGGAATGTATTTAAACTTGCAAATTTTTTCCTCTGCTTTGCTTTGTGGCCCAGACACAGTAACTGTAGAAACAAATGTAGTTACTATAAAGTATCAACATATACCATCTGTGTGTTGGGACCTCTATACTGAAGACTGTTGTGTCAGTAACTATCCAGATCATCACTCTGAATCACTGTCCTCAGAGATAAGAAATCAGCTGACTGACCAACTACTGAAGCAGTTCAGGATCATTGATACCACTTTTGTTATCTGAGGACTCAAATGAGTCATATTTAGTGAACACTGTTTGCCTTTCAGTAAAAAATTATATTACTGGAAGCAAAATATTCACCTGTGTGTACTTGAGACACCCATCTGAGTAGACTTTGGGGAAACGCCCTGTCAGCCTTGACCTGGATGGCAGGTCTTCCATGTCTGGGAAGGTCTGCATGGTCTGCTCAAACCTGTGTCTGTGACTTGCCGTCGTGCCCATGTGGCTGGGTGCTGTCTGCCTTCCCAGCTCCGGCCGTGAGACAGCTCTGCATCAACAGGAACCAGCCCCACAAATGTTAGCTATGCATGCACCACACCCAACATAAAAACAGCAAAGCATGAGCTCTCAGTATCCATTTCTTCCTTCAATTCATTTGCAAAGGTGTCTTTTGAATCTTTTCCTATAACAGGAAGTACAAATTCTCCAATAACAAAAGTGTTAATACTAGTCTTTCATGTCTGAAGTTAGGAGTCATATTACCATGACTGTGCTCAAGAAGTGTAGGGCACATCCCAGCAACCTTGGAGAGGTTTTTGAGACTGGGCTGAAGATTTAAGAGAAGACATCAACTTGTCTGCCCTTGGCAACTTCCCTTGTAGTAAACTGAGCACAGCTGTCACAGCTTCTTGCTTGAGGGCAAAGGGGGAAAACTCCCCTTACACACCACACTCTCCGTATTACTTCAGGGTTTTGGTTTACTGAAAAAAAGTGAACAGATCTTGCAAGGGCAGTTCAGTGTGCTTCAGCATCACACTGCTATTCCTTGCGGAGGTTACACTGTACAACCAAGTGTTTGGCTGGCTGTGACTTTCCACAGGTACATGCGGCTGAATCTGGGTGGGAAGAGTGGTCCAAAATAGAGATGCTTTGATAAAGATGGTAAAGATAACCACCTTTTGACCCATACTAACCTTCAGAGAATCTCAAAGCAAGTTTATGTTGCATATGCCTTCCAGAAGCACATCAAGAGGTATTTAAAGAAATTTAAGTGCTTAAGGCAGGAAGGAAAGGGAAAGCAAAGCATCTTGCTCAAGCATCATGACAGAAACAGTTGCTGGAGGCAGGAAATTGCCTCTGGTCAGGGCAAGTGGGATTACTGTGGATATTTGAGGCTCCTGCAGTATGGCCCTTCACACAGCAATGCTGGACGGTTCAATAGGTCTGTAATGTGGTAGTGGTTCATTTAATACTCATTTGTACTATGTGTTTCTTAATGTTCCAGACTCTACTCCTTTAGTACAGTAGATTGTACTAAAATGCTACCTCAGAGCTTTCTGTTTAAAACAAACAAGCAGAAAATTCACTATTTTTCTCCTTTTTCTTTCACATTCCTCAGGGTTCCTTGTTGTTGTGCTTAAACTGCCTTACCCAGCTTCTACTTGACATCATTTTGGTGTGAATATTTTAATCTGCTGCCTCCTTGCATTGTTCATTTTTACTGTGCTATTTCCCAGTTGAGTAGATTGAAAAGTTTGGCAATCTGCTACTAAAAAGAAATTTCATTATTATTTATTTTATATTTATATTGGCTCTAATTACAATATTAGTAAGACTTATTAACTTCATCTTTGCTGCTTCTGTAAAAAAAATAAATTATCCAACATACTTCTGTAATTTACTTTCCTGTACAGCTTGCAAAGATTTAGAAAAGACTAGCTTGGCTTCCACCATTTTCACAAAATCAAAATGCTAAGTGTGATAAATGAGCTATAAATGAATAATGAGGTCTAAAAGTAGACTTTTTTTCCCTCTAAAAAATGGGCAGATCTGAACAGCTTTAACTGTAGCACTCACTACCAGCAGTTTATGCCTATATTAACACATAAAATACCTAATTACCATGTTAAGCACAGCCATATGAATCTGTTAGGAATGGACTACAAAGTAATTTGCATGATTCCAACACTCACAGTATAACCTAATCATCACTGATCTTGCTAAAGCCCCTTTTATGAGAAGTCAGAAGACCGTAAGTCCTTATTTCATTCAGACCACATTAGTACGACTGATTCCCAATCCTAGAGCCCCTTTCTGCAAGAGAGAAAGAGAAGTTTCAAATGAAAACAAAACAGTGAAACAAACAAAAAACCAAAATCCTTAAAATACCCTGTACTTAGGATGTTCATGTGATGCAGTAAACACCCTTCACTCTGTCAATAAGACCAGGCACCTAAGCAGGAGTTTTCACATGCTGCCTGGTTTACATCCATGCTTAATCTGAGCTACTGATTCTTTCTGCTGAATTTAAAATTGTAGCATCATAGGATGGTTTGGGTTGGAAGGGACGTTAAGGATCATCTAGTTCCAACCTAGAATGTCAAGCTGTGTCTCAGGTGTAGATTTTATTCCAAAGTGCTTCAACTCAGTAAACCTTCTGGTATAATGGAGAGAGCCTCGGTGCTGGTAGTTTTGTTGGGGATTACATGTAACTCACCCTACAATCAGAATGTTTTTAAACAGAAAAAGATAAAAAACAAAAGCCACCAGGACTGAAAATGTTGCTGAGAGGGTTGTACTGCAGAAAGATTTATTTACCCATGCAAGGTAGGTTTATTTTAAACAAATACTAATAATGAATTTATGGATTTGAGGGCAATAACGTCATGCAATGAACATTTTGCCCCAATGTGTGCAGATCACAGATGTCAGCAGAGAGGAAAATTCACAGCCAGGTTCCCAGTTTATGCAAGCAGGCATAACTCCATTCACTTGAATAAAACAACATGTATTAACACCAACAAAAAAGAAAAGAACACCAAGTGCTTTTGAAAGATATTTTAAGAAAGCATTTAATATTTAAATATGTAATATAAATCTTTCTCCTTATAGTCATAAACACAGATTACCATGAAGTTAAATATCAGCCTCACAACACAGCTATAATATATGGACTACATTTATTCCTTGGTGTAGTATTTTACCTCACTTTAGTTACATAAATAACCTCACCAAGACCTGTTAATTTATTCATTGCCTGTTAATCCTTATTTGTCACCCTTATTTTAAAAATACACATTTATCTTCTGCTAATGAGAAACAGGAATAAAAGTCATTCTCAGCTGGCTCAGGGGAGTGTGTCAGAATATGTATTAGGTTAACCTGCAAAGCTCAAAATAAAATCCTCAAAGCAGTCATATTCCTGGAATCAGAGAACAGCAGTTTGGGCAGGAAAAACGGAAAGAAAAAAACCAATGAAACAGACAGGCCTAAAGTAAAGCTGCCAGAGGAAAAGAATATAAAACAGCTTCACTAGATTGTGCTCTATACTGTACTGGACTTCTAGAAGGTGATTCATACCTGTATCAGTTTGAATAGTCTTGAGATGCCCGTCTCTCACTATGGGCTGTGTAGAGTCAGGTGGCCCTGATGTGGAATGGACCTGGGTCTGTAACACAGGTGCTAGAAGCACCTGCAAGAAGGCAGCTATCGAGAGGTGCTTTGTCAAGATACCTGCCTAAGGTCATTCTTTTTACAAAGTACTCCTTCTCAGCAGTTCAGAATTTGGTTTTGTGGCTGGTCTACTAAAAAATTCAGCTTGGTAGAAAGGGCAACATTTTCTTCCATGCCTACAGATATCTCCCATGTGTCTTCACAATACAACAAAATCATTCTGTTTATACACCGTGATAGAAGGTGTGGCAGGGTTACAGCTGGGAAGCTCAGGGAAGACCTGTGGAATGGGCCTCATTTTCAATTGTACTGAAATTGCAACGAGCTCGATAGGTGCAGTTAAACTCAACATTATTATCTTAACTACAAGCAGACTTTATGCTTTTTTGCTTAGGGAAACCTTATGATAGCATTGTCTAAGGTCAGACTGCTAACAAACTAAGAGACACGGAAGTTTCTGCAGAATTCCAAGTTGTCCCACACAAATAAGAATTAATACGATAAAGAAATAAAACCCAAGCATTTATTTCCAGATGCATGCAACATGTATCTCCAGTATTCCCTTAAGTCAGAAGTGATTTTTTAGAGAACTGACACAGCTTTAATCTAGCGGAGAAAAATTATTTCTCAAGCAGCTTATAAAAATGGCAAAATATAATTGCCTTAATGGCTGGTGCAGCTGCCTTACAGGAGCTGTCTTCAGAGAATAAATAATTCCATTGCCACTAAAATATTTATATCCCTCCCCAAGCCTTCAGTTTGATTTTGTTTTTCTAATAGTAGTCTGCATTTGATGTGCTTTTGTTTTCTTCAGCACATATAGGTACTTTTTTCAATGATAGGAGAGAAGGTCAGTTTGTGTATGATACTCAGGACTAGTTTGAGGAGCAAGAGGAAAAGAATTAGTTCTGGAAAATCCAGATCAAAGGAGAGTCAGATTGTATATATTCATATCAAGATTAAGTTCAAAGATTCAGATCCATCAAATTATGCATAGCTATCTTGTTTATAATGGTGGCTTATAAAACTTCCTTCCCACTCCTTCCATGCTGTTAAATGAGACTGAAGACTTGCCATCTAGTATAAACCTGTTTAAATGTAGCATCCTGACACCTTTTTCATCAAGACACGTAGCTGAGTGTGTGCAAAAACTGTGATGTGTGTATTACAACATCATTAGGGATTAAGACAGTGTTATGTGCCTACACAATGCCTCTCACAAGAAAAGACTGAATACCACTTAAGAATTGCACTGCCCTGAGAAGCAGCTGCAGTCACATCACGAGCAGAGCTCTCTTGGGTTACCATTCATTTTCTGGCCAGGAAGCACCTCTGGTCTAATTCTTCCCCACCACCTTCTCTGCATTACTTACCAGTTTTGGTTGGTTGGTTGGGGTTGTTTTTAAGCTTTCACTTTTGACACTGAAAAACAAAACAGCCTGGATCCAGCTGAATGCACAGTAAAATGTATGGCAGCCTGTCTTAACAAGTAATTGGCCAGCACAAATGTCAGTCGTACTGATAGCAGTGTTATATGTGTCATCTGCCCCTGAGGAACCTTGTACGAGATTGGAACCTAAATTTATTACTATAAAAATGCAGAAGGATAAAATGTAGTAACCTGATAGGCAAATGCAAAGGCACTGGGAGTCTCGCATAGCCTTTACAAAGCGAGCCCCATGCCCAGCAAAGTGGGTCTAGTGGGCTTTCACACCCCAACTCCTAAATACACCTGACGTTGGACTTTCCATGTGTGCATTTGAAAGTCCCTTGCTGATACATAAAACCACTTTTAAAATAATAACACAAAAATGCCCTATACCAATAAAACCCCCACCTTCCCCTTCCCTAAAAAATACCAAACCAAATCCAGTATGTTCAAGATGGACATTATCAAAGCAAAGGCTCTATGTGGCTGTTGTGCTGATTTTCACAACCTTTAAAATAAGTAATGAAGATATTTATAATGATCACATTAAACACACTTTTTGGTTGTTGTTTTTTTAATCTAGTGGTATATTCAAATGCATCCTTATGTTCAGATCCTGCAAGCAATTAGGTATACTGTTAATTTTACTGACGTGTAAGGTGACATGTATGGTTACATGCAGGTCCTAGATTTGGTTCTGCATATATTTTTTGTATTTATTCTTATCTAGCTTATATATGCTTTTGACAAAATATTGACAGAAGTTCTGTAAGCAGTCATCTGAAGAGCTGCTGGCTTGTGAGCTGAGGGTGTGAGAGGGAGGGCCACACACCCGAGCTGGCAGCAGGGGCTCTCCAGAGGGGCGGACTATCGAGTAACTCATATGGTATGAGAAACAAATGGGTGTAAACCCTGTATTTCTAGAAAAAAAAACGTTCTAAAAGGAGTTATACAGCCTGAAACCATCTTAAATGTATGTATAAGCAAAAAGAGTGTGCATCCATAAAGCTGCATGGCGCAGCTGGATAAGCGTTTTCCTCTTTCAGTGCTAAAAATGTCCCACCATGGAAGGCTTCTAAACCTCTTGTCTATGAATTCATCACCATGGAAAAGTGGTCCTTAAGAGAGAACATTTTGTGAGTCATGAGGTTTCTCTTTGTAGTAATACAACGAGTTCCAAAGGGTTGTTTTGAACTCTCATATTAAAAGAAAAATCTGGGTTTTATCTGAAAATTACAAAAATGTGAACATTAAAAATCTGTTACAGTTAGTGAAATAACACTTCTTATTGCAGGCACGTGCATACTTAGTTTGCTTGTACTTAACAGGAAATTGAATTGATTTCAGTAAGGAAAGATGGGCCAGTAACTACACTGCAATTTGAAGTATATGTGGTGCAGAATTATAGCTGCACTTTTCAGTGCATGATTCTTTAAAGCAAAATGAACAAATTTTCATGAAAATTACTTCTTTCTCCTGCTTCACGTTTCGTTTCCACGTTCACTGAAAACATAATTAAATATTTTTATTTTCAGACTTACTTAATTTGGTTTTGTTGAATAATTAAGCATCCAAAAACTCTTCTGAATTTTTCCAAACATTTTATTGCACAAAACCTGATAGTGCTAAATGAAAAGTGTGTTTGTGTATATTGGTTAACCAACAGTGTAGGTTGTTTCCAGGGCATACAGAGACTCTCATCAACGACGTGCACCTTGCATTCTTTCACAGGGAAACAATGGTTGAACACAGTGCACTGCGGTCACCTGGGATTCAGCTTGAAGCTGAGATACATCCAGGTTGTGTGTTAAAGTGGGAAATACTCCCAGGTATAAGTGTAGGTTTTACAGGCAGCTCAACTTCCTGCTAGGTTTGTCTCACTGGTCCCTTTATTCAAGGCAATTGGGAGAAAGCAGAAAGTGACACAATGTACCAGCAATCATGGAGACCAACTATCCAGCATTTTTAATTCACAGGCTGTACCTTCCATCTCTGCTTTATATATATTTAATCTGCTCCTTTCCTGCAGGTTCATTTTCAGCTCATGGGAAGATATTCAGCAGTAAAGACTGAAGACAAATTTGCAAATACCTTTTGACTTCAGTCTAGGTGTGTGAGGTATCCCTTTGCTGAGGGACTCTCCTCATCCTCCTTGTCAGAGACACTCTACCTGAACACAAAGTATTGCATCTCAGGTCAACACTGTCACCTTGTTCATGTCCCTGTGGGGAAAAAAAGAAGGCTCCCTGTGAGACTCTCAGTCATCTGCTGTGGTAGGATTTAGCAGTTAATGTCACGTGTAATTGTTCCTGGGCTTAGCACTTGCAAATTTACAATTTCTTCAAAACAGCATCCTAAGTTGATGAACAGTTCAGCACCCAGGTGTCTGTTACCTTTATCTGAAACACAGGAATAGCTGATTGTGCTGTAATGAAAAAAGAAAACCCAACCTACTCCTTTCTTCTTGCTTAACCTAGCAAGAGTATTGGAAATCAATGGAATTACACCAGCCTACTGCAGTAACACCAACAAAAAGAGTAGACTCAGGATTTTGCTTACTATATTCAGTAAATCCCCAGCTTTGAGATCTATGGATCCTGTTCTGCAAAACTATGGAGAGACATGTCCTGTTTGTCCTGTATTTAGACATTGATATTAAAAGTGTACTTTCTGCGAATTAAAATATATAATCACTGTGTGGAAGCAAACTAGGTAATAAATCATGATGGAATAGTTTGAGGCAACTTAACATGCTACAGACATCTCCTTGCAGCAGTATTTCACACCATAACATTTTTTCACTCCATAAATATTTTCATCTTTCTTTCCGTAACTTGCATAAATGAATAAATGCATAGAAAACACTAATGATAAGTCCTAAATTAAATCCAAGCTCACCATCTTGACATTTACTATTTAAAATATGTATGAGACAATTCCTCTGATCTCTTTTTTTTATACACTTACAAACACACATTAAAAGTTATTGGTGTTTCAGGGCCAAGTACAATAATGAATACAGGCTTCCTTCTCCTAAAGCTGAAAGATTTTGTACAGTCATGAGAGCTTGAGCTCAAATTGATCTAAAGAGATTGCCTGTCAGGAGTAACCAAATACTTCCAAACTTGATCCCGTTCAGCAACAGGAATTGCTTCATGCTTTTAACCCTCATTCTCTATGCCTTGAGTTATCATTACCTAAAAACAAAACATACAAATCTCTCCAC
>JAWWEU010000081.1:118727794-118740582 GCA_035583155.1 Acropternis orthonyx | reverse complement strand
GAGTGTTTCTTTATTTCTGGTTATTTTCTGAAGTTCTTTATTAAAGAAAAGTTCCAGATATGTGTTAGGAAAACTTGATGGACTTATAGACTGAATTAAAAGAACTGTGGTGAAATTCTGTAGTTGAAATTTGAGATCATACATGCAATAATTTCTCCCTAATACTGCAAATCCTTGGGTTGGATCAAGGATAAGAAAAATAGCAATGTAGTATTCAGCCACAGCATGACTGTGAGCTCCAGTGTGCTAGGACCACACTGGGGGGGAAAAGCGGGGAAAGAAAAATAAGTACAAATTTAAGTGAAGTGCATGACTTAAGAAAATAAAGGTTTAAATTTCTCTTTTTCTGTTTCTGAAAGATTGAAGGATTGTCTGCTCCTTGAGAAGCAGTCATTAAGGCAGATAAATTATATGCCCTATTCTGTGGTTGTCAGAGAGTTGAAAATGTGCAGGTATTTGACAGCTGTGGCAAGTACAGACCAAGTCAAGGTCAAGGTCAAGTAAAACTATAGCTCATAAGAAGTGAAGTCCAGATAGTTTGTGTTCTATAAATTAAGTATCTTCTATGAACTTCAAACATTCTAAAGGAAGGTTTTAGACCTTATACTTGTGTGTAGTAAGCTCTTTATTAGTATCTGAAAAGTAGCTATTTTACTTCCAGGTATATGAGATTATTAATATCAACACTTTTAAAAATATTACATAGTAAATCAAATTTACCACATTTTGTTCATGGTAAAATATCAAGTATGCAGTGGTGACAATTTAGGCAATTTTACCAGAATACAGCCAGTTTAAAATCTTCATTAAAGGCTGTAGAAGACTGCTTTAATTGAAAATACAGTACTTCGTATTTTCCAAGTTTGTAGCTTGACTGAACAACCAAAAAATGGGGGTTAGTTCCAGCCTTTGAGCATATTTTACAAATTTCACAGCTCTCTCCTAAGCAAGAGATCATGGACATCTCCTGCTTGGACTCTTTGCTGTTCATTATTTTACAAGTATCAATTCATCGTCTGTGGAAAAGCATAAAAGGAAAGAAGTATTGAACCTACTAATTTTTCACTGAACCTTGAAAATTAAGGATCCCCTGCACACCCTCTTTGCATACAGACAAGACTTTGCCAAATTACCTCTGTTATCAGGAGACTCACGTATGGAGAAAGTTGAAGATGTGGAAAACATTAAATTATTTGGAAAAAAGCTTTTTTCTTTCAACACTGTTGAAGTCTATTGAGTAAATGCACGATGCTCCAAGACTTAAAAAAAAGAGTTGAAGAATTTTGTTCTTCCATGAAAGCTGTATTTAGTGCTTTCCATCTATGGTCCCTGCCTTTCTCCCATTACCAAAGGCATCAGCAAGCTTAACAGTCATGAGTTTATTTATTGTCTCAATATCCCAACAAGTTCAAAGGATGATGTCATCCCCGTTTATTGGGGCAGGGAGCTGAACCATGTCTACACTAACAGCTAAACATAGCTCTAAGGCCCAGCCTGTCCATCATGCTTTACAGGCAGGTGTGCACTCAGTTTCAGAGTCAGGCTGAATGCCAGGCTTTGGCAACTGCCCGTGCTTTAAGCACACCCAGCAGGACAGAGCCCAGACTCTTTCTCAAGCCATTGAAACAGATGGGTAAGAGAGGGACCAGACAAACCAATCCACCAGCAAATATCTCTAACCAAATACACAGTGTGTGGCTTTTATACATGAATGACGGCCAACAATGTGGCTATAAAGCATATGGAGCTCAGGATGAGAAACCTTCTGCCAAGCCTGCACTTAACCCCAGTGGTAGATGATATGTGATTGTTTGTTCAAGCTCTTACAGGAAGCTGGAGCGCAAGAGGCCAAAGGTAGGCCTCTAACACTGAATCATTTTCCCCCTCAGCCTTGTGCTTGTTATATCTAAATTCTTTAGCAACCCTCTTTCAGACGTGGTGTTCTTTGATTTCACTGAGGTTGAGAACAAATTGGCTGCACAGAGTCCTGAGATACTTAATTTGGAAATGGTTGCTGCTGTTGTCTGAAAACTTACATGCAGCTTAGAATGAACAGAAGTAGGTTTACAGTTCAGAAAAGCACATGAGCTTCTGTGCGGACTTTCAGCATGATGGGAGCTGCAGGTTGTGGACTAGACTCTGGCCTGAGGTTAAGCCAAGTAATCAAAATGTGAATAAACTATGGGATATGACATGAGAAGTTGCTGGATATGACAATGTGAGAAGCTGACAAAAAGTTCAGATAGCACTGTGAAGGACAACTGGATCTTGCAGGAGGTAAAAGAAGAAGTATTTGAGAAATGGTTGGATTTCACAGGTAATTGAAAAGGAAGTACTGGGAGCATTTTCTGGGCAACAATATCTAGGTAACCCTTTCGGTAATACCACATGAAACTGAGATTACCTAGAAATATCCAGTGTGGGTACAGATGTAGCAAAACTGGGACCAGTTGAGGAAAAGTAGTAAGGGCTGAATTGCTTATTTGAGATGTGGAGAGAGAAAGTACGGTATAAGTGTGGTAAAAGGAAACAGGAAAAGGGATAAAATATGTGGAGCAGATGTAATCAGGTCTGTTCAGGGGCATTGGCTGAGGGGTGATTGTTTGCTCCTGACTGATCAGGACATTAAACCAGGCTTGTCTGGCCACACCGCACAAGTTCAACATGCCTCTGCAGGCAAGATGAAGAGAGAGGATGAGGGGAGGCTTTGCTGTTTGGGCAGAGGAACATCCCGATGGACAGATGAGCATCCAGGTACTGTCAGGCCCATGCCAGGCCTGACAGCATCACTGTCTATTCATTACTTCCTTTCAAAGCACAGAGCAACTCACTAGGGAAATACGTGAGCCATGGGAATAAATAAGTAGATAGCTTATAGTAGAAGCTCATTTCAATAATTTGTTACCAGAATTATGATGATCCTTTCTGTAAAAGTAGCACTGCTTCTTGTAATATGTCATTGGTAGGATTACATCCAAGCTAAACAATAATCAGCTGCTTCATGCAAACATGTTATTACAATATGTTTCTTAGGAAGTGAATTTGAATGAGTATACATGATGTTTTATTTAAGCAGATTTAAGCCTCCCCTCTGGGTCTTAATCCTGCATTTACCTCAATATCTCCTTGCCATCCACTTTCTTAATTTGGTCTGTTTGTTTTAAGTGTGTATTGGTCTTATTACTTCTTTTGTTTTCTGCTCCGACTCACTGCCTCCTTTCTCTCTTTTATTTGCACACAACTGGATGCTGCTTGGTGAAGCAAAGACAGTATTCAATACAGTACACAATTGGGTGGGTTTTTTTCTGAGGCAGAGATGTGCTGAGATAACTGATTGCCACTAATTGTGCTTAAGCTACGTGGCCCTATATCCAGTGTTTCTGAGACACTGGAGGCCGACTTTGCTTGGGAAAGCATCACTCCTTAGTTGGAATAAAAACTGGAACATTTGCAGATGTTCATCTTTCCATAGCATCTGTTTCTGGAATTAAGCTGTTTAAAGGAAGAGTGCTAGCAATATAGTGGTGCTTTAGTCCGTAAAGTTTCATGCTTGAGTAAAGAAACCCTTTTTGCACCTGAAAAAAATCTGTGAAACTCAGATATCCCATGCCTGGGAATTAGCAGGCAGCTTGCATAAAAGTTCAGCTTTCTAAGAGGTTGTCTGTGCTATACTGATAAATACAATGCAATAACATATTTTGCCTCCTCAGCATTTCTCCCTCAGCATACCCAAGCATGTCTTTTTCATTCAAAATTATAGATTAGCTAGCTCTTCCTTATACTAGGAAGGAGTGGCATCAGTTTTCCTGCCTTAATAACTAAAAGGCAGAAAATATATGCATTGCTATCTAGACAATACAAATGGTGCTCTCTTCTATTTGAATCAGCATCTGTGTAATACAGAAAACCATAATGAAAGGCTCAGGAAGTTTTGTAAAGTTCCCTTTCCAAATGACCCCATCAGGCCTCTGGAAGAAGCCCAGCCTTATTTAAGTAACTTGATTTTGTAACAGTATTGAATCCCTATTAAAATTCTTCACCCCAGTAATGAAGAGAGAGAAAAATATTAATGTTTTAATATTGCTTAACTTTTTGACTGTCAGAATTTAGTGGAGAAAAGGGAATAAAGCTATTGATCTCTCGTCAGAAATGATATCTCATGGCCTATTGGGAGTTGACAAGAGGCTTTCATGCTGTAGCTCTTTTCAGATACATCATTCAGCCTTAATGAACCACTTAAGTGCAGCAGCTAGGGCAGCTTTTTCTCAAGAACTATAATCCTTACTCTACCATTAGGAATGGATGTCTGTAAGTGGAGATTTATTTTCTTTACTATTTTTTCTATAAGTATTTGATTTAGCATATCATTCCTTAAACTGTGTTTAAAATACTTGTAAAGCCTTTGTAAACATACTTTTATTGACTACCATGGGAGAGAGATGATTAAAGTTCACATTAGTCAGAAAAATAAAACCATAAGAAGGATTTTCCTGAAGGAAATGAAGAATTTACATAGATGCAGTTCATGCCTTGTGACTTCAGCAGGAAAGTTTCGTGAGAGAGAACTACTAATTCCATCAGTAAAGAAATTGTAGATGTGCTGCAGAATGGTTTCATTGAGTCCATCTGGCCTGTTTGTAGATGACTAAAGCTATGAAGTAAATGGGAAAAAAAAAGTAAATGAAAAAGCCAAAGAAGTAAACCAATAGGTTTTAGTCCCCACTGGCATTGGGGAGTATCACCCTTCCTAGGGCCATGTAGCATAGTCTGTGTTTCAAAAGCAGCTGTGTCATTTTTCATGCTATTCCTGAAAATACAACAGGGTAATGAAGGAAAAAATAAGAAAAGTCATTGCATGTCAGTGCTGGCCAACAGCTGGTCACCCATTTTGCTCAAACACAAGGCTGTCCCTGGGAACTCCAGCCGTCTGGCTTCTACTCTTTGCTAACTACTCTGATTCAGTTAATTCATTTACTAAAGCTTGTGTTTTGCTCTTGGCAAAGGCTTTCAACTGTGTTTACACGAAATTCAAAAGATCTAACTAAGTCCTAGCTTTAAATTCCATTAGTCAAGTTGCTAGGGGGAAGTTGAAAGTTTGTCATGGTGGATGTAAATTTCTATATTAATTTCTACAAAATATATCCCATCCTTCTGTTTGTTTAGAAATTTTAAAAAATAGACCTAAAAAAAAATATTTAGAGGTATTATGGTTAGAAAAATAACCTTGCCTGCATAAATCAGAAGACTGATGACATATGTCTGCAGGCAACACAAATTTCCCTAGCCATACATATGCTCACTTGCTTCTTTCTCAACAGTTTGACATGAAGGATGTCAGGGGATCTCACCTGGGGGTAGTCATGAGTGTTTGGGGTACAGCTGCCATTTATCAACCACATTAGTCTATGATCTGGTAGATTTTGTTGTTGGCTTTTAAATAGTGGGTAAGTTGCTGGATTTCTATTCAAAATTCAATGGATATTACATAGTGTTTAAGGTAATAATTTGATTTCTTTAATGTGAAATGTAACTAAGAAAGCTGTAAAGTGGAAAAATAACCTTAGGAGTATATTCTTCAATTGGTAGATATCAGTAATAAAGCCAGGTTTGGTATCTGTGCTGTTTTGAAGAATATGTAATGATTATCCACTGGCTAGTCGGACTACAGAAGTGGGTGTTAGCAGAGAGTTCTCAGGAATTCAGTGTGTTCCTGCATCTTGCATGCACAAAAATTGGAAGTGCCCTGTAATGACTTAGCCATCTCTTAATAAAATAGTAACAGTACCAGGTATGCTGAACTGCTTGCTATGAGCTCTCTCGCAGCAGACCCAGCCACAGCTTGAGGCATTTCCCAACAATGTGTCAAGTGATCAATCTGTCAGAGCACCAACATTTCCCTCTGTTTTTCAAGCAGGTTTTTCATCACATTGGAAATGACAGAGTTGCTGGGCTAATTCAGGACAGTTTAGAGTGATGTGTATTAATTCAAGACCATACTGAAGTGATATCCGTTTCTTCAAAATTCCATTACATCTGCATAACACATGCTGAGCTACTTATTTCATTAAAATCTGGTTTTTATACATTGATTGTACCAATCCTTCCAGAAATACCCAATGAATCTTTATTTCAACTTCACACATCCTGGGCAATCATTATTTCTTTTTATTCATTTCCTTCTTAACAGCAGTTTAATACTCTGAAAGAAATGAGTAATGGAAAAGAATATTACTGTTGTATGTATGATAAATTAAAAGCATCTATTTCCCTTGAAAAGATGCAGCAGTTGTAGTTCTCTAAGAGGCTTATTTGTTTCTGTGTAAGTTCCTATACAGAAAGTTAAACTTGGCTTGGAAGCATAGTAATTATCCCTTAACTTTTAGAAAATTTCAGAAAATTTTTCTTAGACATAAATCATTTGTCAAGTAAGGTCAACAGCAGCCAAGGAGAATGGACTGAGGTCCACATCCCTGGGTTCATCAGTGTTACTGCAGCAATAACCTGGAGTCTAACTGGACCAAAAACTTTAAGGCCATGAAAGAGCTGGAAGGCTTGAAACCTGTCTGCAGGGAAAACTCAGCAGGGGTTAGAACCAAAACTGGGCAGCTGAGGCAGAAAGAAGGATCAGAAGCTAGCCAAGGGGAGCAGTTGCTGACTGTAGAGAAAACACTAAAGAAGAATGGGGGTATGGGGAAATAATTCCCAGATAATGCAGAAACTGCAGCACACCAAAGGCAAGACTTGGGGCCTGCTTGCTGAGAACAGCAGCAGCTTGGGACCCTTCCTAAAACAGTGAGGCCAGCAGAGTAACACTCACCAGTGCTGTTTCTAGTTGGCCAAACATCTTCTCAGCAGACTCAGTTGAGATGGGAGATCTCAAAATATATTTAAGGGACCAATGTCTCAATGTCAAGGGAAACTCTATTGTGCAGAATTTCCAGGTAATGCAGAAACTGTAGATAATTTACTTAAAAGGTATTCTGGCTAATGGATGGAACTGTCGAAATAAAGACATGCATGACCTCCAAGGTCTCTTGGAAGAGGATTATCAACAGTACGAATTAAAAAACTCAAAATATAGGAAAATGCCAGAATTAGCATTGGCCATGTCACCTTTCTTGTGTATGACTCATGTCTTAGATACATGATCATCCCCTATATTTTCTGTGGTCTCCAGCCTCCATAGTTCATGACATAGATGGTGGTCATTCAATCGTCATTTATTTTCCTGTTTCCTCTTTGCAAAATTACGTTCATGGAGATCATAGAATCATAGAATGGCCTGGGTTGGAAGGGATATCCAAGACCATCTAGTTCCAGCCCCACTGCCATGGGCAGGGACACCTTCCACTAGACCAGGTTGCTCAGAGCCTCATCCAACCTGGCCTCGAACACTTCCAGGGATGGGACATCCACAACTTCTCTGGGCAACCAGTTCTAGTGCTCCTCACAGTACAGAATTTCTTACTAATATCTTACCTAAACCTGTCCTATTTCAGTTTCTTCTAAAGAAAGTGACCAAAACCAGCTACTGTTATCTAGAACCATCTGAGCATGTATGAGCAACTATTCACTTTGCAAAATTTGTGCAAGCTTTAATGGATGAAGCAAAAGGCATACCCCAATATGAAGATCACCTCTTTTCTAAAATTGTTCCCTCTAATGCATGACAACACTGGACTTTTCAAAGCCCTTTAAAGATTTAAACATGAAAAAGCAATGTATCTTACCTAGTCTTGTCCTCAGAACCAGATGAATCATTCTGGAAAAAAAAGATAATTGTTTTGGTCTGAGGCAGATACTCAATACGGAAGATATGTCAGTTTGAATGGTTTAACTTAGAAGAAGTGAACAAAGCATTTACACAGGAATGGGTGGTCAAGCTGACACTGATCTGTTAAGAGCAAGTAATTTCTATGGAAGTGCATAATCCAAGATGCCAAGTTTAGAAGCAGAGTTCCAGTTCACCTGACATTTTGCAGATGCTGAAAAAGAGCGCAATTATTGTAGCTATCCGAACCTGTTTACTGTCACACTGTGCTGCTGCAAAGAGCTTTAAGGTATCAATTCAATGTTCTGTTATTGGCAGTGATAAAGTCATACGAGTTGTTCCTGAGAGTGAGAGGGAATCGCAGATCCTGAGGGCTGCATTCAACAGGCTTAAGGTGAGTTGGATTATTTTCATCTTTTTTTCTGATAATTCTTGAAGACTGTAGTTGAGTTAACTGACTTGCCTTTCACTTGACATTTCAAATTATTATATAATCTGGAAAGTAGCCTTTGCCCATTACATTCCTAATTTCCCAGTAAAATAGCATAAGAATTAGATTCATCATGCCTGACAATTTTAACAAGAAACACTTTACTGCCTTAAAGTAATATAAGAGCCACACTTGCAAATTTGCTTTTTCTCTTTTCCATTTCTTGCTAGCATACATAGTTGCATGCTTCATTATCTGCATGATGATGTTATTTAAAACACTGAGTTAATGCAAGTTGTGAACACACACAGGAATATGGAAGAGGAAGTGGCTTCACTTTGGAAATCTCTCTGGCAGAGTAATTTTCTAGAGGCAGTTGAGAGAGAATCTACAAGACTCACTAGCAAACCAAAATCTTTTTTCCTGTAGATATAAATGTAAAGCACTGGTGCCACTGTAGCAGTGCAGCATAGGAGCACTCTGCAGTATGCTGTTTGGCTGGCACAACTAACAAAGGCAGAGGCAGTCTGTCCACAGAACTGTGGCCCACTGTCTTAGAGAATGGGGGAGTATCTATAAGCCAGGTCTGTGGCCCCTGCAGCAACATGGAAGGGACTGCACCATGCACATGCACTGCCCCAGGCACTGGGGAAAAGGGATAAGCCGCATTAATAGTCACCAAAACACAGCCTAATCAGAACAGAACAAGGGAAGTAACAACTTGATCACTCTGTTGAGTTTGTTCCAGGAGTTCACATGTGTCCCAGGCTGTCTCTTCCCGTGTTGCTTGACCCCAGCAGGCAACTGTTGACTTCTCCCCTGTACCTGTGAAGGTAAAGGAGTTTGATGGGCAACTGTATAGGCACCACGGGCACAAGCTAAAATCACTTGGCACAGAAATTCTAGCCTTCCTTTGTGTCTGGCTGGCATAGACAAAGGAACACGTTGGTAACTTTGTCAGTCCTGTGGGTCACAGTCACTGGGTGTACCAAAGTGTTTGGAGCATGTGCAAAACCTTTGGGCTGTTCACTGCCTTCAGTTCCAGGAAACTATTAGCAGTCTGTAGATGTATCTCTGTCTCTGTTGGTGAAATCTCATGTAAACGATTGTGTTCTCAATGAGGAAAAAATGAAAGTGCATATAATTTCCGAGTCCAGTAGTTAACATCTGGGATACAAGTACAAAAAGCTGGTTGTTGCATTAATTTCTTCTCCCTGGATGCTGGAACATAAAGAGGGAGCACGTGTTTTTTTTCTTTCTCCTTATATTGCAAACCCTATGAAGCAAAAAGGTTACTCACCTTCCTGCAACTGTTTCTCATTACAGAGCTCCCTTAGGCTCCCAGAAAGAGGTTCTTTCACCCAATTCCATCAAAAGGGGAGCAGTAGAAACTTGAATAAATAATTGCATGCTATAATTCTGAGAGCAGGATAATAAAATTTTGGCAAACTGCATTGGAATCTGACTAGTTAATTAGAAGGTGATTGATTCTGATGAGGAGCTAAGATGAGGATGTTGAAGTGAAGATTCAAAAAAAGAGAGACCATAGGGACACCTGGTTTCATGAACATAGGTTGGGTTTGGCTGCATGTCAGGTCTCAGGGCTCTTCCATCTGCAGGTACTTCACTGACTGTCTGCATGGGGTTGGACAGAAAGAGACTCCTAAGTGGCTAACAAGTAATGGATATGTTTAACATTACTAACATTACTTACCATCTTCCCCCCCACTCCCCCCCCCAAAAAAAAAAGTCTCAAGTTATTCCTTCATGAACAAGTGGATCAACAATGGCACTCCTTAGAAGTGCTGAGTCCTTATACTACTAGCAAAAGTCAGTAATGGCTGCAAGTCATCAGCTCCCTGAAGAATCACATATTTAGAGTTGTGCAATGTTTAAGTCTCCATGTCAAGACTCCTCTGTCCTTCTCCTGCCCCTTAGACTTCCAGAGTTGAACATTCAAAAGACAGTGGACAATGAGTCTTTAAGCACAATGATGATCAAGTGCTCAGGAGAAAATAGAAGACAGTGCACCAAAAAGAAAACAAACCCCCAAGCAGTGCAAAATAAGATATCAAACCCCAGTTAGAGTCCTGTTGCTGTCTTAACACAGTATGTCTGACAAGCAATAGAGATATGAACAGGAGTGTCAACAGAGATATACAAATTGCTA
Source organism: Acropternis orthonyx (assembly GCA_035583155.1). NCBI lineage: Eukaryota > Metazoa > Chordata > Aves > Passeriformes > Rhinocryptidae > Acropternis > Acropternis orthonyx. Next base: position 118,730,211 of record JAWWEU010000081.1, on the reverse strand, counting down.
TAATTACAGGAACCGCACTTCGAATTTTTTAATTTGTGAATCAGACAATCAGAATTGGGCAAAGACACATCCCTTTGAATCCATTTTGGTTTGAGCAGTAAATTAATACCAACCTTTTATATTGCTCACATGTTCTGTTCCTCAAGGGAAAAATAAAGATGGAGACAAGATCCTTTCAAGAGTTGGGATCCTTCTGTTGTGTTATTTAGCATTTTGCAAAATTCAGTTTTCAGCCTGAGTTGTGATATGGCCGGCTAGTATTCTCCACCACTGGAAGTATTATAAGAACAAGAAAGGTTAGTGAAAATAGAAATTACATCACTGTTGTTCTTGAAGTGAGAAGGATACCTGCACTTGAGTTTCAATTCAGGCCTGTTTCTCTACTCTGGCAAGTTGGTCTCTTAGAGATGAGGTATATTTCAAAGGTACCAAAAAGTTACACTCTCTAGTGATGTCAGGATTAGTCCACATTAGCCAACCCAGACAAACACAGGAATTGCAGTGCAAAAATCATTTGGGGAGCCCAGTTTACCTCCAGTGTGATCCATGCACAATGTGAATATTCTGAATAAATTCCCAGGACAGTGCAAACACTGTGTAGATTTTGCACAAATGGACTGTATTCTTGTTTCACTATTTCCATGCATACAACAGACCATCTGTGCTGGTAAGTGAAAGGGAAGATATTCCCTTCTGTCTCAGGCTTCCTCCTCCTCACTGTGCTGGTGGAGAGAGCTTTACTACAGACTCATGATGTTCTGTGTTCATTTCAGCCATTTCTTTCTGCCTTTAAATTTGCATTTGCAATGCAGAGTGACTTAGCCTTTCCCTCTGGCCTACCTTTCATAATCCAAAGAATTAAAAGGAGATTTCTCTGTTCAGTTCAAATGAGCATATCTTTCTGAAAGGCTTTATCACAAAGAAGTTTGAGAAAATCATCCTGATGGTCCTATTACAAAGCAATGTATTTTGGTGTCAGGCAGAGAATAAAGCAAATGTGAAGATACCTTTTCTTATTGCCCACTGATTTGGAAAAAGGGAAAACAATCATTAAGAAAATAAATGGGCACTGGAAATAACACTAATGTATCTTTTCAGTCATTTTGTCTTAATGACTGTCCTTACCAGTGATTTTTCCTGAATAGATTTTGTCATTTACAGTCTGCCCTAGCAGACTTTCAGAAAGAAATGCCAGGGCAGTGGGGAAATGCCAGAAGTGGTGAGAGCTCTGCCTTATGCCACACTGAAGCCAATGCCATCGAGGTCAGCAAGTTGCAAGGTTCATCCCTTTTGGGAAGAGTATCCAACACTAAAGGAATACCTTTCTGAATGTGCATTTAGAGAAACCTACACTGAGACGTCCTCAAAGGATCATCTTGGAATTGGCTGTATGTCTTGATGTATTAGAAGTGTCTTAGAATATGCCCACAGTGATTAACTTGGGCAGCAGTGGCAGTCTAGCTACAGCATAAGTAACTAAACTCATGTAAGAGTTTGAACTCAGGGTTTTAGTCCTGAGGAAACCTCTTTATCTCAAACAGGACTGCTCTTCTACCAATACCTGAGCTGCAGGGTTAACTCACATAGTTTTACATAAGGTGTCATCCCTTAAGACTTTTTAAACTTGGCATGTGGAGCTCCCTAGGAGGGATATTTGCCCCCTTTTTTAAGGAAAAAGAGTCCATATAATTGTTAGCGTAGCAAACCCCTGAAATCTGCCTGAAGTGCACAGGCTCTTCAACAGTACGAATGCCATTGCCTATACTGAGAGAATAATGGATAATGAATGTTTCATTCCACACATTTAACTTTTTTCATGAATTGCCCAAAGGCAAATCACATTAGTCATAATCACTTGCTGAGTAATTTCTACAAATTAGTTTTAGTCTGCAGCTCCAGTGCCCACAGTGCTTTGTTATTAATCATTATTCTAAACTGATTCCTTCATTGTCTGGTTCTGTTAACTTCTGGTGACAGACTATTGCTTTTTCCCCTGGTGGGGTAAACACATGTAAACCTGCACTGCCAGTAAAAATAGCCAGCTCTACAGATTAAAATTTGTCTGCTGTTAGTTCTGTGAAATTGCTTGAACTTGGATGTCATCATCCATCATCATGGCTAGGCTTCGCGAACGAAGATTTGGGAGGGGCTCTACCCACGCTTGCTGCAAGTGCACTGATGGCTAAAAAGGCCAGTGCGAGATAGGCAAGTCCAGTTGCAAATGGCACAGTGGAGTCTCCACAGGCGGTGTTGGCGAGTCACAGTTCTTTCTGCATTGTCTTTTTTCTTCTACACTGATCCTGCATGTGCTCTCAAAGGAAGCAGCAGCATTATGAATGTTGTGTCTCCATGCCTCCCAATTGGAGGCCAGAGTGGACCACTGATGGTGGTCAATATGGCCAAGGCTGAGGGATTGT
>JAWWEU010000081.1:118710704-118727694 GCA_035583155.1 Acropternis orthonyx | reverse complement strand
AACCACCGCCAGCATAGCTCACAACCTCATAAGGGCATGCAAGCTTCTCCCCCACGACAAGGGGGTGTCCGTGGAGACGGAACTTGGATGTATTCAACCAATAAACTCATCGACAGTAAAGAAGCAATAAAGAAGCCTAAATACAGAGTTCCATCAGCGTATCCCAGCCTCAAAGCAGCAGGAGGTGGCTCTGGCCCTGATCCCTCTTGTTTCAGCCAGGCAGAGCAGAGTCTCCCGTGCACCTCCCACCAGCCCTCCACTCTCAGACCACAGTGCCACCATCTCTCCAGAGCAAGTTCTCAGAAAGCTCTTGTGCATTGTGCACTGCTGTGTATGCAACTGTTTCTGAGGGCAGGATGTGTCTGAGGTCATAAGAAAATGAGGCAGGTGGGGAACAGAGAGTCATGCTGTCTTTTGAGGGAGGAGATGGCAGTTTCTGGTTTTCACTGACAGAGGTAGTAGCAGCTGGGAGATGCCACCAGTATGTATACAGCAGCATGTATCTCGTCTCCAGCATGTTCCTACATTGTGTCTTTGAGTCTCTGTAGGGAAGAAAAATAAGACCTTGGTAACCGTGCTTCCCACCAGCAGCACCACCCCACACCCTTGAAAACCTTTGGCACAGTCTCTGTGCCAAAGACCACTGAGGTAAACATGATGGTGAGGATGACAGGGATAAATGATAGTGGACCTCCTCCTCAGACTTCCATGTAAGATGACAAGTATATTGCATAGCAATCTTGAGGAACAACATCATATGGTTGTGACGAACTAAAATGCAGCAAATTCTTTGGCAATTCAAGTGCAAACTAATGAAGTTACTCATTTTTCTAGCTATAGGTTACTGTCCCAGTTTTTGGATTGGCTGCTGCTGTAATGCCATTATAGGCATCAATCTTAAATTTTAGATTTTTGTTGCAGTCGTTTGCTCTTATAAATACTTTCTCTTTTTATAGATATGTTACAAATCTTTGATCCTGACTCAGTGTTTAAGACCAGAAATATCTGGTTCCATACTAATAATTTGCAAATTATTACAGTAATCAACAAATGAAAGAGAAATATTTAGGATTATGGTACCACAGTGACCTGAGTGTTACTGCCTGTTCTCTGTCTCTCAGGATTCCTTTTGTCCATCTGTTGTCACTCTGTCTTGTACACCTCTCCAATGACTGGCTATTTTCTCCTGCTCTTTCTTGCTTAGAAGACAACTTGAGGAGTCTGTTGCTGATTTATGAGCCCTTTCATGGTTTTAATTCTGTTGGACTTGACTGACAGAAACAAATGTCACATTCCCAAGTGCTTTTCAAAGAAACGGGGATTTACTTGGGTCCTCAGACCTAGCAGATTCTGTTTATCTGCTCTGGAATTTTCCTTTGTAAGCGTTATTTTTGAAGCAGCACTTCATTTGAGCCTTGACTGATAACTTCTACTCCATCAATGGTCTACAAGCACTTTTTATCACATAACGCCTGACTGGGATCAGGACTGTTTGTATAGGTAGCAAAGAACCTAATGCTCTGTGAACATTCCTGGCATAATAGAGTTAGACCACTCATTCTTCAGTAGTTTTTACAAAAGAAATTCCTGGACACAGCCAGGCACTTCTTCAACTCTGAGAGGAGCCAGCCTAGCAGGCCTTGAAGCCTTGTTTGTTTTCTAGCCCTTACAGCAGCTGCTTATCCATTGTAATCCCTGAATTGATCCTGTCATTGGAGTTCAGGGAATCAGAAGAAATGCCTCATAGGGGAAAAGGATCACTTGGCCATAAATCTGATAATTTATACCTCCATAGGAAAATGCTTAAAAAGGCTTCAGAGAACAAAAGCCCATCTGAAAATGCAGTAAGAAAGCCTGTCAGCCCAAGTGGAGCTAATCTTACTTTGCAGAAGGGAAGAACTAGCTCAGCAGCCAGGGCTGTGCATTTTACTTTGTACATATATCAAATATATCTCTGTAGCGAGATGCTTTAGTTTTCAGTCCTGATTTTGCCCTAACTCATAGTTAGGGTTCAAGTCAGATATGAGTAGACTATTTCAGATACACAAGGAACATCAGGTGACAACAGAGAGTGTTCATCAGTATATCAGAATGTGTGTTTGGAAACAACTTGCAAGGCTCAGAAGGAGAATGTTGTTCCAGAAAAACTTTAGTAGGAAGGTGCAAGATAGAACAGGAGAGCTCAGGTAGTGAGTGTATTGTTCTCACAAGACACAGAAAACAAGGACTTTCTGAGATGGGAAGAATCTGTTTCCTCTGAGGAAGTCTGAGCCTGAGCTCAACAAAGTCATCAGCACAGTCCCAGTGGGAGCAGGATCAGATCCAGGGCTTACTATTCCAAATGCTTCTTGAGGCTTGGTGCTGTGACTGCTTCCCTGTGTTAAGGCACCCAGCTACCTTCTGGGTGAGGAAACTTTTACTAATATCTCACCTAAACCTCCCCTGACACAACTTCAGGCCGTTCCCTCAGGTCCTGTCACTGGTCACCACAGAGAAGAGTCAGTGCCTGCCCCTCATTTTCCCACATGAGGAAGTTGTAACTGCAATGAGGTCTCCCCTCAGTCTCCTCTTCTCCAGGCTGAACAGACCAAGTGACCTCAGCCACTCCTCATACGACTCAAGGCCCTTTGCCTTCTAATTGCCCTTCTTTGAATTCTCTCCAACAGCTTAATATCTTTCCTATATTGCAGTGCCCAAAACTGCCCACAGTATCCAAGGTGAGGCCGCCCCAGTGCAGAGCAGAGCGGGACAATCCCCTCCCTTGCCGGGCTGGCGATGCTGTCCCTGATGCCCCCCCAGGACATGGTTGGCCCTCCTGGCTGCCAGGGCACTGCTGACTCAGATTCAACTTGTCATCTACCACAACCCCCAGGTCCCTTTCCATGGCAATGCTTTCCAGCACCTCATTCCCCAGTCTGTACGAATATCCAGGGTTGCCCCATCCCAGCTGCAGAATCCGGCACTTCCCCTTGTTGAACTTGCTGTGTTTGGTGATTGCCCAGTCCTCTAATTTGTCAAGGTCTCTCTGCAGGGCCTCCCTGCCTTCCAGGGAGTCAACAGCTCCTCTCAATTTTGTGTCATCTGCAAACTTGCTAGTATCCCTTCCAGTCATTTATGAAGTCCAAGTCATTTATGAAGACGTTGAAGAGCACAGGGCCTAAGATAGAGCTGCATGGAACCTCTCTAGTGACAGGTCACCATTCACTATTAACCTTCTGTATCTTGTGCAGTGCAGAAACAACTGCAAAAAGAGCCAAGCTATAAATAGTTTAATAAGAAACAAAACAGGGTTTTGGCCAGGTGTTTTTTAATGAGTCTGTTAAGGACTGTTTCATATCTTTCAAATATACGTAGCCCAATGGCATTTGTACTTGTAAGAACAGATATTCAGTTACCTTATAATTGAATATGAGTTTTACCTCAGTGACTCTCTTGAGGAATGGCCTACAGGTTCTTTTCAGTGTAGAGCCCTGTGTAAAATTACACCAGTGTAAGTAGAGTGGCAAGACCATTACTTTGTTACAGTTCACACAGATCTGCAAAACTCAAACTTCAAGCTGTGCATTGTTCTGTCCCTGCCAGTGTTACGGTTGCTGCAATCCCATGAATCAATTCGGATTTATAGGCACAATTACTCTTACCTCTTTTACCACAATTACACTTAGCCTCATTGAAGAGTGAATAAATACTGAAAAGTTAGACCCAGGTAAATGTCTGGTGTGCTCAGTCAGAAACCTAAATTACTTTGCACTAGGACTACCTAATAAGTCCTTTTGGAAACCACAGGGAATCCCACACTGAATTGCACCTGGATCACTTTGCAGCAAATACAGGGCAGCTGAAGGAGTTCTGCAGTCAGGACTGTCATTTAAGTTCCTTAACTGGCAGGAGCAAGTGAGGATGGAATCGGTCCTGATCCAGAAAACATTTGTAAGGGTGAAGCTACTAAAGAGGAGCAGTTCTGCTCCTTCCAGGTGAACTATAGCACAGCTATAATTATCCACCAGTGTCACAGTGAACAGGAGTCATTCTTCCTTGCTTCTTTCTTTTCAAATGTACCAACAGAAACCTAAAATTCTGTTGCATGCTGTACATGTGCATGTGAGGGGTGTTTATGTACATACATGTATGTGACTGTGCTTCCTGTGTGTGATGTGATGAAACCTCAGTGAGACCTCTGATGACATCAGTGAAACCAGAGCAGTTTCTACTTCTACTCTCTACGTTCTACTATCAGATTTATAACTGAAAACATGTCCAATGAATTTCAGGGCTGCTTAGGGTGTATATGTGTCTATACATGAGCATATGGATGCAAATGGGAAACCCACACTTCTGAGAGAGCCCATGAGCAAAGACTATCACTGCTTGCATTATTGACTGCACATTCCCTTTTACAAGATGCTCAGAAATGCCAAGGCATTTCAGGTGTTGGCATCATAACAATAATTATATTCTGAACTTTACAGCTGACAGCATTTCTCAAAGAAATCCATTCACAGTGATGTTAAGGACAAGGCCAGTTTTAGCACATGTATTGCTGGATAGAACTCAGAATGAAAACTGAAATTGCAAGGTAATAAAGCATAACAAAATTACTGTTTTCAAGGCGTATAGCAGAGATAAGTCATATAAACACTTTCCTCAAAATACTAAATTTAAGTTATGGCAAAGTTATTCTAGTTATTTTCATTACAAGCATCAATCATATCTTTTGACTGATACACAATTGCAATCTGGTGAGAGCACTAAGCATCTTCATTTTGGGGTAAGTGGAAGAAGAAATTAAACATCTGCTTATGAAAGAGTAGTGAAAGACAACTGGAGGCTACTGCCCAAGAAAATGGCATAATTACAAAGGCTGGACTAAGCCCCATAATCTAAAGAAGATGAGGATTTATTTCATTGACTTGAATTAAAAAAAAAAAGACTGGGATTTATGCAGCCAGGAGAGGGTTTATGGAGAAAAGCAGGGAGACTCTTTTCTTCTCAAGCTCTCTTTCCACAGGCATGAAATGAGCAGGACGAAAACCTGAACTAGTGAAGAAAAAACTCCCTGTTCTGGTTTCTGTCTTGGCAGGGCAACAGAAGTTTTCTGTACACCATTTATGACATGTAGGATTATACCAACAAAGTGTTTGTATTCTTGGAAAATTATTTGCATAATTTTTAACTTTGGAATAAATTCTGAATTCTATTAGTTCAGCACCCAAATCTGTTTAAAATATTTGTCCCTTTGCCTTGTGCTGACTTTTCATCACTGCACTGGCCAAAACTTAGAGACATGACTAATGAGTTCAGGGTTGCTGTACCTTGGAAGGTGTCCAGGTAAGAGGTGATCCATTTATACTCTTGAGTTGTCTTTAGCATCTCAGTTTAAAGAGAAACTGCCTGCAGAGGAACTTGGCTTTCCTTAGCACATGTTGAACCACAGGGACTTTTATGGGATGAGTGAGGTTGGAAAAAGAATAGGCAGTTAAATGGAATACTTATGTAGTCACAGTTAATAATCTCTTATACCTTCTTGGTTAAATAAAGCAGTAATATGTTTAAATCCTTTGGGGGAAGGGAGTGATCTGGGTGCTTTTACATACCATTTCTTCTCGTAGAAAGCAAGTCAGGATGCTCATGCCTCCAGTGAGATTCTGGGAAAAAGCATTCACTGGGCATCTGTGCACCACTATTCCTGAGAACAGGTACCTGTAGTCACATTTGCATGCAGTGGCAGTCACAACTGTGTGCTGAGTAATTGGTCTCCTGGTCTCAACTCTGAACATTCTGAAAAATCTTGAGTGGGCTCTGCTTATTATCTAAAGGCTTTAAATATCCTAAGACCTTTTGAAGGTAATCTGCTGCCTGAAAGGCAGGATAAAATGTACAAAGAAGATGAGAGTATTTAGGTTTGCTGACATGCTCTTCAGCATACGGCTTTTCCTCTAGCCTCAAGACAGCAGATGAATTTTGAGGTTCAAATATTTGGCTGTATGTTCAGACAGTTTTGTAGGATTTCTGCATCTCTTTGTTTTGTAGCTGGAAAATCTTCCTCCTACCTAGCAAATCCTACCACCCACACAGCAAATAGATATCTCTTGGCACTGACTGGTACACCATTCATAATACTGTATAACATTTAATGTGTAGTGTGTGGGGAAAACAACTCTGTCACAGATAGTAAAGAGGATAGGATAGCAATTGGTATCACTACCACTCACTAGCCAGCAGAGCCCAGAGTGGAAATCGAAGACATACTTGGGAACAGAATGATGCTGAAAAAAGTGATGACTCTGATGAGACCCTCAGTATCCACGAGAGATGCAATGATGAAGTCTCCTGAAGATGACAGTAAGTAAAGGATGGTTGGACTTGCTCAATCCAAACATACCTGCTCTGAAATCCATCTTCTGTTTGTTAGTTTTCATGTCTCTGTGCCACACCAAGGACGAGCTGAAGGCTGCAATATAAGGAAGATGTCTGTTGGAGAAATGGGTTTTTTGTTATATGCTTTATAAGGCAAAATCAAGTCAGCAATTGAAGCACTCTGGACAGCACAGGTATCATCTCCCAGAGGAGCACTGAATGCTTCGTTTACATTGCAAAGGATGAGAAGTGGGAGTCAGAAGCCAACCTACCCAAATAGGGAACTGAGCTGGAGTGGAGAAATTTGCATTCTAAATATGGGATTTTTTTTGTCTTACTTCCAGGACAATGTCAGGAGTGAAATACTGCATTTTCACCAAAAGAGGATAGTGGTGTGCAGTATGCCACTGATTTAACAAAGATTGCTTCTGCTTTTGATATTCACTTGTAGCCAGTAATGTGAGGAACAATTAGAATGCTTCAGAAATTAAAAAACTCAGTGCTGTTAACAACTAATAGTGTGGATATTGGTTGGTTAATCCCCTCCAAAAAGATGAAGAATTTCACCAAAATAAGTCCCGAATAAGTGTCAAGAACAAAGACAAGTTTCAGGTGTATCTCAATGGGTTGTTTGTTTTGTTGGTTTTTTTTTTCATTTTTCTCTTACTGTTTTGAGTGCTTAGATACTGCAGTTGGTCAGAAGACATGGCTTTGGTTGTTGTGTGTAACAATTTGTTGTTATTTTAACAAACATGGCGAGCTGAGCTGATTGATACACTGTTAGTCCCAGAGAAACAAATTTACCCTTTCTGATGCGTGTTTTTAGGGATAAATCTTAAACGTCAAGTACACATTTCTAATTAACCATGTTGAATTACGGGGGAATGTCATTGGGTGCCTAGAATTTATCAAAATATGAAAGATGGATAAACTAGCAAATGGGTGTTAGCACAGTGAGAGGATCTTTATTTATAAGCAGCATTTAGCACTATTTAATTTATGAGTTTGGTTTCTACTGACCATCTGTCACAGCTGCTGTCACCTTCACAAGTCTCATGAATTTTGCCAGTCCTGGTGTAAGACTTGAAAAGATTCTGTGCCCACCCACCACTATCACTCAGATCCACAGACTATATTGTGGCAGCGTGAAACAAAGAGTGGTTTTGGCAGGAATTAGAAGAGGCTGCTCCTGTGTTTTGGTTTTGCTCCTTCCAAAGTAGCAGGCATTTCATTGGGTTAACTGGACTGAGGTCAGTATTGCTTGAAGAGCACTGGAAAGCAGTGGACAGTCATGAGCTGTATTGACTTCCATCAGTGCAGCCTGGCACAGAGCTGATTGCAATAAACTTCAAACAACATTTATCAAGTACTAATTATTTTTAAATTCTCTTTAAGAAATGTGCAGGCATGGTAGTCCCTATCAATTCCCTTCCTTGTATTCATCTCACAAACATATATTTTTAAAGCTAGTGGATCTTGACATGTGTATTTGTCACATTGATACAGAGATTGTTGCTGAAACTCCCATTTATAGTCTCCTGTGACTATCCAACAGCTCTGGGAAGAGGTTTTTTGTGTTCTTGCCACTCTCCTTACATTGTCTGAAGAGGAACTGTTCTTACCTCTGTTGAACAGTATCTATAGCTACACTATTTTACTACAGGGTGTAGAACACTGATTTTTAAATCCCTGTTTGCAAATTTTCTTTCTTTCTTGAAAATTCATGTTACTGAGATCTGACCAGCTTATTACCAAGAATAAAGCCTAGGTACACTTTGCAAACAACACTGGTATGTGCTATGCTTTCTGTATCTCTTTAGCATCCTTTTTACTGTCCTAGTGAACATAGCAAATACTTTGTGAAATAGGAAAGACTCATGGACTCCATAGGACATAGGGAATGTGTAGTAGTCTGAGGAGGTGCATGAAGCCAGAGGTACCTTTTATTTCAAACTGTTTGAGGAGGCATATTCTGGAGACTGCTCTCTCTTCCCATTGGCAAATCTCCTGCGAGAGTTCTGGCAAACTGGATGCAATCATTCCTCAAAATCTGCTCCATTAGCATAGATGTCAAGCTGGATCAGCCAATGCAGTTTTGTTGTCTATATCATGCCTAAAGTGTTTGCCTACGTAGCTTCGAGCGTTCCATCTCCCGGACTTCCCCACCTACACTGAATGCATATGAATTACAGGTTGGTTCCTGCACTACAGGTGGACTTGTGGCAGCCCAGCAGCCCCTTCCACATCATCGAAGGTACGGTCACCGACGTGCGGGTACCACAGAACACGACCCGAAGTCTGCTGCCCTTCCTCCAGCAAGCAAACATCCAGTACACGTAAGCCCATGCTTTACTCTCTGTGCCTTACTCCAGAGGTCTGGCCTTCAGGGCAGGTCTGCCTCTACCATGCCAAGTGCGCCTGAGAGTACATTCCACATCACAGCAATTAGACTGGCAGACAACTAGGCATTGCCAAGAAAACAACCGTTTTAATGGGAGGACAGAAAATCTCCTGCAGGCAGGCAGTTTTAATTAAATGTCCTCCTTTGGAGTCAAGCTGAAGTGTTTTCAATGTACGTGAAATCACATCTGTTAAGAGAGGGGTGGTAATTACTAATTCTGCAGCCTGCTTTGCCTCTCTCTGTATTTAGCAGGAACAAGGTTTATTTACAAGTGTGCTGCAAACACAGAGGCAAGCCTTTTTCATCAACTATATAGGAACACGCCAGTTCTACGATTCTCCAGTCCTAGTGACCCAATGCAAGTCATACGGTATAAATATATACACGATAAGGACACATGTCATTTATAGTGTCCCTTAAAAAAAATTCAAGACAATTTTGAAGTATACTTATCCTTTCATATTTATCAGTATGATATACTGGACAGGAGTAATGGCCTTTTCATTAAAGCCTTTTCAATGAGATGCCTATGCATCTGAATAATCAAGTGATAAGTTATTTGAATTCTCAAACATTTGCTGAATAACAACCTATGTGAGGGTATTTATGTTTATTTCTCGGTGAGAAAAGGATGGTGCAACTCATACTGTATATGTATGTATGTGTGTATACATATACGTATATATATAGTACTCATCAGAATTCCATTTTTATTATAACAATGGTCTCTTATGAATTTGTTGTTCTAAAAATACAGAAACAACCATAAGGAGATTAATTACACAAGCTCAATAGCTGAAGTTCAGAGTGACTTTCATGTGGCTTCAACACTGCTTCAGTTTTGTTTATGTTTAAAACCGAGATGGGGATTTCTGTAATTGTTTTCATGTGCTTATAAAAAAAATGTCCCCTAATTACTGTGCCCCAGCAGTTGTATTTGTGTCTGCTGCTGTTCCTGCTCACAGTAATCACCTTTAATGAAATGACAGAAGGCCATTTCATATGTGTTATAAACACTCCCTGTACTTGAAGGCCTCTGCTTGGGTTGCAGAGCAGAGTGTGCAAGGGCAAGAACTGAAAAGGGTGAAGGGTCTCTGCAGTTTACCTGAAACAACATGGTACAAATACTGGGACAACATTGCATTAATCTTCCATAGGAAAAATCCCCCCTGACTTGTGGTGCACAAGTTGTGCACACTTAGAAGGAAGATGGGCAGCATTTTGTCAGGTCCAGACTTTTCCTTTGCTCTCCCTCTTCATCTTCCTGCTCCCCACCTTGGATGGTCCCAGCCATCAAAAGCAAAACCCTGTAAAGCTTCTAGAAGCATGTGCCGGTCCTGACAAGCCTCCTGAGGTCTGGAACTCCACAAGAGCCAGGAGATTTTGCCATGAGAGAAACAGCCATAGTCAGGGAATGGCAGGAGCGGGGTGGCCAGGCACAGCCACAGAGGTGAAGTGCAGCTCCACAGCCAAGATTTTGTACAGCTCCTTTTCACATGGCTGGTTTTCACAATATTTTTTTTTAAATTTAATTTTTACACACTCTGCAAAGGAGTTATACTACTACATCCCTTTTGGAACTGGAGAATCTGAGGCAAACACCAGGTAAAATTTCAGCCTGATGCTTTTGCCTAAATTACGACAAATTTCTAAAGTCAGAAAGCATTAAGCATCCCTAATAATGAACAAGGTGACCAGCACTTGCCTGTAAAAGAGGCTTATCTGTCTTAGGGTTCAACTTCATAACAAGATGGTCATGAAAACAAACCAGGCATCAGTTAAACTCTCTGCACCAAGTTGCTTTGGTTAAAAGTTCTCTGGTAAAGAAGCCACTCTGGTTGCATTCAGACCTGAGGGACTTAAGAACCTTTACAGTATAAGCACACAAAGTACACAGTCATTTAAGAGTAAAGAAAGATTATCAAATCTCATGTAGAGTACAGAAGCATAAACAACCAGGAGTTATGAAATTAAATGTATTATTGTAGAAGTGAACAGAGCTTGATCCTGGTAGGTGCTTACACTAATCAGAATTCTGCAAAGCAGCCAAGTGTTTTTTTTTAAATATTAGATGTCTTAATAACTTGAATAAAACCACTCTAACTTAACTACAGGCTTTACAGTACTGGTCTTATGTTATATATAGTACTTTGCAAGTCAAGACTAGAATCGTTTCATTTGCTTAATGAATGCTGCTGATGTAGAACAACACAATTGCTAATTATACAACCATTTCACTAGTGCTTTACTTTGATATTATATGTAGATAGACCTGTTACCTTTGAGGTACCTGCTGCACAGCTGAGTTAGGAGCAGAGTAAATGCCGTTTCTTTCCGTCTTTTTCCTATCATTGCAACTGATGCGCAAAAATGTAAAAGGTTGAATGTGACTGTCATTTTACAGGAATGACGAATTAGTGGTTACACACATTGCCATGCTTTAGGAGAAGGTGGCAAGCAAGAATGACTCAGTTTTACAGTCCTGTTGTTACTGATGTCAGTGACAGTATCCCAGGTCCTGCTGCTGTCTGATGGAATGAATAGATGCTCCAACCTCTTCTTTATAATTTTTTTAGATGTTTGCTGTATTGTATTTTTATGTTGTATCATTATTTATTTTTGCCATAAAACAGGAAAGTTTCCATCTTACACAACTCTTTCTGCATCTTGCTCTTAATGCAAAGAACCTTCTGCTTTTTATGCAATTATATTTAATTTCCATTTAGTATTGTTTCATGGTTTTCCTGAGTTATTTTAACATAACTAGCAAACAGCTATTGCAGAGTAGATAATGTGAACAACAAAGCACACTTAAGATTTTTTATTTATTTGTTGTTTTTTTTGTGTTTCAGATAGAATGATAATGCTGCCATGTTCTTCTTTTTGTTTTGCCTGTACAACTTGTATGGAGTGTTCTGTGCCAGAACAATAGCTCCCAAAAGTATGAGAATGTTTTTCTAAGCCTAAAGAGATTTTTTAAATGGTTTGAAATCTGTTTTTGAAGATCCACGATCACATAGTACAACTGGATTATAAAAGAAGACAGTAAATGCTGCTCCATAAACAAATGAAAGTGGTTTCTTCTTCACATTGGCTATGTTATTTACATCATTCTGTTTTAGTCATTTAACAACCTCATTGTGTTTTAGAAGGCACTGTTACATTTCAAAGCTGCTGGAGTATTTATTTGGCAGCTTATATTCAAATGAGCTTGAAGCACTCCATTGTCAAAATATAACAGATGATGTAAAGTCAGGATGGTTTAACTCTTGCTATATTTCTTCTAAACATGCCTGTTGTTCTGATTTAGCTCCTGTGTTTTACTAGATTTTCAGTATTACTGCTATCTTTTTTCTTCACGCAGGATTCTCATACCAGACCTACAGAAAGCAATAGAAAACCAAACTGGACTGAGGCCATACAGGAATAGAAGGTCCCTCTCTGGGTATAACTATGAAGTGTATCACTCCCTGGAAGAGGTATGTGAAAATTAATATTGTTCTTCTTATTTACTACACTGTTACATTTAATAAGGCTAAGATTTCATTCTCTCTACAAGTATTGATTCCCTGTTCATCCTCAGAAGTGTTCTAACTTTTTCATCTTGACACTTTCTTGAAAATATATATACTTTTAATATTTGTATTCAGAGCTTATCTTTACATATTTGACAGCTTCTGAGTTTTGTTTTTAAGGTAGGCCTTTTACTTTGGTGGAATAAGAGATTTCAGTGAGTGGTTGTCACACTGAGTCATTTAAGCAATATGAACAAATGCTTATTTGCACAAGAGGCACAAATACTTAAAACAATTAGATACAAATTCATGTTTAACTATCCTGGATGATGGCTGAATAAATAATTCCTGGTGATTTCTGTGTGCTCACATACACAGTTTCAGTCTGCACCAAAGCAGAGTCACTGGGCTGGGCATGGAGAGTGCTGCACCACAAGATTTGGTGCCTGTGAAACAAATATTCCACTGAATGCTGCAAGTCAATCTGTTTGCCACTCTGTGTTCTTCTCATGGGCAGAAGCAGGGAGCTTCTTTCTTCATTCCTTGAGTTTTTAGGGAGAATGGTGGATTAGCCCCATCACCAGATATTCGATTGGCAGCTAATGCATGCCACTAATATCCAACAATGAAACAGGAAAAAAAAATCCCACATGATTGAAGGCTGCATCCAGCCTCTGGCAATAGAGCTATGAGAGCCAAATAATAGTTAAAGTGTGAACACAAAAACAAAAAAGGAAGCAAGCAAAGCCAACAAACAAAAAAAGACAGAAATAAAAACTACAGGAAAATCCCAAAACATACTGAGGGCTCAGAGATGAGATTAATACATGTATTACAGTTGCTTCTCCTGAAATGCAAAGATTAAAGCAATGATTTAATTTCTGTATTTGCAGATCCAGGACTGGATGCATCATCTGAATAGAACTCATTCAGATCTTGTTCATATGTTCTCTGTTGGAAAATCCTATGAAGGGAGACCACTCTATGTACTCAAGGTAAAGATTAAATAGTCATTAATCAGACTAAAGTCTGGAATCAGGGACAGACACCTTGTTACTTATGTTATAGCACACACACCAGAGTCACGCTTAACAGCATTTCCTAAGGATGAGTTGCTGAGATCTAAGTATCTCTCTGAATGTCATCTTTAATGAAGAAAGAAAAAGAAAGATGGAAAACTAAAAGCCAAGTCCTATTTACATGGATTGGATATGCATGGAGATAGATTACAGGACAAGTTCAATTAGCAGGATTTGGATTTAAGAGGATTGGAAAGCTTTGTGTTTGTAGACAACTAGGAGAGCAGTTATGCTGCAGAGGGACCTCAGAGGACTCTCGAGCCCCTCTCAGCATGTGCCACCTATGCTTCCTCTTTAGCTACTGACACAATGTCAGGGCTGTGTGCTCTCAACTCACATGATCAGGACCACAAGTTAGAGTGTGCCAACAAGACACAAAAAAATTTACTTTCAAGGTTTTTTTCTTTTCATCTGCTGCTGAAGAATGATGAAAATTTGATTATTCATCAGGCTATTCCTGTAGTCAATCTTCTTTACCCTACTCGATGTGATATTTAAGCATATCATTTCTCATAAAAGAGGAATTGACAGATCTAACTTTTCCTTCAGGTTTTTTTTTCCCATAGATCAGCCTCATTGTCTTGGCATACCTGCCTAACATTATCTTGGCCATACCCTTGAAAACAATAAATTTCTGTTCCTTTATATGAGGAAATTCAAATTGGTTTAGTGTTTCTCATATTCTATTATTTTCTTATTATTGTGTTTCACTGATGTCATGAGATCTACTGATATTTTGTGAATATTCACATTTCAAGTTAGGTAAAAGATCACGGCCCTACAAGAAAGCTGTCTGGATAGACTGTGGGATTCATGCAAGAGAATGGATTGGCCCTGCCTTTTGCCAGTGGTTTGTGAAAGAAGTAAGTGGTTAAAGATTTACAGTTCCTTTGGTTCAGTAAACTCTGCATTTTTGCTATGAAAGATCTAACATATTACTAACAAGGAAAATAACTAGTTCTATTATACCTCTTTTTTAATTATTTGTAGAATACTTAAGTGCTTGATAAACAAAGCTGATAGCAACAGCCAAACACAGCTAGGCACAGGATAACAAAAATATGCCAGACTCATATTGGCAGAGATATGAAGTATGATTTTATTCCAATACCTAAAAATGTCAAGATTGTAATTTTGGTAATAGTCCAGGTAAATCAGTGCCAGTGTGCACTGCTTCAGAGCCATTCAGCAGTATCTTTGCTTCAAGGACTTAGTTTAAGAAAGACATTTCTTTTTTGTGTAATTCAATAAGAATTACTTAGGAAGCTAAAATCACAGAATCGTTAAATAGAATCACAGAATTGTTTAGGTCTGAAAAGACCTTGGAGATCATTAAGTCCAACTGTTAACATAACACTGCAGAGTCCACCACTAAACTGTCTTCCCAAGTCTACATCTACATGGCACATCTACACATCTTTTAAACACCTCCAGGGATGGTGAATTAACCACTTCCCTGGGCAGCCTCTTCTAATGTTTGACAACCCTTTCACTGAAGAAATTTTTCACAGTATCCAATCTAAAACTCCCCTGGCTCAGCTTGAGTCCATTTCCTCTTGTAGAGAGTGATAAGACCCCCCTCCCGAGCCTCCTTTTCTCCAGACTGAACAACCCCAGCTCCCTCAGCCAATTCTCCTAAGACTTGTGCTGCGGACCCTTCCCCAGCTCCGTTGCCCTTCTCTGGACACACTCCAACACCTCAATGTCTTTCTTGCAGTGAGGGGCCCAAAACTGGACACAGGATTTGAGGTGTGGCCTCACCAGTGCTGAGTACAGGGGGACAATCACTGTCCTGGTCCTGCTGGCCACACTATTGCTGATCCAAACCAGGATGCCACTGGCCTTCTTGGCCACCTGGGCACACTGCTGCTCGTGTTCAGCCAGCTGTTGACCAGCACCCCCAGGTCCTCTTCTGAATGGGCATCTTTCCAGCCACTCTGCCTGAAGCCTGTAGCACTGCTTGGCGTTGTTGTGCTGGATCTGGCACTTGACCTTGTTGAACATTTTTCCTCAAGCCATCAAGAAGTCATCCATCATATTTCCATATTAGTAACTATCATCATTTTCCTGCTGTGCAATGGCTTCCAGCTCCTCCTGTTTTTTGCCCATCCTGTGTGCATCACTAGTGTAGATGTAACTTCAGTTGGGCTACTGATCCTGCCCCTTTTTGCAGGGAAGAAGCCCTAATTTCTACATGACATTCTCAGGCACTCCTGTGCTTTTTTAACACACCAGTAACTCTTGCATCTCTGCAGCGACATGGATCTCCATCCACTACCTTCACTGAGATGGCAGACCAAAGGAACTCTCTAGAGCACTACCCCTCAAACATTAGTGTGGTGCCCCCAGGCTTATCTCTGTCTAGCCTGGTTTTATCCCCTTTTCCCTTAAAATCTAGTTTAAAGCTCTTTTAATGAGACCTGCTACCTCCTGAGCAAAGATCCTTTTCTCCCTTTGAGACAGGTGTACCCTATATCACTGGGAAGCCTGCTGTTGTTTAAACCAACCCATGATCAAAAACCCCAAAATTCTGCCAGAGACACCAGACTCAGAGCCAGGTATTGATCTGATGGCTCTTCTTCTTCATAGATTAATTTCACCCAAAATAATGGATTTCATATTATCTGAATATCAATTTATTCCAATTTATTTAGGGTTTCTTTAACCCTACCTTGCTGGATTTATTCCCCCCTTATCTTTGATGTCTAGGATTTAGCCTTCTTATTCATCCATGTGTCATTTTTCAAATGAGTAATGAAATCAAATGGAATTGGAATTTTGCTCTCCCAGTTGTCTGAGGTTTTGGGTTTTTTTAATATCAGCCCTTAATCTCTTCTAATTTGGGATTCATTGAAGATGCATGATATTTTTACAGGATTTTGCCATTTCCCTTTAGCCAACAAGCTTTTTCACAAGATAGGGTGTTAGCTGCACAATGGAGACTGTCCTGCAATGTAATTTACAGAAGTAAAAGGTGGCTTTAAAAAAAACCACAGATGTCCTTTGAGTATTTTGCATACCATTTTTTTTCACAAAATAAGGGATGCAAGTGTTTTTTTCAAGGTTCTTCCTATAAACACGTGATTTTCTCACCTTTTTTTCCCCACTTGTATCATTGTGGAATTTTACAACGTATTAATACCTCCTTGTGAGAGTAAATTTCTGCATAATCAACACCCTAATGTGTTAGCTGAGATCATTATCTGCCCATGTGTGGCCTTCCCTCAGAAGTCAAAGCAGCCTACAGAGCAAGTACAGATATAATGAGGCCATTGCAGTTTGGATGAGCCTGTCACCATGGTCACTGGTGCACAGATAGGCTAAACCAGATTCAGGAGCCGACTTCCAAAGTTCACTGTGCAATGATAGTGTGTCTTCTTATTAGGACTTCTGTTAGGGTAAAGATCAACTAACTTTCAGCTATTACTGAGCAGCTTTCCTACCCAGGAGAACAGGCTGCAGTAAGGAAGGAAGATGTTTGGGACAGACAGGCACTGGTAGGTAAGCGTGTTGCTTCAATACCTCTTCCTTACCAAGGTTTTCCCATAAAGCACTACAATGTGTGTTATTGTTTTGGTTTGACTCTTGGCAAAATGCCAACCACCTCCCAATGTGACAGAGTTTCAGTTAAAAGAAGT
>JAWWEU010000081.1:118645258-118710604 GCA_035583155.1 Acropternis orthonyx | reverse complement strand
AGAGAGCACACTGGGAGCTGCTCTTTGATTTATAGACGAGCTGACGTCAGATGGGATGAAATACCTCAGTGGTCACTTAAGCCAGCTGATACTTGTCCCTAACCACATGACGCACAGAATTGGGGCCTAGCTGAAACTAAAACCTTAATCTGAGTTTTTTGGGATTTATCAAACCCATCACAATGTGGCAGCAGGGTAAGAGTCACAAGGTTTCTCTGTCGAGCTTATGGCAGAATGTAGGCTCTGTGTGTGCATATAAAAACCTTCTGGTTGCTACATGAGATCTTCAGAGAGTAGCTTGCTAGTAAGGCTGCTTCACTAACTATATAAAAGCACTTTCCTAGATTAAAAAGAAGTCTCTGCAGAGTTCCTCTAGACTACAGGAATGTACCACCTTTGTCTTCCTGACCTTTCTTAGAGCAATATTTCAATCCAGCATTAAAGCAAAAAGCATCAGGAAAATAATACCTTATGCTCATAGCCTCTTAAAAATTACTGAGAAAGGATTAGAGACAAGATGTTTAGATTGCTTGGTTCAGGATATTGCTTTTCTCATTACATGAATTAGAAGGTTTTAGTAAGAACTCTGGGAAAACTGAAGGTCCTTCTGCGCTTCAAGCTCTGCAGTTCTCTTTTGCTGGCAAACTCCTCCCTGAAGCACCTCTGCAGCCCAGCAGCCCACTTTTCCATCCTCCCTGGCACTTAAGGGCAGTTCTGAGAAAGGGCAGTCAGCTTGGAAACAGATTTTTCCTGGCATGTTTTTTAACTCTAAGGAATAGCACCACAAGCCCATGGATTTAAGGCAAGCAAATAGAAATGTTGGATTTAGGTGATGTTGGCTTCTTTTCTAGCAGGAACAGCAGACGTTCATTCCTGTACTACGCAGGCAGCCTGAAATGTTTCATCGAGTTTTCACTTCACCCTGTGATCTCTGTCATTTGTTTTTATTGAAGCATTTCCATGTTCCTGTATAAAACTAGGCTTTTCAAGTGATTTAGCTTAGGAAAAAAATCTAACCTATGCATGAATGTCACTTAACATTCAAACTCCAGACTGGGTGCTGCAAACTTGACCAGATACTCCTACCCAGCTTGGGAACCCTCCCTTATCATGCCTCTGGAAGTGGCAGCTTCTGAATGCCAGTGGATTTGCTGCAAGTAATGGGAGATACCACCTCCATAGGGTGGAGGTGCCATTGAGGAGCTGCCAGTGTGGCTTGCCAGGGTATGGGCAGCAGCTCTCCACTTTGTAGAAAGTTGGAGTTGTTCAGCCTGAGAAGGACCCAGCTCCCACCTTTAGAAATGCAAAACAGACTAAAGCAACTCAGACTTGGGAAGTGAGGATGTAATGGAGCACAGGAAGGCAAAAGGCTGCCTGCTAGGCAGGCTTGTTCTATATGTGGGCAAATACAACAGTTAGAGAAAAACCAGATGAAGTAGAGAAAAGGGGAGAAATATATAGACGTTAAAGATTTGAAAGAGAAAGAGAATGCACGGGAAGGAGTTTTGCATTATGTGATAATATAGTGCAAAGTACAAAACCACCCTACTCACATTTTGAAACAAACAAAAGGAGAGCAAAGACTATAGTTTGGGGAGATGGGTTTTTTTGGTTTTGTTTTCTGTGTGTTGTTTTGGTTTTTTTATAATCTACTCCAGAATGAGCTCTAGCCTTGACTCTGTGTTCCATAGGTCTGGTGTTAATAACAACCTCACTGTTTGTTTCTGTAGAAGGCGCCCCTGAATGTCTGTAGTCTCTCAGCTAAAGATAATCAGATGTTCTATCATGATTAGCAGGACTTGTGGCCTCTGACAAACCCTACCTCATGGTCATTGCATTTCAAGTCAAGAAAGGGGCCTGCACACACAGAATCAGATCTAATGAGCCACAGAGAAGTGTCTGTACCTGTATTGTAGTGAAACAGCAGTCACATTACAGTGGAGTCCCACCCAATTTCAAGTCTTACTCAGCTGGAAAGGGATGGAAAAAGGGCTCTGATAGGGGAAATATTAAGAGACCTGTGGTGAAATAGGGAAGCAAGATGAAATGTAGAAGAAATCAGAACTGATTACATGTGGGCTACTTTGAAGGAAACCTACAAAGATAAATACAGAACTTGTGTCCACAGCAAGAGATTTAGGAAAAAAAAAAAAAGTTTGTTAGCCTAGAATTTTAGAAAGGATAAATGGGATCTAGTACATTAAAATGTCTTAGTAAATCTTACAAAGTGGAATGAAAGGTACTCTATTATGTGTAATTACTTTGTAGAAAGCAGTAGACTTCAGAAACAAAATTCAGACCTGCACGTATATATCCAAAATGAAATAGCCCTCATAGAAACACAGAAACAAAACCTACAATCTTTTTCGAAAAATACAGTTATATTGTGTATATGTGAAGTATGCATATTTAACTCCTATTTATTTGGTGTGCAGTTTGGAGAGGAGAAGTAGACTAGAGATACCAAATTATCCAGGCCTCAAATTTAGGATTTTACCATTTTGTTAGCAATCTGAAATATGGTTCACAGACTGCTATTCAAATTAACATCAAAACTAGATTCTGGTTTTGTTTTAGTGAAAGCAGATGAGGATTCCCATTACATCTGGTTTGACTTTCTTCCCTCTAATAAATGCTGCCATTTGATCCATTTCAATGATGTATAACCTTGAAATGTCATTCATACAGCATTTTCAGAAAACAACACAGAGGAGATGGGACTTTGAAGTGTATTATTCTTTCTGCAGGAATTTTTATTTCAAGATTAGAAAATCCAAGAAATGTAATTAAAAACCTTCAAGAAGCAAGCACTGCTTGTTCTCCTTGACAAAATGTTCTAAGAATCCAATGGCAACTGTAAGGGAAACTTCCATTAAAATCAAGGGCATCCCCCTAGGGAGTGTCCTCATCAGGGCCTCAAATGAAGGTGAAAATAGCCTTACACTTTGAAAATACAGTAACCTCGACCATCACCTTCTTTTCCCATCCTCACCAGTGATCCCAACTACTTGAGTTCCCAAATTATTCAAGGTGATGTGTTTGGACTTCATCATGCACATAGGGAGCAAATGTGTAACCACACACAAGGAAGTTAAACGGTGAGGGAAAATCTAACCTTTTTTTTTTTTTTTTTTTTCTTTTTAATGCTGACATTGGTATTGGTTTCTTACAAAACGAGGCCAAAATCTGTCCTTTCACTCCACAATAATGAGCCAAGAGAGACACACAGTAAGTCCAAGAAACAAAATTGCAACATCTGCCCCCACTATTCGCAGCCTGAGATTGATTTATGACTCACCTTGTGGGATGCATATGGGATGCATACTGTCAATTAACCAGCCATTAGGCCTGTGGACCAGGCCCCAGAGACCAGTCTTTACCAGGAATTTTGCAGCATTCAAGACCTCAGATTCTTCCTCAAGAATGTTTATGAAGTGCTTGACTGTAGACAGGATAGCTGAAGTAACAGCACATACAGAGCTCAGTAAGGACAGCAGTGCAATCAGATGCAGGTCCAAGCAGGAGACCCAGACAGTGCTAAAAAGGGTTGGCTCTTTTTCTGCACTGTGCAGGCCATGTGGTCAGAAGGCAGTAAAGCTCTAAGTATTCCTACTTTAAGATCTGCTGAAAGCCAGTGTAGCACTTATTCTGCAAAATTCCACAGTCCACATTCTGATGGACAGAACATCTGCAATATGCTGCATGACATACAGTGAAAGCAGCACTCAGTCATTCATTCCAGCACTAAAGTCCACACTGTCAGGAAAACAGCTTCACATTCTGGATTGTTTCTGGGTCTTGCTGAGCTCCATCAAAACCAGCAGTCCTTTAGGAGTTAGAAAATTTCTTTCCCCTTGCTATTCTTAGCTACCAGAGCCTCAAAATACTGGCTAATTATCAAAATCAGATACCAGTTTTTTCACCCATTTAAGAAACAGTCTGAACTTGAGGATGTATAAGACAGTTTTGTGAAGCAACACAATAATGTTTGTTTTATACACTTGACCTATCACTGGTCAACAGACAAATCTTTTGAAAAGGTATAGCTGAAATTCTATGTTCCCACAATGCAGGATTTCAGTCTAAGATTAATTCCAAGGATGCTCCTTACACCTACATATTCCTTGAGATAATGTATTTCACCCCCTGTGATAGGCTTTCCATTTTTTTTTGGAATTCTCCAAGCAGAAGTTTAGAGGAAAGAAAGCAAGGACCTGACTGCCTCTCCATATAAGTCTTACATTTATGCCAGTCCTTTTCCTGGGGACAGGCATACCACTGTTTCTAGCATGTCTTTGATTACTGGTCCTCAGAAATCTGAAGAGCTTTTGAAATAACTTGAAATATTCCAAAGTGAATGAGAAGGGTGCAATGTCTGTTCCCTTCAGCTAAAGCTTTTCAGCTGATGGTTTGACATGAAATTTTTGTTGCTCTTTAAATCATTGCATCTTCTTACTCTATGAAATCTTATCTGGGTTTTCTTCACAATCATCAGTTTTTATTTTACCCTTGGTTTAGGAAGGTCAGAAGCTTCCAAGGGGTGTGTCTTAGCCCCTGCAGCCTCCTTCACAGGTGCCAGTGGTGATGGCACCACAAAAACAGGGCTTTTTCCACCTTGAAGGACCATTCAGCTGGTGATGATCTCTCCACAAATGCTCTGCAGCTTTTTCAGTAATTACAATACAATCATTGCAGCTTAATTTTTATTGTTTGCAGATTCCAGTCTCCCCAGCTGTCTTTTTAGCTGCTTAACCTCAGAAAAAAAAATTGCCTTTTCTGAGTGCTCCCTATATATCCATTATCTGGAGTAAAAATCCATCTGTTTCATCCTGCAGTATCTATATTTGAAACACTCAGCCTTACTTGTCTTTAGCTAACTCATTCTTCTCTGTCAGGAGCTTCTGCCTGAAACACTATTTGTTTTTTCTCCATCAGAGAGATCACCGTTTCCAGCTTCCTCACTCAGCACTTCATTCATCAGCCCTTCAGCAGCAAGAGACGTGCAGACTTTGTTTTATCCTTGATTTTTCTTCATCCTCCAAATGCTGTTCCTGCCATTTGAAGTTTGTGTGCAGTAATCACACCTATGTGTAGTAGTTTCTGCTTTTACTCAACATGTCCCCTCCTTTCCACATCTGTTTCAGTTCTGAATGTGTTCAGTTGTTTTGGCAGCCATCCTATATACCACTTCTCTCTGAGTATCTGCATCTTTCCAGCACATCCTTGCTACTGAAAACAGAGGTTACTAACGTACATCACTTCTGAGGGGAAGGAAAATAAAGTAGCAGTGAACCCTATCAGCAAGAGTTTCCCAGACTGGACTCTGAGTTGTGATGCTTTTTTTTAAAAAATCGATAAAACCTAAGCCAATGCCAAAAAGATGGAGTGCAGTACCACGCTGTCACCACAACGAGGCATGTGATGCATTGTTTTAAAAGCAGCTGTGGTAAACTGTTTTTATACTGTACAGTATTTCTCTTTTGATCCATGGTGGAATGTCCTAGGTCTTATTCAACAAAAGACAGTTAGGGAAGGTTCTTCCTTTGCTGTGACATTCTCACGATGGCAAAACCAATTAAAATTGTTTTCAGTTTTCCTTTTCCAAAAGGAAATAAGAACTGCATTGTTTTTCCTGTGCACTTTCAACTACTCAGCTGCATCTTCCTGCCTACCCATAATCTGAAGAAGGTAAAAAGTACTTTCACTTTGCTTGCAGCTATTAATTTTTCACAATGTGAGTAGATCTTGATAAAACAAAAGTAATGCTGCAGCTGTGTTGTGCCTGTAGTAGGAATTCTTCAATGACACTGGCTTGTGCAAACTCCTATGTAAGTATTCATCACTAGGACATTCTGATTCTATCCTGTGAAGGCTTTTAAGCTGTTGGCTATGTTCTTCTTTAAGGCATGAAAAGAATTCACATTGTTCCAACACATTACTTCTTGCCCTAGGGAAGAAATTCTGCTCTATATTTTAGCAGTCCACTCCTGTATGATGGCACCAAGTAATTAGTGCCACAGTAAAACTACTGATATGCAGAAACAATATGGAGCATAAGAAAGGACTGTTAAAGAAAATTCCATGTGTTGGACAATTTAGTTGTTCCAGAAATGGAATTACAAGCAAAAATTTGTTTAATAATTGTTTAATTGTGTCTCAACAATTTAATTAAACCTTGTATTCAAGTGAATTCTCTTGGGTTGCCCTCCATATGTACTACCCTGGACCTACATAGCTAGGACAGGAGGCATACATCTCAGTGGGTCTCCACCAACTTGTTATGCATTATTTTCATACAATTGCTAGTAGAAAAGTTTGGTTTGCCCCTTTCAGAGCATTTACAGTGCTTCAGAATAACTTTGGCCTTTCCTTTCCCTGCTAGGCAGTCCTTGACTTGTTTGGGATCTAAGAGATTTTTTTAAGTACTACTTCACAGAGTGGAACCAAGAAGTTGTGTCTCCTATTTCTATTTCTACTAAGCGATATGTAATTATGCAGCTTCTTCCCCAAAAGACTGTGCCTTTGCTTGAGCCCTCCCAGCCTTGCATAAGCTTCTTGGAATGGCTGTTTGCTTCTCTAACACATCAATCACACCGTTGTCCCTCTGCCTCTTCTCTGCTTCAGCGTTTTCTCCATTTGCATCCATTTACACTGGGATTCTGCAGATCCTTCTTGTCAGACTCTTTTTTGGGCTCTCTCCTGAGTGTTGAGGACCAGTTGCAGCACACTCATCTCCCTCACTTTGTTTCTGGGTTTCCCCTGTGTTAAATGCTCCCAAAGAGCAAGGAAGGTTTTGCTTGGTGTAAAAAAAAAAAAAAAATAAAAATTCAGACACAGTTCAAGCTTCAGCCTTGAAATTGGACCCTTTGTATTAAGCCATTTGTTTTTAGATACCCAGTTGTATCTTTGCCTTAATAACAGGCTTACCACTCTGTTTGTGATTTGAATGCCAAAGCAGGATACTAGCAGTAAAAGGGAAAATGGCAATTAAAAAGGTAGAGATAGCTGCTTCCAAGTACAGAGACAGAACTAATTACTAACTTGCCAAACTGATAAAGTGGCAATGAAGGCCTGAGTGGTAGATCATAGTGTCACCCTGCTAAAGTGTAAGATGTACAGATAATAGTAAAATACTGTATATTACTGTCAAAAAGGATGTTTTAAATGGTATCTCAATAATGCCACGGAAGAGTTAATCCTGTTTTGTCAAAAGCAGTTTTACGTGATTTCTGGTGCAACAGTAAAGAGAGTCAATTCTGTGTGCTAAAATAATAACCGTTTAATTCAGTGTGGTTGTTTAATTCAAAACCAGAAACAGCAAAAGGTGATTGTCACCTTAAATTTAATAATAATTAATTGTGGGGTAGCAAGTTGTTATTAAGCTCGATTGCAATTTCAGAGTTTCTCTCAACCCCATCTCCTTGCTTTGCCCTTCTCATTCAATCCCCTTATTTTATAAAAAGCCTAACTGCATCCTAAATCCATTTTACACTCTTGCCTTTTATTGCCTTGGCAGTTTACAGTGTAGCTCTTGTTTACTTCATCCCCTAAATTAAATTTCCTGTGGACCAGATCCTCAGCCAGCATAAGCCAGCGTAGCTCTATCAACAACCACTACTCAGCTGATCCACATGATCAAGCCCCCCCCTATTAATCACTGGGCCTTTCCCCCATCCCCCAGGCAGATTGCTTGCACGGTATTGGCAGAGTTTCTGTATCATCTGTTCCCTCACTAATAACACTATTCAGCATTTATTGGGCTGGTTCAGCAGCAAAGCTGCTATTGATTGCATGAAAGGGAAGCAGAATCAAGCCATATTCTAAGTGCTCGCTGCAAACTACAATGAGGTTAATTCACTAATGGTTTATATTTGCCTCAGTTGTGTCACACAGAGAGAAAACATTTCAACACCACCAGAGTGGGGTGGGGAGGTGGTTCACATGATCATTGGTGGGAGGATTTGGGAGTCACATCACAAAGGGCAAGCTGTGGGCTTTGCTCCAGCAAGGACACACCTTGGGAACTCTAAGGCACATTGCCAAGGATTATACAGTCCATGTTGCCTGATCACATACATCAAATAAAACTGCCAGATAAAAGCAGTATGAAAGACAAAGTGTTTACAGCAGAAAGACTGAATATGATCTCACTTTAAACCATCTACACTCTTGCTTTCCATGAAGAAGAAAGCAGCACTAGTTCCACTACATATTTAATGAAATGCTACTCTAAAAGGGTAATCAAGTTATTAAGAAACCCCCATATATGCTTTAAAGAACAGCACTGAATGATTGACATGTTTAGCTCTAAGTCAACTTTTAAGAATTTAAATTTTGAAGATTATTACTGAGGACTATAATGCCTCTCCTGGTATTTTGCCAATGACAGCAGGCATTAAAATAACAGAGAGTAACTTTGAAAAAAGGAAGAGCTGCTTGGCATTTTGCTGTCTATGTTTTGTTTAGACTTTTAAATGGTGGTGCTTTTAACTAGGAAGAAAAATATATCCTTCACAGGATTAAAACATATTGTATATTAGAAAGTCTTAATTCAAGTGTTTTCATTATGTCACTGATGCAAATTTGGAAAGTGTATTACCTTTAATTAATTAATTGTTGTAGTTATTTTAAGGAGATTATTTTTAAAGTGTTTTAAAGTGTTTAGTTTTACAGCATTGCAGTTTAAAATACAGTATATAATACTACAGTGTAGCAAAATGCATAATTACAGATATAGCTGACAGTGAAAGAATGGCATACATAAATAGAGATACAAACACATATGCCAATCTCATTATCATGTAAATACCCACCACGGAGACAAAAGCTGAGCTTAATTTGCTAATACTGACTAAGAAGAGAAAAGCATTAAAAAGTCAAGGAAGTGGTGTGTGGTGCCTCATTTCCTCCCCAACTAAATTACTTCTCCCTGAAATAAGCATGATGAAAATGTTCATTTTCCTTGACTTACATTTTGGAGCAGGCCTTGGTTCTGTCTCCAGTGCAGGAAGAGTTTTACTGAATTCACATCCATACTTACCAGATAGGCTCTTAATCCCATGCAGACTTAAGTGCAGGGCTAGCCTAATGCACATAGTAGCCCTAGTTACTCAGTTACGTGTGTTTTCTGCATGTGAAACAGCAATGAAACAGAGACCTTGCGTTCACAGTCATTATTTTTGAGTAACCATTGCTTTATGTTTTGACAAAATTAATTCTTACTATAGCTGCAGTTCCCTGAACTCCAATATTTTTATGCAAATCTATTTGAGGACTTAATGTGGCTTCCTAATACAAATAAATCAAATTTAAATGCAAAATCAGCTAAGAATCTGTGGGTAATTTCTGGCACTTGGGCCAGGGAACCTGTGACCTCTGTATTGGCCAGGGACTTTCTCCCAGGCAGTCCATCAAACTTTTCCTCAAAAGCCCACTGTCATCTCCTTCTCCCCTGTGATAATCCCTCTTTTCAGGATCTCATTTCACCCTGCAATGCTCCACACCATGCTGTTCCAGCTGCTGCCTAAGTCTTCTTTCATTCTGTGCTGTGCCCCTTTGCCCCCTATTTCTCACCTTCCCCTCCTCTTGCCTGGCTGAAACGAAGAGCTTGTGTGCAGTAGCACTGGGTGACTTCACTTTGCACAGGGTTGACTCACTGCTTTGGATCTGCAAGTGAGGCTGAAGGACTTGCACGTGCAGAGCACTGCTCGGAGGGCAAGGTGAAGTTGGGTGAGGAGGAAGCACCACACAACAGAGAGGTGGTTAATGAACCCCTTAGAAAAAGTGTTTAGAAGTCTCATTAACCAATCACTAAAGAAAAAAATGTCAGACTCCTCCATGAGTAAATTTCAGCCCCAGACATGCCCAAGTATATGGTTATTTCTTACCAGTATTACACTAAGAGCATCCATCAGCTCCCATGGCAGTTTCAGTAATTCAAACAGCTGCATGGGTAGGAGCCCAGAAGTACTGAATTCCTGTACTTCACACTGTTCTCTGGCACGTTTCAACTGAAAAGTGTTTAGCTTAGTTTATTTCAGAGCAAACATTTCCCTTTGCCCCCCAAACACATGGTACTCTTCAGATCTGAAGGGCCAGAAACACTGCAAAGCAGAAGGCTGTAATCACAGCACCAGGAGGAGAGGAGCCAGGCTCAAGCGTCCCTCTAAACAGTGTCAGTGTGAAACGCTTTCTGTCTGCCACATGAAGCACTCAATTCCTCACCTTACAGAATCACCACTTAAACTTTGAAGGATGCATATTTGATGCCCAACTATGACAAGGGACAGTATTTGCTATTGCATGTGGAGTCCAAGCTTCCTGGAACTGGTAAAGGAGCATCTCTGGCACTAGCAAACATAACTGCCTCGGAGCCTCTGATTTTTGTTGTGTTTTTCTAAGGTGCAGAATGGGAAGAAAAATACTTTTCCTCCCTAGCCTTACTCTACTAACCTGTATACTTAAAGTTCTCCAGAAGTAGAGGAGTTTCTAAGTTATAAAGGAATAAGCTGTCTGTATTGATAGTTGTTCATATATTATGAATACAACAAAAGCTTATGTAATGTGACCCTTAAATGTTTTAGGACTTTATCAAATCAGCACCTGGTGGAAACAACAGGACTCCATTGTCTTACAGGAGCCAAACAAATTTCCTCAACTAAAAATCTATTCCACTGACTTTCAGCTCCTATATCAAGAAATACTTTGTGTGCATTTATTTATCTGTAATGTGAGTTGTACCTTCTTGACTATTGAAAGTAGCTGAGTAGCAGAGAGAATAGGGTCTTTTGAACACCTTCCTCTTGTGTTCACATGAGAATCTGAATCACATTTGCAGGAAGACATCAGCCTTTCAAGCAGAGCTCAAAGGATGTCTGTGGTGCCATGAAACCAGATCTCTGTACTGCCAAAGGCCTTATGACAGTCTTAGCCAATCACAATATTTAATTGGGAAATTATTTTTATTATGAAAACTGTTTTCTTTGGGTTTTCTGCATTAGGCTCTTCAGACATACCAGACTGATCCTGCCATGAGAAAGATGCTAACTCAGCTGTACTTCTATATCATGCCTGTATTTAATGTGGATGGATATCATTTTAGCTGGACAAATGTAAGTAATGTCAGTAGTATTACTCAAAAAATTATTCCAGACAGGAGAGATTGAATAGTTGTTACATGACTCAAAGGTGACTTTCTGTATAATCTGGTCCATCACTTTGTGCCTTGCAAAATGGAAGTCGATTACTCCAGTTAGAATACTGAATGTGTTTGCCAGGGTTGATTTGTTATGTGTATAAATAGATTTTTGCCAATATATAGCAATATTGCTGTTTAAATATTTTGTAACTTCTGTTAGGATCGATTTTGGAGAAAAACAAGATCAAAGAACACAAGGTTTCACTGTCATGGAGTTGATGCTAATCGCAACTGGAAAGTGAAATGGTGTGGTAAGTATAGAGATACTTTGGTCCCCCAGTTCAGATTACCCTGTATTTAATTATCCAACAGAGGTAATTATCCAAGTAGGGTAGGTCACATCTGTTGTGTTCTCTTTTCCATGGTTAAAGTTGAAGATCCTTTCCAGTAAAGCCACAAGCCAAGGCTCAAATCTTCCTTCTAGCTTCTAAAAAAAGTAAAAGTCCTGAACTTTGCAAAAAGCAGACCCTATCATAAGTAAAAAGTTTTCATGGAAAATGTGGCAAAAGTAAAAAAATCACACATACAGCTCCTCTGTATTTTGGCAGTCATATAAATAGTTTGAAGCCCAGTATTGAGACTGACCCATCACTTTTCAGGATTTGCCCGACAGCTTTAGAAAACATTTCAAACTTCATTTTATTCAATTCTTCATTTCTCTGAAATTATTTTAGCTTTGGAAATGTCAAACTTGCTTTGTTGGCCTCAATGGCCTTTATTATTAGTGATTTAATAAAGAAAGAAGGTGCTTCTAAATGCATGGAGATAGGATTTTAAACTCCCAGCACTTCCATAAATACTTCCATAAAAATTGGCCTCAATTTTGCATAGAGAATGCAACAGTAATGAAATAACTATCAGAATACTTGGAATGGGTCCACCAAAGAAGAAATAGTATTTTATAAAAATCTTAGAGAAGACAGTGCAACTCACACAGGAGTAAGCAGCCCTATAAATTCTGGTGAAAGAAAGTAAGAACAACTTGCTTCACCTCTCTGTGCAGCTGTTTTCTCCTCCAGTATTAGTCCACCTTCCTTATTTACATTACAGACTTGTAAAGACAAGAAATTGTGTTTGCATAATGCTAGTGCAAGGGCCCTTCCTCCTGCCCATCCCTCTTCCACTGGAAGTCTCTAGATGTTTCCACAATATTCTGATTACTTGCAGTAGGAGTGAGCACTGTACAGCTTGGCTTGCAACAACTGGATTCTTCAAGTAGAGTTTTCAGAACTGTAAGGATAAAAGTGAGCGTGAATAATCTGCCTGGGAAGATTACAGATGAAGTGAGTGTGAACAGAAGCATGCATTCAATACAGCATGGACCTGTGAAATATGCCTTCAAATTTTTTTAACTCTACTTGCTGTAAGGAGAGGGCTAACACAGAGGTAGTTACAGAAAGCTTACATTAGCTGAAAATCCCTCTGCTGCAGAAGACAGTCCCAGGGCTGCTATCACAATCTTGAAGGCAATTTTATTCTGCAAAAATAATGTAAAAATGAACCAGTCTTCCATCACTGTTATCATCATTTACTTAGGTGCATAAGTCACAACTGCAGGTAATTTGGTAACATACATTTACTGTTCAGAAGATAGCCACCAGCAGAATTGGAATGAGCAGTTCTCTTGCAAAGTCTTCAGAGACATATCTTAGGTACCTATCAGTGCAACATTAATACTCAGTGCATTTTCTATTTAGTCCTAATTAATCTTTTTTGGCTTCAAATGACTGTACTCCTCCCTTTTGCCACTCCCTAGCCACTGTAGTAGAGCATACTTTTTACTCAGTCCTAAAAATGTTGCTTAATTTTAATTTAAAAACCCTTTTTTTCTAGGCTGAGTGAAACTGTAACAATACCCACATGCATTGTGTGTTGTAATCCCCTACCTGTTGCATTTCCCCCCCTGCACTGAACATGAAAGACAAGTACTGAACCACAAGTTTAAAAAATAAAAATTCCTTCAGGGTTGCTCATCATCCCACCAACTATATGCTCTGTTTCCCTCACTGAAACCCAGACTCTGTCTGATTCTCTATTTTAACAGAGAATGAAAAGCTCTTTCATGAACTGGGCTGAGTGGTGCTCAGAAGATCCTGGACACTAAATGAGTCAGAGAAGAACCTGGATCATACCACACTTTGAGGCTTGCATAATCATGGTGTATTTAACATTAAAACTGCATGTGCTTGTAAAAACCTTTTCATTCAGTTCAGTCACACTCAAGAGTTTGCAGACAGGCTTAAACTTCATTGTGGGTCTTGCAGGCAGGTGTGTTGTGGCAGAATCCAGCCCCAGCAAAGCTGCCACATGCTAGCAGCAGGGAGCTCGTCAGTACAGATAACACAGCATTCTGTCTGCTTTCCTCTTCCCTTCTAGTGTAGGACTCTGATGTTACCTTTATGATATAACTCCTGTACTCTCTAGACACCAAGAAAAAGGCCATATCACTGACTGTGCTGGATTTCACATTGCAGCGCCCTTGTACCCAAAACCGTGCACAGAAATCGCACACAGACCCACATGAATATTGACAGCAAAAACTCTGGGAATGTTCCTTGCCATACATATATATGTGTAATAACCAGCACAATGGTTTAATGATAATGACATAAATATCAACTTTAAAGCAAAGAATGAGGTACTTAGAACTAAATTATGTCATAGGGCAAATCCAATTAAAGGCGTTGCATCTGAGTCCCCAGGAGAGCAGCAGTGGGAGTTAAAATTTCCAGTGCATCCCAATTTCCATGCACCCCAGTGCTCACTGAGGACAGGACCCTATACTGGCAGTGCAGTGCAGAAGTGGCTGCAAGGAAGTTTGAGAATCATGCTCCAGCTCATCCATCCTCTCAGTCTTCCTTCTGTATCAAAGCATTGGTTTTATCAGTCTCAGCACACATTTCCTTTGTTCACTTGATCTTAAGATGGATGATGGAGGATACTTGTCCTCCCCCAGTATGCTATCAGGTGCAAAAATAAGGCAGCATGGTAACATTTTACACAATTCCATTTGCTTCTCATGAACTCAGAAATTTTACAGGAGTTAATGGATACTGTATCAATTTTTTTCCTGCTTGAGTTACTTTAAAAGAACTTACAGTATGAAAATTAAGCATATCCTTACATTATCCAAGGCCCCCACGGAAATCCATTTTTACTACCAGCCAGCTTCACTTAAAGTATTAACTACAGCTGGGATTGCAAATGGCTCACAGTAATAGGCTGGACAGTTTAGAGTTTTTGTCTTCACTGAAAGTCACTAAACCAAGTCATATTTTACCATTGGCTCATTTTAGCCTTAGCTTGTAGGATTCTGCTGTTTATTAACAGTGATGTCCATTTCCATGACTCAGTATACAACACTGTTACAGGAGATGAAGTATCCATAAAAAAACCCAAAGGCTCTGGAGGCTCTGTTAAATAGCTCTCCTTTAGCTATATAATCTGACAAGACATGGAGGCAGAGTACTCTTGGGATTTGGATGACTTGGGGGCCATCTGTTCCACGTGGAGGAGACCATCTGCCCTCTCTGTTACCCTTCCATATCCACTACAATCCAAACACTAATACCCTTTGAAATCCCCACCTGTGGCCATTGAATGGTAGCCTCAATTTTCATCTTAAAAATGAAACTGCAGCATGAAATTCTTCTACTTTTTAATTTTGGCATTATGTTGATTGCATAACCCTGGTTTAGTTGATATCATTATGCCTTCTCACATACTGCTCTTTTCTTTTTAATTGAAGATGGCAGTGCTTTCTATACAAAGGAAAGCTAATAAAACACTGCTTTTGTAAATCCCTGAAGGCACTAAGGAAGTTCTCAAATAATTATTATTCTGCAGGTCAGTGTAAAACCTCTGGTATTTTGAAATCACAGCAGATAAAAGAGCGGAGTGGATTTGCATAAATATTGTTCTTTCAGGCCCAAGCCCTAAGCTGTGAATGAGATGATGGCTTGGCTCCAGAATTGTTAAATTATAAAGGAGCCACCACCACATCTCCTTTTCTAAGTTTCATCTTTCAGTACTTCATGGGATATTGCAGGCAGGCTACTCTTGTGCAGCTTGCTGCCACCTGAGCAGGTTAACGTAGTGAAAGATACGCTCAAGACTGGACCCCTGCCCCAAACCTGAAGGAAAGTTAGGCCCTGTGCAAACAGGGATGATTTCTGTTTTAGCTAACTTAGCAATCATCCCATGTGGCTTCTCATTTTTTCCCCATAAGGTTTGCAAGGGTGGAAATAGTCTAGTCAGGAACTATTCTCATGTTTTAAACCAGTCTCTAAGGTCATGCCTCATCTGCCTACCGTTGTAACTACCACTGTAGTAGCCAGTACATTAAAATGCTCTTAAAGGCATTAAAGATTTGTCTTGTGTAGCTGGCCAATTGGCAACTTGGTGTGTCTACTAGATGAATAAGCAGATTGCTGTACTGAGATCCCACTGATTCATGCCCATAAGTCACAAGCAATTTGTTTATTGCTTTTCATGCTTTTTCACATGAGCCAAAAATGGTTGAGAGAAAATTCTCTGTGATTGTTCATCACCGACTTTCTCTTTCAATCTCTAGATGAAGGTGCTTCATTTCACCCATGTGATGACACTTACTGTGGTCCCTTTCCTGAGTCTGAGCCTGAAGTAAAGGCTGTTGCTCATTTTCTCCGCAAACACCGGAAACAAATAAAAGCCTATTTGTCCTTCCATGCATATGCACAGATGTTGCTGTACCCTTACTCTTACAAATATGCAACTATTCCAAACTTCAACTGTGTGGTAAGTACATTAAAGCTTGGGGGAATATACTCCCCTATATAATATTTTTTGGTACATTTTGTTTTGAGAGGAGACTTGTTTCTTCAATACTTTGCACATATTTAATATTGAGAGGTATTTATTCCGGATTTGCCTGCAATCACATTTCTGGTTATACAACCTTCACTCTCCATGAGTCAGTGGTAATTTGATTAAAATGGTATAGTGCTTTCCATCCATCAGTCCCTTCAAATTACTTTATAGGATAAATCCCTAGGTTTTAATTATAGTTATTATAATGTTACTTAATTAACTGTAATGGGAATTATGTAGTCAAGTCCTTGGCCATCTAGCTGAAATTCTGTCTCTTCATGCTCAGAACTTACACACTAGAAGCACACAGAGGATCATCTTCAATGTTATGAACAAAATAGCATTGAAGTTGTTTATATTTATCAATTAAAAGAAATCTCTGAGATTTCACCAAAAGTGAAGCTTCAGTTGCATTATATGTGTCATTCTGCTTAGACACAGTGTTTCTAACCCTTTTAAAACAAGCCATTAATTAACATCAGGGGCTTCTGTATATTAGAAGAATAAATTAATAAGAATACATTTTTCATGTAAGCTTATTGATTTACAGATACATACATTTCATGTATTCCATGCTCATCCAAATGCAGAACTATTCCCTCTGCTTGCAGGCTGAGGTCTGTTTTAGCCAGCCTCTTGTTCCTAAAACCCTCCTTGTGGCTTATTCTCCTAGGGAAACATGGCTAAGCTTTGCTTTCTGTTTGCTCTTGCTCACAGACCCACATTACACCAACCAGTTGCAAGCCTCTTTCTTTCACCTTCAGTCCCCAGTAAAATTACATTTTCCATATATCTCCCATTTTTACCTTTAAAGTTGCAGTGACTTTTAACTTGCTAGTTTCAGCTAGTTTGCCCCAGAGGAGCTTAAATGCATCTTAGATTTATCCTGTGCAGAATAAATTACATTGTCAGTCCCTAGAGCTTCGCTGAAGTTTCACTCAGCTGTTCTCTCAGGAGGCTGAGCAGCCAGCACTCCACAAACTAAACTCGCTTTGTAGGTTTATTTCTGATGAGACACTTAATTTCAGCAGCTACTAAACATTCTTCTGTCTGACATCATTCCTGTGAAACAGAGTGAATTAGAAGTTAACTAAGCAGCCAAAGGAGCTAAACATTATGAAACTTGTGGGGACGACCACCCAGCCCGGTATTGACCGTGAATAAATTAATGAACCTTCTTTTTATTCTACCTTCTCTACCCTCTTTTGGGGAGTAACAAGGAGAAAGGAGTTCCGCAAGTGAATTGATGATTATTACTTATCAAAAAAACATGGACTGGGAATTTAAAACCACTGGATCTAATTCTTTTGAAGATCAGCAGGTGCAATAATATTGTTTTAAGAACAGAGAACAGAGAAGAAGATAAAGACATGATGTTAGGAAGAATCAGCATCTCCTCTGCAATTATATAATTATTGGGTATCTGATGAAAATACCCAGATACCATAGAAAATAGCAGACACTATAGACAGGAAATTCACTGTAAAGGAGTGTTTTCACAGATACCAGTATATCTTCAGTACATGTTGTTCTTGTTGATCAAGAGATATTTCCATTCTGAGATAGGGATTCACTGCCCCTCAAAACATGCACACTCTATCTTTCCATCCATAGCTTTTAGACCAAAGGATCCCAGTTTTTGATGTTCAGTAGGTGTTCCTAAGATTTGTAAGACCTTGGATCAGGCTTCTTATCAGAGGGAATGGAGCACAGACCTAAAGGAACAAAGAAAGACAGTGCTTTAAACAACAGCCTTGGACAACTGGAAGCCGAATCCCAATTCTAAGTATTTTGCCAGTATTTGGACTCTCTACTTCTTTTTTATTGCAGAGGGCCAAAAAAAAACAGGGAGGTTGGAATAAGAAACTGAAGTAATTTCCTGTTATTTATAAAGCTCATTATGGGGAGCATAGTGAAAATTAATGGAATAGTGTTGCTTATTTATTTGTGTGTTTTAGTATTTGTCTACAGCCAAAGGATCCATCACCTGGTGGTGCCTAAACACATAATTTTTAGTATTTGAAGGCTCTATAACAGTGAGTTAGGCTGAATGTTTCAGATTCTCCAGTTCTCTTGGAAATTACAGTGAGCTGGAAAGCAATGGATCTGTTTCCTGATGCTGATGGAACAAAAGTTGTTGGCCTACAAGGACTGTGTACAGTGGACAGCTGTAGGACACTCCCCCATGCACAGCAGATAAATAACATTTAGTGCTAACAGTGGGCCACAATTAATTCTGAGCAGAAGAAAGGATGTTTCTGTCTGGGTCGGATCATTCTAGTGAGCTGTCAGTTACCATTTCGATTAAAGTGTTCAATTATTCAGAGCTGCTTTGAAACTAGAGAGCTGTGTACTGATCACAACAGGCATTCTGCTCTAATTTAGCACAACTGTCTTATTAACACTCTCCTGAAATCTGTTCTTTTAAAATACTTAAAATAAAAGTGCTCTTTTAGATTGAAAAAACCAGCAGAAACATACATCCATCTCAAGGGTTTTAAATTTCACCTGCTTTTCATCCCTTTTTCTTCCTGTACCGCTATTTGCCTTAGTGTTTGTAGTGAACTTATATGGCATGACTGAGTTTGTGTATGTCTTTGTAAAAGTCTGGTAATTTTATGTGGCATTTTCTCCTTGAGGGTGTTCAAATACTGGTTGCCTGGGTTCATTCAGGATCCAGCCTGCACAGTATGATGCAGTAGAGAATTGTCTCTTTGGGCACACAGCTCCAATAGCGGAAGCAAGCTGCACCTCTCCAGGCTAAGAGCTTCAAGTTCACAGTGTCCAGGGATGCCTGTCTGTGTGGTGGACATGGACATGGGACACTCCCAGTCTGACCTCCAGACAGTTGCTGCCTCTGCACAGAACCCAGCCCAGTTGTGCTGATTTTAAATAGGCATTGCCAAACTCTTTCTTCTAAAGATTTCAAGAGAACTTGCTTCTGTCTCATTGCTGTACAGTGCATAATTTATGCAGAGGGATTCTTCTCGTTTGTGGTTATGTTCTCCTTGCCATGGTGAATTTATGTGGACTTTGCTGTCCACTCCTCTCAGTTCCCTCAGCTGAGCCCTGTCTCCTGCTCCCTTGGCATCAGGCCTGTTGTCAGGCCATCCCAGCTCCACATCACAACCCTGGGATGGTAAGCACAGCTGCTCACAGATTTCTGTTGAGCAACTGAGCCTGGTACCTGGGACTTCAGTGCAGGCACCAGACAAGAGCCCCATGCTGCTGCTGGAGCTCCCCACTCCCCGGGCCCTGCCACTGCCACTGCTGTGACCTCCCACAGCCACCTCACTGCCCTCACAGGGTCCAGCACCTCCAATGCCATCATGGGTCTTGCATGTCACAACTCAGAAGTCGAGGTATCTGGAGGAAGAGTGCCAAGTGACAGCACTTCCCCCGTCTACCAGGACAGGGTCTCTTCCCACCTCCTGATCTTTGGTGTCAGTGTGAGTCAGAGGTTACCCCTCACACCAGCTGCAACTACATCCCAGTCCAGCAGAAGTTCCAGGAAGCAATGAGTTCAAGGGTCATTGCCTCCACATACTCTCTTGTGGAGGTGGCAAGAGGTTAAGCTGAAAATGACAGAGTCTCCGGCACTATCATCCCTCTGCTGAGAAACAAAAAATCTGGTTGTGCTTAATGAAATTTTTATATTTTTTTATGCTCTTTCATTTGCTAAGAACTCTCTAAAATCTCCAAAGTCCCACCTGCAGATCAGTAAGTGAAAATTAATTCATTTTTGTTTCTGGAATGACATTTTAAAACAGTTTTCTTGGGCTTGTCTACTCAGGCAGACAAAGACGCACAGCAGGAATGCCTGCATGGGTTAGACCAAGGATTCAGTCAGAATCATGACTCCTGACAAGGGCAAACAAGTGGAAGGTTAGGGAAAACATAAACCAAAAGGCAAGTATGGAGGAGTCCTTCCCCAGTGCATTCATCTAGAGCCTGATGAATAGCAAGGGAAGGACTGAGCTCATGAAGACTTGAATAAACTCAGACTTGCACTTCTTTAGTTCATGGAAGTAAAACAAATGAAGTAACTATTGCAGCTCTACACAGTGGTTCAAAGTCCAGCAGTTTCTAGCTCCCAAGATGATAATTTCCTGTTCTCTGTAGGGAGATAGCTCTGTGTTTGCCCAGCCTTGTACATTCCCTGGTATCCTTTTCTTTCGGATCGTAATATTAATTTTTCTTTTGAATATGTGCATCTTTTCTCTGTGTTTGGATGCACTATCCATGTTTGACCCTCAGAATTTGCCATGCCTCCTGCACCCAGTTTCATGGGACGCCATGAACCTCCTAAACAGACTGCATCCACAGAGTTTTTGAAATGTAGGTGCCTTCTCCTTGCAATACTGCAATCACATTTCTGCAATAGAGTTCTCCAACACTGCATCACGTGACCCCAGAGAAAGTTAGACCAGCAGTGAACATTCACCTGCTCATCAGATATTCAGGAGTGAAATTTGCCTCCCTCTTTCTTCCCACTCTGCTCACTGAACCACTGTGAAGTGTCAACAAGACATCATTTCTCCTTCACAAGCCCAGCAGAGACAAGGTTTAGTGTACTGGGAAATGCAGCCACAGAAGATCTATGCATGGCTTTTAAACTGCGTAAAAAAGAGATTGTTTCATCTCATGGTCTCACATGTTTCCTAAATTGATATAATATACAAATATTTAATGTCTGATCATTCACAGTGAAGTGAGCTTCTTTATGTCATGAAAATGCCAAACCAGGTTTTTCAGGGAATTGTTGTCAATAAAAAAAAATAATGTCCTTATCCTTTACAATAATTTTAAATTAGCTGCCACGATCTCCTGGAACACAGCGTTGCACCAGAAATCAATGATCTATTGACCCAGATTCCAGTCCCATTACACTATTTAATTCGAAGTCTAATTTATGTATTTGTTTTTCTCCTCCTCCCCAGGAATCAGCAGCCTATAATGCTGTTAATGCTCTTCAGTCAGCCTATGGTATAAGATACAGATACGGTCCTGCATCTAGCACTTTGTGTAAGTTTTCCTCTGGCAGATTTGTGACTTTAAGCTTCCTGTGGTAAGAAGGAGAATACCCTTATTGTAACAAAGAAAGCAAACACTGTTTAAAGTGAACTTTGATCCAGTTTTGAGTTGTGAGGAAGGCAGAAGAAGAAGTTTTGCAACTGATTCAGTCAGTTGATTGCAGTAAGATTAACTCAACTGGTGCAATAAAAGAGATTAAAATGCAATGCATTTGAGAGGCAAAAGCCAGCAAATAACATATTCATAACATATAAAATATATTTTTTTAAAAAAGAAAGACAAATTAAGATCTTAAAAGCATATCTTTATCAGGTACTGCAAATGCACTACTAAGTTGTAACAGTATCTGACAAGCAAACTCTGTAGACAAGTAAGAGAAAAAGAAGTTCAACCATTTTCAACAAGACACATCTTTTTCTTTACCAAAACTATGAGGCGTGAATGGTGTGGGCAATGACAACAGACATGGAAAAAGTGAAAAGCTTAAGATTTTTCACAAGCAACCTCCTGCATCTCCTCTGTCGTTGCTGTGTTCAGCTACAGCTCCACTTGTGGTCCTCCATCTCACAGCATGGTCATCATCTTGTGCTCATTACGGTGCAGTCAGTCCTATGTCAAAGGAGAAGCAGTGTGAGTTAATGCCAGAATTGCACAGATGACAGCAGACCACATGAGAGAT
The DNA here is from genome assembly GCA_035583155.1 of Acropternis orthonyx. Taxonomy (NCBI): domain Eukaryota; kingdom Metazoa; phylum Chordata; class Aves; order Passeriformes; family Rhinocryptidae; genus Acropternis; species Acropternis orthonyx. Next base: position 118,688,846 of record JAWWEU010000081.1, on the reverse strand, counting down.
GGATCTTTATATAAATACGTGTCTTGGGTAATCAACATATGGAGATGACAGCATAAGCAGCACACTTCCTGGGGAAGGTTTGTTAATATTAGACACCACCTATGAAAATGCTCTCATGCTGTGGGGAAACGGTGAGAAAACAAACCAAATGAAAAGAATTTTAAAAACATTTTAAAAACAAGAAGTTAGGTTACTTTATCAATGTTCTCTCTTCTCCCGGAAAAGAAATTGCCTAAGAAAAATAAGTTACACCTAGGAGCACACAGAACCCCAGTCAAGCTGGGAGATCATTGTGGAAGGAAAGCTTTAGACTGCACTCAGATGAGGACAAGAACAGTTTGAGGCTTTATCCTAAATGTTCTATTAAAGTTTTGCCTTACACAAAACAGTGAGTTATAATTTTTTTTCTGATGAAAATCAAGGATCTAATCCATACCATGCTGAGCACCTTTCAAAAAGTGCTGGGTGCCCATGCTCTTCTCAGAAGGGTGTTCAGGATCAGGGCAAGCAACAGCTGGAGTTGCAAGTGTATTCACTGAGTTCCGGAGACAAAATGCCACAAGAATCTTCTCGTGCTTTCAACATGACCTGCCTTTAACATTTTTTTTAAGTTTTGTCTGAATTCCCTCTTTCAGATGTGAGCTCTGGTAGCTCTATGGACTGGGCCTACAAAACTGGCATCCCCTATGCATTTGCATTTGAGCTGCGTGACACTGGCCATTTTGGATTTTTACTTCCTGAGACGCTGATCAAACCAACCTGCACAGAGACCATGCTCGCAGTTAAAAATATAACTCTTCACTTGCTGAAGAAATGTCATTGAGAGCAAGCTTGAAGTGAACATTTTACTCAGAGTGCTGATGCCTTTCAGTGCATTCAGTTGCCATTCTAAACTTGACCACTTCAAAATTCATGAAGCTGGTGGGAAACATGGTATTGTTTCTACCAGATTTACTTGGTGGGACATGGAAAAAATCGTTTAGTATGTGCTCTACAAAAGTCCATAAAGTTGATATAGTAACTTAGCTACCAGTTTGGTGTGAAATAGTTTCTTCTTTTTGCAATCAAGCTTTAATTTTGCAGCTTCAGTGGGGCAGATTCTGGTCCACACATGGTTGCCTGAAATAAAGTGCCACTTCCAGGCAGGCCCTGGCCTTACTCCTTTCCCTAAGAGGAAGGCATCCTGTGGTGGGGTCTCTGGAACCAAGAGCTAAAGTTTACATTCATATGAATGTATTCTGTGACCCACCACAGGCCTGTGTCTACAGCAGTAAATGCCATATAGTGGTAGCTGGCTGTGCTGCAAGTGGCAACGTGGCTTTCTTCTGCATGTATACATACATACACGTATATGCACTTTTGTGATTTTTTTTTCATATAATGCAATGATTTGACCCAAGGTTTCCTTGAACTCCTCAGAGAAACCTATTTTCAAATGTATATATTGGGGTGGACTCAAAATCAACATATTGCCTTTATAAATACTACTTTCCTAGTGATGTGTAAGAATAATAATGGAATATTATGGAGATACATGGTACTCTTCTTTACGGAGAGACAAAGCAACTTGCCATGACTTGGAACCTGGAAGCTGGCTGTCGACTGGTGCATATAGACTCTGCTGTACTGAGTGATTGCCCATTGCCACCAGCCAAGGATTTAGCCTTAAACTGTAATTAACTGATGATAACAGATGTTTTATTTATCAGTATTCTTGCTGTAAGTTCTGCAGCTCTATGGCTATGTGGCTTTTCCTCTTGGAAGTTGTGGGGATTTTGCATGTTTTAAAGGAATTAATAAATTCTTAATTGAATCTTAAGTGAGCCAGAGATGAAGGCAGAAGCCTTACAGCTGAAATATAGTGAATAAGCACCATGTTAGAAAGAACAATAAGGAAAACATGGAGAAGACAGCAACATGTTGAGGGGGGTTTGGTACTTTTAAAATACTATTTCCTTTATCTTACTATATCTGCAAAAGCATATATTTTACTTTATTATTTTTGAGCTTAATCTTCTGGCATTAAATGTTAAATAAAACATATTTGTTAATAAAATCATGAAAGACTTTTGAAGTATTCTTCACATTGCACTTAAGTATTAAAACTTTAGTTCAAGAATGTAACCATTTTACTTATCTGTGAAACATTCCTAACACTAGAGATGTGGTATTTTAAAAAAACTACATCCTCTCTAAATAAATACTTGAACTTAGCAAATGGGCAATCTTTATAAGTTTAGCTAACACTGTATTTCATTGAGCATACCATTGTTTTCAGGACTACAAAAGGCAATCAATGAGCAAAGATGACAGAATTTCATTCTATTTGTCTAACATTTTGTTAATAAATGTATTTATTTTGAACAAGCTTTCTGAAAGGTTGTTCAGACATGTTTAGTTCGGTCTTGTTTGAGTAATGCAAGTTTCTGTTCTGATTTATTAAAAATCCAGGGGACAGAAGCTCTCAAAATATATATCCACTAGTAATTTCCAATTGCTCATGACCATAATAATTTAATATTCTGAAGACAGCAATAACTGTCTTTTGCTATGCACAGATTCTTGACCAATGGCCTTGATAGGGGTGTAAAGTAATTATTAGCACCAATTGTTAAAAGTTATTCTGGGTTTTAGGTGACAAGACTGAACTACTACAAGGACATAAGACACTGAAATGAAGGACAGAATGCACAAGAAATGTCTAATCAGCATGAGGCAAATTTACCTCTGAATTGCTACAGTACAAGCGTGGACCAGGAGAAACCAGACTGTGATGTGGTGGTTTGATTCCTGCTCGTAGTCCAGTAGTTCATGATATGAAACATTTCAGCTTTAGCTTTATACCATTGCAACTCCACTGGTAATTAAACGTAATTGAAGTCTTGGAGCAAGAAAGGGAAACAAACAAGCAAACAAACACTCTTTTAGTTACCAAAAGGACCAAACACTATTGATCTAGTTGACCTTCTTGGACAGGAATAATTGCAAGTATTCTTAGATTTATCTAAGAAGCTTTTACATATAGAAGTACTTGATATAAAACCAGTCCATGAATAAAGCTACACACTAGTATCTGGATGGACTCCACCTGAATACTACGTATAATGTGCAGCTTAGAAGTCTGACCTCAGCTTTGAAGACCTCTGCAGAGTAATTTAATGCCCCACAGCTGAATACAAATGTAAACAGTCTCTGAGCCCTTTAATTTCAGGGTCACCAAAGCTGATGGAAAGACAGTGACTAGGAAAGAAACCCTGTTTGCTGAATTAAAAATTTGTAAGACAGTGTATCAGCAAGTGATTCTAAATTGATTACTTTACCCTAAGGAAAAAACCAATGGAAACCAGCTATTTGGATATGGAATCACAGCCTTTGTGACTTACAAATGTTACCTCTCTGAACAGCTTTTTTTTATCTCCATAATTGCTTACTTCTCTTTCCTTTGTACTTCAGCAGCCTTTCTTAGCTACAGAATAGCAGAATTGATAACTCTTTTTGAGAAAAGCACATTTATTTTATGATCAGCTACAGTTCATCATTCAACACAATAAAAAGTACATGAGTAGCAAAACAGTGTTTATTAACCCAGCAGTCAAAATCATATATATATATAGTGATTCTGTGAAATCCAAAAGTTACACTTCCATTGATTATTGATAGAATAGTTACAACCATTTCTGTAACTTGGAAAAAGTGCTTGGACAAGCTTTTGTGAACATCTGGGTTTTTTTGGTGTTGGGTTTTTTTGGTTTTTTGTTTTTCTTTTTTTTTTTATGGTTTTTATTTTTTATAAACAAACTTCTGAGACTAATTAATGGGAAGGAAACAGACCCATGCCTCTTCAAGTCACCCTTCCCAAACACAAGTGCCACAAATTACATTAAATCATCATTCACAAATTGATAAAAAAATTGCCTTTTGCAGGTCAAAAAAGGTATTGAGTTTTGTTGCAAACCTTGAAGAAAGAGCACAGCCGATGGGTGAAGGTCCTCCTGTATTTTCCAGAGGTTGCTTCAAAAAGTTCAATGTATTCAGTCACTCGTAAGATATAAAGCCTACGGAAAATGGCAATTCCTTTTTGAATTTTCTGAAATTTGAATTGAATGAGTATAAATGACCTTGAATGCTAACATCCATGTACGTCCAGAGTCAGTCCACTTGTCTATAACAAACAGCAGTGTGCAGATTGCACTGCCTACTCAAGGACTGCACAAAATAACCATTGATTGACAAGACTGCATCTAATTCTTAAGGCTGGGAAGAAAGCATTTTATGTCCAACCAAAAATAAGTTACTATTTGACTCTTCCAGTTTATTCACATTAAACAATCCATTCCCTTTTTGTTTGCATTCAATTTAATGGTACTACTGAAAGAAGATACTTGGTAGCACAGGTAGCATAATAAGTACTTTTGTAAGCGCTTTGACCTTTCCTTTGGCTGTGCAAAACTACTATATCATTTCCATAGTTCACTGTTATGTAGCAGTCACAGTCTCACACATAATGAATTCATGTTTTTGAACTCTGCCTAAAAGCCAGATATTACCATTTTCATGCAATTTTTAAGTGATGATAAAACACCAGAACAATATTTCAGATGCACAGACATACAACTACCCCTCTGCTGTAGAAAACAGGATAAGAGAACAGAAATTTAAATAAATTACAGAAAGACTTTAAAAATATAAACCCTGTAACATTAGATATACTTCTTTAAAAACATTTTTAAATGCTCACCACACAAAATACCTTTTCTGAGTTGTAAATTTAAGTCTTTTGTTCATGGACAACATAGATTATTTGGCGTGTGCTTACTGTATGCCTGACTCTTGTAGTCATTCAGAATAAAAAAATTAGGTCCAAACAGCTGTAATTGCTTCCTGCTTCACTGTGTAGGAGGGAAGCTGGATGTACAGAGCTGCAATCTGACTGCATCAATAGACTGTCCAGCCCTATCAGCACCATCAGAAGCAGTGATGCTCTTTGGTGGGTCTGGCTTGGAGGAAAGGGAGCAACCCCAGAATGGTTTTCACAGTTCTTGGCTGAACGTGCCTGTCGCCCAAAGCATGGTGTGCTTGTTGAGCAGCTTGTCAGAAATTCACAGCTTTAGGCTGCATGTCGTGTCAAAAGGGCCTGCCTTTAACAACAAGGTCTTCTGTTAACATCTGCAAATTTGGGAACTAGCAGAAAGCTAACACGTAGCTCTCCTTAGCAAAATGATGTTTAGGGCAAGGACATTGAGAATTGGGAAATCTTTAGCCCCTGAATTCTTGTCCTTGCCTGACAGGCAGGAGCAGTCAACCAGAAAGTCTCAGCTCTCTCTCCAGTTGCAGGTCCTTTCAAGCCCTCTCTCTAAGAGACCGAGTCAAGCACAGCAGGGCTTGCCCTTGGATTCAGACATCAGGGAATGCACTCATAAATAATAGATTCAAATGCTAATTAAAAAAAATCTGCCACTGTTCCGAGCCATGCAGAAGCCACACTTTGTCTGTGACAAGGAAAATCCATCTATTGCCATAAAGATGTGGGGTAACATATTCCATCTGTCCTGCCTGCTCTGGGAGTCCAGCCACCTTAGGTCTCTAGGAGCATTTACTTTATATCAACTAATAGTTAAGAGCTTCTGAAATAAATATGGTGGTATGACTGTGAGCAGGTGTTTTAGTCTTTTGTGCTAATGACAGGTGCCAGGCTATTCCTCTGCATACCAGGATGGATCAATGCTGGAAGGACTGTCTCTTTTTTTAACCAAATAATGAAACTTTTCTTTTTTCGAATTCTGAGCAGAATATCAAGTTAGGCCTGAAGATATATACTCACAAAAGAGGCTGAGAAAGTTTGATTTTATAATTGATTTTCAATTTTCTTAAAAATAATGTATCTTTTAAAATCACAGCCATGGTTTTCAGCTGGCTTATTGGTTTCAGCATGTCCTAACTGAAAAAAAACAGTTATAGCAGCCTGAAAAGCTGAGCAGAGGTGACTGATCTACTCACTGTTTAATTTCTCTTGTTTCTTTTTTGCTTTGTTTCTAGATTGAGAAAATCTGTGTTGATTGGGCTGAATTGATGGAGTGCAGTCAAAAAGCTGAATGTAAAGGGGTTTTCTGTGTTTAATGAGCTAGAAATAGCTATTTTTTTTAAAAAGGAATTTGCCTATTATAAATTCTTTACACAGACTAATTGCTTTACACTGTTTGAATCAAATTATCACATTTGCCAAGATGGTTTGGAAAGATGTATTTTTATTTTGCTGTGAGCCAGCCAGTTTTCTAAGGGTTAAATGCATGAAACGCCTACTAGTGGTGTAGAGAACCAGAGCTGCTCTTTGGCCTTGAGAGCACAGAATCTGTCAAAAAGACAAGATGTACTTGCTCCTTCTCTGACAGGATAAATTTGCTCTATCATGCTGCATGCACCTCCATTTCTCTTCCTCCATTTCAAAAAAGAAGTGACAACTTCAGGCAACAAAAGACTCTAACTTTTGGTACTAAATTTAAATCATGAACCTGTTAACGTGTGTGAACTTCCCCACATACCTACGCAGAGCCGTTCACGCACAAACAAGATGTCTGGCTGCACAATGTGTACTGTGATGGTTTATGTAATGGTGTAAGCTGCAATTCTTGGCAACCGCAGGGCTGCTGATAGCAGGCAGCATGTGTTCAGCATCTCTGCTCTGCCTGCTGTAAGCACACACAAGTTCAGCTTGTTTGGCCAGCTCCCTAAAAGCCCTTTGACACTATTTCACTGGTGCAACACAGGCAGTTCTCCTCCTGGGGTTGCTGCAGTGTATTTCTGTGGGTTACATGCCACAGCTGTTGACAAACCCCCTACAAGCTCCCCTCATGGGCCAAGCCCTTTGTGTGCTGCACCCTACAGAGCTCAGAGGTGGGGTTCTGCTATTATGAACACTAAGGGCAGAGGCCGTGAGGGGGTGTTACATCCCCAACTCCCAATGTGGACTGCATCCCTGAAGGCCTTCGTCACCTCATTGGCTATGAAGAAGGTTCTACACCATTGCATCAAGGGACCAAAGGGATGTCTGAGACTGTTCCCAAAAAGTCTGGCATCATTAAGGAGAGCACTGGAGAGCCTACAGGCCCATACCAACAGCCACCAGGATTTTTGGAACCACTTCAGCTCATAAGCAATTCTTCTGTATGTTAACCATTTACTGGAATACATTTTTTAAAACAGTAATTTTAGACCAAAAAAAACCCACCCTTCTCTTACACAAGTTAAAGACTTTCTATTGAAGCTCTTGCTTTTATTTTAATGAGATTTTTTTTTTCTAAGAAATTTCATCTCTTCTGAGAAGCTGAGGTAGAAATAACCTGAAGTTGCTGTCACACAGAAGGCTGTTTAGGGAGCCAGTGGGTGCAGTCCACTACCTGTCAAGCACACACCTACCAGCACTGCAGATAACAAGTGCAACCTTCAGGAGATGTCTCAGTAGAGACCTCACTGCAAACACATTTGAAGACTGGGATACTCCTCAGAGAGCACTTTTGATGCAGACTGGATAATGAATGCTGGGAAGCTCCTCTACAACTCTCTCTTCTTCAGCTGAGAGCAGGAACGCATTTCCACAGCTGTCAGGACCACACTTTTCAAAAAAATACTAGTCTGTGCCAGAGTTTTAACACAGAAAAGGAGGTCCACATTCTTTTCACGCTCCTCTGCACAGCACCAGGGAAGGGCTCCTCTGCTGGCGTGCCTGGCTGCAGATCTGCTGGTGCACAGCCCGACACAAACAGCATTGTTTAAAATTGATGGAATCACTGTCTTGTTTTTCTTTTGCCTCTATCAGAATCGTAAACAATCCACCGGTGCTAAAGCCTGAATATGCACAAGAATAACTCTCTGTTGAAGAGAACTGTGTGTTGAAGGTCACACAAAAAGCCAATGTCTTAAAAATTCCTTTTTGGATTCAGTGATTTCCATTGTGTTAAAAACTAACAGTTTGGATGTACATGGGGGGAAAAATAAACCCAGAAGACAAATTATTAATGAAAAGTTTTATTGAAAACCATACCAAGTACAGTATGTATCATCTTCATACTCTAATTCTGAATGCACAGACCAAAGGTGGAACATTTGGAGCATGTTTTCCATTTTCACTTGGTAACAGGACCAAAAATAAAGGCAAAGGACAGAAGTCTATAACACGTTGTTGAGGAAAAGTCCAAATTAAATTGCAAGACTCTATTCCCCAAGAGAAACAGAGACTACTTTAACTAGTATAAAAAGACATTTTTATTTTTAACCAGGAATAAAATCACTGAAGCACCAATACTTAAGAAATATGAAAGAAAATAATGCTGAATAATGTTAATGTTTGAAAAACCCAGGTCTGCGGAGTCAGAAGGCATACTGAGCTATCGGTGACTAAACAAACAGGTAGAAGAACAAAACTCAGGAAAAAAACTGACAAACAAACAGAAACTAATTATTTTAGATTGAATGGCACTCTGTGAGGAGTATAAAAATAACTTCATCATGAGTAAGTAAAATAAACAGCTATTGCTGGGATTATTTCTAAAAGTAACAAGCAGAGAAGACTAGATTGACATTAAAATGATGAGAATCACTTCTCTATTTTTCTGATGGTGTCAGAGCCCATAATCAAATTTCTCTTACCTTAAAAAAATTATCTGCCTTTGGAGTAGACCTACAGGGAAAATGTTAATTTTAATTAATATTCAGGGACCCTGTGACATAATCAATTTTTGGTGTATGTTGGTATTAGAAAGACGTACAGGGTATCTATCTAGTAATGCTTACAACTTACCAGGCAATACCATTGCTTCCCACTCCATGCAAGTTGGCACTTCATCGTCACCTCTGCAGCTGTACATGTGGATAACGCCTAACACAGCAAAAACAGATTGGTAGGTGCTGGGTGACAAAGCAGAGCAGTGGATTCCATACAGAAGTAGCAGAAGTTGTCTGCATTATATATGGGGGGTATTTCCACAAGGGAACATGTGAAAGTGTAAAAAGAACCATGTATCTCATATAAGATACCAAAAGGTGAAGAGGGTTAAGATTAGCTTCTTTTATGGAAAGCCTTGCATGTCATAAAATTCATCAAAATATTGATCCCTCTGTATGGTGTAAGTACATTTATTTCTTCTTCCACTTTTTATTACACACCCATAATGCCAAACAATGATGATTTTTCTCAATTCTTCTGCATTTCAATGCACTTTCATAAGTACACAACTTCTCAAGAACAGATTGATACAATAACTGAAAAAGTTGCAGCACAACCAATATACAGTATGCAACTATAACACATGTAATAAATTCCAAGCAAAAAGCAGCACTGGAAGCCAGGAGTTGAGACTTCTACAGGAATGTTTCCAAGGAAGCCTTTCTTAGGCTTCCCTAAATCTTCACAATGTGTATCTATTTAAATTACACTTCATGCTCAGATTCACTGGAGTACAAAAGTCAAGGCTACAACGAAAGTGAAAAGTTGGACATGTATCATTTTATTTGCCATTCAGTGTGGGAAGTTATTTTAACACAGCCACATTCAGTCTATTTGCCTAGTATATACCCGTTTTAAAAAAGAACAATAAATAAATCATAATCTTTAAACTCTGCAAATTTATTATACAAAAGAGCATTAGTTATAAAGGCTCACATACCTCAATTACAAATCTCTCTGTATTTCACCTTAGGTGTTCCCGGACAATTTTATAGGCCACCATGAAAAAGATCCAAACCTTTAACAGCCCAGTCACTGTATTTCAGCATATTGACAACACCTATTGGCATAATCCTACAGCCAAAAGCTTTACTTGGGATTTCTGAGATATCTCAGTAGAACCTCCTATTCTTACATGTCTGATAAAGAAACAGGCACCCTTATACCTCCTGCTGGGGTACAGCAACGCAGGATACTAAGGAACAAGGTGGTGTTCGAGTTTTGGGCTTAGCAATGGCACCATTCACCTTCTGGTTTTCTGTATTCATCCCCTGGGGTGACAGACCTCAACTCTCACCTGTCCAGGAAAAGAATTTCATGGTCTTTCTGCTCTGAAGGTGGGATTGAACTCATCTTCAACTGTATCAAAGCTATTCATATAAACTAAATTGACTTGGTTCTCTCTGTAGTTGGTACAGAAAAATAAAGGATGTAGAGGATGACAGGTTGTCAGAGACTGAAATGGTTAATGGCTTAAACATTAAGATCATCAAAAGACTTTTGTCCACAGGTCACATCTATCTTAGACTTGGTACCATTGGTACTGCATGAGTTACTCATTAGGTGTTAGTCTTTGTGCATAGCAAGAGGCCAGACAACAGTTAGACTGGATGTCTAATTTTTTATCTGTTAAAATTAATTAAGAAAATTTCCACCCTAGGGTGACACATATTTTTTAACTTTCAATACATCATCCATGCTCTGGCTGAATTCAGATACCTGAATTTTTTTCCTCTCAGGATTGTCAACACTCAGGGAATAAACAGCCTTCCATAGCAGGAGGGTTGGAACTAGATGATCTTTAAGGTTCCTTCCAAGGCAAACCATTCTATAATTCTTAGAAATAAATGTTATTTATTTTAGCTATAAATATTTGTCTAATGAAAAATAATGTACACATAATCAGCAAACTGTATGTATTTCTGTCACCTAACTTCAACTATAATTCAGGCAGATGTAATTTATTCAGTCACCATAAGTGATGCCTGGCATCTTTCAGGTGCTGTAGACCATGAGTGCTTCTGCTTTTCTCTCACTCTCTCTCATGTCTCTTTTAATCCCACACATTATTTTTGTTACTCTACATTCACATTTCATTTCTTGTGCTTGTAGCTTGCTGGAGAGGGAATCAAAAATGTAATAGCCCCCATAAATAACAATTAGCCATCTAATGTTGCGTTAACTGCTTGGTGCATTCTTGTTCTTATTTTTCTGGACAGATTTTTTAGAAGTTAAACAAATGCTACTATACAGAATAGAGAAAATGCCAAAGACACACAGCATAACAGTACATGAATAATCAAGCAATGCAGAGTATTCAGAATCTATCATAGGGCAGTTCCAAACCTGTCACCAAAATAGCAAATTCCGGAGTTGGTAATACCTTGTGGATTTTACCCCAGCAGCTGCCTGACTGTCAGCTGCCAGCTGAATCCATAGGAGGCACCCCTGTAAACAGTCAGCCTCCTCTGTTAATTATCTCTTTTTATCTAGCAGGCACTACGTAATATTTAAAGGCTACTGAGTTTAAAGTGAAAATGTTATCTTATTTTTATAAGAAAGTATAACAACTCCATGTTTTATACGAATGATCAGTAATGGAGACTAGTAAACAAATATTCAAAGTAAAATATAGCCTCTCCAGCTCCCCACTGTAAAAACCAATCTTTTTCTTATACAAGTCAATACCTTCATTAGAAAGAAAACCCATTTTGAGCTTTTCAGGAGCAAGAAAAATAAAATGTAGTCATAGCTTCATGGTGAAACATTTACTAGAATTGTATGAGTGAACTAAATACTTCCTAGTAAATCACAGGGTAAAAATAACCTCCAAATTTATGCACAGAATTGGTGACTACACATTTCTATATTCTGTGATAATTTTTTTAATTAACGTATGTTTTAGCAATTATTGCAACAATATTTAGGTTTGCAAATACACAAGAATGTTTTAATACTATATTTCACACAGTGTCCACATTTACCACATATGCACAAGTACCCAAAGCCTACTTATAAGACATTGCTGTTATCTCTCAGATTTTTAAATCAGAGTAGAGTAAGCTTCCATAGAGGGCTCACACCTATTTCAAAGGACACAACCACATTCCGATACAGTTCACTGTGAACTTAAAACCAATTTGCATTTTAATCTTCTACCTTTGATCCAGCACTACAGTAAGAAGTGAAAACATGAACTTAAACCTCCACAAACTTGGGGAAAATTCTGGTGGAGTCTCATATTTTGTGACATGAATGCCTCAAATTGCTGTTATAAAATGATGCAGAATTGTGTACCCTCCTGTACATATTTCTTCATTCCTTAGAATTAAAGAAGCTATCTTGCAGGTGCCATACATACTGCTGGACCAAAAAAGGCAGAAATTCCAGGTGCCCATGTCAAGTGTTTTGGATTCCAAGTATCCAGACAGGCTGACCTCACCCATCTGAGACCTTACTGCCAGCATGCCTCATTTTGAAAAGCCGTACCATATTATATCATTCTTAGGTCTGTGTTCGTGCCATTTGTGCACATTAATAACCCACACATTATTTCTGTTCTAAAACAGTGAGCCAAGAAGAAGCAATGTGCTGACATCAGTTTAAATCAGGAAAAGTTAAGGAAGAACAAACTAATGAAGAGAAGTGGTTTGTCAGGTGAGCATTTTAAGGACACCTGTGGCTATCCAGAGGTATGACCCCTCCCATCCCATTTAGACCAAGTAGACCAATTCAAGCTCCACTGCTATAACCTGCTATTAAATGCAAATAACTAAGCTTTTATGGCAAAATGTATGTAGTCTCAGTGCTAGCCAAGTAAGCAAGTTTCGTCGAGGTACATATAAAACACTATAAAGATTATAATGAGTGTTGATTTGTATTGTTAGTTATCTATCATAAGGGTCCTGCACAAGTCTCCCCTTCACAGACTCCTTGTTTAAACAAGGGTTGCAATACTGGTAAACACAACTCAAATCACATTTGTCAGGAACTGAGAAGAGAAGCAGTTACAAAAATCAGTAATGCCTCTATGGATTCAGAGGAACTTGGCCCCTGATGCACGTCTCACAAACTATGATAAATGAGATTTGTACCAGTCCACTACCCCAAGAACATTTGTGTGACTTTCTCAGCTACAAGCAATCATAAATTGCACCTCAACAGTTCCACCAGTGGCACAGCAACATTTTCAGATAGCCACTGTCCCTACTCCTGTATGAGGCAGTTTAAAATTATAAAACTTTTAGCACGAAACAGCACAAAACAGAAACTTTCAGATAACAAAACTAAACACTTCAGGTCTGCCTAGATCAGAACCCAGACAGCAGCAACTTTCAATGTCATGAAAAAGCATCCCTTGTACTTGCTGTGAACCAGTCAGTCCAGTTTTTCATGATGCAGATTGCATGTCAGCTGTGACACTTGACTTGAAACTTGAAACATCTTGGAAGTCAAGTCAAAACTGCTGCAGGTATTTAAAAAGGTCTTGTAAAAATATTTGAGTGACTATATATCTAGTAAATACTTAGCTAACTGGCATACTAGAAAGAATCACTACAGTTCTTTTCTAATGTCTTTCTTTTAGGCAGGAGTACCCATAACACCCATTCAATTTTATCTCCAGTTATTCATATTAAAAATCTTTCATTCCTGCCACGAAGCCCACAGTTTATAATGTATATGCTGACATACCAGTTATTGCATTTTTGACAGGAAATAACCCACTGCAGTTGCTGGAAGAAACAACCAGGCAGATTCAAAGATCATTTCGTGGCAGTTAAAAGTGGTTATTGCTTCAGTTTCATTGCTTCACACCTTAATTCACATGACTTTTATGACCTCTCTCTCTAAGCATTTCAACACGGATATTAAAGTACTTGGAAACCATCCTTATTATTCATTTGACTTACCCTACACAGACATTAAAGGGATATTTTTCTCCAGCTGAATTCCATTCAACTTTTCTCAGTCGCTTTTCATTTTCAACTGTTTGTCATTAGCATCTTATTGAAAGAGATCTGCATAAACCTTTGAAAATGCACAAGTTTTAAAGTGCTATGCTGCATTCACCTCAGATCAAGGCAAAAAGAGTCATTCAGCATATAAATATTAGGTTGAAACTAATGGTTCATGCACCCAATATCTAGGCTATTTAATTACTAATCTGTAGGACAACTCAGCATGCATTACACTGGTCACGTCACATCAGTTACAAAGACCTGCAGGAGTCTGAATCTAGGATATTAAGGTAGGACAGTCATCATTTTCAGTAAATTGGTTACTTTTCTCATTTCTCACAAGTCAGAACATTCCCATTTTTTAAACTGAATCTGGAAGATTAAGAGTGCAGGATAAGCATACACTGTGGTAGTTCTTCCTATTATGGATGTTTGGGGAGATAACTAATTAACCAGGTTCACACCCACAGAGAAAACTAGGGAAGCTGTAATGATAGTGACAGCACCTCCCAGGAAAAAGGGCAATCATGTTGTGGCTTTTCCCCCTTCAATATTTTCTCCTTAAAATCCAATTATAGTTCCTTAGCGATTTTATCTGCTGGAGTTGGCTGGGAGAAGCAATAAATCAGTGGACCTTATTGCTAGTTTTGCCATACATTCTCCAAATGCCTTCTTTTGCAGTGCAAAGGTTCTCAGGAAATTGCCAGATCTTTATGTTCTTGGCATTTAGCGACAGCAATATTTGCCACTACGAAGGAGTCACAATACTGGTTTGGATTTACCTTGGCATTTGCATAGCCTCACATACAACAGTAACTGTATAGTAGGTTCCTGGTTCAGGGTGAAGAAGTGCTATTCATTTCTATGTTCCCCCCAAAACCCACTCTTCTCCAACAGAGTATCTCAGAAAATCACTTTTTCAGGCAGTTATGGCTGTTACAGGACCCCAAGTTTGAAAAACTACTGAAGAAAGTTCTTTAAAAATCCTATGTGACCAATATTTTAAAAATGTATTTCCTTCTGGTTTTAAGATGGATATTCATAGTCCCTCTTCATTCACAGTATTAAGGAATGGTATGCTGAGGTGCCATGAAAGGTGGAAACTGAATTATTTATCTATTAGCAGGAGTAAGATGCTGAAGAAAGAAGTTGAAAACTCCTGTAGGTAGGTTAGAAGAAAATGTATTCCCACAGAAAAAAGACCTAGCAAAGGGGAATTACATTTGAGAAAATGCAGTATAACTTCCACTAGCTGCATGCAAGCTACAGCCGCGAGCTTTTTATATCCCCCCAGTTTCCAGCCACAATTCAAAGCTTTATTCCATCAACCATAAGAGGTGGGATTTTTATCTTCACTGCCCTCCAACACTTTTCCTATATGTCACAAACTGACAAAAAACATGCCTTTCTAGGAGTATGTATCCTCACTTAATGGTAGTATCGGGAATGTATTTCAATACAGCAAGACTCTCTACTTTTTAGCCAATTTATCACATTGAAAGAGCTTCCTCATAGGGATGGATGTTTATTTCATTACTGGTCACTCCAGGGTGTCATATGCTTTTGTACAAATGTTTGGAACCAACCTAGGAATAACCTACTGATGCATATTCCCTCTCATAATACACATTTGCTTTTTGGTTCTTTCAGTGTAGCAGTGGATAGACTGCAACCTGTTAGAATACTCCCTCCATGAACAAACTGACCTCTTAAATTCTGCTCCTGAATTTATATTTAAAACAAAAACAAACCAACAAAAAAACCCCACTAAAAATATTAAAGTACATTTATGGTGAGTGTATCTCTTGCTGTTTGGTTGACAGATTGTGATCCTTTGCATAACGGATACAGGGAATATTCTGAATTATGCTTCACCTGTTTTCACAAGGGTGGCAAATCTAGGAGTCCACAAAGAGACAAAGAGAAATGCCTGTTTTGTACCTCAGTATTACATAACCAAGCATCACCAGCAGACCTGTTAAATCTTATGCATTCAGTAAGAGACTTAGAAACTTCTCCACCAAGGTGCCTGCAGTTGCAGAACATAATCACAGCTTCTCTCCTGTTCCAGGTTCCCATCTGTCAGATCCATCTGGACTCTGATCCATCACGCACTGATTATCTGCATCTGGTACATGAAAAAAGAACGGGAGCAGATGCAAAGCATTATTCTGCAGCTAAAGGAGGTGACAACTGAGCCACCACAATTAAAGGTTCATATACATGGGCACAAATACACTGGTCTTATTGACCCATCCCTCCTATGTATGGGGTTACATACAGAGACAGGGCTGAGTGGTCTCTTGCACAAAGCTAATACTCAAGAAAATTCATATTAAAAGTAGTAGTTTAAACAATACTTAAAGTTGGCATAAACTTATACTGTTGGGGAAAAAAACAAACAAAAAACCCCAATAAAAACCAAACAAACTTAACCAGCTAACCTGCCCTCTTCTTACCGATTTTCTCATTTCTGTTCTTGCATTATCCTCTCACTTGAGCTAACACAAACATCTGTGAGGTTGCCTGATGAATCAGGATACAGAATACATCTGGATTAAAAAATACTCTGTTTCTTGTCAGGTTAATTTCAATATAATTAAATTCTGAATATAATTCAGCACATAATTCACAACATGCAATGCAAATTGCTTACATTGACCAAGGAAGCAAGAAACATATAGGTAGGAGAAGGAAGGATTGCAGCTTTTAGTGGCAGTTCTGTCTTACTCAAGCATAAAGTGATCACAGTCTAATCATTACTGTGCTGTTTCAAAGCTCATCAAGATGATTTAAGAAGACAGTGCCACCATGAGCAGTAGACCAGCCCTCCTCATCACCCACACTCCCCACTCCCTTTCTTGTGTAAGATTTACTGAATATGCAGGTAAGTCTGACAAATTCACTGACCCCACTGAAAGCTAACATTCTTCTAAGGCTGATTTTTTTCTGGACCACAGATGAACTGACTGCTTACACAGTTGCACAACTGGACCGACACAATAAAGGCCGTGAAAGCTTATACAGGTGAAATAGCTCCCTTTGGGAGGCTGAACTGCTGAAAATCATCAGATTGTTCCAAGCATGAAACTGCCCTTTTACTATTCCTTTTTATTGTCCATGTGACTTTTAGCAAAGGCTGAAAAGTGCTAGCTTTTCAGCATTTTCAAACAACCACTGCATACAGTTGTAGTACAGAAAACCATCAGAAGCAGGTACTGATTTTTCCCTCACACAGAAAGTTCTCTACTGTTTCTTACTAAAGAAGTATCTACCACTCACTGAACACAGTTTAAATATATGAAACAATATAACTAGCTTTTGGAATGTTCCAATTAACTTGTAAATAAAAATGTACTAGACAATAATTTTTGTGGTATTTTTCAAATACATTTTTTCTCTTGTGCTGTTCTATGTTTAAATGTAAAGGCTCCAAAAAAGCAGTGATGCTTTTGTGCTTTGGCACATACATACCAACACATTTCTTTTTGGATGGTCAGAAAACATTTCTCAGGTTTGACTGGATAACTATAATATTTCAAACATGTTGCCAGCAGGCTTAGCAGTTTGAGCAGAAAAAACAAACACGGTATCTTCAGAGCTTCACCAGCAATCAAACAGGGATCTCTGCAGCTGTGAGGATTACAGTCCTTGGGTCAGACATTTACTGATGCCAACTACTAGTAAAGCAAAGATCTGTATTTGTTTAATAGGCATGTAGATCTGGCACTTAGGGACAGTTTAGTAGTGGAGTTGGCAATGCAGGGTTTACAGCTGGACTCAATGATCTTAAAGGTCTTTTCCAACCTGAATGATTCTATAATTCTATCTTTAGTTAGGAATTCATGTAAAACAAATCTTCTAAATCTTCACCTTTTATTTCTTGTGAGTTTTCTTATTCTCCTTTCACTAGAGATAAACCAGTAGCTTTTAAAGTAATCAGCAAAGAGTTTAACATGTTCCTTATGGTCTACATTCTCTGTAACAAAATCTGTCCTCAAAATGCTTTCCTCAAAGTCCATGAACTTTTTAATAATAGACCAAACACTATTTTAATACCTGGCTCACGTAGTAAATAAAGCTGTCATAACAACTCACTATTCAAAGCACTGGGACCCAGAACACAAACCATTCATATCTTGGTCTGAAATGAGGGCACAGAACTGTCTTTTTATTTCCAATGCTTATATCATAGTTCCCCTGTGATTTCCATCCTTATTGGTGCAGCCCTTGGAAGAAAACTGAATGTTGACCTACTGGACAGGGTATTTACAAGAAAATCTTCCTGTGCAATTTCAGAAGCAGTTCTTCAGTATAAGCTTCACACTACTGCGAGGTTTGCGTAGTGGTTGCCTTGTGATTAGCATGTAGATGTAGATTACCAGCTGTGCCAAGCTATAAATTGAGTCAACAGAGCAGCAGTTGTTTGAACCTGAGAACGGAAATTGAAGGTCCAAACCACATTAAAAAATACCCAAACCAAAACAAACAGTTTAATCTATTCCTATTAGAGCAGGAATAAAAGACATGAAATTGGGTCTCTTTTTAACAGGTCTTTTTCTCCAGTAGTTTGATGCTTCAGCAGCAATTCTGTATGCTAACTAAAACATATTTTACATGTAAAATTATCTTGTGTATCGAACATGAAAATAGACATTAATAAGAACGAACCAGATAACTAGAGTGCTCTTTATGTACAGATACCCATTGTCTTCATGATATTCCAAGTCTATTTCTGCTAAATGGACTGTGAAAATCAATAGCAAACTCCATTTATTAAATAACACTTACATGCTCTGCCTTGGCTAAGGAAATCTGGACTCAACTGGTTTGTGCAAAACTCCATGGAAATTCTTGCTTTTGCTGTGTAGTCACTTGTGGACAGCTATGAAAGACTAAAGTTATTTTGACATGTGTTTCTGAACTTGCACCTGTGCTTAAAAACATTCAATATTTAACCAACAAGCAAAATGTTTCCCCTAAATAAATTACTAGAAATAATTTCATTATGCTTAGCAGTTGTGCTGCTGAAGACACAATCTCTTGAATAAATCAATGCAATCTGAATTTGGTAATTTAAAAACCTTTTGTATTTTTTTTTCAGGAATCAATGTCCTTGGTGATGTGACTTCCAACTCTCTCACAAAGCTGTTGTAATGCCAAGATCACATACACCCTTGTAATATTTTCCATACTGTTTATCAGTTGGGTAGTAAAATAGCCTGCTTGTTCTGACAGTGACCAGAAAAAGCTGCTGTAATTTCAGAACAAGTGTTTTGCTCCAACAGTCAGGCCTGGCACTCAGCTACAGCTTTAGCAGAATTTCCCATGCCAGGGTATTCCCTAAGAAGTCCAAATATAGATATCTGTAAGGCAAGAAGTCATTTTGGCACAAGTAATTTTTCATTTGGGAAACTGGTTAAAGCAACACTGGGCAACATCAGCTGCCTCTTCATCGGGGTGCTGGGATCACTGTACCTTTACTAATGCAGCTACAACTCCTCAGATGTAGACTAAGAAACAAAAAATAAACTGCCTTAGCATGGTGGCATGACAGCCTGGGCCGACTATCTCAGGTTCTCCGTGAGGAAGGGGTCAGTACTAACTTCAGAAGGCTGTTCCTCACTGATGCGGCAGGACCAGAGGAACAGGGAACAGACTGGGGAAGTTTGCTGGGGATAACCTTTTCTCTGTGTGCTGGCTCTGTCTTGCAAGAGCAGAGATGGCCTGAGGTTTTGCACAACCTGTGCTTTCTGCACGCTGATGCTACAGCCTTGTACCACTCTGACTAAAGGTACATCTAGAAATTCTGCCCTTCCATTTCCAGATTAATTTTATTTTTTATCAAGTAAAAATCTTCCAAAGCAGAGCTGGCTTCAGTTAGTGCCAAACTCTACATTTAAATACTGATGTACCACCTCTGAGTGCCAAAGTTGACCCTGTTATGTTTTCGTTGCTTGCCAGTGTCGACCTGAGCTTTTCTTGGCTCTGAACCAACCCATGAGAAAATTACCCTTTCGCACCCTGGGAGGGAAAAGGGCCAAAGAAAACAAGTTAAAAAAACCCCCTCAAAGCAAAACCCCCACGATTTAACAAAAATTTCCAACAGTTCAATAAAGTAATCAATCAGAAAAGGCACTGCTTAGTTGTAAGTGACGGTGTTTGCTGGGGAGGTTTTTTGGTGTTGGGTGTTTTTTTGCCTTGTTCTCCCGGTGCCCGCGCGGCAGGACGAGGCGCGGGGCCCCCGAGGCGGAGGGCGCTGCGCGGCCCGGCCGGGGCAGAGGCGGCCCGGGAAGGTGGCGGGACCCGGGCCCGGCCCGTACCCCACGGCGCCCCGAGCTCCGGGCGCTCCGCGGCAGGGCAGGCTCCCAGGGAGCCCCCTTGCCTCGGCCCCGGCGGCGCCCGCCCATCGGGAGCAGGTGTCGCATCCCGGGAGAACCTTCCTCTTCCTCCTCCCCTCCTCCCAGCGCTGGTGGCCCGGAAGGGAAGCCCTGCCCCGCCTCCTCCTCTGGCTCCCAGGTGGCAGCGGCCATCTCCGTGCCTCCCTGCGCGCTACCTGCGGCGGACCGGATCCCCCCGTACCGCGGCCAGGGGCGGGCAGCAGCCGAGCATCCCCCGCCTCCCTCCCGGGCCCGCCGCCGCTTTCTCCCGCCCCGGCCGCGGCCCTGACGTCGCTTCCTTCCAACATGGCGAGGGCAGGCTGTGGCTGCGGCCGCCGCCGCCGCCGGTGCTGATGGAGGCGGGCGCGGGGCTCGGGGACTGACGGGCGCCGTCCGCGCACACACGCAGCAGGGGCGGGGAGGGAAGGGAAGGGAAGGGAGGAGAAGGCTTCGGCCTCCCTCCGCCGCGGGGACTGCCGTCGGCGCTGCCCGGGCCCACCTCAGCGTCCCCGGGGAGCCGCTGGGCGGGTGTCGGGGCGCCCTCCGAGGGGGCCCTTCCCCCGCGGCCCCGGGCAGCGCTCCCGGGAGCGGCCGCTGCCCCGCGCCCTCCTCCGCACCCCGCTCGCCGCCGCCGCCCCTCACGGCTCGATCGCGCCCATGTATGAAGGGAAGAAGACGAAAAACATGTTTCTGACCCGGGCCTTGGAGAAGATCCTGGCCGACAAGGAGGTGAAGAAGGCGCATCACTCCCAGCTGCGCAAAGCCTGCGAGGTGGCCTTAGGTGAGGCGCAGCCGGGAGGGGAGGGGAGGGAAGGGAAGGGAGGGGGCGGCCAGAGGCTGGGGCGGGCTCCGGGGCCCGGTTTGCCGGTGCGTGTTTGTGTTGCGGGGGGCTGTGGCTCCTGTGGGGATGAGGCAGAGGGGCTGCCCGGGTGAGGGGGTGAGGCTGCGGGCTGGGCCGTGCTGCAGAGCCCCGCAGCCCCCCGCGCTCTGTGTGTGTGCCCCGGGCTGCGGGCGGGCATCGCCCCTCGCCGGGAGCGGCCCCTGCGGACAGCGGCGGCGCCCGCAGCGTTCGCCTCTTCCTGCTCCCCGCTCGCAGGATGAATAGGCAGAGACGGAGCTGAGCTGAGCTGACCTGGAAGCAGACGGCCGGCGGGGAGGGAGCAGGTGACAGGCAGCGAGGAGGGAGGAGGCACGGGTGAGGAAGCGAGGGTGGCGGAGAGCAGAGACAATGACACCGGGGCCGCGTCCGGAGCCGGGAGGAAGGCTAGGGAGGGGCAGGATGGTCCGGGAGATGTGCCAGGGAGAACCTGAGCAGAGTCGTTCCTGGTGGAGAAACAGCTGATGGGGAAGAGGGCTCCCTTAATGCATGGCAGAACTGGAGCAGCCACGGAAGATCACAGAACTGTTAGGATTGGAATGGACCTCTGGAAATCCAGCCCCCATGTTGATGAATTCCCAAGATGTGGGACTGTTTGCCTGCTTCGGGCTGAAGGAGGGGTGTGGGCTTTGTAGTGCAGCTGCGTCAGCACCACCTCGGCTGGGAGGTGAGGGAAGTACCTGTGCTGAATAGTACAAAGCACATGTACACATCCAGTAACAGGCAGGATGAAAACAACTTGGGCTTCGCAGTTCTGACATGATGAGTACAACAGGCAGGGCTTGAACCTAATGTGGCAAAAAATTGACATATTTAGTGAAAGACTTACGGAGAAAGACCTGTTTTATTTAAATAATACGTAAATGGATTATGCCCCTCCCTTTCTGGTGTAATTGTTTCTGGGTTTGAAGATAATTATCTTGACTTTGTACAGTAATGTTTGCTTAAACGGATTTGTTTGAAGAGATACCATTAAGCTGAAACTTTCTTGTTTTAAAAAATGAAGTAATTGCATGCTGCTCTTTTGTCATTCTGTTAATTTGTCTTTTTTTCTTTGTCTGTGAAAGACCTGGACAGATGGAGGGGCAACTATTTATTTCTTAAAAATTAAAATTGATCAGAAAGAGCTTTCCCCTTATATTTTTCATTTATCACTAGCATGGCTAACAATAATCTTATGATTTATTCAGATGGGATTTTAAACTGGTAACCCTTTTACCCTTCCATTGACATTAGACAGTGCATTCAAGTTAGAAATACAACAGAGAAATTTTTTTTATTTTTAAACTGACTTTATATCCAGCCTGTCATCCATAGAACTAGACACTGATACTAATCTTGTGTTTCTGCTGTACTTTATTTCAGTAGCTTGATCTGTCTTAAGTATCATCCAGATCCCTCCAAGCATGGCTCCATTGTTTTACACAGATTATAAAGCAAGCCCGCTAGACTGTACAGTCTGCATCAAATGTCTTGTAAACCGACACCTCCCCCAAGCACACATCTCAGGGGTTTTTATCCTACAGCTTCACTGAAACCTCCTGTGGATTTGATTTTGTGATTGGGGCCTTAATAGGAAAACAGTGCAATGTGGGTATAAAAGCCATTGAAGCTAGAAAGAAATACAAGATTGTGAGTATTACTTAAGTATGTAGAAGGGCTTCATGAACTTGAAAAATATCAGATGTGATGTTAATTAACACAGTCCTACTGAAAATTTTTTTTTTTCCTTGCAGCACAACCAAATATAGTTGGTCATTGTAAATGTAGTGTGGTCCATTGTCTGGTTTTGTGTGTGATTGACTAATTCATAAGTGGCAATATGTAACTCTGGAATAGGGTAGTGCTCATGTCTATAAAAAGCTTTTCAGAAAAAAGTATGTATCATTCTTATTTTGCATGTGAGGCAACTGGCTGTGAAAGCTGAGCTGCGACTTTCATAGCAGTATTGGAAATAGGATGCACGTGTTGTGCTCTGTCCATCTAGCTCCTCATCTGTTGGAGACTGCTCTTCAACTGCATGCTTCTTTTGCCACCTTAAACAAGGAGTACAGACTTCTTATTCCTGAGAAATTGCTTTATTATGGAGAACAACAACATTAATGATAAAATGTCAGTAAAATAGTAATTTAGAATTAAATTCAATTTGGTGTCAACTCTGTCAGTCTGACTTTACAGTTTTCTTGGATGTTTTTTAATGGTTGTTAAATAAAAAGGTGGCTTTTAAAAATCATGGCAGTAATTACACATCTTCAAATCAACTTTTTTTTTTTCAGTCTGAATGTTTAATTGATTGGTCTTCACTGAAGCTGTCTGATTAATACTAAACTCTGCCTTTAAGATCTCTTTTTTTCCCAACTGCATGAACTGTAGTAAAATATTGCTTATTATTAGTATGTCAGATATTCTAACTACTAGTTTTTACTAATCCAGGCTCTTTTTCATTTTTTGAAGTATTTTTTTCCTGAATCCACTACTTACATTGTTTGTATAAGATGAGATGCTGTTGAAGTATTGGAGAAACAAGCAAGCAATGATCAGAAATACTGTTTCCTATACAACAGGCATACAAATTGTAGCTCTGCTTTTTAGATTGAGGAGCAGTGTTTTAAGAATCTTAAATAATAATCCTTTTTCATTTTTAATCCCAATATATTTTCTTATAAGCCTGTGCTGTTGCATTTAATTCCCTTAAGGTTATACATAATTTATTTTTGGTTTTCAAATTCTTAGGAAGAAAAAGCCTACAACATTCCTGGTATACTTGGAGAGTCTGACCTCTGAACAGGTGTTAAGATGAGGTCCTTCTGGCGTGACCATTTTTCTGGTCTATTAGAAGGTTAAAAAGCAAAATATGAATTAAGTGTTGCAGCCTGAATTATAGATGTTCTTTGGCTTTTTAACAGGGATGAAATTAAGCCTGATGCTTATAGTTTCCTGTATTTGATGATTCACCAGGTTGTGTCTGGATTAATACAGAACAGTTGACTCTGAGTTTAATGTATTTTTTCTTGTAACATTGTCCTTTCTGAAAGATATTCTCTCTGTGTAGAAAACATAATATTTCTTTAGTCACCTAGTGAAATACAGCTAATTTAGAAGTGTGTACTGTTTCCTTGCATAGCAACAGCCCTTAATCTATGTAAGGAATGAGTTTATCCTTAAAATTGTCCGCTTGCAGAAAGCATCAGGCAGCAAGCTGTCAGCAGGATTAGATTTAGAACTCCTTTCCCAGTGAGTTACCTCCACTGCTGTTTCTGTATTGGTTTTCAGTCATATTACAGTCTAGGAAACTTTACTGTAAGCACACTGTGTTTTCTTAATCCAGGAAAGGTCCTGAGGGAGAAATATCCTCATCTGAACAGAAAATTTTTTATAGACTGAACAAAACCTGCTAGTCCTCTGTGTCAGAATCTGGTGTGTGGATTTGTCTGCTTGGCAAGGTGGTTTCATAGGACCAAGCTAAGCAAACTAGAATTCCCTGTTTGTATAAAAGATGCTAGTTCAGCTACAAATTGGGAGTCAAACAACTCTTCCATAAAACTCCAAACTGCAAGTAATGCAAAATGATATGGATAGGTACCTAGTATGTGCTTTAAAATTATATGGATATGTACCTTGTATTTCCATGTGCTGCTTGGAGTTCTGGAAATACCAACTGAAGATGCCTGGAACTTAGTTTTAAAAGGTTCTTTAGTGCTCCTTGGGTTGTTTGTTTTAGTCTATCACCAAAGGATCCTGGTGGATGATGCAGGTCTCATGCAGTGTGAAAGTAGCAAGTCCATTCAGTTTGTGCTGCCCTTGCATGCATGTGTAGGATGATGAGGCTGTAATTAAGGACTGAATCTTAGTTTTTCTGAAAACAGGTAACGTTTGGAGTAGAACTTACCCAAAGGTGGGAAGGTTCATCTGTATCCTTACCTGCCCAGATTTTTAAATGTCCTGGGAAAGTCTCACCTGCATACATATTTGTCTCTTTTTACCCCCCTTCTTCTTGTGTCCTTCATATATGCATACAGTTGTGTATATCAGAGTAAGTTAACAGTCAGTACTGAAGTGTATGTATGAGTTGGAAATGCTGGGTACTTTGGAAAATAACCTTCCTAAACTATCAAGGACAGTTAAAAGTGCATTTTGAAGACCATTATCATGTTACTGTACTGAAATTAATTTTACTGGAGAAGTTGTGGGAGAGCTAAATTTCTGTTTGTATTTTGGATAGTGCTGCTCTTTGTAGGCTGCCTTTCCTCTTTCATGAAAACTAGTTGTCCTTTTTTAGAATCCACAGGTCAGAATTTTTGGAGTCTCTTCTATGCTGAATACAAAGAGATTGGTATTGTACCATTGTCTGTTGTCTGCGTGTGCTATGGGCATTTATTTTCACAATATATAAGTCACTATTGTCCATTCAAAGTTTATTTTCTGGTTGTAATTGTTCTTCTGAAACACTTATCAGTAAGTAGGCAAGGAGAATAAATGGAGATTTCTTGCTAGTAAAATCCAAGATGTCTATTTTAAAAAAACCCAAACCCCCTAAAAGTGGCAGCTGTTGTTCCCTCCTTTTGTTTGCTTCGCTAAGATTGGGCTTTAACTAGCAGGCTTTCAGCATGCTTAGGATCTCTTCTATTTTTGTAAAGGTTTAAAACCTGGCTTGCTAACAGTAAGTTTGGTTGGCCCCCTAAAGCGCTTTCCAGGTTGCCTTCTGAAGTGTAAGGTGCTGTTTTATGTAGAATTTATGGGGCTAATTTAAGAAAAGTTGTATATAGTGGGAATTTTTGTTGTTTTAAATATAATCAGATTTTGGCTATGCAGAATGGCAATGCTGATGAGCGTTAATCTCATTTGAGAAAGGGAATGGTTGACAGGGTTCATGTAAGACAACATTTGTAGAAAACAAGGTGGATTATATCTGGGTTGGAAAAATGTTAATGGAGAATGAGTATCAAATACTTGGGTTTTGCCTTGGAAGGAAAAAATGGTATTTCTCTTAGGTGCAACTTTGACTTTATCCTGAAATATATGCTCAGTCAAAGCCTTTGATATTTTGAAAGTTTTAGCATTGATTTTCACTGTCTTTTAGAATTTAATCTTGAAAGACTTCAACACATCTGTGTGACACAGGACAGCTTTTAAACACCTCTGCTCTGCTGCATGTTTTAGAGCCCTAATTGGAATGTTGAAGCTTAAAATGAGTTGTTGCCTTGTGACCAGAATGCATCTATTTCTTGTAAGAACTATCTTTGCTATTTTGTGGGGTTTTGTTCTAGTTGATTTTTTTCTGCACTCATTTCCAGTGTGTTACTGCTGTAACTGTCATCTTTGCATTGCTTCTCCCGTTAGCCACTGTGTCATTCACTCAGGATGACAACAGTGTCCATTCTTGTGCATCTTCTTCACATACAGTTGAAAAAAATTAGCTTGACTGATGACATGAGATGTACATTCCAGACCTTTTCTGGAATCCTTCAGAGAAAAATCAGTGTTGAGATCGTATTCTGATATGTTAAATGTGTTAACTTGTGTAGTTTTCAGGAGGGATTGTCACATGGGTGCTCATAGAGAGGGAGCATCAGCCAGTGGTATCCTAGTCAGTCTCTCTTCCTGTTCTTGGCAAACATCCTAGCTGAAATCATGAATACAAAGAGCTAGGTGAGGAAGGGTTGTCTTTTTGGGTGGCACCCAGCTGTCAGTTTGGGATTTTTACCAGTGTTGATACTTTTATCAGGTTGCTGATTAGTTTGTACTTTAAACAAATGCTACCAGGAGCCTGGGAATTGAGACCAGTGAGTTTGTACATGACTCTTACTAAGTTCTGCAACAGCCAGCCATAAATTGATGACTTGAATAGGCAGGGAAAAGGAGTGTCTTGTTTTCTGCATCCAGCTGGAAAGCTTTCCTCTGTGATGTGTAAATTGGTGGCTTGCAGGGAGAAAATACTTTGGTCTGGGAAAGGCATCTATTGTCAGTGGAGCATCATAGGCTGAAGGGAATTGGGAACCACACCTCTGCAGGTTTCGAGGAAGGAGGTAGGGTATCAAGGAAGTAGAGCTGAGTAAGAGGTTTGATAGTTTTTAATCTGTTAAAGGAGGCAGAACTCTACTGTGTGTGTCTGAAAGCCAAAAGCAGTGTGATAGAGCTGTGTCAGAGGCATACAGACCAGGAAGTTCTGTGTGTAGTTCACTTGTTAACCTGTAGTTCCTTTCCATAAGTAAATAGTAGAAGAAACTATAGGTTACTCTTAGGCAAATCAGACCTCTAGGAAAAATCACATACATAGAAAAAGTCTCCAAACAACCAGGGAAAACATAAGATGCTTCTGTGGGACTTTATAGAAAGATAGTATGGTACCAGGATAATTGAACAAATGGTAGCTGGTGTTTCTATGAATAGCACTTCATGTCAGAACCTAAAATTAAGAAAATAAACAAAACCCCAAATCAAATAACACCCAGCCTATATATTTTATAGATACCTTAATGGAATGCAGGGGAGTGTTAATTAAAAATCTATAGGTAGATGATACTTTAGTTTCCATTTTGAGCGTAAATGTAAAGAGATGCTAAAAATAGGCCTGTCAAGACCGAAGAGTTTGAAATACTTGGCACAATTCTCTTATTGATTTCTAATCAATCTTAGGACACTGAGACAATTCCAAAGGACAGGAAGACATCTGCTACTGTGCCAGCATTGTTACAAGGATGACTCTAGGTAATTACTAGTGTATTGGCCTAATGTTGATCCCAGGCAAGGTAGTCAAGTTACTGACACATGATGTGAGAACAAAATTGACAGTCAGCAAGGTACTGAGAAATATATATGTATTTTAAAAAAGGCAAGCCCTCTACAGTTTTTTCACCATATTTTAGTCTTCTGTAACTCCTGTGTTCTTCAGTTCTTAATTTTGTGTGATTAGGAGTAAAAATTACCAAACTGGTAGAACAAGGCTTAATAAAATTTCATTTGAATTGATAAGTAGAAATTTTGATGTAGGGTTTTTGGTTAGTTTTGGTTTTGTTCCCCTCCCCTCTTTTTTCATGTTGCTTCTTTCCAGGCTACCATTGGTCTTAACTTTTAAGTATTCTTAGTGTTGGAGATTTTGCTTGGGTTTCCTCAGGGATTTCTGGGCTTGGTGTTGTTTGCTGTTTTTCTTTAATTTGAAGTTTTAAGTTTTTTTTTTAGAGTATGTATTAGTAGGTGACGAGATTTCAGTTGGGAAGCAGGAGCTCTCAAAAGAGCTTGAAGCCTTGAGGAAGCTGAACTCTTAGTATGGTGCTGTAGTCAAGAGCAGTGTGGAAGTTTGGGTAGGGAATGTGGAGGTTATGCTAACTGTGTACCTGATACAGCTGATAAAGCTGTTTTATCATGCATGGGTGGGTTTTTCGTCTTTCTTACAAGCTTTTTACATTAGAATTGCATGCATGCTTTAATAGCATAACTAATTTTTTTCCTAAAATCATGAATGTATTTTAATACAACATTTAGAGCACTGTTGCTCTGGACTTTTTTTTCTCCTCTTAAATGATTTTAGTTCAGAATGTTAGACTTCTTTCCTTTCCACCCATTCCTGGTACTCTATCTCATGTATACTCCTGTGGTACAAGATTGCATGGTTATTGATGTTATGCTATTTAATACTTGTTTTTGTTCAAATGGATCATGTCTGCTGTCCTGTGCTCGTCAATCTTTTTCACTTCATGTATTTTTCATGGCAGAAAAATTGTATTTTAAAGATAATTGAAAATAGTCGCCCTTGAGATAAATGAGTTTATTCAAGCTCTTTTCTGTCTACTCAAACACAGAGGGAGATAGGTTTCAAACAGACAATCCATTAATAATACAAATTCTGCACGTACTGTCTTTAACACTTACTGTTCTAATAATCTTAACAGCTTTTGTAATGTTACTCCTTCTTTTCATTTAGAAATAAAAGTGTAATTAGGTTTGTAAATATTTCATGTCAAGAGATTTTAGCCAATGTTGGATACTGGAGTGTTTACTGCCTTTTTTTGTTTAATCTTGAAGTACATGTGTGACTCCTGAGTGTCAGCTTGCATCGCAGTTAGTTGTCAGGAATGTTTGAATGACCAACATGCTTCAGCATTGCACTGTGCAGCTTTGCAGTTTGAGAGAAACTGGGGAGGAGTTATTTTTAGACTTTGAAATTGAGATAAAGATATTGAGGTTTACTGAAGATCTTAAATAGCATTTTACACTACAGGGCTAAGCTGTCCAGTTGAGTAGTATGAAGTACACTTTCAAAGTTTCGAATATGTAAATTAAAAATAAATAGTATGCCACTGGTGTGATTTCTTTGGTAGCTTCCCATCATATTTTAATTTTAAAACTGCTACAAATTAATGCAGATATACTTGCACAAAGCAGCATACTTTTAATGCAGGTTGTAAGCATAAACTAGTGGGAAAGCCTTCTGAAATTAAGATATTTTTTGCAAAAGTATGGTTCTGTTGTGTGTAAAACTAAGACCTCTGCATGCCTGGCAAGTGACCTTGCAGGTGCTAACAGTGTGTATAAAGGTCTGAGTGTTACTGCTGCATGGACTGAGAGTGCAGCAGCAGGCATAAAATTATAGGGCTTTTTTCTGCAACTGAGGAAGGCTGGAAAACGCAGTGTCTTAACTTGGCTTATTCATTTAGCTAATGGACTGTGACGTTTGCAAGACTGCTGTACTGAATCTTGTGTGTGTAAGGGGAAGCGGATAGGAATAAATTAACCTCTGGTTTCATTATTCCAAAATGGAAACAGATTTAAGTAAAATTGTTAGAGTAGGACAGCTGCTGCATTTGCATGAAAGTTTGAAAGCTGGATAAAGACTGCCTAAGTATGATTAAAATTTTCTTCACCTGCAGTGAAATGAGACACTTAGGTGTTTTCCACTTGCGATTTAAGACATGACACTTTATTTTGTGTGATTATATGTGCATAATTATGCATATAAATAGATACTGAATGCCTTCAAATTTTGCTGTAAAGAGAACTAGTTTTTTTTCTTTAAAATTGTACCTAGCACTGTGGGAAAAACAGAGTGGTGGTCAGAAATGCTTGGAGAAAATTCAGGTTTACATCTTATGTGCAGAAAGGAAGAGGAGAGGAACTGAGTTTGACCTCCATCCCTGAGTCTTGCTTGAAACCAAATCTGCATTCACATTATCAACAGTCTTATACTCTGAAGGAAAAGCAATACTTGGATCATCCTATCCTTGTTCACCTCCTTAGCACATGAAAGCAGAGGCTGCTGTCTGCCTGGTTGCTGTCCAGGCCTTTCAGTGATGAACTTCAGGCGACAGGTTCTTTAATTGTCTCTTACAGTTTATAACAGCTTTTACTTAACCATGTGTCCTAAAATGCTCTTAAAGAACAAGTAGGAGAGGCACAATCTCAGTGCAGTAGAAAGTATTAAGTAATTACTGTTAAATAGACATTACATTGTTAAGTAGAAGAATTTGTGTAGTCAATGCAAATAAGGTTTTTCATAGTAGTTTATTATGAACTATGAATCCAGTGGATCCAGTAAATGTGGAACTGAATGCCTTAAATTCTTCGCAGTTTGGTAAGCAGTGATAAAAGAAGCACTTCGTTGTAGCATGGTTTGCAACATGGGTGGAGTTAACAATATTGTGTAGTGGTGGTCTTTAAGTACCTTTCCACTTGTCTTCTTATCAGCATCTGAGAAAAGAAAGAATAGTTGTCACATGTGTAGTTGTCTTAACTTACAGTCTGAACTTTTCTTTAAAAAGTTTCACAGATGTTAATAAAAGAACATGGAAAATTAAGGTTTCATTGTATTAATAATCTGATCCATATGTGCTGTACTGAAAGCAGCCTCACTGGAGGTTTCAAAGTATTTCAACACTCATATTCTTATTTCTTGTTCTTTCAAGAATCTTAGTCTGCGCTGCTTCCTATATCAGAATTTAATGAAGAAATCAAGACTTTAGTGATCATTTTGAAAGCTTCATTTGAAACATCTCACATCAGGACTTCACATTTAAAGTTTGAGCTTTCTATTACAAACAGAAATTTTTGTTTAGATGAAAACTACAAATTTGATGTGGTTGTAACCTTTTTGAAGGGCATACCATAGACATAAAAATAAACTTAAGTCCATACTTCATCCTTTTTTTTTTTCCTCTGTCAAATATGACTTGATGAATTTTATAGACACCCATTAATTGGAGTCTGGCTATCTTCTTGTAGCTGGAAAAGATAATGATTGTCTTCCAATTCAGAGCTACAGCAGGAGGGAAGTGGCTTAATGCTCTTTTAATTAGAAAGTTACCAGTAGTATAATTCATGTCCAGACTTACATGTGACTTTTAAAATTTCAGTGGCTTGAAATGGGTAAGAGTCTTGCAGTGTCGTGTGTTTTGTTGCTTTTGAAGTTACTGTAGTGAGCAGGCTACTTAATGAGAATATGTTGGGGGTTTTTTTTGCCATTTCTCAAGGTATTATGGACTTAAAAGTATCTTGTATTTAAGTCTGAAATAAAACTTAGTAATTTCCAGCTGTTTAAATCACCTGTTAAACTACCCATTTCCAAAAGGGAAAAAATAATTGTACTCATATATGTACAGCAAGGATAGAAGTTAAAAATAAAATGCAGATTTTTTTTCCAGTATTAGAAAGGGATCTTTTAAGTTGATTCTAGCTGTTCTTAGAACTTAACACTGCACAAGATGTTGCTGTCCTTGGTGGTATCTTGTCTCTGACAAATCAGAGTTATGATTGCTTGACAGAAGGTAAATGAAACCTCCTCATAGACATTGAAAATATTATAGCACATGCTTGTTCCTGTCATCAGGAGGATAATCAAGAAGCATGAATGTTCCATTTTTGCAGGATGTGGGGAGGGTTGCTGCCATAGTTTGAGCAGTTTTATTCTGGATTTTATTAAAAAAATTACCCTAGCAGCTAAAATAGCTAGCTACTTTGAGATAAATATGCTCACATGACTGGCTTAGAATAATCATTATATGCCAGGATTTCTTTTATTCCATGAGTCTTTTCTGTACGTGTATTATACCTATTAATATGTTGTATGTTTGTGTTTGCGGAGGGCAGAGTAGAGGTGTAATTACTTTTACCTTGAGTAAATTGTGAAACTTGTATGTAATAGTAGTTTGTGGTAGCTGGTTATACTTTAAAAATTTATGGAATAAGGATGCATCATCACTGCTATGCCTGTGTGCTTACTCCTGAAAAAAAATTGTTACAGAAAAAAATAGGAGTGTTTGAAGAACATGTAACATGACGAAGTATTACTGAAGAGGTGGGCTGTGTGAAAAGAGGACATGTAGCTCTTGTTCCTACTGCCAAATGATCCAGAAACAAGACTGAAAAACATAATGACAGTCTTGTTCTGCAGCAGTAGCCTGTCCTTGCCAGAATAAACACAAAGCATTAGTAAAACATTTATTTCAGCCTTCAGTTGTCACCAACCAAGCAAATGGGCAAATAGAGCATAGTAGAAAATAACTGAGAAATCTCAAGAAATGATTTCATCAATAAGTAACTATGTCAAAAACAAATGTATGCTTGCTTATATATGAATGCCAGAAGTCTTTAAAAATGGTCAGCCAAGAAAATACCAGTGGGTTTAAAATGTGGATGCTGTCTTAACAGCCAAGAAAATACTAGTGGGTTTAAAATGCAAATGCTGTCTTAACAGGCCAGGAATGAGGGAGGGATAATTTGTGGAAAAGTCTTAATTCCGTAACATTAATTATGTAAGTATGAATGTTTAATTTGCTCTACTTGATCATAAAGCTTAGTCATGGTAGGTAAATAAATTCCACTGTGTTGACAGGTAACATTAAATTAAGATATATTGAACAGCTCTTGAGTCCTTGATCACTACCCAGGAATTGGTGTAAGATGTAGAATTGAAGAGCTGATCTGTAATACTATTCTGATCATTATATGCTCAAACACGGTCTCAAATTCAGCTTCATAGCAGTCCTGAAAAAAACTTACTAAAGCCTGGTTTTTATTTATTTTATAAAGAGTAATACAAGATGGAGAACATTTTGAAAGGAGCAAAATGTTTAGAGCTGATTCTTTCTGACATGTTTTGTTAAGTTAGTGTGTATCAGGTGTCAATAAAAGCTTGTGAAAAGCCTGTGATAAACCGGTATGAACAAATAGCAAAGAAAACACACCCATATCTGGGGTTGTAAATGATAATAGTATCACAGAAGTATTTGGGAAATAGAAAAATACTGAGGAAGACCAAACTACATTATTCACTTTTCTACTGTTCATGGAAACTGAGGAAGTTTTCTACAGAGGAATTAAAAGGAACTAGTCAGAATAAAATATTCCCAATTTGAAGTTTAAACTAAAGTTCCTATTAACTTGTTAGAATTAGGAGTTTTTGAAGGGTCGGAAGTCTGAAATTACTGAACTATTGATTTAATAGAGTTTGAATTTAATGAGATTTCAATTTCATTGGTTGCTGACAAGAGAATGGGAGATGGTAAATGTGACTAGAGTCAGTGTTTTTGTTTTTGTGGGTTTTTTTAAAATAAACTGCCAAGGGCATAGGGGATGATGAAATTCTGAGAATTTCAGCCTGGCAAGTCTGAATTGCAGCAAAGAATAAAACTGGTAGAAAACAGGATAGATGTGTGTACTGTGGTGAGGAAGAATTGGTACAAACTTTGTGGGGGGAAACCTGCCATCCCAAATCTGCAAGGCAGAGTCCATGAGTGTATAGGTAAGTGTAAGCTAATCCAGTTTTACAGTAAACCTCAACCAGGTTGCTCACCCAAGGTTTCTGAAGTTACAAAGATGTCAAGGGTTATACGTACTGTAAGAGGTACTTCAGCTCTGTAGAGATTTGTGGTGTTTTGGGGTGAATGGTGAAGTGACAAAGGTTGACAAATACTTAACAGCGTACAAACAACCTGCCAAAGCCAGTTGCTGTGCTGTACTGACCACACCTGTATGAAATGGCACCAGTTGAGTATTGCTAAATGCAGGCTGACCCATATGAGTGGAGGAGGAAACTGGTCTAAATTGTGCATGCACAAATGTGGGCTCCAAGTAAGACCTTTGTCTGTGGTGGTAGGGAGTGTGGCATTTGAATTACTGTGAATGATTCTGTCAGAAAGAGACAAATATGAGAACGATAGAGGAAAAAAGGAAGCTGCTACACCACTTTATAAAGATGCCATGTGTTCTATGTGCAGTTCTGCTCTCTGCTGCCTTCCTGAGAGACAGTGGCCTTAGAAATGATGCATTGGAAGTCAACAAGGATGACTGAAAGTATGGAATGTTTTCTGGAGGTGACCAAGCAGACTGTGTTTCTTGCTCCCTGGAGGCGAAAAAGTGAGAAAGATGGATGTGAAGGAAGTTCGTAAGGTTGTAAGTGGTATAGACATTCTCGATCCTGTAGGGAACCCAGCTTATTTAAGTAAAGCAAAATAATGCTCTTTCCTGCAGCTTGTAATTACATTGATCCCAGAAGTTAAAATTGTTTGAAAAGAAATTAAATGAAAATTTAATAAGGGTTGTCAAACCTGCAGAAGCAGTCTCTGTACAGGAAGAGTATAAGCCACAGATGGCTAAATGCTAGTAGGAGGGAACTATTGCAGCATTCTTGCCCTGCGTTATCATCTGCATTTACTTAAGCATATGTTGTTGGCCACTTGTGGAAGCAAAATGCAGGCTAAGATATCAAGGGTTTAAGAAAAATGTGCCCTTCTTGTATTGTTTTGTCCAATAGTCTGATGTTTTGAGATTTTATTTCCGTGTTTGTTCCCCAGTTCTTGAAGTTTACACAAACTTTAAAAATCTGAGATAAGGATGCTCCATTTCTGTTAGCATATTTGAACACTGATCTGCTTATGTATTTCATGAAACATTCATTGTCTGTCAAGCTTTATTAGTTGCCCCCATTCCTCATTTGAAATTTATTTTTCTGCTATGTCTGCACTTTGTGGTGAGATAGCTTTTGAGCTGGGCAGTACAAAAGTTCAAAACTATATTTTTATTTATTTATTTATGTATTAAAATGCATGTTTGCCTGCAAAGGAAAAAGAGATTTTTCGTCTTAACTAAACGGACTAGAGCTACTGCATACAAATCCCTGTCTTATGACATGAAATGGTGATTGAAAATACTGGTGTTCTGGGAATGGCATCATGAACTGAAGATACACTAACTCTAGAATTAAACTTTGCATGTAGGTGTAAAAAGCTGTGTAGTATCTGAAGTAGGAAGAAACAGAATGCTTGTATAACATAAGGAGAGCTCAACTGTTGAAAAAATGTACTGTGGCTTGATTTTTCCACTTTGTGTTTAGCTAGGCCTTAAAATTTTGATTGATAAAGAACCCAAGTACAAAAGTGAAAATCATCTTTGTTTCTTTGAGCTTTTATTATAATTTATGCAAATACAGCACTCTGTATACAACTGTAATACTGTTGTTAAAATATGACAGTATTTATTGGTGCTGAGGAAAAATTGAGAAACTGGCTTTGTGACTTAAATTCATATTATCTGTTGCTTCTGTTACTAAGTTGTTAATTCTTTCATTAGAGCATAAACTCCTGAAATAAGGTTCACTTAGCGTAAGATGCCTAAGGTTAGGGGCCTTCATATATATCTAATCTCTTGTATTCCATAATTATTGATCAGCTCTCTGCTGGCTTTGAGAAGAATGCTTGGGCCAAGTCCTGAAACACATGTCCTGGTCCATCTGCTCCACAGCTTCCTCAGCTTGTTGCATTGACAACTTGCATTTGCAAGAGGTCAGGCAGATGTCATGCATGAAAACACACAGAGAGAAACATCCTATATATATAAAAAAACTGAATCCTGGCTTGAATATAGCATTCCATGTTTCTAAATGTAAGTTCTCTTGTACATTTGGTATACTTTTTCAGTTGTAAATGGGAATAATTAAAAATGGTAATTAAATTTTAAGAGTTACTCAGATACTTAGACTTGTTTCTGTTAAGCCTTCTATTCATCACGTTGTTTGACTGCAAGTGAGTGTGCAGAAATTTCTCTCTTGCAGGAATGGATATGGTAGAAGAATCCAGCAATTACACTGCAGAGGGGTGAGATAATTTCTTTCTGTCAGGTCTTTTTTTTGTTTGTTTGGGGTTTTTTTTGAGTTAGAGTGCTCATGTTTGCCTGCTTTGAACTTAAAGGTCAAACTTAAAGATGATCTTCAGAGAGAAGCTCATTGTGTCCCTTCAGATAAGTTACAAATCACAGGATTTTGTTCTGGATATGTTTCACTTCAGATAAGCTTTTTCAGGCAGATGGAAATGAATTGATTCAAAATGCTTTCCCTATTTCAGTGTAATCTGTCTCCAAAATTTGTTTCTGTTTCTGACATTTATTTTTTTTTAACTTTTTTTTTGGCAGAAACTCACACATTTCCAAGCAGAGTATGAGGGATGTGCTTGAGTTTCTGATCCTAAAAATGAAGGAAACTAACTTATTCAGTTAAGGGAGGGGAGGAGAGGAAGTCCAACTTGATATAAAAAGGCACAACATACATTACCACAAGCTTGCTTTCTTTGAAGACATGGTACTACATTTCTTTCATATCTGATAGTTTTTACCAGAAGTGTCATACATAATCAGTTATGTTGCTTAAAGTTTGCAGCAGAGGAAATGAGACAGCTTTTGACTTATCTAAATTTCAGAGGGCAAAGTATCGAGATGCTGTGGTGAATGAAGAGCTATTGGTGATTCACCTTCTCTAGAACTAGGCAAATATGTTTTATGATCTTAAAGAACAGAGCTAATGGTTTCTGTGTGGCTTTGAGGAATGGTAAACCCACCACGATTAGAGAGTGTCTGCAGTCCTGCTCTTGCACGCAGTGCAAGCTACCATTCTGCGGACTGCAGCACATACTGAATCAAGGGAACTAATGAGCATTTGAGAAAACTGATAAGAGGACTGATTTTTCTCTCTATTTTCTCTTTGGTGAATATGCTGAGAATTTAATGTACCTCATCAGTTGACTCAGGTAAACAAAAGCGGACGTGATTCCATTATCTTGCATGAACTATTCTAGAGAGACTGGAGGAGTGACATACTATTTCAGACCATTGCGCTGTATCGTCCTTCAAGTTTAACCTTGCCCCTCTCCCTTAAGTTTGAAACTTAATTCAGTTTGTAGATTCCCAACTCCTTTTACGGAAATTACAGGTGTTTGGAGAAACTCACTCACATAGTCCTTTGTAATGTTGGGTTGCAGTAACAGATGGGATGTAAGTATAAACTTGACTTTTGTCAAGAATAAGGCTGATTATAATGCCTCTGTTATGGAATTTATAATTGGTAGTTTCTTTTACCTTGCTATGTGTTTTTTTAGATGGCAGTTATGATTCTTTGCAAGAAAGGAGAAGCTGCTTTTTGTGGTATTTTTTTTGTTTGGTTTGCCTCAAAGACTTGCAGTGCTTGTCTTACTTAGTCCAGCATGTTGGTATTTTCATGAGACCTTGGTAAGAATAATTTCATATACTGCTCTGTATACTGTTGCACTCAGTTAGTGAAATGACTTTTTCTGTATAATACAGTTATTTGATCTTGAATAATTGTAGTATATCCTTTGATCAAACACTCGTAGGGGGTCTGTCTTGCATTGGTTGTTTCTCTGCAGTATTTTGTCTTCTCCATACCCTTTAGTAAAGAAACAAATTACCTCCCTCAACACACGTTCTCGTGTTTCTGTGTTGAGTTTCATTTTCTGTTCTTTCCGTGATTCCAGTCTGTTAGAAATTAAGAAACCGTATCTCCCTAGCAGTAATAGTAATACTGGCTAAAAGTGTTACTTTTCAACTAGTAAAATCCATCTGCAATTTTACAGCAGGCATGCACAGTCAGTTGTACCTAGCTTAATACAGATTGATGATGCAGTCAGGTGAAAAGGATGTTAAGCAGCGAAAAAGCTTTTGCTGTTTATCACATTAAACAACATAGTAAGTTTTTCATGCTGAATAGTCTTTCTTTGTTCGAAGTAGTAGTTGACTCATCTCTCTGAACAGCTTATGTATGCTATCTACTTTTTTTAAGCAGCAAAAATTACAAAAAAGTAATAAAAATAACTGAGTGAAATTAGTTTATGCTGTTTTCAAAATGTGCTGTCTGCCTCCATGTGGATAACTATTGCTGTGTTCCTGGGGTTGTAGCCTCTAGTATCAGAATTTATGCAACTCAAAAGTATTTTAATAAGTGACATGAGAAAGAAGGGTCAGAAAAACTACATTGTGACTATGAAGAGGAATATACAGCTGCAGGTTTCCCCTCCCCCCCCCTTACATGATAAAGAAAACAGTATTGTCCTTGCAAAACTTACTTCATTATTAAAAAAACAACAGTAATGCTGATGAAACACAGTGGGTAAACTTCATAGGGTTTTGCAGTATATTTATTCCAGTGTACTTTAAGCATCCACTGCAATGAGCAATTCTGTTCCAGCTGTTCTTTCCCGAAACATGATACACACGTGACAGCTCAGGGTCATGCAGGTCTGCAGTGAGTTGAAATAGCTCACTGACCCAGTGAAAACTAAAATTACCAAGCAACTAAAACTTGGTGCCTTGGTAGTGATTACATAAGGAGTGTGCAGATAGGCACAGACAGACATGGACTAGAAGGCACCACATTTTTTTTGGAGGTCACCCTCACTTAGACTGGATTAAAGCACATTGAAAAACTGTGTCTCTAGGCAAGATCCTGTCTGTAATCTGGTTAGGTCGATGTGTATTCCGTGTATGTTAATGCACATTTTCAACAACTCGTGCCATGAGTTCTGAGCATGAAACTGATACACAAAGGTAGGAGGACCAGGTACCAAATGGCTGGGAAAAGGTATTTGAAAGGTGTGCCCTGCTTGGTTAAAATAAACATACATGGCTGTCCTCTTCTAACTCTGTTTAAAGGTATAAATAAAGAGTCCATTTCTGTTCTTTAATTTTGATCTAAGACACAAGTTTGAATACTGCTGAGAGTTTGCTGTAGATTTAGTAAAGGATGGGGACCCATATAATATTGAGGGGAAGCAGAGGAATTTGCAGCAGAAAATGAGCTTTTCAGCCATGTGTTGGAATATAAATGCTACTAATAATGACTACAATTCAGTTATCCTTGGTAATGTGTGACCTATTTGTGTGTCACCCCTCCTCCTCTGCTCAAGTAGTCCGTGAAGCAACTTGACAGTAGTCTCAACTTGGTTTTGCAAATAGAAAGATTATTACATAAAATCCAGTTATAAAACCCCACTGGATTGAATTATTCAGGATTAATTTTAAGCAGAAGGAGGCCACTAAAGTAGTTTCTGCTTTTCTGTAGGTTTGCCAGTGATTCATTATTTGAAAATGTCGTATCTAATAAGCTAAAGGAGCAGGTAGTAAGGCTGACTGAATCAAGACAGGTTGTGCATTCAGGTTTCTGAAATTACTCCAGAGCTGCGTATTCCTGAATATGACCAGGGCTAGGGAGAAGCTGTAGTTCTGTATGAATGTCTAAAGATGGATGAAGAGAAAACGGAGACTAAGTGAGAAGATTGCTTCTCAGATAAAAAACCCAATAAAAACCATCAGTCATACTGTCTTTTGAAGTGCAGATATAAAAGTAGATAAATACTTCCAACAGGATTTGCTGCAAGCCTGTAACATACCAGAAAATATGGCATGGGAAGTAGCAACATGCAATGTTCCTTTATTTTATTAGCACTCTTTTTAGAGGATTAATGTCATCTAAGGTTGAAGCACTTCACCTGTGCTAAGTTTGTACTAAGTGGTTTTTGAGTTTTTGCTTTAAGTGTATATACAGATAAATGTTTC
Organism: Acropternis orthonyx; assembly: GCA_035583155.1. Taxonomy (NCBI): domain Eukaryota; kingdom Metazoa; phylum Chordata; class Aves; order Passeriformes; family Rhinocryptidae; genus Acropternis; species Acropternis orthonyx. The sequence goes on along the minus strand of JAWWEU010000081.1, from coordinate 118,649,084 downwards.
TCTACATGCTTCAAAGGTTACTACTTCATGTTTTTCAAAGATAATGAGATATGACTTAGCATTTCAGTTGATTAGATGGTTTCAGAATTCTGTAGAGCAGAATGAGAAGGATTTACACAGATTTTCATCTAAAATTATCAGACTCAAAATATAACTGCTGTTTGTTTAGAATGCTGCTTCTTAAATAGCAGTGTTTAATTTGCTTCCTTAGTTACTCCTTCGATACCTGCAAATGTGAAGATCCAATAGTATAATATGTTGGAATGGAAAGCAAGTGAACATGTTCAAATACACTCTTAAGGTTGTTTTGTTTGTCTGTACAAGAATTATTTCCTATTATATAAATGCTAAGTGAAGACCACAGCAGTGATTTTCTTAAATCTACACAGAACTTTGCTCTTCCCTGTCCACATGCCATAGGTATGTGAGCTGTAATTTTGCAGACAGAGGAAACTAGATATAATGAAAGGTTAATTGACCCCACCAAATACCAGCAATCATATACATGTGTAAATAAACTATAGCTGAAGGTCTGTGCCATAGTCTGGGCTCAGGAATTTTGTGGGAAGAAAAACACTTGCGGTGTTCTACAATGGGGAGAATGTACACAGGTGAAATTCACACTTTGATGCTATATGTGCTTGCATTTGCATCTGTATTACTAGTCACTGTGTTCAAGAGGATTTGGGGGAAGGGAGAAGAAATCTCTATGCATCCTGGAAGGCATGGTGGAAAAGCTGTTTATAGCATTTAGAGGGGAACGCAGTGCTATCATATGTATCTTGGGAATTCCATTTAAGGAACAATTTCATCTTTCACAGGGAGTGGTTTCTTCTGCAGGCTACCCAAAATACTGATCATTTCAGTACTGTCTTCCTATAATGAATTTGCAAACACTACTACCAGGTTTAGGTAGGTCAACCTGATTTGATAATCTAGGGGAATTACAGTACTGTGCTAAACTATTTAATTATGGTGATCTGAGATCCCAGTGAGGCTTCTTAGAAAGCTTTAATTTTTTTTGTCTGTTACTTGCATATGCTGCTACAGATTACTGTTGAAGATAGATGTATTAAAATTTACTGAAAGTGAATTACATTGCTACAGGTTAAAAAAAATGGGAGGGGAAAATTCTGTAATTTGAGTTTGGCAGTTACTCTATACATCTTCAGCACAAGAAAACTTAGTGAAGCTGGAGTAGTTCACAATTCAGAAGCAGGGAGGTAAAGGCTCTGTGGGAGCAAGAATAGTCATCAGCTGGTAGCATGAAGAAAATCTCTGTGTGTTTTGGGTACTGTTCGTCTCTTGGCAAATCTTCGGCTTTGTGGAAGAACTGTAAGCAGTTTAGATGTTATGAACAATGTTTGGGTAAAAGCAGGTGCTAAGTTTGCAGCATGTATTTATACATAAGCTTGCTAGTTTTGCTTAGATGTATGGACTTGGCAGAGGCTGCCCACAGACATGTCATTGAATGCAATGGACCTTGAGTTAAAAATGGCTGTATGCTTCTCCAATTCTGTTGTTTGGTCTCCTTACACATAATTATTTTAGTTTTTTTCTGAAGTCAGTTAGTGGCTTTTGGGTATTAATGCTTCCCTACTTTAGCTGAAGAGGCCAGAGACTTTTTGACACTGCTTGAAACTAACAGATATCCAGAAAAGAAAGAAGTATCGGGTATTTATTTAGAAATATATTCTAAACCCATTTGGGGGAGAACTTACTCAGCATGATCTGCTTGGAATTTTATCTCATTGAGGGAGTAATTGTTCTGGGGACTTCTTTTTTTCCATCAAGTTTATATGGCTTTACTACTTTGAATTCCAATTTGGTAAATTGGTACCATATGTGTATTAACCTTATTACTTAGTTGGGAATGTAGTTAATTAAAGTTCTCTTTAAATAAGTACTGAATTTTTAGTTTTATGTAACTTGCAGTACAACGAACACAAGTACCTTTAAACTGCTACATCTTTGAGGGTTTCCAGATATCTTGATGTGGGGAAGGACAGTGTCAATATTGTTAATGATGAAAAATTTAGGAATTTTAATCCGCTGGTTGCCACAATATTTTGTATGATATTGGAGACAATTTCTGGAATACTTGGATGTAAGAACACAAGCAAAGTCAATTTAAGCAAAGCCTTTAATGTTCTAATAGTATTTCACTTTTTTTTTTTTTAATATAGATAACAATATAATTTAAATTCCTCTTCACTGCATGTTTCTTGGATCTCATCCACCTGCTTTGACTTGAAAGAATTGAATTCAAATTGGTTCATTCTCACAGTAGTCTTCTGTGGCATAAGTCATGTGAGCTCCAAACCTTCATTGGCTTCCTTGAAGTATTTCAATCTGTGCTGCTTTGGCTGGTTCTGCCTTCTGATTACCAGGATGATTACAGTTTTTTAAAATGCCAGTGCTTACTCTCTTGAATTCATTATATATTTAATGCCTTTTGTTTCCTTTTGGGGTTTTTTTTCTTTTGTTTTTAGTTGTAGTAGTGTTGTGATTTTTTTAGTCAACTGCATATATTTTTGGCATTAAGAAGAGTTGGAAAACACAAATATTTTTTTCAATACTAAGTGGAACAGTATCTTCTGCCTCTGCCCGGGTGAGCGGAGATCCATATGTATATATTTGGGGTGTAATTTTTATGAGGTAATTCTTTTTTCCAGTAAGAATGTAGGAGATTCTCTATACCAAATGATTTACTTTTGTTTTAGTAAATAAACTACTATTCGGATGTTATATAGGTATTAAATATGCAGATCCTTGTAGAATTGGGACTTACGTGCTTCTCTGGCAGGCAAGGTCTGTGTTTAGAATACAATATTGAGGGAATGGAATATGCTCTCCTTTTTTTAATACAATTCTGATGTAGGAGTGGAAAAATAGAATGAGAGATGTGTATTAAATGCTTTTAAGTGTGGGGGTTTCCCTAGCATCATATTTTGTGATGATTTTGTAAAATATTTTTCCATTTTATGGTAAACAGTTTGCATTTTTCCCAATAGCATGTTCCATAAGAATTCTTTTTCCTGTAATCTAATGTACAATTTGATGTTGATATTGTGGAATCTGTGTAGCATTCCTAAAGGTAACAATTTAGTTATCCCTTGCTTGATGAGAATGTTATCCTTGACTTCTGCCAAAGTATAACTGTAGAATATTGGTACTTTGTGTGGTATGACGGCATATTTCGGTAATCAGAACAAATATTACCTAAAGATAACCTAGGGAAGAGGGTCTGTTTCAGATGTTGAGGGATATTGGCATAGGAACCAAAGGAATAATCCGGTCATGAACAAATTTCAAATGGGAATTAGAGATACCCTTTAGTGTAGTTACGTTTTAAATCAGGCCTTGTATTGAATTATGGGGTAAAGAGTGAATTGGTTATAAGTTGGAATTTGTTCGGTGTTACAGACCAGCATTGCCCACAGCACCTGCTTGACCTACTTGGCCCATTTTCTCCTTGCAGATAAGGTCTTACTACTGTCATTACAGAGAGATTTGTTAACTTTATTGTTGCAAATGAGATTGGCTAGGTATAAAGTGTTAAAGGCGAAGGAGAAAATTGGAGACTTAGTTTGGGGCTTTTTATACAAAAACTATGAACAGTCTGAAGAGGGTAAGGAAAAATGTTCAAATTACATGCTGAAATAGCAAATGAAAGCTGGAGAGGTGAGAATGGAATTACGGATACCTGTTGTGGTAGTTTATCTCTAAGCCCCATGGAGCCTCTTCCTGGCTTGTATGAGAGAGAAAACTGAAAGACTAAAAGTGTAAAACTGTGGGTTGAGATAAAGACAAGTGAACAAGCCAA
>JAWWEU010000081.1:118633018-118645158 GCA_035583155.1 Acropternis orthonyx | reverse complement strand
GAGAAATTACAACAAAGAAAATGAAACCCAAGAAACATCAATGATGATTAAAAAAAAAAAATCCCCGCCAGGTGACCAATGCCCAGCTAGTCCCCAAGCAGCAACAGGCAAACTGTACTCACACCCTCCCTCTGCCCCAGTTTTTTATTGCTGAGCATGACACCATATGGAATGGAATATCCCTGTGGTCAGTTGGAGTCAGCTGTCCCGACTGTATCCCCTCCCAGCTCCTTGTGTACTCCCAGCCTGCTCACGAGAGGGCTGGGCTGTGAGAAGCTGAAGAAGCCCTTGACTGTCTGTAAGCACTGCTTAGCAGTAACTAAAACATCCCTGAGTTATCAACAGCATTTCCAGCACAAATCCAAAACACATCACTATACAACCTACTGTGAAGAAAATTAGCTCTAATCCAGTCAAAACCAACAACAAATGTCATAGATGTTTTCAGAGATTTATTTGAAATTACGGTGGTCTGTAGAAGTGTGGATGAAATGGAAAATTATGTTGAAACTAATGTGCATGACTTATTTTACATGAAACATTGTAAAACTGCAAAATAATGCATCTCTTTGATGAGCTCCAGCTTCTGTGTGCAAAAGCCACAGAAATTTCCATTAATTCTGTGATAGAGCTCTATAAAGAGTTGGTCTTCTGGAGCTGTGTGAGTGTTCAGGAGGGATTTATTTTGTCATTTCTGATGCAATTTATTTGAAAATACTAAACATTAGTACTAAATATTAGTACAGTTAGTTCCATTTTAGGATACATAATCCTTTCAGTGCCATAGAATAATCTGAGCTGTTTTCTATAATAATTCTATGTTTCCATCACAGATAATATAGAGGAAGACTCCAAAACCTGTAGTCCTTCTCTACAGTCTTCTTTCCCCATTTCAGCATCTTACATCCTCTTTTTCTCATCCTTCCAAAAATGAATGGTGATGTTGAGATGAGCTTTTGCAGTTCTTGGATCCTCTCTGTTGTGGTTTTGGTTGTGTGTTTGGAGAGAGGGATAGCAAAGCAAGGAAGTAGCCTGTTTTCAAGCTGACTTAATCTTCTTTAGCTAATTTTTTGTTTTGCAGGGATTACTTTTTCCCATTTAAGAAAATGTATCAGTCAGTTCTGTTTCATTTGTCTTTAACAGATATTTATCTAGCATGAGAATTGTTAGTTACCTTTATTATTATCTGTTTTTCTGCCGATAATACTTCTTGAATTTTTTTTTTTATGCTTCCTAGTGCATGTGGTTTTACATGACCATGAAATTGTACTGTGATTAACTTGTGTTTTGATGTGGAGAGTAGAGGGAGCAATCAGTGAAGGAAATTAGGTTTTCTCTATTTTCAAGGATAAAAGTAAAGTTCAAGTCTGCTGTCTACCTCATTCATAGTAATAGTATCATATCAGATCATTCAAAATATTTTGGTCTTCTAAAAATAATTTATGTTGACCACTATAAGAACCTTTCTTTTTATTTAACAAAGATTATAAAATCTGTACTTTCACGTTAATAGACTTAGGCAGTGCTGCTTGAAATTCATATCTAATTAAATTGACACTTATTTGTTTTCCTTCTGCTCAGTTTTGTGGGTTTAGTTGGAAACTTTAAACTTGGAAGCCATTCCATTTTCTCTGTTGGTTGGTAATGTTGTTTATTGGACAGACTTCAGAGCATCTCAGGGAGCAGAGTTCTTGGGTGTGAATGCTAAGGTGGGATGTAAAGTAATGGAAGGTATGAAGGTGCTGGAAAGGAGGAGGAGAGTTTCTTCTCCTTTCTGTTGGTCAGAAATTTGTCTTTAAGCAACTAAGTGGATTGAATGTCATAACCTGGGAGGAAGGCATACGTTCCTGAAACATTGCTGACTATAAGTCTTATTGTTGTTATTATTGTCACTTACTGGGGATTACCGAATATCTGGAATTATTTTCATGGTTTGAACAGTCCTGGATAACACAGATTTCAACAGCCTCTGGACTAACCATTTCTGAGATGCGGCACTGACGTGCTAACCTGGGGCTTACTGGGGTGAAACAGGAACATCAGTCACATCAGAAATAAGATAACAGATTTTGAGTTGATGTGTATTCCTTTTGTTCACATTTCCTGATGTTGGGCAAGTCTATGAGTAAACATATTTGCTAGTAGTGATTTGCAATAAAGTACGAAACTTGAGAACCTGTGTTAGGTAAATGAATCAGTATGACTGTGTGCAATGGTTAATGAGGGACAGGCAGGTGAAGTGCGCTTTTTGGTATGGAAGGTTAGTTAGAAATACTAAATTGCTGGGGGTTTTGTCAGAATCAGTCCATGCCATTAGTTTAAAGCTTATATACAAAAATCCAGGTGTTGGATTTAGTTGATCATGGTTTTATATGTTTGAGCAGGACTTTGTATTTGAACAGATTTCCTGCCATGATTTCTTTTAACACACATACATGCATACATATGTGTACATTCTTGAGCCTGTATATAATATATTTCAAGAATGTATTCCTACAACATTGGAAAACCTAGGGTTTATGGAATTCCCTGTGATTTAAGCATGTGAAATGACTAGAGAATACAGACAAGACTACTCTTGAAATTGTAGATGTTTCCTAAAATTAGTTTCAGTAATTTTAAAATATCTTGGAAATGTATTGTAAAACAACTACGCCTCACATGTGAAAGGTCCCTGGTTTGTAACCGGGCAGAAACACCAAGAATGTTATTGTTTGGTTTGACCTTGGCAAAATGTTAAGCCTCTCAGAGCCATACACAGTTTCAACAAAGGAGTGAAGGAAAAAAAAAACCTGAAACTGATATATATACATATATTTACACAAATTTACAACATATATAGTATGAATATAAAAGAAAAACCAACAATAACTTTATCCCAAGCTGCCCCCCCTCAACAACACACAGATTCTACCACCCAGAACCCCAGAGAAAAACCCCAAAAGATGTTTCCCGGGAAAAACAGCTAGCAAACAGAGGGATAAAGCAAACCCAAGCAAAACAAAAGTATTTTACTTCCCAGAGACCAAAACTAGTGTGAATTTCTCATCAAGGAGCAGCGGGGCCTATCACTCCCAGAAGAAACGACAGGGTGTCCTCTTCCCTATCACCACCACTGCAGAAGAAACCTGGACGCAACTCCCCTCTGGATTTATACTTGAGCTGATGTCATATGATATGAAATATCTAATTGGTTGCTTAAGTCAGGTGATACCTGTCCCTCTGAATCAATGGAGAGCCCTATGGCCCAAAACTGAGGTTTGCTGAATTTGGCTTTGGGTCTAACTGAACTAAGGCTTTAATCTACGTTTTTTGGGGTTTATCAAACCCATCACACAAAATCATTAAAGTATTATTCCTTCTATTTTAATGTATTTTAAAATATTATTAAATAGACGTGCTACAGACTTATTTTCCTCCCCTTCAGTCATTACTGTGGTATCCTAACACTGTTTAAAACCAAAGATGATAATTGGTCATTAAGATTTTATGTAAGATCCAGCAATAGTGAGTTGTTTGTTTTGGGGTTTTTTTCCTCTATAGTCTGTGATTTTTATGTATATTCCTTGTTTAAGGAACAGTATATATGTGGTTTATGGATAAATGAATAGTTCTAATAATATTTTCATTCTCCTTGTTATTTCTGTGTATGTGAGCTGTGAAAAGAGCTTGCCAGTGTCTTGGCAGAAACATTCCAGGGATGTGGTGTTTAGCTGTCATGAGTGGATGCAAATTTAAACATTGATTTTTGAATATATATTTGTAAAGTAATTTTGATACAGTTTGCAATCAATGCAGGTGAAGAGTAGAAGTGCTTAAGAAATAACATGTAAACATGTATTTTCTGTTTTGTACTAATCCTTGTTTCAGATGTTTGCCTAAATAGTTTTGGTTTCCGGACATTTTATGATACAATTTCTATAACTATTGCCTTTGTTTCATTTTACAGAGGAAATAAAGGCTGAAACAGAAAAGCAAAGGTATGTGATAGTTCACCATATTAAGTGATAGTGCTTTTAACATGTAAATTTGTTCCATACTTTTTCTACACTGGGAGTACAGACTCTCTCTGAAAAGCATTTTCAGCATGTTTTGGGTGGTTGGTGGTATCTGGCAATGTGCAGGTAGTGCTGCTTATGTGACTATATGGCTGTTGTGGTGCCAGGCACAGAGCTTGGTGAGTAGCAGCACAAGATGGCTTAGGGGGAGCAGGCTGGTACTGTCTGTCCAGGGAGTGAAGGAAATGGAGATCAAGGCTGGAAAAGGTCCTTGTGGGTGGCACAGAAATTTCTTTCTGTGTATTGGTGGAGGAACCTTGAAGCGGGTTCAGAGAAGGGGGACAAAGCCTGGAATGCTGCTAAAGGACTTGAACGGTGAGTGACCAAGGGGAGGAGACTGCGGTAAAGAAGTGGGAATGAGCAGAGAAAACCAATGTAATTTGAAAAGACAGGGTCTGGAAAGGACCTTGCTAGGGACTAGATGTAGATATGTGAAGGTAGAACCAAAATTTTACATTCAGCACTCTTATGGTATCAACAGGTAGATTTTTAAGTATTGGTAAACTGTGGAATCCATTATTAATATTTACATGTTCCACAGGATCTTCTTCCTCATCCAGTGTACATTACTAACTGTGAGTCAGGGCTGTGTGGTGAGGACTGTTTTACAGCACTTGTTGAAAGAATTGGACCAGTGTGTGAAACTGATGATGAAAGTGTTCTTGCAGCTTAAGCAGATGAACGCTGCTTGGGAATCGGTGTTCTGCCCTGGAACTAAATTTCTGGTTTGGGCAAATCATTTAAACCACAGCTGTCAAAACTGGCTGCTAATGATTTCTGCTTCATCCCCTGGGTGTTTGAGCTGAGATCTGAAAGTTTTGATTTGGAAAATGTAAGCACTTCTAACTGGAAGGAAAGCTAGTGGCAACTTCATTTTAGAAGATGTAAAGGAAAATTTGATATCAAATACACTGAAAAATTTCGTCTTTCAGCTTATGAAATTGGACACGTAAAGCTTAGTGTGTGCATCTGACTGAGACTCTGCTCTGCTTTCCACCAGCAAAACAAAGTCAGTATCACTAGCTCGTAGGATTGTAAAAATAAATGTAATATTTGTGTAGTGATCAGAAAGTGTTGCATCTAGCACCACAAGACTGACTCAAACAAAAAAGTAATAATGTGGATTTATAATAAGTTTTTCTTGGAGTAGTGTAAATAAAGCAGAAGTCCACATTGTGAAGCATGATAAGAAAAAAAATGCTTAATGTTAAATATTCAGTGAGAGAGACTTGTTCTGGGCACTGAATAAGTAAATGTAATATCTGATTCTGTAGTTAAATACCATGCTAAAACTGATGAGAGTGCTCAATTTTAATTTTTTTATACAAGTATGGTTCAGCTGTTTATGAACTTTGGATTCTTAGTTTCTGTCCTTTTAATGTATGAAGTTGTGATTTTTTGGGGGGTGGAATGTATATGTCTTACCTGCCTATGTAGATTTTCTGAATAAATTTTGATGTCTCTAGTGCTGTCTTTATTTTGACAGTAGCCTTTTGCTGCTATGAAGGCATTTCTGGACTTCGATATTGTGAATGGACTTCCCTATTCTTACTGTAGAGTCAAATTTTTTAGATGCAGTAGAAAATACTGTTTTTCTAGGCCTTAGAATATATAAACTTCTTAGTTTATCAGATTACTTTCAGCTTCTTATTTCTGTAATTGAAATTTGAATACCCTGACAAGGGACTTCTAATGATGCATTAAGTTTTCCAGTCCCTGTTCAAGGTAACTAATCTCACAGTTAACCTGGAATGCATTGAAAAATGAATAATTTCCACCTTTCATAAATTTTTCATGGAAAACTGCTTCTTTTGTTGTTTGTTTTTTAAACAGAGCTGATATTTGGGAGGGGAGTGGAGTGGAGAAGAATGGAATAGAAAAGTGCAAACTGATTTATGTAACTGGTACACAGCCAATGCTGCCAAAATGGTTTTCAAAATCCATTGTTTGATACATACCTTAGCCTTTTTCTATTGCTCATACGTAAAGTTCCAGCATATTTTGTAATTCTCATTCTTGGTAGATGCCATGGTGGAAGAAAGTTTTGGGGATAGTTTCTGATTTAACAGACTGCTGGGATAAAGCAAACAACAAAAAACCAACAAACCAACAGAAGCAATTCACTGACATTTAGATGAAAAGTCCTTTTGAATTTCTCTTCTCCCCTCCCTGTTACCTCCTTCCCTTTCATCATCAGCAATGTGATGAGCTTAGAGTTGCTTTTCCAGAGACAAATGTGCATCATTTTTCATGCTTAATATTTGGCCCATTTTAAAATAGCTTTCATTAAGAGAAGATTCAGGCTTATGCAGTAGCTTGCTCTGGTATGGGTTCTTCATTTTCAGAATCTCATCATGGCCTGCTCCTTGTTTTGAACTATTCTGGGTTTATTTCCAGAGTGGTCTTTTATATTTAATTTTAATGGTTTCAATAGACATAATCACTAGATGAGGAATGGTCTTGTCATAAGACATAACCAAGAGATAACCACCCTCTCATTCCTCAGAGAAAAGCTTTTATAGGATTTTCAGAGAGGTTTAAGAACATAGAGCAATCTTGTACTTCCTCTGCAACTTATCTGATAGGGTTTGTTTGTTTTTTTTCAAAAGAGCTCTGCTTCCTGCAAAACAATACAGGGCAATAAATAAAGTTGTGCATCCAACAGAAAAACAAACCTCTGCTTTTCTTCAGGAAAAAAATATGTAGGGATAAATTAAACTTTGAAAAGAAATGTTACTTAGTAGACAGTAGCATCTTAACACTTATTATCCACTATTAAGACTTAGAATTTAGGTACCCTTTTTAAGCAACCTAAGCAAGTAGGTCTGTTTGAATGTGATACCAAACATCTCAAGGACAATCCAGCTTGCTCCTTGAAAAGCTGAAACTAATGTATATTGAGTCATTTAAGGCTCATTTCATGATCCATGGAAATGCAATCATTTTTTGGATTTATAATAAACTCTTAGCAGTTCATTCTTCCACTTCAGGAGCATGAAATTGAATGCATTCCTTGAAGCATCTGATTTAATTTGCAGCATGCATAGGACCTGTATTTCAATATAGTTGTTCTAGAAAGATCTGTTTGAATTGCTGCAAGAATTTTATAATCCTTCACTACAGATTATGACATGAGCTTTTTTTAAATACCTCTTACGAATTCTTTGTAAGACAGTATAGTTTAATGTAAAGATACCTATGCATGCACAAAAAAGGTCAAGAATCCTTTATGTAAAGGTGATGAGCTTTCTGTGAAATAAAAAGATCTGAACATCTTGCTTTGAGCCAAGGGTACACTGCATTGATGCACACAAATTAGTGAAAAATGGCCCATTCTTGATGATCCTTTTTTCATAAATATTAATGAGCATGACCTTTCTAAAGGTACTGTAAGCAACAGAACTTCAACAGCACATAATTTTCTTGCTTTGCCCAAGTGAGATGGATTGGTAACCACTGAGCTCTTAAATTCTGTGGTGTCACGTGAAGCAGAGATAGGGTAAAGGTTTTTGGGTTTTCTGTTATGTTTTGTTCATTTGTTGATTTGCTTTTCCCCTGACTATGTTCAGAATTAAAGTTTGGATAGAATTTAATCTCCAGAATAGATGTACTTTCTCTAAAGTACTGAACCAAACTTGTATTATAATACAGTAGTTGAGTAGTTATGAACTTTCAGGGTCATAAAAAGTTTTGGCAAGTTTCATTTTTATTTATTCTAGTAGTAACAAACTTGACATCTCTAGATTATCATTTGATGTGGAAATTGTACTGAATAGATTTCCTTTCTTCCTGTCTGCTTACACCAATGAAGTAGGGGGACTCTTACTGTTTGAGAAGAAACAAGTCTTTATGCCTTCAAACCAGCAGGGACCCTTGAATATCCACTTAGTGTGCAAATGGGTCAATTTGCCTGATCCATAAAGCAGACATGAAAAGCTGCTAAGAATATTTTACGTATTATCATTATGTTAACGTCATAGAAGTTAGTCTTTCCTAACATTAATTTTCTTGGTATTTTATTTCGTTCATAAACACTGTGGTGGTGGGAACTATTTGTGTGATCCCTTACAGCATTCTAATATAGTCACTCTGTTTAGTCCCCCTCATGGAGAAGCAAAGTCTGGTTCAAGCACTCTTCCACCTGTGAAATCAAAGACAAACTTCATTGAAGCGGACAAATACTTCCTACCGTTTGAATTGGCATGCCAGTCCAAGTGCCCCAGGATTGTCAGTACATCTCTAGATTGTTTACAGGTCGGTATGAAGATGTGTTTTAACTATCAACTTTAAATTCTGTTGCTTTGGAGGGGAAGTGCAGTTGTTTGTATGTGACAAATAACATCATGGGATTTTTATTATTTTACCTTATTGCACACATAGCCAAATAGAATTTCTTTCTCACAAAGGTGAATGTATGCCTTATTTATTGTATAGTGTACATATGTGTTTATTTGTGTATATATGTATTACCACAGTTACGTGTTTGGATCAGTTTTATTGTGTACAACTACTTATTTTCATGTGTTTAAATATGTATTGAATTAACACAGCAGGTATAGCATTTAGAAAATTCATTTTGTTATTTATAATTGTAGTAAAATATTTCAGATGTCTAGCCTCAAAACTCCTGAGGCTCCTGTAATGTTTTCAGAACCAATTCTACAGCCTGGAATTTTGCCATTCACTTCTCTTGAGCAGCCCAACACTGAACTCAGTTTACAGTCATGGGCACATGTGTGCCTGGCAAGCTCTTGCACCATGATGCTACTCTATTTTTCAGTAGGTGGGCCATGGAGATTTACAAATACTCCTGTGTCTGAAGTGTTTGGAAGAGGATTTTATTAATTTTGCAATAAATTCCACTTCTGCGTATTGAAGACCTAATAAAAGAAAGGGATAAAAAAACACTGAAAACCAGAAGAAACACTTAGGCTACTAGCTAATCTTCTATTTTTAAATAGAAAGCATTTGCAGCTGGTTTATCTGGTATTAAAAACATTTGTGTGCTGACTAAATATGAAGACTTGTGTGATGTGAGTTAGTATTTAGAATCCTGTTTGTCTTAAAACATCATTAGCTGATGAACAAAAGCTTTAATGTTAAGCTTGCTGGCAAACTTCGTATAGCAGTTGCTGAGTGAAAATGGAATAAATCTGGAAGACATGTAAAAAAAATTTTTTATGAGACATGAGGTAAAATGTACTGTTTTAATTATTCTGTGGGAGTTAGAGCTTTCAAGTGAATTAATTTATTTATTATAAAAAAAAGGCAGCTTAATTTTTTAAGCTCTTATTTATGTGATTTTTTTCTTCTCTCCAGAAACTTATAGCATATGGGCACTTGACAGGGAATGTTCCAGACAGTACAGCTCCAGGCAAAAAATTAATTGATAGAATTATTGAGACAATATGTGGCTGTTTTCAAGGCCCTCAAACAGACGAAGGGGTTCAGCTACAAATAATAAAGGTAACATTTCTACTACCTTATGTATTTATCGTGGTGACAGCAGGAAGACATTCATGGCCTCAGAGTTCAAAAGCAGAAGTGTTTAATTTGTAAATGTAATGGTAATTTGAAAATATCTTCTTGATCCTTTTTCTTTGAGATGAAAACTCGCTATCCTATGCCTCTTTTCCTAATTTCTCCCATGGCGTTTTGGGTGAACTCGTGGTTGTGACCTCAAGTCTTGTGCACAGACCACTGGGTGAAATTTCATTCACAGCAGACCTGTGGAGCCTATAATTGTGCCTCCTGTAATTGTGAGGAATTAGTATCAAACCATCCTGCACTCCTGTGGGGGAAATGGTAATTAAGCAGCAGATTTTAAAATCCATTTTGGAACTGGTTGATGAAATGCAATTAGACCTGGCAGTTGGGCATTACCACGGTAGCTTTATGCTGCTGTGTCATAATCTTTTGCTTGAAGGAGATCCAGAATTTCTTTCTGTAGCTTATGTAAATGTTGCATGTGGAGTTTGTACAAATAAATGTTTCTGGGGAATCTGTTTTCTGATTGAGCCATTAATTATGGGTATTTATTGCAGGAAATCATTATGCCAAGTACTAGAAGTTAGCTAGCTAGTGGAAATGCCGTACCTTGCTCCTCTAACAGCAGTCTTTGAATGTCTGTGATGGTGAGCAGTAGTGAAAATACAATTGGAGTTAGTTATGAGAAATGGAGTGTTTGTTACCTCATATTCTTGTGTATATGTATCCTGAGACCTTTGCATTTGTTGCAGATTGTATTTATTTGTTTTACTGAGAATATAGTTTGTTCTCCTACTCCTTTTCATATCTCAGATCTTTCTTGTTCTTTGCACTCCATTTCTCCAGCAAATAGTTGTTAAAGATGTTGGTTTATGCTGCTGTTTTCTAGATTTGTTGTGTTGTTTTGCCCAAGCATTTAAGACTTTTTCCATCTTGCAAAGGGAAGCTTTTATTGATTTAAACTTTCAGTAGCTGAAACTATTATGTATCCCTGTCACTGTAATACTGTCTCTACAAATGCTTTCTTACTCTAGTCTTCCCTGCCTGAAGGGGCTTATCTGTGAGCGATATTCCTTCTGTCCAAAAAAAGAGTTGAGAAAGTAAATTCTTCAGTAGCTGTAATATGCATTAAGTGTGTATGTTAAGTGCCTTAATTTTTTCACAGTTTAGATTTAACTCGTTGCCATGTTAGAATGATTGGGAAAGTGGAGAGTACTGTTTTAACTTTGTCTCCATGTTTGTCCAGTACACTGAACACTATAAAAGGCCTGAAAATTAGAAATAACCCTGCCGAAGACCAAAACTTTTTACTTTGGAGAAATAATGAAACTGCTAAGTCAGTCGTATTCTCATAGGTTTCATAACTCTTCAGTCTGAGCTGAGTGTGGACTCCATTTCTTAGTATGATATGAAGGATTGATCATATGTCTTTTCAGATTCTTCTGTGGTTCTAGTGATTAGTATGTTGTCTGAAGAATTTTAATTCTGTCAGGGAGACAGAAGGCAGGAGGGACCTGCATATTCTGCCTTCTTGTGCTAGTACTCCAAGGATGTTATCCACAACATAAGCAGCACTCCCACAGGCCAGCTGCGTCAGCTACACCACAGTGAAAGCTGAGAACCTTGATCACTTGGACACCCTTCTCCCTGAAATGTCTTGGTTCTACATGTGGTATGGGTGTTCCTTGCATAGTGTGGTGCCCTCAGTGTAGGATCTGGGAGCCATTGTTGGGTAAGAGTTTACCTGCAGTGCTATTTCTGAGTTACTAGATGGCTTTCCAGTGGTGGAGTCATCTTAAACCAGATCCCAGCAACCAGAGCCACTTAAGACATTCTGAAAATACCTTTCTGCTGACTACCAAGGAAATAATCTTGCTGACACTGAGGAGTATAATTTGTCTTTGGTTAGGTATCTAAGCTTAGAGACACATGTTCCACTTGTTTTGATGGGAGCCAGTTTAACTTTTCTGTTCCTATGTCTGCTTGCATGTTCTCGTCTCTGTAATGCCTTTGTTCCTCATCTACAGACTCCGTGATGAACCAGACTGGGAAATTTGCCTTTTCCTTCCTTTCTCTTGTAGTTTGGCTGAATTTGGTGTAATTTTGATGTGAAGCCACGCAAATTTCTTGCTTAGCTGTTATGATAGGGATTGTTGTGGCAGAAAAAAAGCAAGTAATGAGACTACTGATGCACTTGAAAATGGTTTATGCAAATCATGTTTGAAATCACCTTCCTTGGTTGAACCTTTTTGCCTACAAGCTTGCTTTCCTAGGGCTACTATGGCATTGTCATGTGGTCGTGCAGACTTCTGTTGACACTTGCAGAGGTCTTAGCTAAAGTTCTGTTTACAGTTCTGTCTGGCCTTTTTGTTCCTGAAGAACTAAAGTTATGGCAAAAATTATATTAGGTGTTTTTGTGGGGTTTTTTTGTTTGTTTGGGGTTTTTTTTGTTTTGGGTTTTTTTTAGATCTGTGTTACTGTTTTGGTTTGACTCTTGGCAAAATGCCAACCACCTCCAAATGCGACAGAGTTTCAGTTAAAAGAAGTGAGGAAAAAAAACTTAAAACTGAAACTGGTATATACACATATATTTAC
>JAWWEU010000081.1:118594415-118632918 GCA_035583155.1 Acropternis orthonyx | reverse complement strand
TGACCCACAGAATTGGGGCCTAGCTAAAACTAAAACCTTAATCTGAGTTTTTTGGGATTTATCAAACCCATCACAATCTGTAAAGAAGGAATAGGGATGAGAAAGAACAGTGGGACATGCTATCAACTGTTTACCCTTGTCTGTGTTTGTTTTACCTCGGTCTGTTGTATGGAAAGTATTTGTTATTATCTAGATACTTCTACAGCTTAATTTACTCATCTTTGGCAGAGGAAAATTGTGTGTGTTTGATAGCTGTAGTCTGAAAACCTGAATGTTTAGTGATGTTTTCGGAGTCTTCCACGTGCAGTAGATTGTTCATACGGTCAACTCCTCTGCGTGTCTTTCTAGAACTGGTCACGCTGTCAGTCTGACTGGTGTCCATGAGGAAGGACAGTTGAATCAAATGTCCTTTGTGCAAGTTGCTTTTTGAAACTGAGGGAAAATAGACAACAACTCATTGTTGGATTCTAGAACAGGAAATCTGTAAAATCTAACTAATTCTAATCAATAAGGAGATTGTTGATAATTTTGAAAGTATTAAAATTTGTATGAAACAGATTCCAAATTGAGAAGACCCTTAGAAAGAACTACTATCAGTTCAATGTCCTGTTACATTTCAGTAGTGTGGAATTCTAAGTAACTTAATCATCTTAGTCATGTAGTATTGTGATTTTTACTTCCTAGTAAAAGATTGTAGAAAACTTAATTTATCCTGCTGACCTTAGGAGGATCTGTGGATTATGGAATGCTTTGAGAATGGAAACACCATTGCAAGAAGTTCTGCTTCTGAATATTTGTATTTTGAGGCTTAAATTAATGGCTGAGTGTCCTTACTTAACCTGAAAATGCTGTCCTGTCAGTTTACAATTTTGTTTTTTAGAGAAGGATTATATAGTCAGAGTTGGATATGAAATACTTCTGTTTTGCAAAGTATTTATCTGGTTAATTCCGTATTAGACTCTAGTTCATTTTGAACACTAAGATTTGCAGTGATAAAACTAAATAAAACTTTATATTCTTATATAATTTATATTCCTTATGTTATCTTCCGTAGGAGAAACTTGAATATAGTTCTCTTCCTTTCATTCACAAAATTCATAGTCCTTCAGTGAATTTCATGGCTGGTAACTGACCACATGCTTGGAAATATAGGTGATTTTTTTTTTTCTTAAACTTGATGTTAAGTAGATAAAAATTGCTAGTTTTAATTAAATGCTAAGTCTTAATGATAATTAATAATTTCATTATCGAAATCTAGCATAGAACCTAGCATATGACACTGTTGATTTCAATCACAGTGTTGTCTGTGAAAGCATGCTGAAAGCAAACACTGTATTTCTCAATTTTTCATACCCTTACAGTGCATTTCCACAGGTCATCAATGTTGGTAAACTAAGCTAGGTAAACTTACATCTTTTAAAGCCATGTAAATATGTAACAGAAGTGACTCAACAGTTTAGACATGGTAAAAAGCAGAAGATCAGATTATCACTTGCTTACAAAGAGAATTGCTTGGAGAACTGTATTACTGCATTCTGTTGGTTGGTTGGCTTTTTTTTTGTGTGTCTCATATTCAAAAATTATTTATCTGTGAAGGGTTTTTGATGTGTTTGTTGTTTTCTGGTTTAATGACTTCAGTTTCCTGTGTTTTTTCAAGACTCAGTCCATAGTAACAGAGTATTTCATGATAAGTAACTTCAAGTTAACCCCAAAAGAATTACTGAAAATAACCATATAGATTATAGATGCCCTCAAAGAAAACAGAACTGTGTGCTTCCAGTAGCTAACACTGAAGAGTTAGAGCTACTGTGTTTTATGTACTGTGTCAAGTACTCGAGTTTCCAGGCAACTGAATTACGAAATTAAGACAAATGAAGCCTATGCTCATCAGATGACAGCTATACTGTGTCATAAATCTTCCAAAGATAAAACGATCAGAGTTGGCTAAGAGGAAGAAAAGACTGACCATGAGTTGAAAATTGCTCTCCTGGATGTAGTCATATTCTTCCACTATAATTGTACTGTTCTTGCAGAATATTCGGTGTGAGAGGAATGAAAAGTCCAGAGATACACATAGATGCTATATGTTTTTAGTAGAGAATTATTATTAATTTAGTTTACTTTTAAAATTGCATTTGTTTTGCCTCATGAAGTGTGATACTTCCTGTGCTAATACACTTGTTTTACATAATAGGAAATTCACTAGGCAGACATGTTTCAGGCTGAAATTAAAAATACTGTGCATGTCATAGAAAGATATTATAATGTCTAACTCAGGAAGTTATCCTGAAGATTATTCTCCTCTCCCAAAGCCATCCAGTGGTTGTTTATAAAAATGAATAAGCTTTATTTATAGTAACTAGGTTGCAGCACAGAATAATAGGATCGTCCTCAAATTCAGAACACTAGATGTGAAGGACTGGAAGGAAAGTATAAGGAAACAAACTCACAGTCAGGATGATAGGACAAGGAAAGCTTGTCTGGTGTTGCTGTTTTTGCAGGGTTGTGGCAAAGCTTTTTTGGAAGAACCTGAAGTATAGTGAGGTAGTGCTAACAATGTTTTTACAAAGGTTTCTTTTGCCCAAAGAACAGCAAAGGGGAGCAGTACAGTAAAGCAGGCTCTTTTTTTTCCTTTATTCCTCTCTCCTTAACTCACACTGAAGATACTGGATGAAAACAGATGAGCTAAGTGTGACCAGAAGGAGTGGGAACTCAGCTGTGAAAAGCCTTGAACAGCAAATCTTTACCATGATGGAAAATAGCAACATAATGCTGTGACTCTAAAGGAGTAGCTTGCTATTCTGACCTCTGCAAAGAGGCGTTTTTCCATACAGGCTTTGCTCCCAGGTTTTATCCTACACCATCCCTTGTCCTAGCATGCATTTAATACTCTGAATTGGCCAAAATCACTTTTAAAACAAACAAATGAAACCCCAAACACCAGAGAACTACCTGTGGGTGTTTTTGTTCTGTTTGGCTTTTAATTGTATTGATGTGTTGCTGTCAAGATAACACAGGTGACTTCATGTCCCAGGCCTGTTGCAAAGTAAGCAGTAAGAGTGTATGGCTGGAAGGAAGGTGGAGCTTTTGTTGTTCCAAGTCTTAAGGACATGCATTGTTGTGTAGCAGTTTGAGGTTTTGTGTAGCCCTTCTTTAGTGGGCGCTGTTGCTCAGGTGATTGTCCCCTATTCATCTCCGTCTACTCTCTTTTCTTCCTCGCATTGTACGTAGTACTTACTTGGTCACAGAGTGAGGCTGAGGAGTAACAAAAAGAAAAGTAATAAAATGAGAAAGGAAGTGTTTATCTTTCTAACATACGAGTTGACAAGGGTTTCAGAGGAGTACTACTGCTACTCCTGATCATAACCTGTGGCTTCTCGGAGTTAACTTTCCTACCTGTTGTGGTAATGTGTACTCTTTTATGGTGCAGAATGAGGTGATGTTGCTTAGGGTATGTCATCAAAATGATCCCTAAATGGAAGCTGCCAAGAGGAAAGAATGTTGTTCAGAAAGTAATTGTAGAATACTTCTTGTCTTGTGTTCGTTCTTGTATTTCTACTTGATTGTCATAGTAGAGGAAGAGAAATTGCACTGAGATGTGAAGTAAACACAACTAATAGCCTGAGGATGGCTCTAAATTAGAAAGATGAAAGATATTTGCAAGAGATCAAAGTTAAAAATGCTTATCAGTTTGCAAGCATGTATAGTAGTCATTAAGATTGGTCTCTAATGCCTTGGAAGGAAAGAAACCCAAAAAGTGACTGTCAAGAGCCCTGTAGACAAGTTGAACTCTTCTATAGTTAGACATCTGCAAGGAGGATGCCCTGTGGAAGGGCTTGATTTCTCAGTCTGCATAGAAGTTGTTATTCAGTGAATTTGGATTAATATGTTAAGGAGATATGTCTCTCTGTGTGTTGGAAGCATTTCTTTGCCTCTGCACCCCCTTATCAGGTGGTGTGAGAAAAAAACAGGTTCTAGTAGTCATAACAGGCATACTGAAAGAACTGAGGAGATTCAGGCTGTTAAGCCAATTAAAACCAAAGAGTGTGTAGCGCATCTGCAGCCTTATCCCCTTTTTCTAATAGCTGGCACTGCTTCCTATTATTAAAAGTTGGGGGGAAAATAAACCTCTTAAGACTTTACTGAACTGAGATGGAAGTTAAAATTGGACTTTCAAGTATCAGCTTTTTAATCACCTGAATGTAACAAGGAGGCAGAAAGTGACACAAAGGAGTAACTTTATGAATTACATAGCTAGAACAAAAGAAATGGAGGCTTGATCCCCCTGCACCTTTTCATTACTGTCCTAGGCTGCAGGAGACCTTATCTTCCAAATGCGAAGCTGCAGGTAGTTGTTAAATGGTCTATTAAGAGTGTGTGTGTGCGGGTGTGTGTATGTGTGTGCGTGTGTGGGGGGTATCATTTGTACTGAGTGAAAGAAATATTAACTAAATAATACTTACTGTACAGGGCCCAGACAGTAGTGCTTTGGGAAAAATAGCTGTTTAGGCCTGGGATCTACTTGATCAGCTTGTTTTCAGGAGTACTGATTTAACTTTTTTAAAGGGTTTGAGTGAGCAGTGGATACTACTTGTTCACTTCTTGGTGCCTTGTGTGTACAGAAGTGCTGACAATGTTAGCAGGAGACATGGGGTGGGTTCGATGAGTAAGTTACCCAACACTTGAAATAACTTTTGTAAATTTATCACAGCTAAAAACAAAAGGAGGAGCATTCCAATGCTTCTAGTTCTTTCTTACTTAGTCTAAATGTCCCATTAAATCATAACTGTCAAAGTTTTTAATGCACAAAGTTCCCAGATTCCTTCTACTGGAGTATAGTGATCAATATGAGCATGTGCACTGTTGTGGACCAAGTTCTTCCACTTGCTTTCCACTCTTCAACACACATCTCTGACAATATTGTCATACCCTGTCCTCTGCTTTTGTTTGCCTCTATTTCTGCCCTTTAATCCAGCCTGCCTCTGCCTCACATAAAGATGTGTTTTCTTACCCCTGTGTTACCTGATCTTTTAGAGGCTTATGTGCATTTTTATTGAAGAGATTAGCTCAAATGGGAAGAAAAAAGTAAATTTCTATAGAGTGGGCAACACAACATTCTAGCATCTACCCAAAAAGAGTTTTTGTAAAAGGCAGTTGTCCCTGTATAGCTGCCTAATCTCATACTCAGTCTTTGTTTGTCACGTTTGCGTTTGTACCCTTTGGCTTGCTTTCCAAATTTTAACAGGTAGTCTGTTCATGTTTGTGTGTAGAAAATTCTAGGATGACTTGTATTAACTGTCTCTCTGATGGCTCCATTGGTTACTTCTTGCTGTTACAGTCTTTGAAACATGTATTTCCTAGATATGGTGATTAAAAACACTCTCAGCTTAGTATAACTGGTATATATGATGTTCCAACATAGCTACAAGAGTACATGGGAAAACATAATTAAATTGCAGTTCAGGATATCTATTTAGAGATGTTTTAGAAGTAATCCAGTTTTAATTTTGTTAATTTGCAAACCTTTTGATTGATAAGAAGGGTTTTGACTGGAAAATATATATGTGTGTATGTGTTTGTTTATTTAGGCTTTGCTCACTGCAGTAACATCTCAACACATAGAAATCCACGAAGGAACAGTGCTACAGGCTGTAAGAACATGTTACAATATCTACCTAGCAAGCAAAAATCTTATAAATCAAACAACAGCCAAGGCCACTTTAACACAAATGCTGAATGTCATTTTTGCACGTATGGAAAATCAAGCAGTGAGTATCTCAGTATCTTTATTTAGAAACTAGCTCTTGAAAGCAAACCAACTTAAGAGGTTTGTTTTGTTATTATTGTTAAAGATTTTGGCTTTTCTAACTTATGTACTTTGGGGGGAAAAAAGAAATCTGCTATCTTACATTTTTCTTCCTGCATTTTGCACTCTGCAGTAATTTTAAACTGTGTTTTTTGACGGTGGTGTATAGGTTTTAAACTAATTATAGTGGTCCTCTGTATTTAATGGATGTATTCATTTGCAAACCTCCCAAACAAAAAGAAAGCCTGTTCAGTCATGTAATCATTCATGGTTTTTAACATTTACTTACGTCACTGAAATTGCTGTGGTGACTTGTCAGCAGGGACTTCAGCATGTGCCCTGTGCCTTCTGCTGCTGATAGTGAAGATCAATAAGGCAAAATAATTGTCCAAATTTCTACTCTGAAAGAAATAAAACCCAAAACCCGCATAAGCAAAAAACCAGATATCCAAATCTGAGAACAGGTTGAATTCCTGGCTGCTTCTAGAAGTAATTCTGCTGTATTATTCCAAACCCCTAAGTTTGTAGTACTTTCTTACGTTCCCTCCAGAAGCAACTACCTGTTGTACATGGTGCCATCACATTTGCAGCTTTGAGAGATTATATTTATTATACTTCATATCAAGGGCTATGCAGCACCTGAATGCTTTGGGAAATATGTGCCGTTACTGTCCTTTTAAGCAACTTAATTAGAAGAGAATTATTACTATTATTTTACATTGGAAGTCTTCATTTTTGTCAGACTAAAGTCTAGTCTTGATAAGCAATGCTACTTGTTTTGCACACTCAGGCAGTTATTTATAATATCTAACTAATACTAGAAGGAATTGTTTGAGCTGTAATTTGAAAGGTAGTATCTTCTTGAGGCTCTGCAGCACCCCAAAAGATGTGGCATAGCAAGCTTTCAGTAAAAAAGAATAAAGATGTGTGATCATAGTACCCAAAATAACAGTTATAAAAAGTTACAAGGCTTTTGGTAAACAATAGACTCTGCAGGGATAGAAAGGCAGTTCTTAGAGCATCACCTCAAAGGACAGTCTGCTTTGGTTTGACTTTAATGCGTGTTGTCTTTATGCATTAGAAAAGTGACTGAAATGCTTCCCTTTCCAGGGAATTCCAGATCAAGGGACAAGAAAAAAAGTATGCTTTGTTGTTTTTCCATTCAGTCCATGTTTATTGTCACATCTACTCCGTGAAATTTCTTATAGGGCAGACAGACAACTCTTGGTGTTACAGTATGTGTAGTGTAGTCATCTCTCTTCCACAGTGAAAGTATTGTAAAGTGCCATGTGCATAGTTTGGAAACAGTCCCCTTGCAGTGGATTATCTTGTGATATTAAAACTACTTACAATTAAACAAAGATTCATTTTCTTAAAATGTTACACCTTTAGGAAGGTACTGTGTAAAAAGAGAAAATAGAGATGTCATGTTTATAAAATAATGTATACAGTTTATTACTGTATTTTGATAGAGAAGTTCTTGTGTGTTTGCAATGCTTTTTTAGCTTCAGGAAGCCAAACAGATGGAAAAGGAAAGACATAGACAGCAACACCATCTACAGCAGTCTCCACTAAGCCATCATGAACCTGAGTCACCTCGGTTGAGACATATTCCAGCACAGACTGATCAGCTCTCCAAAGAACATGAGAGGGAGCTTGACCACAGCACAAATTATGTGGAGAAGAACCTTCAGGAAGATATCGAGGCAGAAAATGGGTCTGACATTTCTAGTGCTGAAAATGAACAGACAGAAGCTGACCAAGCCACAGCAGCAGAAAGTAATCAGTGTGTATTTCTGTTTCTTGGAGGGAGGGAAATGTCTGTAATAAAGAAAGGCTATGGGATTGTCTTTTTTTTTTTCTCTCTCTCTCCCAAATTTGAAGTCAGGCATATATTTTTGAGTAGTTGACTAATACAAAATGTCTGTTGCCCTTGTTACTACTGTTAAATTTCATCTTGAGTATTTTTTGGTCCTGAACTCTGTTGTAGTCACTGCTGCAAAGACTCCTCTTTGTATCTGTGTAATATTGTGAAAGTTTTGGAGAATAACGTCTTAAAACTATCAAGTTTTCAGTGTTTAATGCATGTGAAGATACAAAATTGATGTCTTTTGTTGGCATGGGCCTTGTAGATTGATTACCATTTACAGGTTGAACCCAGAATTCTTACATTCTGCAAATATCTCTTTTTGAAGCATTCAAATGCTTTTTTTTAAATGTATGCTCTCCTACTAATAGATTTGTGACTGAATTTTTGAATACTAAATGCAAGCAAAATACCTTTTTAATTTCTGAGTTTTATCATTAGTGTTTGTTTGTGGTTTTTTTTTTCCTTTATAAAGATCTTTCCAAAGCCGATGGAGGAACATATGATGGTGAAAGCAATGAGTGTGAAGAGAAGGCACAAGAAATTGTAGAAAGTATTGTGCAGGAAATGGTGAACATAGTAGTTGGAGGTATTACATTAATGTCTGTCTAGTCAATAGCACCTGCAGTCTGAATCTTGACCTTAAGAATTGTTTTAACACTTTAAAACATTTAACTGAAATACATCATTATTTTAAAATAATTACATGCTGAAGAAGACAGTTTCAATTCTCTGACCTTAGCTGTGCATTA
The DNA here is from genome assembly GCA_035583155.1 of Acropternis orthonyx. NCBI lineage: Eukaryota > Metazoa > Chordata > Aves > Passeriformes > Rhinocryptidae > Acropternis > Acropternis orthonyx. Next base: position 118,624,493 of record JAWWEU010000081.1, on the reverse strand, counting down.
TTTAACAGTAAAATGGACAAGATTTCATTCACTGATTTTCACTTTTTATACTGGACACTAATGTTCTTCTAAAATGAGAAAAAGGTTAGGTTCCCTCTGTAGTAACAGTGTATCACTACATTTTTTAATTTGTTGGAAATTGTTTATCAAATTAGTGATTGATTTCCCCTCCCCGTACTTCTTGAAAACCTCGTAGAGTAGTAGTAAAGTTGCAGGTAGATTTTTTTTATTGTAGTTTTTGTAAGTGGGAATTAAGACTATTTCCAATTTTTTTAATTCTGTAATGCCATGCACATTCTGCCTTTACCAAAGTATCAGTGTGATACTTTGCTTATGATTGTTTTAGTATTTAAATGTTAGTTTTAACAGCTCTTTTTAATTTTCAACCTCATGTGACATTTGTTACTAATTTTTCCATCTTTTCTGATAGATGTGGAAGGGACTGCTGAAAGTGCAGGTGGTGATGGCGCAATTGTAATGTTAGAAGACGGCAGTGACAGTGAAAACATTCAGGCAAATGGAATTCCAGGGACTCCAATTTCTGTTGCTTATACACCATCTTTACCTGATGACAGATTATCTGTCTCTTCCAACGATACTCAGGTACAGGCAGCTACAAATTAGGAAATACTGAAAAAAGTAAATGTTGCCTAACATTTGTGCAGAGTGTTTAATGTAATTCCATAAAAAAAAGTTACTGAGATGCATTTGAAGTATGAAGTCATATTCTAAGCATTATTCTACTTTAATGCACTATTTAAATTAAATTTTTCTAAGTAAATTTTACATATGATGTCTTTTTTTATCCCACTGTATTTTTAGCTGCCTCATGGAGTACACTGTTCCAAGATTAGAGAACTCAGTTTCCTATTTTGTGAAGTGCTCCTGAAAAATAGCAAAATGAGTATTCCATATATATAGTGAAGAGTTATAGATATTGTATATAGACTGTATAATTTTAGTGTGCTCTTTTCAAATGATAAATAAAAATTTCAATCCTATAGTATGACCTTACTGCAGTGATTTCTCAGATAAATAGTTTGGGGTCTGAGAGGATTTGATTTTCATTAACAAAATAGATGCGAAAATATAGTCCCTCTGTTGTGTCAGATATGGACATGTGCACACTATCAACTGGCCAAGTGTTTCTTCTGTCAGAATGTACTGAGTAATTATGTTTGGGAATAATAAATTTTAAGCTTAAAAAGTTACCGTCACACAGTCATACAAACAGAAGATTAAATATTAAATATATTGCTTATATATGGAACAATAATACAAAATTGCAATAACTGAGTAATAGGGGTGTTTATCATACCATAGAAATTTTATCAAGTGTGTCTGATGGGAGATATGTAACTACTCACATTCTATTAAAATGTCAAGTGTTTGGGTCTTTTTAAACTAGTTATCTACTGAAAATGCCTGAAGACAATTCCGTGCAAATTACTTAAACTTGACCTAGCTAATTTTATGACAGTCTTTAATTAATTCTGAATTGTTATTGAGATGGAAGTTTTTACTAGTGAATGTGTTCATTTTAACTAGACTGCAGAATATTTTGTTTTGTTTTAGTCTTGAGACCATAAACCTAAAGTGAATTGGTTATATTTGTATAATATATTAACTTCTTGTTGCTAGGAGGTGGGGATTTCCCTACACAGCCTGCTAATGCAAAATGGAATACTGAAATATGTTAACTTCTTTAGGAATCTGGAAATTCTTCAGGACCTACCCCTGGTGCTAAGTTTTCCCACATTTTACAAAAGGATGCCTTCCTTGTATTCAGGTCACTGTGTAAACTCTCCATGAAGCCCCTGTCAGATGGACCACCAGATCCAAAGTAAGTAGAACTTAAGAGTTTTCATAATCATCTTTACTGTCTGAAAATAAAAATAAGTTATTTAAATTTCTGTAAGTCCTCAGTTACTGAGAAAATAACAGTATGGTAAAAAGAACCTAGAAACGTTGGAAAGGTACTTTTACATTTTAATGCATCTTTTGTATACTGCTTTAGAAGTTTCTTAACAACACCTGTGCTTCCTGTAAGTACATCATGTTCTTCCTAGTTGCTCTTTTTAAAATTCTTTTCAGAAGGGTTCATATAGAAGATCTTCTGGTCTTGGTTCATGTTGCTCTGCATTTTAAGTAATTTCCAGGTCTGTCACCACTGCTGTTCGTGCCCCACAATTTCTTTCACCTCTTACATATTGTGTATCCAGTGCACATACCCAGCTCTACTTCATCTTAGTATAAACTCCTCGCTTGGAGCTGCTGCAGGTTCTGACAAATTCGTGAGAAGAGTGTTATGTTCTTTTATTCAGGTTGGATGCTTTTGTCAGCTTACCTAATCAAAACACAAATGATCTGAAAACAAAGTCTTTATTTGGCTGGTTTTGGAAATCTTGTGCTCTGACCGAATGTTTTCAGTTTGGCTTGGAGAAATGTTTGTTGTAAAGCAAAAAATAAATTCTCCTCTGTAGATTGGAGCCAGTATTAAGTTTGAGTGTTGGCAAAAAAATTTGCTTTCCAATCTTGGATAGAATTCATATTCATAATTTTTTTGCACAGTAGGAGCAATTGGTAATAATTTTTTGTTACTAGGGTCTTAAAACTGTAGTATTACTTCAGATGACAGTCACAGGACTGGTATTCTTCAAACTAAAATCAGCTTTACTGTTCCAAGGTCTGGCTTTTAAAGCAGGTAACTTTAGTTTAGTTTAGTTTAATCAGTGATATATGCTGTGGATTTAATAAGCTGAAAGGATATTACATAGTAGAAAGGGCTTGAAGGTTTAGTCTAGAACCATTTTTAAGTTTTTATCTAGCAATGCACTGTGGAAAGTCAGAATATTAGAGAATAAAGACCTAAGATTTTTCCTCACTGTTTTTGAGAATTGTCGTCCAGGAAATGCCATGGAAATCTGTGGGTTTAGGTCTCTGAGACTAAAGTTGTCCATTTATTAAAGGCTTTAATGGATTAAATTCCTCTGCAAAAGCAGCAGTAGCTATTGAGGCACTTGGAGCATCTCATCTGAATCCATGTAGTCCTTGACATCATATTAGAACTGGGGAAGCTCTTCATATAAAACAAATTGGAGGAAGCGGCATTTAGGGCAACAGAAATTCACTGCAAATACATTTGAAGATATCCTGTATTTGGAGAAGTGCCTAGAATTTTATCAGTGATGCTGAGGCATTGATGGCTTTTTGAACTAATACAAGCATGCTGTAGTTGGAAAGAGAGGCATAGGGTATCTACAGCATTTTAAAGAGTCTTATCTGCCTCTTTAAAAATTGTATTTCCAATGAAATTTTTATGAAGTCTGCAATGAAATACTTTTAAATTTTAGATTACTGGACGTGGAGCTTTAGCTTAAAATCACAGGGCTGGGAGCTGAGGTCAGCATTATGCTTCCTGGGAACCTGGTTAAAGTCTTTGTTTCCTTTTTCCCTGGAATAAAATAAGATGGGTGTGAAATATCTTGAAGGTTTGCTTGCTGGGTTTGTTTCTCTTAAGCTCATTTTAAATTGACTGGGCTTTAGATGTCATACAGAATTGGTAAGGCTGGCATGTTAAGATTTCAGTTAAGAGCTGACACTTGCTGCAAAGGGGCAATATTTTATACTTTGTTTATGAATGAAATTTGCTGTCTGCACACTTGATACCCTGTGATGCAAAATCAAGCCTTTTGCATCAAAAGAGCTTGTTAGGTCAGGTTCCATGCAGCTGTGCAGTGCCAGAGCCAAGCATTTTCCTGAACAACTCCTACGGAGAGCAGTCTGGGGGCATTGACTTTGACCTTCAGCCCATGAGAAAGATTGAGTGGGACAAGTTCCTCACTCAGTTTGACTGGCTGTGTTTTCTTCCCAGAAGTGTCTTCAGAAAAAAGCCTACTGTTGGAACTACATTTTATGAGTTAAATGTTTTCAGAGTGATTACTCCATCCCACTTTTATTGACAGAAATAATTGAGTTTATTTGTAACATACTTGTTAATAATTTGCTTTTTTGTTTTTTAGCTAGACTGGAATTCCTTTTTTTTTTTTTTCATTAGCTGGTATTTTTGCAGTATACAGCAAATACCCAGCTACTGTGTGTGTCACAATGTTGACTTGAAGCACTCCTTACTGTGTCTGGGCTGTACTGGATGTAAAATTTCCTGTCATTGTTCCTCTTGTTTCATAACTGTCCTCTGTCAGTGGGTGGTTGTTTAATGAAAGCTGCGGATTGTCCTGTTGGGAAAGGTGGTTGTATCTATACCTGCCCTTCAGAAGAGCTGTAGTCTTTTCTGAGATGATCAGAAGTGGGAAGGAGTGTCAGGTGTCTGAGGAGGGAATGTTTTCACCCAGAATGCTTTTTATTGTGTTGTGTGTCCTTAGATGTGCTTTTTGTGTGTGTGTGTGGTTTGGGGGTTTTTTGGCTCTTTTGTTGTGTTTGCGTTTGGTCTGGTTTGGTTTTAGAGCATAAATAGTAGCAGTGTTCTGACATGAGTGTTCTAGCTTACTTCAGTCTGTAAAAAGCGTGATGTTTCTGTCGAGCCCTTGACTATGCTGCAGTTGCTTGACTTTGTGACTGCCATGCTTAAAATAGGCATGTTATGCATCTTACGTGCTCTTGGAGTGGGATGGGGCCAGTGACTGATAAATACCGTATTAGAGAAAAGAGAGTTCAGTGTTAACAGGAAGTAGTTCAGGCAAGCACGACTGTTGTCTTTATAGTCCTTAAACTCTCTTTCCATGCTGGTGAAAATAGAGGAGGAGGAGAAGGAATTTCCACCTTTTGGTAGTCAGGGTTTGTCAGATGGGCTGGATATTTTACATGAGATTTTCCAGAGCTCCATTAAAAGGGGAGAATGCTCCCTTCATCCTCTGGCTGAAAGGGCAGCATTGCCTCCTGTTTCTGCTGGTCTGTGGTGCGGAAGAGAGTGTGACTCTGTAGTAATTTTTCCTTTTCAGTAAAAAGTTACTCTTGCCCACCTTTTTGGTTGAAGAATGACCACTTCAGCAAAAAAGATCAGCATCTTTTAATGACCCTTTCTACAACAGGTGGTGTCAAATTTGAGTTCATTTTATCAGCTTGCATAATCATTGTAATGTGTATTGACTTTTCAAGTGAATGTTTTATTTTTTATTACTTAGGCTGAGCTGACATGATGCATTGTTTTATTCTAGATCTCATGAACTGCGATCAAAGATTCTTTCATTGCAGTTGCTTCTGTCCATTCTGCAAAATGCAGGACCAGTCTTCAGGACAAACGAGATGTTTATTAATGCTATAAAACAGTACCTTTGTGTTGCACTGTCAAAAAATGGAGTCTCATCAGTTCCAGAAGTTTTTGAACTTTCACTTTCCATATTTCTTACCCTCCTCTCAAACTTTAAGACTCATCTAAAGATGCAGATTGAGGTATGTTACATTAATTTCTAATTAAAGAGTGGGGGGTGTTAAGTGAACATTTGTTTATTTGTTTGTAGTTCAGTCTCAGATAAATTTGACTCAGAGCTTTTGTGTAAGACGTGCCAGATCTTCCTTATTTTAAAGTTTTCTGGTGGCTGTGGCATGTTGTTACTGCAGAATGATGCTGAAACTCAGAATTGAGTACGTTTGTGGCTAAGCTCAATCAACCAATGTTCAGTAGTGTGATTAAGAAAGTTTAGCCATGCACTGCATGGGGCAAATTAGGAAAATGAGTACACTTACAAAAAGACTGTGTAATGTATGGTTTTGCAAAGGAATTTTAGAAGAAAAATTAATTACTTGAAAATCATTGTGGATTCTCTTTGAGGTCACTTAAACAGATTTCTTTCTCTAAGGAAATCCCAGCTATTTGATTATTGTAACCACTTCTCCTTATGTATCAGGGGCTATGTCAATGTATGTCCCTAACAAGATAGTCTCATTTCCTCTAATGGTGTGCACAATTTAACTCCTTGGGCCATAAGTAGAGATAACTTATTGCTAAGAATACAGACTTATCTGAGTCCTGGCAGACATTGTGAATTCTCTCACTGAACCAATATATACTAAGTCATAAGGAAAAGCCAGACATATGTAGAGGGTTTGTACTTGAGTTCTGCTCTTTGTGTTGTACAGCAGCTATGTACAGAATTGATCTGTCCTTTTGAACCATGGTTGTGGTGTCCCATGTGTTAAAGATCTTAATTCTTTGGTAAATGAAGCAGTAGTGTGCATAGTGTGTCCCTATTGCTTGTTTTAGTATTTTTATGTTTGTGGAGTCAAGAGTGAATACTGAAGCCTACAGATTGCCCCATCCCCGTGGAGCTTAAGTGCATGAAAAGATGCAGAGAAATGTCGATAATGTTGCTGTTATAAAGACCTTGAATTCAGGGAATTCTTCATCTGTTGATGTCATTGTACAAGTTGGTATGCAGCTTTGGAGGAAGAACTTTTTTCTGACAGTAGCAGGGCAGAAAGGGATTGTTCTGATCATTTACCACGTTGTTTTGATACCTTTTGGGGGAAGCAACAATGGAATTTCCAGTATTTCACTGAGCATAGCTTAGATAGCAGTGATTGAATGTGCCTTGAAAATACAATGTGTTTTGAAGAGTTTCAAGAGAAACTGTATACTCAACAAGACTGTAGTGCATATGTTTGGCACATCAGACAGACTGGACTGAGCTGCTCCTCAGTCACACAGCCTTCTTCCCAGAAAGTGTTGGACTTGCTATGTGCTCGCAGAGCTTACAAGTCAGCATGTGGGTGGTGAATGCACTGCAATCCGGCATCCCTGACAGAAATTTGATGGGTTTCCATCACTGCCATCCTTTCACAAACTCCAAACAGAAAACGGAGACATATCTGAGGACATAGGATACCCTACACTATTGTAGCAGGTTCTAAAATATGTTGAATTAGGACCACCACCCCATATTATCAGGGCTACATTTCTTCCTTGTGAATATGAAAGTCAGAAACTTGATGCTGCCAGTGTGTCCATTTTATACAAAGTACGGGGGACAGAAACTTTCTCCTGGTTGTGAGCTAAGAATTCCTCTTCTTTCAGCTACTGATCCTAAAGGTTATTCAAAAGATGTGGGTAGACAAGTAGATAACTTCACATTTAGTTTGTGTCTTGGAGCTGTAAGGAGAGCCATATGCTCTGATTTATAATATGCAAAATCTATGTATTTTGGGATTGAGACTGCATTCTTCATCTGTGTAAAAATTTTCTGGCATATTTTAAAAGAATGACTTCCAATTCTGTTGGAAGCAACTCTCCCCTGGCCTTTTGACTTATATATTCAGCTAAAATAGTAGCTCAGACAGCTAAAATAGTTTGAGTTGTACCTTAGTTCTAACTGTATTTCTGAATGGGTCAGTGAATATATTTGCAGCAAATCAAGTCCTAGATATTAGAGAAGCTGGGGTGGCATTTAGCTATATCTACCATTACCACCCTTTCATAACTGTGAATAAGCTATCTTTAAACTCATGCTCTCAGTTGACCAAATAAATAAATAGCTCTTTTCAGGTTTACTTTTCCATTATACTAAGAACAAAGTCTCAGCTCTGTGATGTGAATTGCAATAAGTGACATAGTGATAGATAGCATTTTTAAATATCTGAAATGTAAATAATCAGTGCAGTTTTGAGAAGCTCTTCATTCCAAGATATGCTTGTCAGGAGGTGACACCAGAAGCCAGAAGTCAACTCTGTCTTGGAAGCATAGAGATCTGAAGTGCCTTCATAGTATACAGACCTCCCAGTTAATTTCTCTTCTGGTTTAGATTTGGGTGTAGTTTTTATCCTTCAAACTTTTTTTCTCTGCTCCATCAGTTACTTTTTTTATTTATTTATTTTCTGCCAGAAAAAGTCATTTTCCTGATTCCAGAGAGTATATAACATTACTGTCTTTGAGTTAAAAAAAAAAAAAAAAAAAATTCAGAAAACAGCAAATACATAACTAAGCATTTCTCATAGCATGACATTTAATACATTTTTGTCTTTCTCTGATTACATAAAATTGTGGCTAGTGTCAGTCTAGTATTCTCTTAAGTATGTTTAGGCATTTGAAAGTCTTTGATCTGTTATGTGTTGAACTCCTTAGGTTTCATAGGGTTGCTTTCCCTATCTAGGAGCTGGGATTGTGCTTTTTCTCTCTCTCTCAAGAGGCCAATAAAATGGAACTATTGTTAGCACGTTTTGCTTGAGGAAGTAATTTACCAACAAAGTTGCCTGGAAGTCAGTGTTGCTGTTTTTCCCCAAACATGTGACTTAAAGTGCAATTAGCCTTATGCTAATTGCCAATTAGCCTGGCTAATAGCATGCAGATCTCTGTAAAACTTCTGTGCCATAAAGGAATAGCTAATATTATAAACAAGGGTAGTTAATATATTTGGATATTTGAGTGTTGCTATCAGAGAAGAGAAGTGGCTTGAGCCTATCAGCAGCATTCTAGAAAAAATATTTAGGTAGGTTTGGGAGTCACAACTGACTGTGAAGCGCTGAGCTCTCAGAAGTGCAGAGCCATGATGTAATGCCGTGTAGGATGGTGATGTAATGCCGTGTAGCAGTTCACACTCTGAGTTCAGATGGTGTCACAGTTGCTGCTGCTCGGGGAAGAAGTGAGAAGAAGCCTGTCCTGCGGAGCATGCTTGGCTGAGTTAGTCAGCCTATAGTGCTGATAGAACCGCTGAGGAACTGAGAGGGGATCAAATAGTCTCTATTCCAAACAACATCTGTATTAAGGTGATTTCAGGGAAAACTAATCTCTCTTTCAGAGAAGAGTATTCTTATTAATAGACTTACTGCAGTTTTTATGTTGTGCCTGCCTAGTACCCTTTTTCCCGTAACCTAATGGAGGTCCAGTACTTTAGATATGCTTCAGGCTGTTCGTGCCATCTTTCAGAATCCCAGATGAATCTTTAACAGCAGCTTAGACTTTTTTTTAGGCTAAATTGTCCTTCAGGATTTGACATCGTTCCCACTTCTTCTGGTTTTGAGTGCTCAGAATATAAACCAAATTTTTCATCTGGGCAAAATTGTGGAAGTACATAAGTAATTCAAATTCCTAATTTGAATGTATCAAGTGTAAGTTGTACTTCTTCCTTTCCTGTTTTTTTTTAGTTTATTTCCAGTACATCTAAAGTTCTGCTTTCAGAATTATGTCAGCATTTTGTCAACAAAGTTAGTGACTGTGTTTGTAATAGTTGTTTTTTTCTCCCTCTTCCTGGAATATTTGTTAGGTTTTCTTCAAAGAAATTTTCCTGTATATCTTGGAAACTTCTACTAGCTCATTTGATCATAAGTGGATGGTTATACAAACGCTGACAAGGATATGTGCAGGTATTAAGGACCATTTGATTCTAGTTTTTTCATTTTTATCTTAAAGAACAAAACTGTACTTGTCTTTCATTGAATTACCTAGTTTTTGTTCCAAGGTTGACAATGTCATTTTATTTATAGATGCACAGAGCGTAGTGGACATCTATGTGAACTATGACTGTGATTTAAATGCAGCAAATATATTTGAAAGGCTGGTTAATGACTTATCCAAGATTGCTCAAGGAAGGGGTAGCCAAGAACTTGGCATGTCCAATGTTCAGGTAAACTAAACTCTATGAAGCTTGATGTTTCTTGGCATGACAGATTGAAACTAAACTCCATTCCATTAATTAATTGTTTATGAAATATTTTCTAGGAATTAAGCTTGAGGAAAAAAGGGTTGGAATGCCTAGTATCAATCTTGAAGTGCATGGTCGAGTGGAGTAAGGATCAATATGTAAATCCCAATTCTCAGACAACACTGGGTAAGACACAAGATGTTTCTTCTGGCTCCAGTAAAGGTGCTGCAAGAGCTTAGTATGTTCTTCCAGTATCTTGATGTTGTTACTGTAGAGATCAGTAAGGCCTCTTGCATTAAAAAAAGAGAGAAAATAAATTTTGTTTCTTTAGTAGAAATACTGGTAGGTTTGGTATCGTTGGAACAAGTTGTCTTAGTTGTCTTTTCCTAATTGTATGAATTCTTAGAACACTACTACACTGAAAATTACTAAATCCTCTGATTTTTCTGTGTTTCTAATTTTAAAAAAATTTCAGAACTTGCTTTGAAGCTCCCTAATTATGTCTAATTTCATAATGATTAAATTACTACTGAAGCAAGCTGGATGGAAAGCATTTTTTTACTTAATAGTAAAGAAATTACTCATTTGCTTATTATTTACTTATTATAGAACTTTGACTGTTGTAAGCAGTGAAGTAACTAGATCATTACTTGTTTTAATCCTGTCCATCTGACCTGAGGTGAGAATTGCCAGTTTTCAGATTAGGTGCTTAAAGTTAGTAACTTTGAAGTAACTTTTTAGGGGTGGTTAGCATGGCTGTCTTTGTGAACCGAGAGCACCAGCTCCTTGACATGCCCAAATTCTTTCAGACACTGTACTTCAAAAATTCAGAATATTGTGATTTGCTTAAGGTCAAAAGTAATATTGGACTTGAAAATAAAAGATATAAGATGCAGTTAGGTTTCTAAGGTGTTGAATTTTTTCCAATTGTCTACAAATTATAGTTGTAATTTAAGGCTTAAATTTCAGTCTGTGATGAACTAAAAGAACTCTCCTTGTTATGTTGTAATGATTTATTATTATTTATTTTCCCAGTCAAAATAAAAATCGAATATGTATATAAAAATAAATACATTATTGAAGGTAACCCTTGTAACCTTTCAAGGCCTTCATAAAGGATTTTAAAAATAAGCTGTGTTATTAGGGTTTTTTTTTACTGTATGTATTTTGGATGTATGTAACCCTTTCCAATTTATAGGCCAAGAAAAACCCACAGAACAGGACAGCAATGAAACCAAACACCCTGACACAATTAACAGATACGGAAGCTTAAATTCCTTGGATTCTACTGCTTCATCAGGAATTGGCAGTTACAGCACACAGATGTCTGGCACTGACAACCCAGAGCAGTTTGAGGTCCTAAAGCAACAAAAGGAAATAATAGAACAAGGAATTGACTTGTGAGTGCCCTTTTATCACCCCGGGAGGGTGGATTCTTTTGGAGCTATGAAGATTCCTGGGTTTTTCTTCCTTCTCCTCATAGATACTCATCTTGTGTTAGGAAAATACTCTGGATGTAACAGCACTTCCTCTGGTGAAAGAGTGCTGAATGGTGTCCGCTTTGGAGCCTGTCAACAGTGTTTTGTGTTAACCTAATTCCTCACAGCTAGAAGATGAGTACTCTGAATGTTTGTTCTTTTTTCTCCAGACCTGCTTGTCTAAAAATAAGATTTTCATATTTGGATAAAAAGAACATTGAACTTGTTATCAGTTGAATATGACCCGTTTTAATGTACATATTACTGATAAAGTGCTTAAGCTGATGGTTCCTTCTGATTAATTAACTTGTAATTAGAACTGGAAGACAGTGTAATTTCTCAGTGCAGTCTGATGTGAATCTTCTGTGTGATTTCAGCTTAGTCACCTTAACCTCCTCAGTGAGGTAAATTTACGCAGAAATGTAAGTTTTCTATCATGTAGTTCTGGGACCCTGAACAAGCATACCCTAGTCCTTTAGGGTTTCAGTTTCTTTCAGTTACCTGGTTCCTTGTCTTGTACATTTCCATTCCTACAGGCAACTCCTGGGTTCCTTGATTGGTTCATACAGATGAAAATAAAAATCAGCAGAGCATAATTGTTCTTTCCAAGCCAAGACTTTGCTGTCTCTGTGGAATTTTTTTGTTTTTTCACGAGTGCCAGGGTAAACGCTAGTGTTTAGCTCTCTTTACTGGGAGCTGCCTGGATGCCATGCTGGCAGTTATGTTGCAAAGAGAAAGAGGAGGTGTTTACAGGGGAACAACAACAAAAACAAACAAACCCCCATCATCCAATGATGATGGGCATAATCATAGAAAGGAACAACTCCTACCTGTCTAATGCACAGTTTGATAAAGGAAAAATATTTCATACCTAGATTTTTCAGGACCTCATCTGAAATTATTGAGTCTTTTTATTTAAGCTGGTACAGCTGTGTGCATGGGTAAAAGGGTTAACTCTTACTCCATCCTGATCTTAATTGTACAGATTCAATAAGAAACCAAAGAGGGGGATTCAGTACCTGCAAGAACAAGGAATGCTTGGCACTACCCCAGAAGATATTGCTCAGTTCTTGCATCAAGAGGAAAGACTAGATTCAGTAAGAAGACTGTTTTCCTGATGATTGGTTTTGTTCATGCAGATGTGTTTATACTAATTGCAAATCACTTCATAGTGTTTTAAAGCGGGTAATGTTATTGTACAGGGAAGAACAGGAAACTTCTCTCTCTTCTAAAATTTGTAAGCTCAAGGCATGCATTAGAGCCATACCCTGAATTATATGCACCTGCAGTTCAGTGAAGCACTGACCTACTTGAGCTGACTCAAAACTTGTACTTGATTATTCGTAGAGCTAGAAGCAACTGAGTAAATTGTATATCCTTTAGTCCAGTAAGGAGCTGCTGGAAGTATGTGTTCTTCAGAGATGGATAAAAAATAGTATGGTGCAACAACATTAAAAGCAGTGTTTTCTGTTTACCCAAAGTAAAGTTATTTAATCTGGATTAGTTCTTTGATTTTATTTACAGCTAGTAGCTGTTGCTGGACTTGGAAGGGTCCTGCAGTATCTGGCTGAGGAGGAGGGGAATACCTGTTTTAATATTGTTATGGAAAGCTTAGCTTTCTGAAACAGCCATCTGCACCATGGTGCTTAGTAGCCTCACACATTAGTGCCCATGCTTGCAACTGTGGCTAAAGTCACAAATTTCAGTATTAAAACTTAGAATAGAACATCAAAACAGAATTTTTAACCTCAGTTTACATATACATATACAGGCATCTTTGTCTGAATGCTTGTTATTTTTCACTGTACTGTGTTGCATTGACAGTGATCAACTTTGATGTATTCGAATACCAGTTATTTATATTTGAGCATCACTTGCATCTGTTTGAGATTTGCATCCTGGGGGATAAAGTTGAGTTTAGAAAGCTTTTCATTCTGGTAGTAAGTTTCCTACCTACAAAAGTCATTATAGCAGAGACCAATCATTGGTAATACTAACTTTTATTGTGCACATGAAAAAATTGTATGTAAGTAAAGCCAGAGAAGGATGAATGTAGGCAGATACGTATGAGCTTGTAAGAGCATTATGATGGAATATATGGCCAAAATACTTGGCTTTAGAGAGTAGAGGAGAAGCAGGAGTATGTCTTAGTTAACTGCATACAGGCCTCTCTGAGAGCCACTTGACTCTGTTTTTGTTTTGGGGGTTTTTTTCCAAGTGTAAATGCACTAGTTTGCCTTTTTTTTTTCTTATTTTAGACTCAGGTTGGGGAGTTCCTGGGAGACAATGATAAATTTAACAAAGAAGTCATGTATGCATATGTAGACCAACACGACTTCTCAGGAAAGGATTTTGTTTCAGCTCTTCGCATGTTTCTAGAAGGATTTCGTCTTCCAGGAGAAGCCCAAAAAATTGATCGCCTAATGGAGAAATTTGCTGCTAGATATTTAGAATGTAACCAAGGGTAAGATGTACTTTGTCTTCAAAACTTTGGAAAGTTGAATGATTAGTAAAAAATCCTAATAAATTAAATTTGCTGTTCTTTTTCTCCCTTTTGCCTTCAGGCAAACTCTTTTTGCTAGTGCAGATACTGCATATGTTTTAGCTTACTCAATTATCATGTTGACAACAGACCTTCACAGTCCACAGGTATGTTGCTGGAATAAGTATCTGTGTAATCCATAGATATGTAACTTTCAAGCTTTGTGACAATGTAGTTGTAAAAAGTTGATGTCCAGTTTAATATGTGTGTAAGGAGTAAGGTAGCTTATGGTTAACAGTTTTATGTTTCATGGGCTTTGAAATTTTAAAGTTCTTTTGGTTGTCTTTCTGTAAGGTAGATTTCTGTAAGATAGATAGTTTGGTCTGTATGACAAAACAATTTTTTTCTTTTTTTTCCTTTTTATTCTTTTTTTTTTCCTTAACATGTATCTAATAGATCTGTGGATCCTACCACATGTTTATGAGTGGTAGAATGTCCTCATGCACTTGTATTATTTTAGGTTTGACAGTCTAGTCTTGCATATGTCTAATACTTAAAAATGGCTTCTGAATCATCAGGTTTGTCATTGATGGTAACTTTTCATCTGCGGGGCAGTTTTATAGACAGCATTGTAACTGTGATGAGCTTGCCTCCTTTGTTGATATTTACAGTTACTTTCTGTATTTCAGGTGAAGAATAAAATGACAAAAGAACAGTATATTAAAATGAATAGAGGTATCAATGACAGTAAAGATCTCCCTGAAGAATATTTGTCTGCCATCTATAATGAAATAGCTGGAAAGAAGATTTCAATGAAAGAAACAAAAGAATTAACAATACCCACAAAATCTAGTAAACAAAGTAAGTAGTTGTGATGTTAGTTTTCTTCTAGTTTGGCTCTTCAGTTTCATGTAGTTCTCCTTCTTAGATTGAGAGTTGAATGAAGCAAACACCACTCACTTAACTCAAAATGAGGCTTAGCTTCTAGTTTCATATCCTTTTCCTTTTAACATAAATGCATGATGCTGCCTTCAGATCTGTGTTAAATGCAGCTGCTGATTTTTCACTTCCCTTTGCATCTGAATTCCTGGTGACCATGACCATGGAGAAGGCAGGTCTTGCTGTTGAACAGCAACATAGGAAAGTCTGAGGGCTTTATGAAATGAGTGTTGCTGATAGGCATAGTGCAGAACACACAGGAGGTGGGTCTTCTGTTTCTAGGAACCATTGTGATTTCCTGCAAGAACCAGTCTGTCATCTTCAAAAATTTTCCAATATTTGGTTCATGAGGCACTGATTTATGCACTTAGAAAATTAATTTTCTTCTCCACTCTCAAATAGCAGAAAACCTTTATGTGTTTGCCACAGCATGAAGATTCAGGTGTTATGCATTCTAGCTTTTCTACAGAGAATATTGAGAGACTTGACTTTGTCCCAACATATTTGCATACTTCTAAGTTCTGTGTTAGCCTTATGAACAGATTGCTTGCAGGAACTTTGCATCTGGAAAAAAGCCCTCTTAACTGGGTTTCACTGTCTTGATGAGATGGAGGTTCTGTTATGGAAATGAAAAAGTGATTAATGTAGTTCTCCCACAGAAAAAGGATGTCCAGTTATTTTTATTGTTGTTTTCTTTGTGGACGGATTACTATGAACTGTCTCTTCACCTTGAATTTAGCTTAGGGGATATGATATTTATGCTATCATTTGAGGTGATGGAGAAGAAATCTCTGTTGTGCAAATCTTAAAATTCTGTGAAGGTTGCATTTTGTACCTAAGTTTGCCTTAAGTTAAATTTTATCTGTATTTTAAAAGAAGTATCTTGCTGGTGTAGCAATTTCTAAAAGTACAGGTAATACAAAAAGTTCATCTGAGTATTGCACTTAATGAAAAATGTAAAATTATTATATTCCTAAAGAAACCACTGCTGAAGGTGCAAAAATGAGAGGAAAAAATGTGTTTACAGGTGTTGCTAGTGAAAAGCAGAGAAGACTCCTATATAACTTGGAAATGGAACAAATGGCTAAAACAGCTAAAGCTCTTATGGAGGCAGTGAGCCACGTTCAGGCCCCTTTTACTAGTGCAACACACCTGGAGCATGTGAGACCCATGTTTAAGGTGAGATACATGTTTAATATATAGAATATTACAGTTTCTTAAATATGAAATACTGACTTGACAGGATTTATTGAAAATACTAGAGATTTGTATCTGCTATATATTCATCATTTTTTAAATTATTAAAATTTCTACAGAAAAGAAAGGATTTTGAGCCTTCTAATCTACTTTAATTTACTTTGGAATTAAGAAGTTTTGGTGCTGATGGAAGCAGCATCTTGAGACAGTGGAAGAGTCATGAGTATGTTAAGGGGGAAAAAGGTATAAAGAGTGGTTAAAGATTTGAAATTATAGGAGTTTTGTTCCGGGTATAGAGGTATAGTCAGAAATCAGATTTATAAAAGTCAGAAATTATTAATTTCAATTCATTGTTCCTACTGCTTCTAAGGGAGGTTACTTAATTGCATTGTGGGGGGGCAGTTGTCAGAACAAGCTTTCATCTGATGTTGTCTGTTGCAACTTAATATTTTAGAAAAGCTAAGACTCTCAGCTAGTTTAGGGGGAGGTAGCTGGACCTGTATTAAACGATTATTCTTAACACCTGTACTTGCTATTGTGTAGGTACAAATATGTCTGCATCCCAAATGCCTTTTCCATACCAGTGATTCAGATTCATAGAGTCATTCAGTAGTGTATGATGCCTCAGTGTGCTCCTGGATATGTTCTCTGGCATAACTTAACTCAGCAGTTACCTGCCACTGAAATAAATCGTTGTGGCCTTACTGTGTGTTCTCATTTGTGGCCCTTGTGCAAGTTGTGGCTCTCCCTTTGTGAACTGCTCCAGGGAGGTAAAGTCTCAGACCACTATCATTACAATGAACAAATGGTTCCCTGGAGCATGTGAGGTCAGGTGGAGCTCCAGGCTCAGGCTCAAGAATCATGGAATCATTTAGCTTGAAAAAGACCTTTAAGAACTTTGAATCCAACTGTTAACCCAGCACTGCAAAGTCCACCATTAACCGTGTCCCTGAGTGGAATATCTGCATGTCTTTTAAATGCCTCCAGTGCTGGTGACTGCTCTACTTGCCTAGGCAGCCTCTTCCAACATTTTTCAACTTTTTCCATGAAGAAATTTTTCCAAATACCCAATCTAAACCTCACCTAGTGCAACTTGAGGTCATTTCCTCTTTTCCTGTCACTTATTACTAGGGAGACAAGACCGACTCCCACCTCCTTCACCAGCTTTATTGCCCTCCTTTGGACATGCTCCAACACCACAGTGTCTTTCTTGCTATGAGGGATCCAAAACTGAACACAGTGCCTGAGCCGCAGCCTCACCAGGGCCGAGTCCAGCCAGTCCATCACTGCCCTGGTGCTGCTGCCACACTGTTGCTGACACAGGCCAGGATGCCATTGGCTTTCTTGGCTGCCTGGGCACACCAAGGATCTGGCTGTAAGACTGCTGTCCATGAGGCAGGCTTCTGAGTTTTTTGTCACCTTATTAATAAAAGTAGCAGAGCACTCTGTTTGTACAAAGGAACACTCAGTGTAGTCCTTTTAAAAGATCTACTTTTCAGGGTACTTGATAGAGGTATGCTGTACATCCTTGCTTGTTGACTTCTTTAAGGCTGAAATGAAATGTCCTGCGTGCAGGCATCTGTAAAATTCATAGTCTATTTTTCCTTAAGATACCAGCCCTAATACTTTCTAGCCTTTAGTATTGGAAAATTACATTTGCAAAATCCATTTCCAAAGGAGGGAAATATGAAGGTAAATTAACACCCTTAATGTCTTTTGTGAAGGTGTGCTGAGAATTAGAAGTCTTCTTACTTGAGGATGTTCATGAACTAATTAAAGTACCGAGGACAGTGTAACATGTCAAACAGAGAGAGCTGTCTTCTCAAAAAATTGAGAACTGTGAAATTTAAATACTGAATTTCACATGTTTTATTTAGACTTCTAAATTTTTATTTCAGCAAAACTTTATGAATTTCTGGTTATCTCACCTATTGATGGCCATATAAAATTGATCTTTATAACTGTATTTACAGATAGATTTGCTAAATGATTAAAACAGAGCAAAAATTAACTTTATGCACCCACCCAAGCAGCCCAAAATTTTCTGGTTTTGAGGCTTAATTTTCACCCTTAGTGACAAAACCATATATTACAAATAACTGCATAAATCTAGTTCTAAAGCACACTATATGGATCATTAGATAGTTCTTAAGAAAGTATTTAGCTTTTCTGATTTTTAAGATTAGTTTTGGTTTCAATAGGAATGAAAAACTACGAAAATAATAAACATTTCTTAACAAAAAAATCATAGAATAGTTTGGGTTGGAAAGGACCTTTAAAGGTCATACAATAGGGAATTACATCCTGGATCTAGGAATTCTTGTAATACCATTAATACTATCCCTCAGTTACCATTTGGTATGTGCAAGTGTTAAATGCTTTTCTGACGTAATACATTTGAAATTGCCAGGTTAAATTAAACTGGAGCTCTGTGGTGCATCATTTTCTTATGAATTTAAGTGTGAAATCTGTGCATTTTGCCGTGCCCATTAACTCTCTGTTTCATCTGGGGTGACTTCAGGTTAAAATGATTTCCAAAATTGTTTTGGGTACCATACGGTTTCCTCTCCATAGCCACATGTATTTATGTCAGGTTCCCTCTGCATCTTCTGATTGTTTTTTCTGCCTGTGGGAGAAGGAGCCTGGACCACAAGGACAGGACCTTTAGACTCTCCTGCAATAACTTTAGTTGAGTGTATTACACCTTCAGTCCCACCTGAGGCAAGAGAGACGGGGAACATCAGCAGTGACTTAGATACAAGGAGATGGAGGGATTAGGGCAACAAAATTAAGAGCAGAGAGATAAGGCAAGAGTCATGTCCTGTTTTTTGTTGTTGTCTTACCATCATTTTAATGGAATTAATAAAGCTTGCCCTATTTTCACTGCCTTCTTTTTTTACCTCCTGGTGTTACCAGGACAAGATAGCCTTATTTAAGTACAGACTTTTTGTTGTAAAGGTCATGGTCTGTGTTGGTGTTTGCAGTGACTGTTGGCTCTTTCTCTGTTTCTCTGTGTGCAAAGATAAATGTTATCCTGGGAATACCAAGGCTCCAGTAGACATCTAACTGACATAGCTCTGGGGTTTGGTTTTTCCAACAATCTAAGGATGGTTGTGTGTGTTGGTTGCTGAGAGGAGAGGACAGGTGCTTCTGAGGGGAGTGCCAATCTACATTACTTCTGTCCCATTCTGTGTCTCATGTCACATATAACCATACTTCATAATATTCTATGTCTCATGTCTATTCTCTTTCATTTTTGGCAAAAGGCAACTTCAGGATAATGATGTGAATTAAGGATGGAATTTATACTTTAGCAAGACATTGAAACTATAACATTCCCTTTAAGTACTAACTTAATTAAGTTGCTAATATAACACTTAGTTTGCATATGTTCCAGTTGGCATGGACACCTTTTCTAGCTGCATTCAGTGTGGGTCTACAGGACTGTGATGACACCGAAGTTGCCTCTCTTTGTTTGGAGGGTATACGATGTGCAATCCGGATTGCTTGCATTTTCAACATTCAGGTAAAAAAAAAAACCAACTAAGATTGAGACAATACTTTGATTTATGTACCAGCAAAATGTTAGTGGGGTTCTAAGAGTCTTTATTGCTGCAATACCTAGAAGCTGCCTCCTTTTGCCATTACTGCTTCATCTGATATTTGACTGGAGGTGTAAATAAAGTGACCTTTATTTTCCTGGTGTTCTGTGGTAAGTTCTTTCCTGCCTATGTACTGAGTTTTTCTTTCCCTGCAAGATGCCTACTTCTAAGTCAAAATACTTCCTTTTTAGCTTTGTTACAAAGATGTTTAACTTTGTTGTGGTGTTTCCTAAAATGAGTCTTTCTATCCTGTTTCATAGGTAAAATAGTATCTCTCTGAACTGTATTCAAGGTATTGTTCTCAACTTCAGAGAGATCATACTAATACAAAACTTTTAGAATCGGATGCCATTTTAACAGTTACGGCACTGGGAATGTCATTCCTGATGTGATGCATCAATGCATCTTGCATTAAGTGCAATGCCAAGAATTCCAGACTCTCTGACTCCAGAGAGTAATTCTGATTAAATCTGGGCTTTTTTAGGCTTTTTTTTTTTTTTTTTTTTGCCATTTAAAAATCCTTGGTAGTGAAGGTACAATTGTGTTATTGCAGATTATTAGTTAATAAATGGAATACTGGTCTGCCAGAAGTCCATCCTAGGGATAACTGAGGAGAGGGGCAAGCAAAATTCATGTGTTTGACATTGTGTTGTTTCATGTGTACATTGAAAACATTAAAATTAAAAAAAAGACCAGTCAACAGCCCTGTAAGATTTAAGTAAAAAATGTTGAAGTATGATACGATAGTGAATGCTTTCCTTCCTTCTACCTTTACACTGGTATTTGGCAAATTAGAGAACTTTTTATGATTAGTGGGGGAAGTCACATCTGGACCTCTTATAAAATATGTGCTTGAAAAAAGCCCATTTGAGATCATGTAAGATTTCCTTCCCTCTGTCTTTCCATTTAATTTACTGCCACCACCACCACCTGCCCCCAAACTAAACAGACTTAAAAATTTGATTAACAAAGCCTTCCCTGGAGCCTGCAGCTCTTCAGTGAAATTCACATTGCCGTTATTTTTGTTTCTAATCTGCCAAAGCGAACCTGGTACACATACCAGTTTCAGCAGCTGCAGAGTTTTAGCTCCCAGTCTTAGAGTTGTCTGCCTTGCATGGGGAGGACAAGGACACATTTGCTCAAAGATCCCCATGCTCGATTTGTACACTTTGATTGGCTTGGGCCAAACTTGCTTGTACTTGAGGTGTTGTAAAACCAAGGTTTTTTAAATTTCAGAAAATGAGAAGTGTTGCTTCTGAATTTTCTATGCAAACTATATTCCTTCTTTGTTTCCTGTGGGAATTCTGCTTTGTTGATATAAAAAACTATACTGGTTTGTTGATGATTTCAGTATGCTACAGGCCTATTCCACTGCACAGGACCCTGATTAGATGACATGTTGTCTGACTTCAGAGGGCACATAGCCCTGGTGGTTAGAAGGAGCCTGGCAGATCTGTACCTGAGCTGACTGAAGGATCTTTTCTGTTGCAGAAAAGTTTTTCCTAGTGTGCTTAACCAGTGCTGGCAACTTTCCTATTTCATTGAATAAACATACAGAAATGAAGATTGGTATCTAAATCAATTAACATTAGTTTACACATCTTGAGAGATAATGGAGGGAGCTGGATGCTTTTAGCTTTAAGAAAGTTTTCAAAGTACACAATATAGTTAAACTATGCATGTTCACCTCTGAAACCTCAATTCTAGATCCTGGTTATAATTATTTAGGCTTTTAATCTTAGACTGTCACACATTCTGACTTAAACATCTGAGCCAAGATACCCATCAAAAGGATGCACTTAATCTGCTTATATCATCTGACTTTAATTTTTGGGTGATGGGCACATCGTTTAGTTGTTATTTCTCCGTCTTTGATGGCTTAGAGAAAGTGGCAGAGAGGGAATATGAATATGTGGAACTGAAAACATTTTCTTTTTACAGAAAATACTCAGTTTGTAGACTCTAAAGCTTCATTGCTGAGTACACTTGCTTTGAAACTTCCATTTTTCTGTGCTTAGACTTGGTTTGCTATACCTTTGCCAGTATACCCTGCAGCAGTAGTTGGGTTTGAACATGGCAGACGTGCTGTGTGGCTCTGTGATAATCCATCCCTTCTGTCATTGCCCACTGTAGTGGTGTTTGCATTTTCTCTATGAAACAGGCATTCTTCCTGGGATTTTTTTTTTTCATATTTTAGATTTGGTTGTTTTGAGTGCTCAGTCATTTTTTTTTACTTGAAAGCAGCCTTAAATATCCAAGCAGTTAAATATATTTTGTAATTTTCATTTGTTTATCTGCTGTACAACCATTTCACTCATACACGACAGGAGAGTAAAATACACAGGAGCTCAACTGTAATCCCCTTTTCACTGTTTTAATTGGTTCTTAGGAGATCTGAGGAGTTTCCTTTGTGGTTTATAGAACAACATAAAAATCAGGTAACTACACGTGGAACTTTTTTCTTTTGTGAGATAGAATTTGTCTGCCTAGATGATGGTCTCTTGCTGTTTACCCACTCATAACACTTGCCTCAGAAGATTCTGAGGTGCTCCAAACAATGTTGATTAAATCAAACGCGTTTTGAGCAGTTTTGCGGAGTTGGCAAAACATGCCTTTTTAGATACATTATGTAGATTCTGTTGGCAAAAGAATCCTACAACTTGAGTGAGTCTGCTAAGGCAGCATTTTTGGAGTTGATCCAAGTATAGTACAAGAATATTAAAAACTTAGCTAAGTAGCCACATTTATTTTGAAACAGCATCCAGTTTCCCAAAAAAGCCCTCCTAAATGACCAAACCAGAAACCTAACAACAACCTATGTGTTCTCTGCTGTCAGACATTACACTTCATGAATAGAAGGAGCCTGGTTTTATCCCACAGCGTATTATAGAAGAACATGAGATATTTTCAGTATGCTTTGGAAATTCAGTTCTAGGAAGTGAAAGGTAAATGGTATAGTTGATGAAATCACACAGACTGTACTAAGGGCAAGAAACAGAGAAAACACTTAAGAGACTTTTGGTTTTTTCTCTCCCATTTGTAGCTTGAAAGAGATGCCTATGTTCAAGCATTAGCAAGATTTACCTTACTTACAGTGAGTTCTGGTATTACTGAAATGAAGCAGAAGAATATTGACACCATTAAAACTCTCATCACGGTGGCTCATACAGATGGAAACTATTTAGGAAATTCCTGGCATGAGGTAAAACCCATTTGTACTTAAACTGGAAGAAAGCATGTTTACAGGTTTTGAACACAGTGGTGTACTTGTTTGTGCATAAATACAGTGGTTTTTAGGGAAGTGCCAAGTATATACTTTTGTGCATACATTATGCAGCCAATTAAAGTAGCAAAATATCTCTAAGTGAGAAATAAAATTGTGGGAGATGAATCCAGTAGTGTTTAAATTAATATTCATTTTAGACAGAAGAACAGGAATACTTTTCTGACCTTGAGTGTTTAGACTTTTTTTTGTCTAAAAATTTTTGTTTGTTTATTGCTATTTAAAACTACTTTTGTTGATAAACAACTTTGTTATTCTCGGAAATAGATTCTCAAATGCATCAGTCAGCTTGAACTGGCACAGCTAATAGGAACTGGAGTAAAACCTCGCTACATCTCAGGGACAGTGCGTGGCAGGGAAGGTTCTTTTACTGGGACAAAAGATCAGGCACCTGATGAATTTGTGGGGCTGGGACTGGGTAAGTAATGTAGATATGAAGTATTTCATGTAACTGGTTTTGTTCACAGCTATTCAAGTTTGTCCTTTGTTTCCATTCTTGTTGACTGTGAGGTTCAGACAGAAGACCCTGAAGTAGTCCTGGTAAAACTCTTAGGCTTTGAATAGATCTGTTCCAATTTCTGGAATGTTTGGTTTGCTCTGTTAAGTATTTTTATGAGGGTGGAAGAGTGGGAAATGTAAGAAAATTATATATTACTCATTTCTATTAAAATGTAGCTGACCAAGTTAGAATGGATCACAGATGGTATGACCAGATTTAATAATATTGCAACATTGGTGTGCCAAGTATTTTACCAAACAAGCAAGTTAGTATGCATAGGTTAAGCATATGTTGTGAAGCTTTATGAAAAATATGCAGAATTCAAACCAAGTGGGAGATTAATTTAGCTTAAATTCTGAGTTGCCATTTCTTTCCTATTTTGGTTGCTTTGGTACTGAGTTGACCTGAGCACCAAAATTTACGCCATAAATGAGATCTTGTTTCTTACCCTCCTAGAAGTACATAGCAATCTTACCTTAAATTTTCTTTGAAAGGGTGGGGTTTTTCCTGTGGGGTTGTTTGTTTCTTTTTCAAGAAGGGAATACAGTTCAAGATACACAGGTGGAGCATATCAGAAAACTCTAGAAGCATCCAAGTGTATAACTGTATTTAACTGTTGGAAAGTTTCAGTAGGTGTGATGCTCAGTATATCTGCTGCCTTTTTGAACTTCACCCACAGCCAAGAAAGAGCATTGTCTTTCCTCAGTTTCTTGTGTAACTTTTTTTTTAGTAGTAAGGATTATTTTCCTGTTTTCCCTGATCATAGCCCCCAGACTAGTCCTAGTCATCCAGCTTTGCGTTCTCCTCAGTGTTTCTTCTTTTGCAGTCAGTATTCTTCTTTCCCTTCTGCCCTCCTCTGACCTGCCTCTGTGTACTCACTTTTCCAAGAGCTGATGAAGGGAAAACTTACGCCTGGAAATCAATGAGTCTGCCAGCGTCTCTTATACTGAGCTTCTTCTGCCCTTGTAATATGCGTCCTCCAGTTTAGTGTTCCCCAGTGACCTATCCCAACTTTGCTGTATCCAAATGCTGGCAGTTTCTCTGTGCTGAAGTGACTGGCCTTTAAGGTTTTAAGTCCTAATAGCTCAGAAATGTAAACCTGTAGTCAAGTGTCTCTAAATCATGCTTGCTAGCCATTGGTGTAAATCCAAGTCATAAAGACTTCTTACTTCTGTCATCTACATTTCTAAGGAAAATAGTTCATGCCCAAATGCATAAAGTGTTTCTCTCTGAATTGAATTTCTGGAATGCTTACTACAGTGCACATATGGAAACTACTTAACCATTTTTTTTCTTTTTTTCTTCTTAGTAATATTACTTCAATCTTACAGGAAGATGCCTGACTTATAGAAATTTGTGTTTCTGCACTTACGGGCTGTTAGAACATTTTCTCAACTGTTTTAGGTTTTTTTCACTTTTTTTCTGTAAATCGTGTTTTGCAGATAGTTTGATTTTTCTATGATCAGTCCAAAGTATCCTTTGGAACTATGAGTTTCAAGTTTCTATAAGCCTGAATTCCTGTGAAGAACACCTGGTGCGTACGTCCATATTCACAGACACATTTTAAGGGAAAATACTTGCTTAATTAGAGTGAGTGGAGTTTGGTGACACAGAAACTGCATCTTTCAAGCCTGCTTGCAAACTCGGACATGGATAAACAGCAGCATTTACTCTTCTTGCTGCAGTTAATGTCCATTTTTTTATTAAAAAAAAAAAAAAAAAAAGGCCAAAAAGCAGCAGAATCAACCACAAAAGCTCCTTTGCTCGTTAATGGTTCAGCAAGGATTCAGGTGTGATTCTTCAGGCATCTGTATTTGAATGTCTTCATTCCGAGCATTGTCTTCCTGCTGTGGCCCTTTTTTGTTTTACTTGGACATTCAAAGCATCACAGGCATGTGAGTTGGAAAAGTAAATTAATTAGGATCTATTCTTTTGCCTGTTTGGTAGGAATGTTGTTTGACTTGTAGCTGTAATTGTGAAAATCAGGTTTCTTCTATTCCATTTTCTGTTCACAAAGTTGGAAGACAAAACCTGCTGCTGTGAGTAGGTTGTAGCAAAAGTGTACTTCTTAGGTAACCAGGAATCCTCTTTGCACGAAGGGAATCTGAGGAATCAGTTTTTCATAAAGCAGAATAATGTAGATGACTCTTTATGTTTCATTGTAAGAGATTCATAATTGTTAGAATCAAAGTCTGCTGTCCGTTTAGGTTTTCCATTGATTATAAATCCTGCAATAACAATGAATTCTCATGTAAACTGGCTGAGTTGGCTATTGTTACCTGACTTCTTGGAGATAGCCCTTCAAATTCACTTCACACAGCTGCTCATTTGATGTGTTTCTCAGCAGACTCATTACCAAGCTTCAAGCTCATTGATACTGACAGCTTGTGTGCTTACAAGAGAAGCTTTGATCAAACCCAACAGTATTATGAGTCGCTGAAATACTAGTATAGGGTTACATGTGCATGTATGTACTGAAAGGTTGGTCCATAGATGCCCTGGAAAAGCAGTTCAGATGGGTCAGGTTATATAGATTGCTCAGACAATCATCTCCAGCCAGCTCTAAGTGTGGATGGAGCACAGCGAGATTCGGAGGCAGACTTTTGGGAGGCAATCTGAAATAGGACAACTTTTTGTCTCTGCAAAGCTCTGGCTTTCTTTCAGTCTTCTGTGCTCCCCTATCTTTCTTCTAGGCTGGCTAAGGGAAAAAAACTCCTAAATATAGGGGATATGGAATTACCCTGAATAGCTGCAAGATTCCTCTCTTTTTTTAATGGCTGTTTGAGGGGAGTTTAGAGCTCACCAGAAATCTCAGAATTTTACTCACCATCAGCAGTTTCTTAATATGAAATTTCCCAAGTGTGGGTTAGTTTCTAGCCTCCAAAAATAAATAAATGCTATTTTTATTTACAGATTTTTCTCACTACTGTGATAATTTTGCTGTACTTGAGATGTAGCTTAAAGATTGAGTTTTGGTGGAAACTTTTCTCTGTGAATAATTAAAGCCTATCAAGATGGATTTACTCAATGCTAATAAAGTATGAAAAATTCCCCTCTGTGAGGTATTGTCTATCATATGTTGTGTGTTTTCAGTAGCAGAATTACCTAAGGTCCATTGAAAGATGGAGAAGAAAGGAGGGTTCTTGTGGTTTTTAATTCTTTTCACTTGTATCTGTTCATACAATTGCTCCAAATGTGGACAGTTTTCTCAGATGAATCTAGTTTATACATTGATAGAGAATCCAGTTAATTAGGACTTAGACCAACAAGCAACTGTTAACTGAGATGCCTGGCTCGTGGAAGGGAAATTAATAATGCACTTCTCTTTTTTGTGAATTAAAAATATATTTAATTATAGCGGTAGCGACACAACTTTCTTCCCAGCCCCTTCTATGTTGTCACCCATTTTTCAATTTTTGTTCACTGTAGTCGGTGGAAACGTGGATTGGAAGCAGATAGCAAGTATTCAGGAATCCATTGGTGAAACTAGCTCCCAAAGCGTTGTTGTTGCTGTAGACAGGTATTGTATTAAATTTGTTGTTGTGACCTTAAACTCTTTAAGTGCTACTTGAATACCTTGTGCTAAGAATGGGACATTATTAATTTGTTTGAAAAACCTGCATAAATGCTACCATATTAAAGTGCTTTTTTTGTGTTGGAGTGGCACTTTCCCTTCTTTTTATGGATCCATAGTGGTTTTTTTTGCAAGAAGAACAGCTAAGATTAGGCAGGAAGCTTTTTAACTGATAAAAAAATTACTGCAGGAGAGTTGCAGAATGAAGACTGCTGTAGTGTCTGGTGAATCTTGATTTGCTGTATATAGTAACAGATCGCAAATCTCATTTTGCCTTGGTACAGAGGGCATTGTTGACAGACCCTTTCTCTACTAAATGTAATTACTGACTCCCTGCTTTCATCTATTTTATGTAGATGTTGTCTGAAATGACCAAAACTAATCATTCCAGTCTTCCTTTCGATGAATCACATTTATCTTAACTGGATTTGGCCAGGCATAATACATGTCATGAACATTCCTTCTTTATATCATGAAGTACTGATTAGACTGGAGAGTCAATGGACCTTGCTTCCTCAGCATATAAGAAATTAGAACACCTTATTTTCTTACTGATTGTCAAAATTGATGAAGAGGTATCATTTTGAAGGCTTACAAACATTGCTGTGGTTTGGTATAAGCAGCAAGATCAATACCAGTTCGATGAAATTTGCATAGCAGTAGAATCACATCAAGTGAACTGGAAGCTTAGGTTTGCAGTCTCTCCCCCCACTTCATAATGGGAAGGGTTTCAAATATCCACTTGTCATGGCAAATGGGAATTGTGCACTCTAGAGAAGTTTGACTTCTATATTTGGGCAGGGATGATAAAAACTTCTGACCATATTCATCAGTATTTCTCCCCAATTAATAATTGTTTTTTGATAAATAAAAGTAATCAGTGTTTATATATTGTAAAAAATGAACAAAACCAAACTTGAATACATGTTTAATTTCTTTTTTTAAATACATTGTAACAATGTCTTTAACTGCCCTTTACAGAATATTTACGGGATCTACAAGGTTGGATGGAAATGCTATTGGTAGGTTTTTATCTCTTCCCCACCCCACCCCTGTAAAATAAGCCTTGGAAAAATACTGCATTAAAATCTGTGGTCATTTAACAGTGGATTTTGTTCGCTGGCTCTGTGCTGTATCTATGGATGAGCTGCTGTCTGCTACCCACCCTCGAATGTTCAGTCTGCAGAAGATAGTAGAGATCTCTTACTACAACATGGGCCGGATAAGGTTACAGTGGTCTAGGATCTGGGAAGTTATTGGTGATCATTTTAATAAGGTAACTATTATAACCGTTAATGATTTGACTGTGTACTCCAGTTACTGATACAAATTAATTTGATTTAGAGATTTGTTTAAAAAGCATGTGCTTATCTGAATTATACTATTTTTATTGTCCTTCCATGTAAGAGGTTTAAACCAACAAGAATTGTAAAGCTGGAAAGGCATGTGAGAAGGTAGAGGTACACAATATAATACATGTAAAGCCAGAAGTATCATTGTTATTTATCGTGACCCGGGTCTAGAACTGGCTGCCATTAGTTTTGTGTTAGAATTTTCATGGGTGTTTTATGAAGCTTGGGATAAGATACTATTTTCTATTCAAGTGTAAATGGACTTTTTATCAGGTGAGTGTCTGACATGCATTTTTAATACAGCTATTGAAGTCTTTCTAGACAGCTTCCTTATCTTTAGAAAGTTTTAAATGCCAGGTTAATTAATGTAGAAAATAGCTGGAATTGGTATGGGATTATTGAATTCCATTAACAATGTGGTTTGTGGAATTGGCTGCTGCTTAATTTTGATAATTTTCTAGTAGTACTGCTTAGTTCTCCATTATCAGCTGTATAGGCAGCTCGTGCTGAATCCATATAAATTCTGATGTAGCCTTACTGTGCATTTCTATTATATGTTCTCAGGTTGGCTGCAATCCCAATGAAGATGTAGCTATTTTTGCAGTAGACTCATTAAGGCAATTGTCAATGAAGTTCTTGGAAAAAGGAGAACTTGCTAATTTCCGATTCCAGAAGGACTTCCTAAGACCATTTGAACATATCATGAAGAGAAATAGGTAATAACATACAATTAACTGAATTGCCTGGGATTGCATGCATAAAATTTTGCAATTAATGTTTCAAATTACTTTTGTAAATCAGTAGTTAGGAAATTAGACTATTCTAATTGATTATGTAACTTAGTTTAAAAAATTATTTATTATCCTAATTTAGGTCTCCAACTATTCGAGACATGGTTGTACGGTGTATTGCGCAGATGGTGAATTCCCAGGCTGCTAACATTCGTTCTGGCTGGAAGAACATTTTTTCAGTATTTCATCTGGCAGCCTCAGATCAGGATGAAAGTATAGTGGAACTGGCATTCCAGACTACAGGACACATTGTCAGTGAGTATGGACGGTATTCAGATGCCATGGAAGCATGTGTCGCTCCAGAGCCCAAGAAGCTTTATTAGTCTGTTGACTCCACAGCCTGCACAGTAAAGCCTGCTTCATGTCGTAGAACCAATGTTATACACTTTTCAGCCAGTCCTCTGGGAAGATACTTAAAAAAAGTCTTTCACTAAGATTATAGGTATTTGCCTGTCTTTACGCCTTTAAAAAAAAAACAAGCTCGTAGCCTTCTGTAGTAAAACAAGTGAGGCCTTAGATAATTTTACATAATGTGTACATTTTCATTTAAGTGAAGAATTTTGTGTTTTTCCCCCCCCCCGTGAAAAAAAAAAAGAAGGGTAGTAATTTTACTATTGCATTGTTGGCCTATCTTTTTCCTTGTTCTGACGTGTGCTTGTATATGGCCCTGTATAAGAAAAAGTGCTGAGCTAGGTGGCACCACGATGATTTTAATGTTTTTTTGCTTCCCACTCTAATCTAGATCCCAGACTTTAAGGACCATAAGGGATCTCTTCATTCTGTCTCAACCTTTGCAAGTTCCTAAAACTTTTTCAGCATTGATGAAACATTTTTTAATCCTCAAAAGCAGCTATTTAAAAACAAGGCAACATGTTGTGGAGGGAGAGGTTCATTAGTAAATGTAACTCCATGCTTCATGTAGCTCTGGTCACACAGACTAGTGTTAAACAGTAAGCCTATTGCTCTGGTCTTTCTTAAGTGTTAAATTTCCCTCCTTTAGTCTAGATGCTACCTCAATTTATTTTAAACACTGACTGTCAAAATGATATGCCCACTAGGTGATTTTATTTTCTTTTTCTGATAGAGCATTCTTCTGGTTTTTCCCTCTAGCTTTTCTTACTACTCAAGCATTTGATAGCCCCAGTCGATGAACTGGTCTTTTGTGCTGGTTTAAAGGTAAACCAGCAGGAGAAATGAGTCTAACTCACAAGCAGATTACAGTTTAGTAAAAAGATCACAATAAGTACAAGGGTACAGAGGAAAAAGGTCCGTTTAACCCACAAAAACAAGT
>JAWWEU010000081.1:118565694-118594315 GCA_035583155.1 Acropternis orthonyx | reverse complement strand
GAGACAGAGGGTGATTCCTCTGAGGTGCAGGGTTGGTAGATGAAAGAAAAATTCCAAGATTTTAAACCCATAACATCTCTCATGACTTCTATTACAGTCAGTTCATATTAGAATTAATAGATTTTAAAGCATGACACTTTTTTTTTTTTTCTTCTGTTCACACTTTCTCTCAGCAATCGTGTTTGAAAAACACTTCCCAGCAACCATAGATTCTTTCCAGGATGCAGTGAAGTGCTTGTCTGAATTTGCCTGCAATGCAGCATTCCCAGATACCAGTATGGAAGCGATCCGCCTCATTCGCCACTGTGCGAAATACGTATCTGACAGGCCTCAGGTAGGTCTGTATTAACTAAATTGAAAGTGCTTTAATCAGTAGTGCTTTTATATAGAAAAAATACTTGCGCTGAACTTACTGGCTTCTCTTCAAGTTTCATGGATTAATGAAAAATGTACTTTATTCAGAAACAGTAGGAGTATAAAATGCCCACAGGCTTTGAAAGTATCAGCTTTTTTTTTTTTTTCTTCTTTTCTTCCCCTTTGCCCATCCTGTTCACTCAGTTCAGCTGGTGACTAGTGTTCCTGAGAGCTGCTGGAAATCAACATATTTCAGGATCTGCTCACTATTGAGAAAGGATGTGAAGAATGGATAATGGCATAAGCAAAAATGCTTGATATCCTCAAAATATTATGGTAGATACTCACTTTCAGTGCTGTCTCGATAAAAATGGCAAGAGACTCGCACTGAAGTACAAGCAAAAACTGGTGCTTGAATGTATAATCTCGTTTATTTTTTTAAGTTTCTTCTTCGTGAGATACTAAGCATTACTTTGAAAAACACTGCCTTCTCAGTATTATTACTTTGATTGCCAGCTCACCTGAAGTATCAGGCTACAGTACAGTAGAGACTGTTATTTACAATCCAGATTGTGTTTTATTTTGAAGAATCTACTTTCTATGCCTCTATAACCCTGTGTTTCCTTCTAAAGGCATTCAAGGAATACACAAGTGATGATATGAATGTAGCTCCTGAAGACAGAGTGTGGGTGCGAGGATGGTTTCCAATTCTCTTCGAGTTGTCCTGCATCATCAATAGATGCAAATTAGATGTAAGAACCAGGTAACAATCAGTATTTGCAATTCAATTTTTAAAAGGCTTACTTTAACTTTTAGAATAAAAGCAACTCTTTTACTAAATGTAACCATCATAAAATGACTTGCATATTTAATTTTGGTGATATGACTGTGAAAACACCAAACACCTCTTAAACAGATGCTGGAACGTAGAAACTCAGTCTGTGTTCTCTACATGTGACACTTCTATTTTCTGTTATAGTAGATAACAAAGTTAAGTAGTTGTGATTGTGTTCTGTCTTGACCATCATACTTTGGGAATTTTAAAGTTGAAAAAAAAAAAACAAAGCTGCGCTCTGATCTCATGTAAAACCTTATTTTCCTTGAACAGAGTTTTTCCCTTACAAAGTGTATTCAGTTGCAGCTCAGATGTGAAATATGAGAGATTGTATACAAATAACTGTAAATTTACGCATCTGTATGTGAGCTGTGTATATGGACTCCCTTTGTAGCTGGTGAAGGTTAATACTTGTTCCTTCCTGGAAATACTTGTTTATTCTTGTGGTCCTTGGTAAAGAAGTTGTTTTCCTATTTTAATTTTAAATTACCACAGTTCTCTGGCTATTGCCTGTGGCTATAAAGTGCTTTTTTTACAAGCTGATTTTCTACTTAATTTTTGTGTACTAGTGTGACTGATCCACATCAGATCAAGGTATAATGTTCTCAAAAGTATTTGAGTTTATTAATGCTGCTGCAGTTGAACATGTTTGGTCTCATCATGTTGTCTTTTTGTAACTCTTAGTATATGTTGTTCTTTCTTCATTTCAGGGGCTTAACAGTAATGTTTGAAATAATGAAGACATACGGCCATACTTATGAAAAACACTGGTGGCAAGATCTGTTTCGGATTGTCTTCAGGATATTTGACAACATGAAACTGCCAGAACAGCAGACTGAGGTGAAAAAAGTGGGAGAAGATAGTTTACATGAGAACTATATTTACAGTAGAAAACTTGTAACATAGATTCATCAAGTAACGTAAGGGAAACCTCAAAACTTGCATGGGTGACCTGTAGTTCTAGTAGCCTTGTTTTGTTTTAATGGCATTCTGTTGGCAGCTACAATCGCTTTTCTCGGTTTTTTTAAACCACACATGTAAAAGGCCTAGTAGTTTACAGTATGAACAACAGAGGAATATCATAAAATGAAATGTATGTAGGGTTCCTAAGAACTGTAGCTTTTACACGAGATGTTTGGAATCTGAGACATGCAACATGCTCACTGGAGTGAGGCTGGTAATTAGCAGTGAAGTTGCAATTAGAAGAAATAAGTTCTACTAGTTCAAAATTTTTTGACTACTTTAAAAAAAAAAACCAAACCCAAAACAGAAGCCAAAAAGTCCCACAACCAAACCCACAAACAAGCAGAAACCCCCCCAAAACAGCACTGTGCTTTCACTGGACCTTTTTGGCCAGCTATCTATGTTTTGACCTGCCAAACCAGAAAAAGATACTGTTCTGACAAAGAATTGAACAGAAATGTGCTTAAAAATGTAAATTATGTATAAATTATTAATATTAAAAATTTGGTCAAAATTGTCAGTTGTTTGGGAGGCTTTGTCTGGCTGTTTATGGAAGGACATGTCTCACTTTCCAAGTTTTTTTTATCTGGAAAATACTTAAACACAGCTATGACATGGTGTTACATCGTTGAGCTAGAATTAGACACTAAGGCAATTGTTTGTCTGTTTCTGTAGTGTTTTAAAACCTTCTAGTTAGTAAAGAAGAAGTTTGTGCTCCAAGTTTTGAGGGTTTTGAGATACAGAAATTGCGTGTCACTAGAAAGCTATTCAAATTGAGTAAATACATGTATCCATTTTAACTCTTCCTTTTTTTCCACTCCTAGAAAGCTGAATGGATGACAACTACTTGCAACCATGCACTTTATGCAATATGTGATGTATTCACACAGTATTTAGAAGTGCTTAGTGATGTTCTTTTGGATGATATATTTGCACAGCTGTACTGGTGTGTGCAGCAAGGTAGGACTGTACCAGATTATGTTCAAACGGTGTTAACATTTTACTGTGTTGAATGTGAATAAACAAATAAGCTGTCTTTTACAGACAATGAACAACTGGCACGGTCTGGTACAAACTGTTTGGAGAATGTTGTCATCCTAAATGGTGAAAAGTTTACCCTAGAAATCTGGGATAAAACTTGCACTTGCATGCTGGACATTTTCAAAACTACAATCCCTCATGCGTAAGACCTCTGTTAATATTCATACTTTATAAAATAGTTCAACTAAATGACTTACTGATTTCAAACTCTCAGATATCTCATGGATGGGGTGAACAAAAGGCTGTTATGTGTGGACTAAAGCGAAACAGGCTTTCTTAGAACAATGATAAATTAGGTGCTATTGCATTTGTATTGTAAATTATAAACTGTTAAAATCTAAAATGCTGTATAGGAGATAAGTGGGGGGAAAAAAAAAAAAACACCCCCAAAATATAACTTGATTCAATTTTTAAATGCTGGATTTTTTGAGGAGTATTGTGTGATTTTTGTTGTTGTTTTTATTTTCTTTTTTGCAACAGAATAATGCTATTGATAGGCAGACTCTGCTATTTGTAGTTACATGTGAAACTTTTCCCGCTGTGGGGAAGCAGGGGTGGCAAACAGAAGATTTTTGGGCGAGGAGGAAGGGTGAAGCTGTTTAAGGATTTTCTTTACTCAAGAGACTTTCTGCACCTGGAAGGTTTAAGTCTAGGAAAAGTAGTGTGGGAACCGTAACATTCTGTCTTTCCCTCAGGCTGTTCTTGCAGAAACAGATGAAGGAAGATAACTGCAGGTTGTGTAAAACTTCAAAGCTTTCTTTTCCACAGACTTGGGGAAGGGAGATAAGAAGAGAAAGTAAAAACTGTGAAAGAGCATCCTAGTGGCCATCTGCACATGCATTGGGCCTATGTGTGAGGCAGGAGACCAGTTCTGCGGGTGCTTTTTCCCACCTGGCTGTGAATTCTCCCAGTTCATTGTAGCACTTCCTATTTTGAATTAAACTTTTCCTCAGTGTTTTAGCTATGGCTTAGTTCTCTGATTACCTGTGTGCATATCAGGTCTTATATCCACAAAATACTAAAATACTGCAAATTTTACAGATTTAAATCTCTGTGGTTGATGGTTAACTTCCATCATATGTTTCCGGGAGTCTTAAATCTCTTTACGAAAATTATCTTGCTTATTTGGTAACTGTCTTTACCATCATGTTATAACTTGATGTGAAGCTTCTTGGAACAATGCTGCACCATTCGGAGGATTACGTTATACATAGGCATCATAGGGCAGAGTTACAAGAAATAATGTCCAGCGTTACGCTAAAGATGAAGAGGTTTTTCCCCTGTACTACCAAACAGTACTTGTTTTCAAATCTGGTATTATTACTTGTCCTGTGTTTGTCAGCTACTTCATAGCATTTGCTTCTGGGACCTAGTTCAGGCCTGAAGTGAAGTAAAAGGAACCTCCTGCATGTCAGTCTTTCCTTAATTTTAGAGCTGTGTATCAGATATCACTGTAAGAGAGCTTCATTAACAGATAAAATCTGTCACTACCTCACCTACTTTTTTTTTATGTGAGTAGGTATGAATTAATCCAAATAAAATACTGACATAAAGGTGAAACACTTGGGAGCTAACAAGTATGTTTTCTGCGTTTTTGGCAACTGCCAAAATTAAAATTTGAAACCAAATCCCTGGATGTGAAAGCCCAGTTGAATTAGCCCTAACTTACTGTGTTCTATACTTGAAAAGATTTTGAAGTAAATACTCACTAGCAGGATATTTGCTTTGCTTTCAGCATGTGATCCAGACTTAGGTTTCTGGTTATTCTTACAGTTGAACATTAGAAACCTTTCCAGAGCAGCATTTTGGGTATCTTAATATTTAGACACATTCAAAATGCTCTTGTTGCCTTAAGTTATATCTGATTTGAAATATGTGCATTATTGCCTTTGATTTTGGCACTTCTGCTTTTCAAATGGGTTATTTTTACTAGGAGAATATCTGACTGCTTCTATAGATTTCCAGTCTTCTGATCTCCTTTTTTCATCTTTCTGTGCCTTCTTTTGAGAACTGCATTATATTACTCCTTCTTAAATTTCTGGGAGGTTCCCAGCTTTTGCAGGGTAAAGTAAATCTTACTTGGATTCTGTATGAAAGCAAACTCTTGAGCATATGTAGTTCATCTCCTTTTCCATTGTGAAAGTAGGCCTGCTCTTTTCCAAAAGATTGTTGAGTGACAAAAAACTACTCAAAACAGTCTTTTCTCTTTGACCATATTTGATTGCAACAGAAGCTTTTTAGATGGATAAAAAAAAAATATGATAACAATATGCAGGTATTCATTCATAATTTTATTGGAGACTTTGTAGTCATCTTTTTTTCCTTCTCTTTCTGAGTTCCTCGGAGGATACTTCTGGTTTTTTCCTCTCTTTTTATGGGATCTAGTTCTTTTTTTGTTACTTCTCGTTTGGCTGGCATTCCATATTTGTATTTCTTAGTCCCTCTATTAGCCTTATTTTTGCAGCAGAGCTTTTCCTGCCCTCCCAGCCTTAATTTTTTTATTACTTTCTTTGACAATCCAGTTTTAGTAGCCAGCTTGTTGTGGAGGCTGCCTCAGTACTTCGAGAAGAAGGCAAATGATGCTTTTACCTTTGCTTACCTTTTACCATGTCTGGAAGTAACACATTAGTTAGTGTTGAATTGAAGACAGAGACAAATTGCACAGTAGTATATATGAAAACTTTATGGATGAGTGCTTTAATTGCTAATTGTCTTCAAGCAGTCAGATGCTGTGAGTCTCTGGGGTGTAAAGTATCTTCTGACAGAGGTTCTTATTACTCTGATCAGGTAAGGTTGCATATGTTCTTTTTTTCATATAAAACATCTTCCAGGTATTCTGTAACTAACTACTTCAATTTAAGAGCTGCAGCATTGGCTGCAGGAATTCTTAGCTGCAGTATCAGCCCCTATTGGTTCTTGGCAAGTTACTTTCTTGCAAAGGGACACGATTGTATTATTTCCTTGTTTAGAAATTGTAGTACTAGAATATTTACTCAGCTACCAATTTCAGCAAGGATCACTCCCTAGAAAACCACAGACTGTACTGCTGCCAAGCTTCTACAGAATCACTGAGGTGTTGATAGCTGAAGATACTAATACAGAATGACACAGAACAACTAAACTTGCAAAGGGCTCTGGATGTTGTCTGGTCAAACCCCTGTGCTCAGGCATGGATACCCAGGGCAGTTTTCCCAGGATCATGTTCTGGCTTTTGAATATCTCCAAGAAAGGAAGCTCCACAGCCTTTTTGGGCAACCTGTGCCAGCTCTTGGTCACCCTCACAGTGAAAAAGGAGCCTTCTGTGTTTCAGTTTGTACCATTGCTTCCTGACACTGTGAATCACTGGAAAAAGCCTAGCTCTGTCCTCTTTGCACCCTCCTTTCATGTATTTATGATTGTTGATGATATACCCTGAGCCTTTTCTTCTCCATCCTGGACACTCCCAGCTCTCTCAGCCTTTCCTCATAGGAGAGATGCTCCAGTCCCTTCATCACTGTCGTGGCCATTTGCTGGGCTCTCTCCAGTAGGTCCATGTCTCTGGTAAAGGGGAGCACAGGCAGATCCCCTCCCTCTCCTTGTGCAGCCCAGAATACCATTTGCATTCTTTGCAGCAAGGGCACTCTACTGACTCATGTCCAGCCTTGTGTCCACTGGGATCCCCAGGCCTTCTCTGCCAAGCTGCTTTCCAGTGGGGCAGTCCCCAGTGTGTCCTGGCACATGGGGTTGTTCCTCCCCGAGGGAAGAACTTTGCATTTCCCCTTGTTGAACTGCACAAGGTTCCCATCAGCCCATTTCTCCAGCCTGTTGAAGTCTGTCTGGGTGCAGCATGACCCTCTGATGATCAGCCACTCCTCCCAATTTTGTGTCACCAGCAAACTTGTTGAGAGTCCACTCTTTCCCATTACCCAGATCATTACTGAACAGAATTGGATCTGGTAATGGCCCCTGGGGTGTACCACTGGACTTCAGCTGGATTTTTATGTCCTTCATCACCATCCTTTTGGCTAGGGTGTCCAGCCAGTTTTCAATCCACCTCACTGTTTGCTTATCCAGCCCATGGTTTGTTAGCTTATTTTAATAGCTTCTTTAATTTTTCTTTTTGTTTCTTTTCTCTTTCTGAATTTTGTTGATCAAAATTTTCTGAAGCTTCATGACAAGTCTTGGCTTGCTTTTGCTGAGAAAGCCTTTGTGAATGCCCTCTTTTCCTCAAGAAATTCCAGAGTTAGAATTAGTTCCTTGCACAAATTATGAGGATCTGGCCTCTACTGGCTCATAATGGCTCATTATTCCAAAAACTCAGTTTGTGTCCTGGTAGCTTTCAAGAATGAATTCAATTCTCTGACAGCTTTATTTGTTGTCTCATTACATGCCTCAAGTCTTATATTTCCTCATCTCCAGTTTGTCTTTCGAGTTATCTGGTCTTTAGTTGTCTGGAGATCAGCGATACATTAATTTAGGATCCTTTACACAGTGAGGAAGGCTCTCCTTTAAGATATGCAGACAAAAACGTCCATCATGTGTTGCCTCACACAGACTGAAACTAAATAGTTTGAGATCCTAACAATGACAAATAACTTTAGTCTTACTTTGTAGCAATAGATTTGATAGAACCACTTAGGTTATTTAATGCAGTTTCCCTCAATTCTCGACAGGCACAGGCAGCCTCAGTAAGTTACAATTAATGTAGAATTTTTTTAAGTGCTTAAGGTGAAAATTTTCAAGACAGCAACCTTCTATAGGAAATCAGCAGGGAATGATTAGAAGTATTGTCAGTGACTTGTTACCTTGTAACAGCAGTCAATCCTAAGTGGAAGTAGAAATACAATGCTGGAACATACCCCAGACAAAGAGTGCAAAATACCTCCAAATGTTCATGCAGATTTGTTCTGGGGTAGATTCATTCCTTTTTGTAGGTAAAGCTTAAGGAAAGTGTGGAAGAACAGAGCCCACTAATGGCACTAGAACATTGCCTTAAGCCAAATCCAGTGTTTCTGAGAAAAATTAATTCACTTCCACATAATCCACTTGTCATCCAAAGTAGTTAAAGTTCAAAACCCACAATATTTATGTTTTTCAAAAGGTATGAAAGAATAAAATGTGTACTTAGAACTGAAATTAGTTTATTAATTTATGGAAGTATCTATATGATATTCTTTTGTTCAGCTTCCATTAATTACATTAACACAAAGCCCCACCATGTTGATGTGGACTTTTTAGAGTGTTCTTACTTGCATTTCAAACTTAGTAAATTTCATACTGGTTTTGTGTTTTTAAGGCTGCTGACTTGGCGACCAGTTGGAGGAGAGTTTGGCTCTGGGTCTCCCTCTGATGCAAAAGAAAAACTGGTAAGCTGCTGAAATAAATACTCTAAGTTTGCAAGAGCTTGCTGTAATTGTATTGTGATGTAGAACAAGTGAAAAATATACTTGATTTAAAGATATGTTTCATTTTTTATTTATTTGAAAACTTTTTTCCCAGCTAAAGTTCTATTTAGTGCTTTAAAATAACACGGAATTAATTGATAAAAAACTGCATTTTTTTTGCATCAAACATGACTTCCAGCAGTTGGCTGTAGGTAGTTACCTGTGTTTGTTTTAGGTAATGTGCTGTGTCTCATAGGACTTCTCTAATAGTGTATTTAGGCTTTGAGTTGTTTCCTGTTTTGGGTCATGGCTTTGCTTTCATTTTGATACACTGGCAAGATGAAAAAATGCTAAAGGGGGATAGAACAATAGTTAGGTTGACCTTTTTTTTTTTTTTTCCCCTTCAAATTTTCTCCAGTAATAAGAACTTAAAACATTAGTGTTTAAAATAGGAAATGAAATCTGTATAACCATGAGATTGCTTAGCGCTGATTAAATAAGCTGATGTCAAATTTGGAATTACCTACAAGTTGAGAGCCCTGTAGCTGCTCTGTTACTGATGAGAATTAGTTTGTCTGTTGAACATTCCCATATGATTGCTGCATAAAGTTCTTCATAGCTTAGTGAAGGATTTGATAACAGTTGATCGAGGGGCAGTGGCCCCAAATCAGCTCTACCAAGAGAGACTGACTCCCTCCGTTTATCTTTATGGAGTGGTAACATAGTTCACTTGAAACAGAGTGTGAGTGTTCGTAATGGCCAGTTCTCATTATGTGGGCATTGTACATTGATGCTGTATTATGTATGATTCGTTTGTAGTGGTTTGATGTGTAAAACATTTGGTCTAAACACTGGCTACGTTTTTGATCCATTTATGTCAAACATGGTAGCATGCATATATGACAGATGTGTTAGATGTATTTGTCTGGAGTAAATTGAAATATCTTTTCTCTTTGAAATAGTTTTAACACAAATGTTTTCAAAAATTTCTTTGTCTTTGGTATAAAAAGACACTTTGCAACTTCAAAATTAACAGAACTTGTATAATAGAATGAAAGAAGAAATACTTCGGATTGTTCCTTTTGGTAGGATAGACTTTTTGCAGGCTTTAGATATTTTCATCTTACTTTTCTTTAGGTAGTTCAAAATATGGTGGAGTGTTTTGCTATCTATAGAAATAGATAAAATAGATATGAAATGAAAACCTTTGCTTATACTGGTATGAGAAGTTGATACATTGTTTATAGGAACTATATGTGCAGTTCTAAATTTTGCTAACAGCACAGTCCAGGGTATTAATGTATTCTCCGGTGGCACTTACGGAACAAATGCCAATACAAATGCTGGGTTATTGAGTGGGACATTATATATATATATATGTGTGTGTGTGTGTGTGTGTGTATATATATACATACAAAATCACACAGTATGACACGTTGGAAGGGACCCACAAGGACCATTGAGTCCAGCCTGCACAGGACCCATCCCCAAGAGTCACTCTGTGTGCCCAAGAGTATCATCCAAGTGCTTCATGTGCTCTCTCAGGCTTGGTGCTGTGATCACTTCCCTGGGGAGCCTGTTCCAGTGCCCAACCACCCTCTGGGTGAAAAACATTTTTCTAATGTCCAACTGAAACTTGCCTTGACACAACTTCAGGCCATTCCCTTGGGTCCTGTCGCTGGTATGTGTCTGTGTGTTTCTATATCTATATCTATGTATATATGCTTTGCAGTTAATGGTAGCATATTTTGTTATTAATTACATTTCCTTCTTTCAGTGAATGCTTTCTAAAATGAAAATTATAGGTATTAGTGTTAACTTTAATATTTTACATTCAACTTACCAAGAAGGAAGATATTTATTGAAAAATAAAACTCAACAATTTCTCTTCCAAAGTCACTGATTTCTAGTTCACAAGATAAGCCAATAGAACATGCAGAACCAGAACACATTGCAGAAGCCTGGTGAAGCAGCTCTCTGGCAAAAAAATTTTAAATTAGAGTATCTTCACGATATGAATATATTCTCCTCCATCATTTTACCATGGTAAATTCCTGTGTCATCCACAAATGTGTTGGTAGGAGCTTATAGTTAGAACACTCAAGGGAGTAAAGCAAGTAAAGATGAAAGTCTGATGATACTTCATATTGCTTGGACTTGTCATTTAGGAACTGTGTGTTCACATTTTCACTAGTTATAAAGGAAAACAGTTTCTCATGGAAGGTCTTAGAGGGGCTTTTCCACTGTAGACCATCCAGGTAAATAGTGTATTTCCCAGTACTGAAACCTTGCAGCAAACCTCATACTCTTCTTCTGGTAAAAGCCAAACTAACTGTTCGGCATCCAAACTAAATGCTTGCATGGAATACAAAAGCCTATCTGCAAAATACATTGAATTTTCTGTGTAATTAAGTATTTGTTGCTTGTTAATTTTTCAGATCTTTCCTAATGGTCCATCTTTTTAGTGTATCTTTCATGAACGTTAATATCAAGTATGACTAAAGTGAAAGAAAGTGCAGTGTTGAAACAGCAAGTGTCTTAAGCTGTGAAGAGCACAGCACTATTGACAGCTCAATGAAGTTTTTTGCAAGTTAATTTTTTTTTTTTTGCTTCATTTTCAGGATACAATTTCACAGAAGTCAGTGGATATTCATGATTCCATTCAGCCCAGATCTTCAGATGGACGCCCATATCAACCCAGCACAGGGGCCACAGTAGGTGAAGAAACAAGTAAAACCAGGCCAACAGCAAGTGCGTGCTTTGTAGTGATTCGGCATTTTATATCTGTTTAGAGTAGTATTTAGCAGATGTTTGATACCTGTAGTCATAGCTCCAGCTATAAGTTTAGAAACATGATGTGAAGAAGATCACTCTGTTTAAATTTCTGTCCTTGTATAGTGTTTGAGAATTCTGTTGGACTCCTGTGGGTTCACATTTTTGACCTGTGTTTTACAAATCTAGAGTTCAACTGCTAGCTTGCAGGCTTTTTACCCAAAGCAAAATATTAAAAATAGTGTTCTCCTTACAATGCTATGTAAATGAACAATTTTTTTTTTCTTAGGAGCAAAGATCTTTCAGTGCAAAATGCAGGAGAAGCTGTAGCTGAAAATACAGCCCTGGAATGAAGCTATAGAATTCTGTCTGTGATTGGAAGACAGTATATGAAACTCTTAAGATACTTGTGCAGAATTATGTGTTAGTTCTTAAAATGCTCATGTCTGGTGGTATTAGTACTTGCTACAGGTGCAAACAAGATGTGATACCCATGTTGTCCTAAGCCTCCTGCCTGTGGACAGCCTCAGGACTAGATTCTTGCTATTGCACTGATGCTAAGATCCAAGCCAGTCATTTTGGTGATTTTTAGGTAACATTGAATATTTGTCCAATGTCTCCCAGCTGACTTCAGGAAATAGTTTTTTAGGATGTGCCAATTACTAATACAGTCATTGGTCCAGGTTTTAGTAATTCAGACGGGTGGATTCCAGGTTTGTTTTATGAGTGTGCTTGAAGTTAGGCTGTTTTTCAACTTACCCCCTCAAAACAGCTCAAAAAAAAGAGGAAAGTATTGCAGTTCCCTAGTTAACAAGTAGTTCCCTTTTTCTTTCCTTTAAAGAATTTCCAGAACAGAAGTTATTTGCTGCTCTTTTGATCAAGTGTGTTGTACAGCTGGAACTCATTCAGACGATAGACAACATTGTGTTCTTCCCAGCAACTAGCAAAAAAGAAGATGCAGAGAATCTAGCAGCAGCACAAGTAAGTAGAGCTGATAGGTATATTTCTTGTCAACAGCTTTTCATCTAGTGGATAAAGTTTCATGAAGTCCTGAAACACCTGATAATTTTCAGTTTTTAGGTGTGCTTGAGAACTTCCATCAGACCGTTGAGATCTTTTACAAATTGCATTAAATTGCATTTGCTGTGCCAGGGCAGCACTGTGGGGATTCAAATATGTATTGTTCAGAAGCATGTGTGTAGCTGGGATGTGGATACAACTTTTAATACAGTTTCAAGTTTAAAAGCAAGTACAAATGTAAACAGGGTAGGATTGAGTTACCACAGGAGCTTGCTGAAGGCAGTTGTGAATTTTTACTTGAAATCTTTTTTTTCTTCCTTTTCTTTTAATAGAGAGATGCAGTAGACTTTGATGTCCACGTGGATACACAAGATCAAGGGATGTATCGTTTTCTAACATCACAGCAGCTTTTCAAGCTTCTGGATTGTCTGCTGGAATCTCACAGATTTGCTAAAGCATTTAATTCAAACAATGAGCAGAGAACTGCTCTCTGGAAAGCAGGTGAGTCAGTCATCTTGAAAAAATATTTTGTGACAGGGTGCTACTGTGCTTTGAAGGTCAAAACTACGTAGATGCTGAATGCAAAAATTGAGTATCAGGCTTTAGCTTTATAACCCTGGGATTCCTAAGAAGAGAAGGCCTCATTTGTGCAGGAGCAAATATCTTCTGGTTTCCTAAAATTTAAGGTTTCACTGAGTTACAACTGCCAAGCTGATTCTTGGCTGTCATGTGAGTCCCATGCCTTGAAGCTGCAGGCACAAGTACGGGTTTCACAGCTAATTGGAAGCTTATGTAAAAACGGGTGCCAAACACAATTGTGGCAAGTATAAATAGGTTAATTTGTAGCAAAGCTCCATT
Source organism: Acropternis orthonyx (assembly GCA_035583155.1). Taxonomy (NCBI): domain Eukaryota; kingdom Metazoa; phylum Chordata; class Aves; order Passeriformes; family Rhinocryptidae; genus Acropternis; species Acropternis orthonyx. The sequence goes on along the minus strand of JAWWEU010000081.1, from coordinate 118,581,109 downwards.
GTACTTTATGTCATGAGAAATTAATTACCCAAGTCATTCTTCCAGCTCTCCAACCAAAACTCTAAATGGGTCCTTGGTATTTCTCTAGGTTTCAAAGGCAAATCAAAGCCTAACCTCCTGAAGCAGGAGACGAGTAGCCTTGCCTGTGGGCTCCGCATTCTGTTCCGTATGTACATGGACGAAAACCGGACCAGTGCATGGGAGGAAGTCCAGCAAAGACTGCTTAAGTAAGGCCCACATAGCTAAACCTGTTGCTGTTATTTCTGATGTTGAAGAAGAGGGCTTTTTTAATTTAAAGAGATACACCTCTCTTTGCAGTAAACTTTCTTGTGCTAACGTACATGGTTGAGGTCACAGCTACACAGTAAGAGTTTTTATGTGCTGTGGAGGGTGCTGTGCCTCCAGCTACTGATGCTGTCTCTGCTTTTTGTTCTCATGTGTTTTGCAGAAGAGAACAAAGGGTTTGTGACCTTTGTTGTATCATGTGGGTAGGTGGAGGCTTGTTATGGCTCCTGTTCAGAAAGGAAAATAACTTTCACCTGAACTCTCTTTTTTTCAGTTGACTTCAGGTATTTTAGGGAGTTGACAGTTTGTTCTCATCTTCAGAAATGGACACTGGCCTTGAGCAGTCTTGTGTGCATCCAGGGGCTTTTGGCTTTCTGGTTGTTACTGTGAATACTAAGGTTCACCTCAATGTCTTTTGTTTACGAAGTTTTTCAAGCAAGTGTTGAAATAAGAGAGGGCTTAAAACCATGACAGTAACACTTCAGGCTAAGACTTTAAGGTTCACAGACTAGGAAGCAGAGCTGAAAACTACCTCGTTGCATCAGCATGAGATATGTTTTTAAAGTCTACACAGCATTTGTCACATGCATTTTAATACCTCCCAGAGAGCACCTGATGCACTTCAAATATATTCAGAAACAGCATAGTCTTGTTTTGTGAGCTTATTTATTGCTGAAGTACTAGGACTCTGGGTTTAAGTTGAACAAAATCATTGCCTTCTGTCACTAATTAGGCTTAGAGTAGCTTTCATAAAACAATGCTGTTCTACACCAGGGCTCTACTGCCGTAAGTTGCAAAGCCAAAACTCCCTCTCTCTGCAGTAGAGCTTAGAATGAAATGAGTTACTAATTTTTGTGCATTTTCTCTCTAGTGTCTGCAGTGAGGCTCTCAGTTACTTCCTCACTCTTACATCAGAAAGTCATCGGGAAGCCTGGACTAATCTTTTACTCTTATTTTTGACTAAAGTCCTGAAGATAAGTGATGAAAGGGTAAGTAACTGTTTGGAATGGTGTTTCAGGTGACGTTTACAGGTAAGAAGTACTTCCAGGCCAGTTCTTCACACAGTTACAGACTTGACTTTAAAAGCTCCTGCTGCTCTGTAGACACACTTTTGTTGAGGGAATGTACATTCAAACTGCACTTGACAGATACTGACAGTAATAATTCAGCGTGAAGGTGCAGCGAGTGATAAAATAAAACGTGTCTGAGAAGAGTTGAAAGATGCTGGAATCCTTTAGAAGTGTCTGTTAAGTTGCTTTTACCCCACTCCTGCTAAGGAATAGGATTAGTGATATTTTATTCAACGAATTAGCTCCTGTTTCTACCTCCAGTGCTACATGTACATCACCTTGACCTTCTCCAAAGCAATTCTGCATGAAACAAATCCGTATTTAGATCTCCCTCTCTCTCTAACAAAATTTGGCTGAAGTACCCAAGTGAAAGGGGCCAATTTGTGTGTAGCCAGTGAACATCTGTCAGAGTACATCACAGCTGTCATAGCCTTATTCCAGCACTGCTAACTTCAGTTAATAAGATGTTTCTGCTTGTCACTGTGTGGGTTTCTCACCTTGATTTGGGAAAATATATAGAATTCATATCTTGCAGTGTGCTTTCCGAGGTGTATTGATGTATAATAGATTAATTTTTTCTGTTTGTTTTCTCTGCAGTTCAAGGACCATGCCTCATTCTATTATCCTCTGTTGTGTGAAATCATGCAGTTTGACCTTATTCCTGAGCTTCGAGCTGTTTTACGGAGGTTTTTCCTTCGGATTGGTGTGGTTTTCCAAATATCCCAGCCACCAGAACAAGAGTCTGGAATAAGCAAGCACTAGCAGATAATGACACTCTGTTTAAAAGTTTATATTCCTCAGCTAAACACAAGGACCAGATAGCTGAGCCATTGTGTCTGGATATCCATAAAAATGATTTCTTGGTATGGCAACGTGTATCCAAGGGTTAACGGTACAGACGCTTACAACTGTAATTAAGGCTTGCAACACTCCAGTCCCTTTATTTCCTGATGGATTATCTCTCTTGGTTTCTCTTCCCTGGCTGGTGCTGAGCACAAAGCCAGTTTTTAGCACAGTCCCCTTGTCAGCATGGGCTGCAATATCCTTTACTGTCCTAGACAGCAGTATAGCAACAGATGTTTATGGCGGGTGTGAAAGTAAAATGTACCCAAAGAAACATAAATATGTAAAGGTTTGAGCTTCTGCAAGAAGTACAACTCAGGAGAGCTGTATTTTGAAGGATAAAATGTTTATAGTGAAAAGAAAATGGAGATTATTGTTCATGGTAAAAGATATTTAGCAACTATGTCTGATACTCTTATTCTAAGATTTTTGCACACTCAGGCTGTCTGAGACATTGGTAATCATCCTTCTGTGAAAATGTACAGAGATGCAGGTCTGTAATATAAACTCTTTAACACTATACAGTTCTTCCTGAATTGTTTTATTTCTGTATTATTGATTTGCTGAAAGCCCGTAACTCTTACTCGTTTACCAAATGCACTAGAAGTTTGGGGTTATTTTTTTGGGGTTGTGATTTTTCTTCCTCTCTTTTTGTTCTTTTGTTTTGTTTCATTGTAGCCCAGAAGTTAGCAAGAACAGTGGTAGAAATACCATGACTGACATAACTACCTGTAATATACTTGTTTTAGGGCTTTTAAATATAACGAGCCATTGAAATGATGATCCTTCAAGGACTGGAACTTGAATCACTGCAAACAAGTCTAGGTTGTGTCTGCTGTCAGATGTTTTTTGTTTGATGTAGATTTCACTCTTATGTACAGAATTTAATGTTGAATATATTCAAGTAACAAATCTGGCATGGTTTGGGGATGGTTAAATTTATTGGAAATGTATTCATACTGTGAATTGTGCTCTGATGGTTAACAGACGAGATTGTCAAGCATTCTGTATTACAATGGATGTAGAAATTTTTTTCAGATGGACAAAATGTATATGGTACAGATATGTAAAGTTTTCTATGTAAAAAAAATTCTGTACAACTTTCTGTACAATATTTGGTTCTCATCTGGCATATTCTAATCAGGTTATAGGTCAATAAAGTTTTTGAACTCTTTCATCAGTGCAATCAAAACCGGTCTAATCCACAGCTACTTGTTTTAGTTTGCTTTGCCTCTCATGCTTCTCTTCTGAAGGAGCAAACCCCAGCCTCCCAAGGGCAGGGAGGTGGGTCCCCGTTGGTTGACTGTGGTGTGTCTTTGGGGGGAAAGGAATGGTAAATCTAAAAACAAAAGGGGAGTGGGGAGGGAAATAAAAGCACTTGTGCATGAACTGGTCAAATGAACCCTCCAGTGCTACACAGATAGAAACTCAAATGCTGTGCTTTGTTTTCTGGGGATTCAAATATAAATGCCAAACAGACAGTGGAGAAAGAGTGGATGGGAGGCAAAGGCTGGGAGTTCTGCTGCCTGCTGATTTGGAACACATCAGCCAGCTCAGCTGCTTTGACTGGGTGAGTAAAAGTGGAATTGCTCTCTAGTGTGTTCCTGCAAAATTCATGACTAGCACAGCAGAGGTGTGAAGACTGAGGAGGTGCAGGAGGGAGCCTCCCCTCTTACAGAGGAATGACTGTGGTAGCCCTTCATAGCAGGTTCCAAAAATAAGTGTAAGTTCAATGAAATAGCAATGGAGAATCCAGAGAAGGGAATTAACTGCCCTGACCTGTGATTCAGAGTTTGCTCATAATGTTAATTAGCGGGGAACAAAACCAAACTGCATTTGCCAATGTTGGAGGGGGAGAATTTAGGTTATTTTAATTAGTTGTATTTTACATTTTCAGTTTGTTGTGCAATGTTTAAATCTTAAACCACTCTGCAGATATATTTATTTTCCAGGTGAGGCTGTCATGATAAAAAGTAAAAAATTGAGGAAGGCAGAAGGGCCCTGGCAGCAGCTGAGTTTTGGAGATGCCAAGAAAGCTGAAATACCCAGAGTACCATGACTAGCAGCCTGGGTGCTCAAGGGAGGATGGCTGTAAGGAAGAGTGTAATTCATGGTGCTAAAGGCTGGGAGGGTAAAGGAAATTCAGTGGTTTCAGGCCACAGCAGAGGTGAAGGAAGCAACTTAGAGGGACTGGGCCATGTCCTGGCCTTGGACTGGAGGAAAGGAATGCTGGCCTGTGATGCTCTGTGGCATTTACAAAAGTTCTGCAGTGAAAGGAGGATGGTTTCTTAGGGTAACAGTGGCTTGGTGCTTCTTTTGGGGAATAAAACTTCTGCTTAAGGGAATAAAGAATAATTAAATTATGTAGGCGATGAGAAAGAAGACAAATTCTGTATGTAACTGGAGTTAGTACAGTTGGCCTTCCAGCAGGATTACAAGACCTTTGAAGTGGCATTTTAGTAAAATTAAAGATATTTTTACAAATTTTGTTTTCACCAGTGGGGTTTTTTTTCCCCCCGGTGGTTACGCTTTGGCCTGTGGGTGGGAATTTCCTAACCAAGAGGAAAGTCACAGCCTTACCCTTATTTTACCTTGGAGTTTCAGTTCACTGAACTCCTAAAATCTTACTTCTATCTCCACGTCCTTGTTAAAGCTCTGTGCTTTTCATCAAGAAATTTTCCATGTGTTTTCCTGTTTCTTTGAAGACAGCCTTAACATTCCAGTTTGTTCATGAGGAAATGTAAGCTGAAGCAAATGATAAATCAAGAAAATTAAAATCTGCTTTCACATTTTTTGTAACAAAAATAATTTTAGTAACAAAATACTTTATTTACTCTTCATTCAATCAGAAACATAAATATTTGCAACAATATTTGCATTTTCAGCACACAAGTCAGGGAACATTATGACACATTGCTAGTAAGTAATTTTTTTTCATTGAAACGTTCACTGCACTTCCATGCACAAATCTATGAGCAGCAAAGGGTCCCTCTCAGTTATTTTACTCTTCTGGTAAAAACCTATCGCCCCTTTGCTGCTGGGTTACTCTAGTTCCACACAGCTTTGGAGCTTGACTATAAAGTTAAAAAATAACCGAATTCATACCAAATTCACACACACCCCACACTCTGCATTCGTGGTAAGTCCAGCTCTGAGGTTCAAACGAAGTCGTGTAAAAAGTGCAAAAGCTGCCAAGCTATTCCTCCACTTCCTGCATCGTGGAATAGGAAAGATCCCTGTGCTACATCTTGGTTACGCTGCAGTGTCCGACTCATTATTATTGCTATTTTAGATGACACGCCCACCACGCCACCCTCTGTACAGGGACAGGAGCTCTCGGCGGTGCCGGCTCAGCCGTGCGCAGTGGAGAGGCCATGCCAGCCAAGCGGGACCGCGCTGCTCTGCGGCCGCAGCTTGGCTGGGCCGGGCGGTGCAGCCACCACCCTCCGCAGCGTCTCCGAAGTACCCGGCCGCAGCCAGGGCTCTGTTGCCACCGTGTCCACAGAACCGGGGCGCCTGCCCACGTGGGACGGAGGGCGCTTCACAAGGTCATCCACGTCTCCTAAGGAAATGTTATCACCTGGGAGAGGAGGAGAGCAGCACACATAGGATAAAGGGGACAGAGGCTCATCACATCCTAACCTAACACTGGAGAGGCTTACTTGTCTGCAAAAAATGCTTCAACACCCCCACCGCCAGATCAGCAAGGGGTGACACAGGCAAAGGGAGATGGTTTTGGCTTTCCCAAAAGCTCCGGTTATAGGGAGAAGTCAAATCTGTCAGTGCATATATGCCTAAAAAAATGCATGTGGAAATGAGGCCATTAATGACAGTGGCATGGCCTAACACTTTTGTATAGATAGGCCCTTACTCAGGAGAGAACTCAGGAAGACTTACTTTATGATGGGTTAACAGCATAAACACAAGTGAGCCTGTATCACAGTCCACCACATCTCATAACCACCTCAGTGCAATGTCACGCTGAAACTGGGTAAGGTGTGATCTTCCAGCTACAAAACAAACCCCACCAAACTGCCTTGCCTTTGAATTTGGGGTTATCACTCTACTCTACCCTTGTTTCAATTCTGTCAGCAATTACGCATGCCTAATACCTTAAACGAATAGTCTGTAGTGTGGATTATCAAACAACATAAGCCTTTACTATATGTAAAGGGACATCAATGTATAAATTTCTCTGCACTGTTCATTTTTTGGTTTCACATTTTAAATATATAAACCAAAAAAACTACACAACCCATACACCTGCACCTAGAACAACTGAAAATTGCAATGTTTTCCCCTTTAAATTTGCACCACATAAATGAAAAGGTTCTGGTTTGTTGGTATGTGCCTAAGAGGGACAGAAAAATATTTTAAAACTCTGACTTAGGGAAAAAAACACAAAATTTTTGCAGAAACATCCTAATTGGAATAAAATATAACAGAATGGTACATTGTTTTACTGATGAAACAAGTCACTTTAGCAATTCGTGTCATGTCAGTAAAGTATGTGGATGATTTTTCCAAATTTAAGGTTTTTATTCTGGAAAAAATGATGACCTGCCAAAATTGCTCTCAAGCTTCTCATTAAACCTCAAAAGTTGATGGTTTAAACACAGGCCTGAGAACCCAGGTCCTGCAGAAGCAACAGCCAGGTGTGCAGGGAAGGCCAGAAACTGCACAACCCCCATATACACTGTGAGGAAAGGCTCAGTTTTTCTCTTCACACCCACAGTGGGATTTCAGGTTCCAAAACAAAATGCCAATTACTTTCTGTTCAAAAAGAACTTGGCAGCAAATCACTAGTTCTGTCACATCATACAGGCAGTGATCTGATCATCCTCCAAGCCTTCCTAGTTTGGTTAAAACAAAACTTGTCTGTAACCTCAGAAGTGAGAGCAGACCTCCCTCTCTCTCTGTGCTTAAAGCTGGGAGAGTGAACCTCTTTGTCTCCCAAATCCTGGGTCAGAGGAACTCGCCTGTGGGTTGGAACCTGTGGTTTTCGCATACGTAGGTTATGGTGGGGTTAAAAACAGCACATGGCAGGAAAAGTAATACCTAAAGAAAATTAAATTTCTCTTTGCTGCTTGAAGAGATGATACTTAGAAACAATAAAAATAAGGTAACATATTTGTTTACAGACCAACTGTGGACATGCAGGCCCACAAGGCTGCATTTCCCCATGCTAAATTGTTAACTGCCTTTAAAGACAAAGCCTTTTAGATCTTCCAGATGTCAGAGGCAGAACAACTGTTTCACCAGAGATAAGATCACAGTGCACAACACTGCTTTTAAAAAGTAGCACAGATCAGCTACAGTGCAAAAAAAACTTGCTTCATCATGAATTTCAACACTTCATGTACTCCATATAAAACTGTTCTGAATTGGAACACATATAAATATACAGACACATATAAAAATTATATACTAAAGGCTCTGGAGACCAAGAAAAACAAGGCAAACAAAAAAGTGTAGTTCATAGGTTATGAGGTAAAATTATAAAAAAGGTGAGATACTAAGAATAAGCGCAGAGAAGTAAAACAAGTTTACACAGCAAAAATACCTGGGTGGAGTAAAATTAGTAAAGCACTTATTTAGTGTATAGAAAAAAATGAATACGAATGGGGTTTTTTTAGTGATCTAAAAATCACAGTGAGATGGTTAAAACAAACAAAGGATGAAGTGCTTGTAAGAGTACCCATAGCAACAGAATCAAAAATACTGCCAGCATCTGCACTCTCATTAAGTTTATAAAAAGGATACTGATACTGGAATTGCCTATACAGCATAGCAACCACCTCCTAAAAAAAGGGAGATTTCAGACTCCTATGAAAGAATCTGGATCATAATCCATGTGAGAAATTAAAGGCCATTAATGGTTGCCATGATTGGTACTTCATACACAAAGGGGATCTAGATCAGGCAATCAGCCTACAGAGAAGCTCCAAGACAACTCCCAGTGTGATGTATGGAATGAATTCAAGTGTGTGTCCAGTGAGAGAGGTATCCATATCAACCTCAAATACTGAATGCTCATTTATATCAACAAACCACTAGAAAACTACATTAACTAGAAACTGAAGTACTTCATCAGACACAATTTTCTGGCATGTTGGTTGGTACCACAGACATCTGATTCCCAGGAATGCCAATAAACTCACACAGGCACCTCATCACCATTCATCACTCAGGCATTTCATTTCTTTCCAGTAGTATTTCAGCAGTGCAGCTGGATATTCCCATCCCACTGCCAGCAGTGACACATTGCAGTGGTACAGACAGGACAAGTATGACCAGCTGATCACACAGGAATTAAAGCACCTTTCCCTACTACCCTCCTCTAAACTTACTCTAAAAGAGTTGTGTTGAAGTTTGCTGGGGAACCCCCTGTAGCAGCTACAGAGCTCTATAAATAATTCCTATGTTTGATCCAGTTGCTCACTGTTCTACCATATGCAGCCTGTTATTATTTGTTCCTTTAATTATTGTAATTCATTAGTAATCACTACATCATCTCTACTACACAGAGCATACCCAAGTACGCAGATTTCTGCTGGAGCTCAGTCAGTCTGTGCAATCGTTCTTCATTCTTGCCTTTCAACTGATCAACATCGAGGCTGCAGTTGGAGTGCAAACTGAGGCTGTCAGGCTGCAGCAGTGGTGTCTGGCCTGCTGGAACATCCTGCTGCAGAACACCAAAAAATGCACAGTTCCTTCAATTAAACAGTAACCCTCTGGAAAGGGCAAATAGCTACACATGTACTCTCTCTGGATCTGTAACTACAGAACCACAGAACTGCCTGACATTAAATCTGTGGTCCATCTTCCTATTTAAGCCAATCCAGTTATCATACGTACAGCACACTCCAAAGCTTTCTGCTTTATTCGTCTCCTCTCCCTCGCAGAAGATGGAAGCTGTGGTAATAAATTAACGTCTTCTAAGGCAGGAAATGTTTCCCCGTTAGCACCTGGAAAAACAGGTGGAATCATTTTCAAAGAAATAAAAACACCAGGAATTGCTCAAACCTGCTTATGTTTTGCAATGAGCAGATATACTATACTCGATTTCATCACAGGAATCAAAGGAATGTAATCATTAGGACACCTTGCACAAAGCCAGTGATAATTCAGATTCAGACAAAAGAGCAAGAAAGGGATGAACTTCAGGCAAAGGCCAGAAATATCTTGAGATACACCTGGAACAGGTGGTTCAGAGAGGCTGTGGACTCCCCATCCCTGCAAGTGCTCAAGGCCAGGTTGGATGGGGCTTTCAGCAACTTGGTCTAGTGGAAGGTGCCCATGGCAGGGGCGTTGGAACGAGATGATGTTTAAGGTCCCTTCCAACCCACACCATTCTGTGGTTCTGTGATATATATCAAGATATTTCTTACATAGAGCATAAACCATTTCACATCCTGCAAATCCACCACCCACCTCACTTCACCGAATCTTGTTTATACCTAGATCTTTACATAAAAACTCAAACAAATGTAGTATCTCTGCTTGAAATACAGAACGCTAGGCTAATTAGTCATAAAAAGGTACAATAATGAAATAAATTAGGTATGTAAACATGTTACATGGAATATATAATAACATTACATAGAACAATAATGTTGCATAGAATATGGTAGAACAAATCTATGCATTAATCACACAGCCTTGGTCATATCTCAGCCTTTTCATGTAATAAACTGTTACAACCTGTTCATACAAAAATAAGTGACTAATTTTTTTGATCCTACCTGTATCATATTACATGGGGGGGAGTTTAATCTATTGTTATAATTTAAATGAACCCTAAGATGATGTCTCTGCTTCACACTTGTTTTGTCTATTTCCCCTTCTTCTGCTGACTCTGGAACTTTAAAATACAAAATACTGTTTCAAACAGGTACTTTTTCTTTCCTCCAGGACCAGTAACCACTGCTTGGGGGCTGGTTTATGGCTTTGCTGTTGCTCAGTGCAAACAGTGGGCTCTCATTCCTAGTTCAGGCCCTCTGGCACCTTCAGGAACTGAGGTTCCCAGGAACAGAAAAGACTCTGCTCAGCAAAAGCAGTACAGAATCTGTTATTACCAACAACTCTTTGTGACAACAAATTCACCTTTTGGAAAGGTGCTTCGTCTAGTATGAAACATTAAGTGAAAGAATTAAGATGACATATGCGTGTGAATTCTAAAAGTAACAAACAATTATTTTGCTTGAAAAATAAAATACACAGATTTGAAAAATAAGTTTGATTGATACCAAACAAGATCAGGGAAACAAAAAGAGATATTTTTTAAAATTCTTTTGTATTACCAGTAGGTTTTTCCCTAAAATTAAAAATTTTATTCTCCTCTTTTCACTGAAGGTACTCATGCTCTTATCACAAATGTTTCAATTTAAAAAATTGAAACTTAATTTTGAAATGGTGTAGGGCTAACAATCCACATACCAGAATTCTAGTTACAAGACCTGTTGAACTTTGTTATATTCAAAATAGTGTTATTACAGAAAATACAAAAAAATGGTTTTATCGTGTGAATTTATGAAGACAAAGTACAAGCTTAATTGCAATTTTTTTGTACCGTTAGTGTGTCATCAGTTTCAGATGTCACCCATTCCTGTAAGCATCTATCATTCAGATACTGCTGCACAGAGATGCTTTCAAATCACTGCATTAACACTAATGAATTCTAGGGTTTCCAGTGTGGCAAAAAAGGGAGAAAAGAAACCAATAAACTCTTTATTTCTAACTGTCTAAAATTTCTGAGTCCCGGGAGATCAACTCATTTGCAATGCTGACAGATGTCAAAATTGAGTTGGATTTTAAACTCATGTCAAAAAAACAAAAAAATCAACCAAAACAAAGGGTTTTGTTGTTTTCATTTCTTAGGCAATGAAAAGCATTGTTAAAATATACCCCAGGTATTTCACAAAAGACCCTCAGACAATGCAAGCAGCACAATTCACAGAGAAGGCAGCCCACAGATAATGGCAGTTTTTATTTTTCATTACAGGGATGGAAGTCATCAGATTCACTTTCAGAATTTTAATAGCCGTTTATAAAGCCCAAATAATGCAAAGGATAACAGAGTTTTAGTTAGTGCCTACAGCTCAGTATTGGAGAACATGCTTTTCATCACAGTCATAAATGACCTGGGAATAAAATGGAAAACAAAGGGGGAAATAGGTAATATCATAGGTTAACTCCACCACCTCACTGAGCTGCAAGTACCAGCTGCATGGGGAGAAGCAGGAAAAGGGTGAGAGGACTATAAAAATCATGAACCTTGTAAAAGTGGTGAATAAAACCAAGAGCACCTCATTACACAGGTGGCATATTCAGAGCAGATAAAAGGACATAGTGTGCGTATTTATCCACAGGATACTGTTGATGGTAAACCATTAGCAGGATTCAAAAATGCTCATCCTGATTCACAAAAGGCAACTTATTAAAGACCCAGCTTAGCAAGACTTATTAAAATGCAATCACACAGCATCTGACTCAGGAAGCCTCCAAGCTACAAGTCCCTGCAATCTGGAACAGTCCTGCATGTCTGCTCTCCATCCAGTGTTCCTCTGCATGAGCCTACCCTGGCTACTGTTAGAGGTGGAATATTTGGCCACATTCTAGACTGATGGGCTCTCCTAAGGCATCCTTTCACCATTTGGGCTGTACTGTTCCTAACCTAAAAACAGAAGGCATTGCAGACTACAGGGAGTACCAAACACATTGAATAAGGCTGAAAGCCCCACCCTGTGCCCTTCCCAGTGCCAGGTTCTACCCTCTACTCCAGGACTTGTGCATTAACAGAATAAGCCTGAATACATTCTAAATGAAAAATTCTGCTTTTAACCAAAGCCAGAGATGATAATAATCAGTTTATCATCCACTTTCATTAAAAATACTTGCAGGACTCTACTGCATCTCCCCTAGAGCAAAGAATAAAAACTTTGTAAGATGATTTCCCATAGATGATTGAAGAAAATTTCAAGGTAGTGTAATACCTGCTAATGAAAAAACCAGCCTGAGCTGGTTAGTTTTTCTAGCCCTATTATTTCTTGTGACTGGAAATAAAACAGCACTTTTACATAGATGCATATGAAGGTTGAATAAGGAGACACAAGATAATATGAGGCAGTCCTCTATACAAAAATCTTAAAACTAAAAATCATCTACTTCAGATGATTAAGTGACAATGTTTACAAGTATGATGTTGCACATGAAATGAAATAATGCATGAACAGCAGAAAAGTGATTAATTTAGAAAGAATCATTATTACACCCATATAATCACACTTAGAGTATGCTTGTAAATCAAAAGAATAACCATGAAAAGAATTGGTGCCTAAGCCTTTTGTGTTTCACTGTGGACAGCTTGCAATTCTAAGCCATGATTGCCAAAAAATTATTATATTTGCTGCAGAACAATAGAAGAGCATTGCACATTCTACCACTGTAGCACATTTGCTGAAAAAATATTAGTTTTTCCTTATCAAAGGTGGGAAGGTGCCAAAAAAGGCTCCTTGACAAGACTAACACATCCCAGACAAGGCATGAAGAGCAGAGAGAGGTGCTTTCACATTAAAAGATGTAAAGTGGTATAAGGTAGTCTCATTAATTTTATGGGTGATCTACAAAAATTTATTGCAGCACAATTTATAAATATTTGTATTTTAATTTAGAGGTATAATTTTCTAATACTTTAAACCAATCACCATAGCTGCAACCACTGCAACTTTTAAAACAGCAATACTCATTTTAGAGACACAGCATTAGATTAGATTAAATAATATGTTTGTATACCCACAACATGGCAAGGGGACGTATAAACTCACCGATAAAAGCGCTATCTGATTCCAACAGTGAATTTTTCAAGAATTCATTAGATTCATTCCTGAACTACAAAAGTGAAAACAGAAGACATGGAAATTCAGAGGCCTTAATATATTTCTGGAGCCAAATTATAATTAATGTAAATTAATTGCCAAACTTTGCAAAGTAAAGAGCAGCTCTACAGTGTTACATTCTACTGTTCTTTATTTAGCTTTCTGCAAACCCGGTACAGTTTTAAGTAACTCATATTCTCTCTAAGCATTAGAGGTTTTTTCACTTTTCTGTAGTAATCCCATTTGCTGAACTTGCCTACACATGGCAGCTGTTGTGGTGATTTGTGCAACACAGACCCTTTCGTGGAGAACAGATCCTCCTCTCTCCACGTGAGTTTCAGAACAGCCAGTGCTAGAAGGGAGCTTTGCACTTTAGGTTTGCAGGAAGTATTGATCACATGAAGAACAATTCCTTGCGTTTCACTTACCCCACCCCATACAAGTTTTGACATTAAAATAACAAATTTCTTCATCCTACAAGCAAGCACTAATACCAATACTCCTAGTTCACTTCATAGTTGCAACCATTTGTTACAGAAATTCTACTGTGGAATAATGTATGTTGAAAACAACTCTAAAATCAAAGCCGTAGAAACTATCAGAGGAAACAGAACAAGAGAAAACAAATATTTTTCTGCAAAGCACTGCTCTGAATGAGAATTTCTGGCAATATATTACAACTATAGAGTGCATTAAGATGATTTTTTTCAATAAAAAACTGTTTTATTTCTGCATTTAGTTACGGTATTATCCTCAAGGTTAATGTCTTTGCTGTTGCACAGTCTCCTGATTTGTATGGTTTCACATTACCATGAAACACAATTGAACTCTGTTATTCTTTAGTTTGGGTTAGTACAAAATTCCAACTTGATAGCACTTTATTTTGCTCATTTCACCAAGTCAGAAAATAAACATTCCATCTGAGACAATAGACTTAATTCTTGACTGCCAAGTCTATCACTTAAACCACCTGAATTCGGAGCAACTGCTTTTGGCTTGTCTTTTTCTACTAATTCTCCCTCCCCAGCAGCAATTAAACATCTTATGAATATAAAGTACCAATGAATATAAAAGGAAGGGAGTTAAAGAATCAGGCTATCTCTATATACAAGCATGAGGAACTTGTATGTCAAGTTTAATTAATGTCCATTTAAAGAGGCTATTACTTATTGTATAGACAAGAAAGAGAAGTAAGTAAGCTTGCTGTCTCATTATTTAAGTGCAATTCTATTCTCCAAATCAGTCAAAGACACAGTATTTCTCACACTTGAAGAAGCAATATAATAAAAATCCTCTTTTATTCTTACCAGTCCTGTGGTTTGTGGGTAGCTGTCAGAAGCGGAATCATCTGGATCAACAAAAGCCACATAGGCAAGAGACAAAATGACAGTGTGGACATAAAAATAGTTAATACCGAAACACATTAATAGTTTTATCAGTACACAATTGCAAAAGTAAAGACAAGTATACATTATATCTTTAAATTTACATTCACTGTAATTAATGAATGAATTTTTAAAACATTTGAAGACAACATTTATTCATTTCTTTATGTACATTTAAGTAGACTCAAAGAAATCAAACAGAAATCTGTAGTGTATTATTTCTGAGATTCTTGAGCATGTGCAAGCCCTTAAGGCTGGGTTCATCCGTCACATTCATTTCACACTATATTGTTCATCACTAATAAAAATTGACTGGTTTCCATCTTATTCAGAATCTTACTTGTTATCTAGAAAAAGGAAGCATAACTCTTTCTGTAGCTGTTGAAAACTATTTTTAAAAGATATAATCACATTTCACTAAATGCTAGAACTGCACTAAATTGTGCTGAATTCTGAAAAAGTTCTCTATACTGCAACAGCCAGAACCACTTCTGAGGTATATATAACAGTTGTTATAAAAAGGTCATGTCCAAGTACTGACTGAATAATGCAAAAACTCAAAGCAACACAGTTTAAACCATCAAAGCAACCCACGGAGGCACAAAAGTTTGCTGCCTGAACAATTAGTTTCTCTCTTATGCTTCATTTGTTGATACCTTAGGATCTTTATTGTTTGAATTACTGCATCTTCAGCAAAATCCAGGCACACAGCCAGTGAAAAATGTTTTTTTTGTCCTGTATTCTGCACACTGCTGAATCCTAATGCAAATGGAACGTGGTACTCATAAAACCTAACAGGTTAAGTAACTGCAGATGCAAAACCATTTAGACAGGAATCTATTTTCCAAATTGTACCAAATAACTCCAAGTTGATGGCCTTCTTACTATAATGAAGATTATCCTCCCTTCCCTAGCATACGTATCTTGGTTTTCTTGCCATCACCTTCACATATTA
>JAWWEU010000081.1:118528873-118565684 GCA_035583155.1 Acropternis orthonyx | reverse complement strand
AAAATTAAAAAAAAAAAAAAAAAAAAAAAAAGAGCAGAAATTAATGGTATTCAGCATCCCAGAGGTTGCTAGTGCTAAACTGCAGTACTTTAAACTTTACCTGAACTTCCCAGCTAGGACACAAAAGGCCCCAAAAATGGAGAGAAATCTCTAATTTATCATTTTTTGCTTAAACTTGATATGAACCAAGTAGAAACACAAACCTATTCTGTATCAAATTTCAAAAATTAGAGAGCCAAAAATGAATTATTTCTTCCACAATTAGGGATCACCCAAGCCACGCATTTCCTGACCCCAATTTGGTTTTTGCCATTACTTTTAGCAGTCTATCAAGGACTAGACTGATATGAGTCAGGAGTCTCATTTATATGCAGTGAAGCTAAATATTACACCAGCTTTGTAGTTAAAACTTATGGATACTCCAAAAATATTTATTCTATATTCCAGACATCTGCTTGCCAGGAATAGGCATGTTTGTGTAGCTAAACAGTTGTATCAATACAAGTCAAGACTAATGGTGTTCTCCCCTAGGTGGGACACCTCAACAATCAAACTGACTAGCCAAGAGGATGCTGTGTCACAGTCAACACTGTTAATCCAATCAGTTCTGGCTTCTATCACCGTGTAATAACCAGAGCAGGGACTGCAGAAAGCCCCAGAAGTGAATCCACACTCAGCATGCTGAGGACACCACGCTTGCAGCTTTCAGAGAGAGGCTGGACTAGACAGAGACCATTTCAGAGGAAAGTACTTGTCTAAGGATAAAAACCTCAGTTCTGGAGAGCATAGAGAATCATCCTGAAATTTAACGTAACAATGACCTAATGCATGCTGGAAACACAAAGCAGCAAAATTGAAGTTACTTTTCTTATTTCAAGTTTTCAAATAAAACATTTAGCAAGTTAGTTTTTGGTTTTTGAATCTCTGTTTAGCAAACTTACTCAGTGTGTAGCTGACCTTCCTTCTAGCATCAAAGATCAGAGCATACGGGCTATCAGTCCATCCCCAATACACTACTCCAGTCAAACAGAGGCCAGCACTGCAGTCCAACAACATCAAACCTGTTCCTCTGCCTTTCCCTCCTATCCCTCAAGATAATAATTGTCCAGAAGTCTGCAAAAAAATGCCTTGTTTGTAGGAATATAGATAACATTTAAAATGTGGGACCTTCAGAATCACCAGTTTCTCAGGTTATAGTTCCACTAATAGTCCACTTATTTCTCCTTTATATAAAGAGAAAAAAACCCCATATCAGAATGGAAAGTGTAGAAGAAGTATGTTAGATAAAGAACACTTACACATAGTGTGGAAAAACACCTTTGCTACTACAGCCCAAATCACAACATTTCACCCACAGTACAAAAGTACATACTGCTTTAATTCATCTTTCTTTCTGCCTTAAATCAGACAATGAAACCACTCATCTATTGTCAGTAAGGGGATGATGAACTTGTCTCTGGGGAAATTAAACTGTAAATAGAGAAATACATAGCAACTAATTCTCTTGCTCAGTACTCCGTGACAGACTATAAAGTTAAATGATGTTGCAAAGCAGTGGAAGAGAGAAAGGGAGAGCAAAAGCTGTTCAAGGATCTTCTAGAAGCATGAATAGAAAATCGTTATAAAAATCAGCTGCTTGTCTGCCAACTAATCCAAGTTGTTCAAGGAAAGGCTTCTTCAGGTTGTCATCATGTAAGCCAGCATCATCTATGTGGCACTACCAGATGTCCAAAATGACTGCATGTGCTTGAAACTAATGAAAAAGGCAAATCTGCTTTCTAGATTGTGGAGATTCAGACAACATTAAATGAAAACTTTCTCCAACTGGTCTATTAAAAAAATATTCTAACAGCAGAAAACCAGAACCAAGTCTCAGAGAAATCTCAGCTGAAGCTAGTGAATAATTTTTCACCATTTCAATCAATCTCACAGAGAAGAAGACTGAGTACAACCCTATATGCTCCATTTAGACATTAAATTATATTCACATCCATGTAATTAACACAGAACGTGGTACAGATACACTTATTTGCAACTGTGATGTTCTATTATCCATAAGCAATATTGCACACATTGCTTGAACACCAGCATATCTGTCCAAGACAGAACAGGAATTATCTTTAACACTCAACAGGATACTGAACAAAACACCAAGTAGCTGTCACCTTTCACACCCTGGTTTCATATCAGTTTTGTTAATCTTACTCACATATGGGTCTAGTAACAGCTAACAGGAACAAGCATCAGAGCACAGCGAGGGGCCAGAAGAGGCATTCCATTTTTCTAAAGCAGTCAGGAAAGGTATAACTATTTTCCTTCCATACATGTTTGTTTTGGGGTTTTTTTAATGTCCAATTTTCCCCTCATCTCTAAGGCTAAAAAAGTCTAAGGAGCAGTTGTATTGGTGACTGAGGCAATATGAGGACTGCAGGGGTGGCCACTGTGAGGAGATGCCGTGGACTACTCCACGCCAGGCACAGTTGGTGCCATAACAGACCTGCAGTTAAGCCCATCAGTCAAGCTTGTGGTGCCTCTGAAAACATATTCAAGATAGAGCAAAACAAAGCAAGGCAGTTAGGAGTGAGGACAACCAGGTGAAAAACAGACACCAAGGTCAGAGAAGAGGTGGAGGTGGTTCTCCAGGTGCCAGAGCAGCAATTCCCCTGCAGCTCCTGAAGGAGACCGGAGTGGGGCAGATGGAAAGGTGCAAGAAGACAGAAGCAGCACGAGAAACCGCCATGTACTGACCATAATTCCGCCTTCCCTTGCCTGACACCACTCACTGCATCATCAAAGGGACTGAACATACTGTGGTGCTACCAAGGAAGAGGAGCAGGGGCACTGCAAGTGAAGGAGTGAAGCTGGCTATGGGGAAGGGGACAAGAAAAGGCGTGGGTTTGATCTCTTTTTGTTTCCCACTACTCAAAATCAGTAATTAATAGGTTAATTTTCTCCAAGTCAGGACTGTTTTGCCCCCAACAGCAGTTGGCAGTCAACCTTCCTGTACCTACCTCAGCCCTCAGGCCTTATTCTTTCTGTTTCCCCTACTACCTC
This sequence comes from Acropternis orthonyx, assembly GCA_035583155.1. NCBI lineage: Eukaryota > Metazoa > Chordata > Aves > Passeriformes > Rhinocryptidae > Acropternis > Acropternis orthonyx. The sequence goes on along the minus strand of JAWWEU010000081.1, from coordinate 118,562,630 downwards.
ACCAAGGGGCAGGAGTGAGGGGATGTAAGCAGGAGCACAGCTGGGTGGGAGTTTGGCTGCTAGCAAAGGCTAAGCCACCACAGAAATACAGTTACTTCCTCTTCAAAAATTCAGTTAGGCCAGTCTGAATTTACAGAGGCAAACACTTCCCTGAGAAATTTGCATCTTTCACTCAAAACTGAGTTCATTTGTATAGTTTGGAAAGGTTGAAGCAAGTCTCGTATTTTTAAATATCATCCAAAATAACTGGAGATATTGGTATTTTATGACTGTTTGTAAAAGATATCTAAACGAACCTTACCTTTGGCATTAAGTGCAGCATGCAAAAAAGGGGCATTACATTTACATTTCCCTGCTTCTGCAATGCACAGCCAAAATATTTTACCATGTTAGGATGTTAGTATTTTTACTATCTTAGGATCATCTCTATTAAGCATTACAAGCAACACTTTCCTTCTGGAGCCTCAAAGTAGTTAAGATATCTCACATGTGGCTTCTAGAGCAAAGCCTGTGTATGGATACAGGTTTCTGAAACTTTGAAATACTCAAGCCAAGATTATGAAAATAAAAGAAATTTAATCCATTAAAAGGAGAGCAAGGTGAAGATACACCAGTTGCATTTTAATTAATTCACAGTTTAAAGCCATCTGCTTCCTCACTAAGAACTCAAGAACTGCTTCAAGGAACTTACCTGCTAACACTTTTATCACAGATGAACTAAACAGTTTCCCTGTTCCGTAGTTTTCTTTAAAAAACAGTAAAAAACCTACTTTTCTCTTGCATTTTTTCTGAAGTATGAGGCACTAGCTAAACTATTTGCAGGGAACCAAAGATAAACAGTTGCAGCAATTAAAAAACCCCCAAAACTGAATAAAAAAATCACAATAGCTCCCACAAACACTCATTTTTTTCCTATGCTTACATTAGGACAGAATTTCAGCACTCTGGTGTTCTACGGTTTTGTAGTGCAGTGCTGACAGTGAACTTGAACGAAGTAAAACTAGACCTGGTACTTTTTAATTCTTATCAAATAAAAACCACAATTTCAGTGATTTTTGTTTATCTCAGATCATTCATTCCTTACCTTCTGTTTCTCTCCTCATTCTCATTCTGTCAAGTTTCTTCTGCTGCTCCCTCAACAGTGCCCGCTGCTGAATCTCTAGAGTCTGGTCATCTTTCGGAGGATCAGGATACATGTGCCTCAAACCCACACGTGATTCAGAATCTATAGCAAAGACGCAAAACTTACATTTTTTTTCCCTGAATGAACATTTCTAAAAAAAGCATTTTTAAAGACATAGCTATGAAGTCATAAAAAAAAAATCACATTAAAAATAATGGTGATGGTGGCCAAGAGGATGACCCACTTAGCAATGATTTCACAATTTAACTATATTAAAAATATATTTTTTCTGGCAAAGGAGAAACAGAAAGTTACACAGAATCATAAGTTGGTGGTGGGTAAAAAAAAAAATCCAGTTCAAGGCTACTCTCAGCAACACCGTAATACCCAGTGCACAGCAAGTTTAAGCAACAAGGACTGGAAGACAGGTGAGTGCTCTGAATGATAACACAGCATTATGATGCTGTGAATTCCATGTATGTGTAGGAACAGTCACACAGAGATACACACACACACAAAATCCCATGCACTATGTCATATGGGCAGTAGCTGAGAAGAGTCTCATATTTATTTTTGACTTTAAATCCTGGGTGGAAGGGAAGATGGAGGAAAAGAACAAATGTTTCACTACCCTTCTTCATCAGTAACAAGAAGATCTACCTGCCTTTGTATTTAAGTTCATTAAATTCCCAGATATTCTGTATGTTGACAGGATCTTGTGCCTCCTTTGACAAAGGTCGCCTTACTGGAGCCTGCAGACGAAGCCTGGCCATCTCAAATATATCCTTTGGATTCTTCTCTCTCCTCCTGCTTGAAAAGTTTGTAAAACAAGGAGACTCCAATTTAACACTGTGATATTAATGAGGTGGATGGAAATACAATATTGATAAAATTTGGGTCTTTTATCCTTAATAAAGCTATCAAAACAGGAAAATAAATTTGAAAGTAATGACCCTGCGTATTGTGTTATAAAAAGGGATAAGCTACTTAAAACTAAAGAGAAACCCTCATACTTTTGGAGTAGGACTAAGTCTGGTGATCAGATAAGTCTTTTCCAACTAATTGGTATGATTAACTAATACACTTTGGAAGAAACCAGACTTATTAAATAAAGAGGGCATGATTTTTCAATAATAAAATAAGTACTTCCACAGCAGTATGGCATCCAAAAACATTCAGCAGCAGTAGTACTGCAGCTTACAGACACAAATTATGCCCTAGGAAAAAAAGTAATGAGATAAAATTCTGCCTTACACATCTGTTTTAGACCTCTGAGACAGAACATTGCAACTTCCAATCTTACCATTACAGCCATTCTTACAATAAAATTTAGAAAGATTCTTGGGAAAAAACCCAAACACGTTAGAAAAAAAGTAAGAAAATTTAATATACAAATTCTACCTTTATATCTTCATTTCACTTACATATACTGGCCAACTAATACCAGCTAACAATCCACAGTAGCTCTAAGTTCCTGTGCAAAAGCTAACTTTTAAAACTGAAGATTAAATCCTTACCGTGTAATTGGTACATCATCATCACTGGTCACATTCAGCAACTGTTCCTGCAGTCGCCTCTCTTCACTGCGAAGCTGTTTCCTCATCTCTGATAATTCATTTATCACATTCTTTCTTTCCTCTGAAATTTAGCAAAAATAATTTAAAAATATTTTGCGACAGCACAAGGACTAGATCCCCTGACTAGCAGAAAGCATCCAAACATCCCTGGAAATGGTTGACTGTATTTAAAAAAGGAAAAGCTATGAAACAGCAGCGAGAGGGCATTGTCAGTAAAAAGCCTTATTTTGAAATAAGCAAACCTACACGGTCCTCAGAGGTCCAGAGGCAGCTGACAGGGATTGAGGTGGTATCTGCAAGCACACAAACTCATTTTTGTTTCTTGTCTCAAAAGTGGGATATCTGTCTGTTCAGCGTAGACTCCCTTCAGTGGTCAAGAGTTCTAACTTTACTTTTAGTACGTGCTTATTCTGACTTTTTAGACCTACTTTGGGTCTAAGCTGTTTTTCTGTGGGCAGGACAGCATTCCTCCACAAGTTAAACCAGTTTAATAAATTCCTCATTTTCCAAATAACATTCTTAGTAATTTGCTATTTTACTGACTTTCAGTCTGTGTCCAGAACCCAGCAGCAAAGCAAGTTTTACTAGTTTAAATGCCCAAACAGGAGACTTAATTCACATGTTTTCATTTCTCTCATGACAGACGGTCTGAGTCAATCAATTTCCAATGGCTGCATTAAGAAACCACCCTCACTTTCATTTAGAGGAAAACACACAACTCCTCAGAACAGCTCCAGGTACCACCTGCTGCAGCCTAACATTTGTAGGACATCGTTTACTGTTACAATCCGTATGTTGTTTCTTATACACTTGTAAAAAAGAGTAAAAAGAAAAATGATTGCTTTCCACCCTTGTATTGCCAAGATGACTAGCATATAAAAAGCAAGGAGATCCTCCCAGCACAGCTGAATTATAAAACCACCAATGAAAGCTAAGAGGAACAAGCAGAGGATTAGGCAGATTAACAAATATAAGCAGAATTTAAGAGTAACAACTGCAGTGCTCTACACAGTGCTGGTTTAATCCCCTAGTCAGTCAGTCCAAAACTCTCCCATTTTGCAATATTCTGGTCACAGTGGTAACCACTGTTCTGACTGAGAGATCCAGCACTTTCTGTGCAGACTGTTCCATTATCAGAGTTTTTACAAAAAACACTTCCTGATGAAGACATGCAATAAATGCAGTTTTATTTTGTATTAAAACTTCAGACATACCATACTAATACGCTGATATTATTAGGACAAAGAAAACATCCACAAAGAAATGCAAATTTTAAAAGACTATTTCTCTGCAGGAAAGAAAAGGGAACTGTAAAAGAGAACAATTTTGTTGTAATAGAGTTTGTAATAAAGACAAATACCCACCTAATGAACGCAACTGATTTCTTCTAGCAGGGACAGGTGGAGAAGGAACTCTTGGCTGTGCAGGTTCCTAGTGATCATAGTGAATATGAAACATTAGTATGCCAAAGGAAGAAGATACAGTACATTGTTTCTTTATTTTACATCCAGTTTACATTAACAATTGCAAGACAGAATAATAACCTTACAGGTTGTTAATGACTAAGGTTTAAGCTGATCTTTAAATGTATAATCCAAATTACTATATTTGGATAGTATTTATAGCTAGTATAAACTTATATATCATTATTCAGAGACCTAGACAAACCTATACCAAGTTCTAAGATAGAACTAAATGGGGCTTCCTCCAGATCATTCTTCACATTTACGGAAAGTAATGGTTTTAATGAGGTTTAAAGTCTAACGTAAAATATTCTCTGAAACTGCTCTATAATGTATTTAGCTGAGTTCATACAGACAGTAGGTTAAAAAAAAAACAAAAAAAAACCCAACCAGATTCGCAATAAAAAGACAGAAGTGTAAGATTGAGATTCAGGTATCATAAACAATTATTTAATCTACTCTTTGCAGGAGAAACTTCTTTAAAAAACCAAAAAAGTATTGACCCAAGGACAATTATCAAATGAAAGAAATGAGTGGTCTGAGGATCACTCCTGTAACTCGTTTTTGATGCAGAGAAGAAAGCAAAGCATATTAGGAGTTATAATCTTCCTGCACCTCCAAAAACATAAAGATGAAACAATACTGTGTGTAGCTATTAATCAGCATTAAACTTCATGCCTGAGCTAAGCTCTTCTCTGAATGAACACGATGAGCTGCTAGATTATATGGAAACTTTCTTATCCTAATCCTTGAGATCATTAGACCCTTGGCAAGGGTCTGGACAGCGTACATTCTTTCCAAAATGAGGTACTCATCCCTACAGAACATGCACGTGCAGAAAAAAAATTAAAACTATACAATGCCAAAAAATATCTTCAATACTTGGAATAAAATTTAACATTAAATTTTAGACCTACAAGACTGATCAATGTAAAAACTGTCTCCATTTATCTGTGGCATTTCAGTAATAACTAGCAAGCATTAAAAACCTGGTAGGATTTCATACACTGTACTGTCTTAAATAAACTAGTAAAAGTTTGTTACAATAATCATACTTGTGAATAGCAAGAGAAATGGCTCTCAGCAGAGGGAATCCTTTCTTCTTTTCTTACAGATTTGTTCTGAAGAGCGGGAATGATGGGAGAAGATTGCCGTGAAAACTGCAAGGAGGAAAGTAAGGCTGAAACTACATTCCTATAGCTTCTGAATAAAGTATCATTTTAGACAGAAGAAGTTTTGTTAGTATTTTTCCTTTGACAGAAAAATGCTCTTAAATGCATAAAATGATTGCAAAAATTGTTTTATGCCATTTTGTTTTCTACCTATGGTAATTTTAATCCTTTTTTTTTCTGTGCTGTAGGTGCTCCTTTCATTTAAATTGTATGCCTTTGTTTCCTCTAGACACTTCCATTATATCTGTCCATTTTAGAGAATTGACATAAATTTTGTAGACACTTTGTAAGAGAGACAGTTTTATAATTTATTTCAATTTTGCCCATCAGAATTCTATGTGATGGACTTTTTACATTAACCAAGGTCAAAGGAAACAATGAAATTACCAAGAACACCATTGTTCAAAGACGAATAGTCCTACCAGTCCTCTAAATTATATAACTAATTTTATTTGTATTTGCACCTCTGCAAATGCAGGTCATGGTACTTCACTGCAGATATAAAACTCAACTACAGAGTGCAGCTTGCTCTTATCAATCTTCTTTTTACTATTTTTTAATGGAAATTCGATCCGCAAGATAAGTTTCCACTGTAGCAGACCTGATTTTTCACCCGGCTGTTCTGTTTGTGCATTAAGTATACTGCAGCTTGATAAACTGAGAAGGGGACAACAGAAGGCAGAGGTCTAAGAAATCATGCCATTTCTTTAAAATCCAGTTATTTTTAAAAATTAAAAAAAAAGTATTTGTATCTTAGAAAGTCACCGAAGCATACCATCTTCTTTTCCTCTTCCATCTTTTCTTTTTCAAAATATTGTCTAAGTTGTTCCTTTTGCTTTTCTTCTTTTTCTTTTCTTTTTTTTTCTGCCTCTTTTTTCCGTTCTTCATCTAAGCGGATTATTTCTTTATTTTTCATTCTTCGCTGTAACATAAACATTATTAGTACGTAAGGAAATATTCAAAATTACTACAGTTTTCTTTAGTGGACAGTTAAAATGAAACCATCACACTGTCTAGTATGAAATCAAAAGCATATTTCATTACGCTGACTTCAAACATGCAAATTAAAAAAAACGTCTCATGCAAATATTAAACATCCACAGTCCTCGCTTTGCTACCATCACTTAACAGAATTCCTAATAACTTCTATAGACATCAGTTTGTGGCCCCAGATCTGCCATGAGCTAGGGTTAAACTGTAGCAGTCATTTTCAAAAATTAAGATTCAAACAAAACATACTGAAAACATGCACCATGCTACCACAAACCCACAGAGAAAAATTGTCATCTGGTCTCAATTTCAGTCTTGTGTTTGTGATTAGTGATGATCCCAGCATTCTTCCTACTCTATGCTAGACCAGCTCTAGTATCCAGAAGACAAGGCTCATCAACTAACTTGCTCATACTAGGGAAGGAGAATTTAGAATATAAGCTAACTGTTCTGATTTAGAAAATTTGAAGTCCTGCATCCTAAACCAATCTTTCATAATCCTGCAGGGATGTCATTGTCCTACAATGGTTTATGATATTCTGAATTATGAAAATTTACTTACTTTTTCAAACTTGATAAATAAAGCTTTTGAGTTTGAATTAAAGCCATGGGGATTGATTTGGGTTTGAATTTACCCTCCATGAAAAGTATTCATTAGATTTGCATGGCATTCTTCCAAAACAAACAGTATTCTTACCTAAAAGATATCTCTTTGCCAATTAAAAAAAAAAGGCTTTACAAAATCTTCCTATATAGCTACATTCAGAATACCAGTAATTCCATGAGAGCTAGATTTAAGATGCTAATAAAAAAAAGCAAAAAACTGCACTGTTTTTTTTTTAAATTCACCAGTTTGACAAGCCTTTTATTGGCCTTACCACCAATTTCCCTTAGAAAGGAGAACACCACTATCACTTAAACTATGTGATTTTTCTTAGAAGCATTAATAATACTTCAAGCTCATGGTACACCATAAGTAGTGAGAAGAAGGTGCCAGTTAATGCTCACAATCTTCCCCTTCTCCTCTGGCTAACGCGGACCCATTTACATGCAAAGGCCAGTTCCCAGGACACTTTTCAGTTTACCTGCGTAATCCAGGTAACAAATATTACAAAGGCTTAGAGTTAGTTTGGGACAGAAAGAAGTCAAAGTATCAAAATACTACACCTCCTCATCTTTCTTCCTTTTCTCTTCTTGTTCATCTTCATATGCTTTTTGAATTCTCATCCTCTGTTCTGCTAGTCGTTTTTCCTCTTTTTCCTCTTCCATCCTAAGTTTTTCTCGCTCTGCTTCTTCTCTGCGTCTCTTTTCTTCAATCTAGAAAATAAAACAAAAAAGTATTCAATTGTCGATAGTCAGTAATAATCTGATAAACAACATTTACCATCATGACCTTTTGCAGTACCTACTTGCACAGTCAAAAGTTCTATGGCACAAATGAAAGAATCCCGGGGCCTGACTTGCATTTCAGCTTCAGAATTTCTTTAAAATTACATTCTATTTTACTATTTCTTATTGGCCACTCTTTATGGAAACCACCCCTGAGGTAAGAAAACTAGTTATAAATGCTACTAATAAACCCAGAGTACTTCCTTACACTTACTCTACTCCAGATGTGCTGGAATAACACTTTTCTTCACTGACTAAATAACAGGAAATGGGAAACCAAACCAAAGAAAGTTACAGCAGTTATCTTTTTACTTTCCACAATTATGGTACTTTTAAATTCAGTGCTGACTTACTGAAGCTAAAGCTCTGCCCATTCTTTAGTTTTTTTGGCACCCCCATACATGGAAAAAAGCCCCTTGAACTTTTCAAGAGATCCCCATCAAACTACTGTATGACTTTAGTAGTCTTTTAAATTATCCAGAATTTCCTTGATACTGATATTTAATTGCATTGATATTTAATTGCTGTGGCATAAGTTTAAATGTGAAGTGTTATGGACAGAAGACAGAAGATGGCAGAAGAACAATCAGGTTTTATATACCCATCAATAAATAACTACACTGTGACTGTCTCACTGATGATCATTTCCTTTTGATGAATGTGCATTTGTATCATGTAGACTTCCAAGGCAAACATCTCTGTTTCTTTAGGTATTTATGTGTGCAAAACTGTACACTATGCACAGTTCAAGAACTGAATACTATATTTAAAGAGCTACACTTAGAAAACAAAATGATAGAACTTAAAGAAGCCAACTATTAAGAAACATTCATAAAAGTGATGTTATTATGTAAGCCAAAATCCGAGAAACTTGGTAGTATACAGCTGTTACTACACCTCTTGTGTACAGAATTGAGTATGACTGGGGAGGTAAGGTCCTTGGTCAGCAGTAATCATTTACTCTGACTGTAAACCCTCTCTTTAAAACTTGTTTAACCAGATGATATCTAGAGTGCACATTCACCTGTAGACGAAGGAAGTTCTTGTATGACTCCTGCCGCTTAAGATACCGTGGAGATGGTGGTTCACCAAACACATTACCTCGAGCAAAAGGAGAGGCCTGTGCAAATGTAAAACCTAAGGGAGGGGAAAAGATACAGATAAAAATCAAAGCAAATTTAAGACAGCAAGCCAGAGTAAAGAAGGGGGAATCTAAGACACTTGTTTCACAAAGTAGTTTATGAGAGCCATAATTCAAGACTATAGCTGGGATTAAAAGTTCTTGCATTGTCTACCTAGAATACTACCAGGTTCTGGCTGCTTACTGACTAACATCCAAGTGAGTTGTTTTGGTTTTTTTTTTTTACTAAATAACACCTATAAAAATCACATATTTTGCTGTCTGGTCTGCAGTTTAGTATCTAAAAATATTACCCATGAGTTAATTAGAATAGCAAATATTTTACACCTAATAACTTTACTGCTTCCAATTACTCATAGAACATATAGTTCTGTTCTTTAGGTTTATTCACTCTTTAAAACCAGAGCATCCTAATAGAACAGATATTTAGGTAAAATAGCAAAGGGTGCTACAAAAAGCAAAGCCCCAGACTGGCAAATAGAATATTCTAAGCAATCATAAAACTGAATTCTGCCAGTTAATGTGACTTCTGCACTATGAAATTTGAAGTGTCAGGTGTCCTTCAGCCCTGAGTTACGAACATGTCAAACCATAAAATCCCAAAAGGTGCAGATAGGAGGATTAATTCAGATACCATAAGAGCAGGTTTTGCAGAACAGAATCCCTACAGGAAGCAGAGGAGGAAAAGTCGAGTAAATTGTGTGTTAACTTTTCAGCTAGTACTGCATGTTTTTACTCACAGCATGTCTGCTCTGAAGGACAGTGCCTAAAGGATGTGCAAGAGCAATAGCTCCACTGAGCTGAGAAAAACATTACATTTCCATATATGGTGATGTGCCACCCCAGTCAGATGAAAACAGAAACAACACATACACATATTCCCATAGGAATGCACATGCTTACTACTACAGTCCAGCCTTAGGAGCATGTGCTTGCATACCAAGGAGTACACTTTGAGGTTAGTATTATTTTTCCTTACATGGAAAAAGTGCTTGAATCTTTCCAAAATATAACTAAATTCACATGCAGGTCTTCCAGGATGGAGTAGCTTCACACAGATATGTTCCATGTAAAAGAGCAGAATAAATTTTATATACCATTTAGAAGACAGGAAAGTTACTATGAAAAGTATCAAGAAAAACGCTTGCTGCGTACCAGCTACTATCCTGCAAGTTCCTCTTTTAGTGGGTTGGTGTACAAAAATACCCCAAAAATCCAACCAGCCAAACTCACCAAAACATACACAAAGCCACTTTATTGCCTGGCTGATCAAATTCAAGGTGGAAGACTATAAAGTTCCCATCACTGATGTGCACCACCTCCTGATCCCAAAGTAAGTGACCTAACCAGGTGCTCTTTGCTGTTTTATGTTATTACTTTATTGGTCTTGCCTGTTCCACTTCTCACTAAATGATTAAATATATAGTCTGTTAGAGATAAGAGTGAGAGGCAAGACAGAAGGAATGAGAGTCAGAGGTAAGGGCATTGAGTTACAATCATGCAAAGTAGATCTGTGCTCCAAATACCATGTAATTCTTTATACAGAAATGCAACAGTTCAGACAGGAGAAAGAAAAGTAGCATCTAAGCTGAATTAAGAAGACCCTCACCAATTCTGGCATTTGCCCAAACTAGGGACAGGTCCAGAGTATAACAGTGCTGTCATTTAGATGTCTCACAAAATATAAGAAGATGTATTAGTTTTTAAATACAAAAATAACTTAAAATTCCTGTAACTTTGAGGCAGCACACAGGGCTGCATATGTACCTAATTTACCTGTAACTCTTTAGAACTTGTTAACCTAGTTACTGTACCAATTTCACGTGAAACCTCTAACATCATACACCTGAAGACCTTCCATCTTCCTTTATTCCATATTCTCATCTACTAACCTACTATACAGATGTATTTTACTGTGTCATTTAAGAATAAAAAAATATGTATGGAGATTTTATTAGATAATACTGAACTTGAAAAACTGATCATGACTCTTCAGTGCTGAAAGAGTTATTAAGTATCATTACTAACAAGACAGAGAAGAAAATACATTTTAAGAGCACACAGTGACAGCAATGAAGAAGTCTGGGAAAGAGAGCACTAACACTATTATAGGACTACTAAAAAGGCATAAAGAACTAGAGAATTCTGATCACTAAGACTTAGGGACTAAGATCACTAAGACTTTAATTAAAGCTGTAATACAGTATTCTTAAAAACCTGCTATTTTATTTGTAGATGCTTCTGCGTTCTGAGGTCTTGAGGAAGCCAAACTTAGGTCAACAGCTACAATAGCCCTTTTATCTTCATATAGTCTTGCCTCTGGATTATGATATGCATCTTCATTTTGCTTGTGCATGATATTCAAGTCCGCTAAAGGAAAGGGGAAATAACTGTTTATAGTATTTTATTCTCATAAAAGGCATGTTCAACCTAGATTCTAAAAAATACACGGGTTTTTGATCAAATTCCACTTTCCCTAGGCATATCAGCCATGGAAACAAATAATTCAGGCAAAGGCAAGAAATATAGAGGCTAAAGGTGAAACACTAGTAATTAGGTACTATTAATTAACTGATTAAAATATTTATGTTGTTGCTCTTTTTTTTGTCAGGCATGATTCTTCACAACAAAACTCCCTTCTCCACTGCCCCAAAATGCTATTAAACCAAAAGACAGAGAGCTCAAAGACAAAAGTGACTGACAAGTCTATGTTGACAAGCACGTATTTAGAAACCACCCCTTCTATCTCCTTAGAGCTGTAAAATACTTTTGCATTTAGGACTGGTATTTTAAGTACTAAATCTCTATTTGATTACTAACAGGGATGATAGGAGCAATTGAAGCACTGAAGTGTATTTTGGTTTTCATGTCTTCAGTAATAATCTAGATGCAGATTGCTATATGTAAGCAAAGCATCATTATCCAGCATTTTCACCAAAATTTACATGGTGCCTGATCAAAGATGTTAATTGCAGCTGGTTTGGAAGTGTTACCGTACTGTACCTAGAAGACTCATTTCAAAACAAAGAAGTACTGCACAGTTTTCAGATTACCTTTTGAAACAGCATTTCTGATAATTATGAATTACTGTAGTCATTTAAGCACACAGATTCCAAGAACTTTTAATTACATTCCTCTCTGTAAAGCAGCCTTTGCATATATCAGTGTCTTAAAAACTATTCACAGACACTTTTAAGAGGATAAAAAGACAAGTCACACTGCATAAAAAAGAGACATGGCAGGAAGCATGTTATGTTTCACGACATTTGACTCATAGCTTATCCATCATGCTGCTAAGCTATGGTGGGAAAAGTACTTTACATATGTAATTCAGGAAAACAGGGTAAGAAGCTTCTTTCTCTCAGTTCCTCATTTACAGATAAACTTCTCAGCAGTTACATGCAGAGCTCAGGCTAGTATGAGATCTCTGCATTTCCACTCTCACCATTGTTAAAGCCTAAAGAAAGAAGCCAGACACTTAAATGCAGTGCCTGAAGTCAGGCAGTATGAACACCTCTATTACAGGTATAAGCTTGGATCATTAATGCAAGCTTCTAAACTTCAAACGTGGCCACGCAATCTTTAAAAAGCATTTAAACTTTACCTGCTATCCTGAAACTATACTATTAACTTTGCCAAATGCTGCTCAGGTGTCATACAACTGAAACTAATTACTTATCCAGTAAGTGTTCCATGATTTACTGGAGGCACAGATGAAAAACTTGCCAGCTCACTACGCCCATCTTGTATAAAAGAGCACTTGGAAAAAACTAAGCCTTAAAAAACATTACTGCTGACTGCTCTTTATATAGCCATTTACCAGCAGTGTTACTTGCCGAAATTTAAATATTCCACTTAGCTTTGTTTATTTATACAAAACATACTTCCATTTTCCAATTCATAGGCAGAGACTTCTAACCCTAGGAATTACTTTACAAAAAACCTAAATAACTTAAAACATATTCCTGGGAAATGTTTAAATAAAAGCCTTCATAACAGACTTTAGCATGTTTATATTGCTGATGATTCTATCAGCTTGTTTTCCTTCTTCTCCCTTTACCGACTGCATTGTGTCTTCACTTCTAGTTGACATATCCCATGTTGCCCATTTTGTTCAAATTGTACTCTTCGAATGCTTCTACAGAAATCAAAATAATGACTCAAATATTCCTAGAGTGCATCTCCTTGAAACAAGTAAGTTTGTTTGTCAATAAAGGGCTACCAGTATTACAACACAAGGAACAATACAGCTAAATAGAGCCCCTAGGGGAACAAGAAAACATCAATCTTGAAAAGACAACCCATAATTTTGGCAAACATACTTATCAGATTTCCTTTTGCATCTCTAAGAGGAGCACCACCACCACCTCTTCCCCAGGGGTTGTAATTCCTCATCTCTGCTTCCAACTTGGCTTCGTAGCGCTCCTTCTCCTCTCGCTCCTGCCTGCGTCGCTCCTCTCTATCTCTTATCTAAAAACAAACCAACCAAAGTCAGTTCCACAAAAATATCACATTAGGTATAATTTTGACAAAAAGTTAATGGTGCAAACTGAACGCTCTCATTACGTATTTACCTCATCTATATCAAGCAAATCCAAACATTTCATTGTCAATTCTGCAGACTGTGCATTGAATACTGTTGTGAAAATGTGCATGTCTAGTTCTGCATAATCAGAGAAACACACAGATACACATTATAGGACTCCCATGTTTCACAAATGTTCACACCTGATACTTACACTACATCAAAAGGTCCATATATTTTGATCTTTGATATAGATGTTTATACTGCCTGAAAATTAAAGAGGCAAAATTCTACAGTACTACAACCCTTACTTCTCTCAACCTGATATATTTTCTTTAATCAAAACTTAGACTAGAGATGACTCCTAACAGGAAATACCTTAACAGAATGTTACACAATTCTGTAACCATTCATGAACTAGCTTTCTGCAGTAATACAATATGATGTATGGATGTTACACAGAAATGTTCATATGGATTGTTCTTCCTTTTCTTCAAAATCAGGTTACATTTATGTAACTAAGACTCCTAATAAATGTAACATTTACAAAATGAACAGCTATTAAAAGGTTCATCTTCTACTTAGAGTTTTTAAAACACTGACTACTCTTTATGTAACTAAAATATATTACTGTATTTTTCTTAAGTTTGTCCTGTGCATTAGATAAACATACTAATTAGATAAACATAGTTAGTATAAACCATTGTGAGTGTGATGAGGCACTGGAACAGGCTGCCCAGAGAAGTTGTGGATGTTCCATCCCTGGAAGTGTTTCCAGCCAGTTTGGATGGGGCTCTGAACAACTTGGTCTAGTGAAAGGTGTCTCTGCAGGGGGAGTTGTAACAGGATGACCTTTAAGGTCCCTTCCAACACAACCCATTTTGTGATTCTATGACTTCCCTTATCAAGTAGTCATACCATTTTGTAAGAGAAATAATGAGTCAACAAAGACCCATCTAGCCCCTTCAACCATTTACAAAAATGGTCAGGCTTGTCTATGGGGAATAAAAAGCAAAATACCTTCTGTTCACTTTCAACCATAAGCAGCATAGTAACTCTGAAAACTGTATCGTGCCATGCTTATTAGACTTTTATGTCAAATTGTGCAGTCTCTCATATGGCAGGGTAAAATTTACTTAAGACTATAGTGAGAAAATGCCTTTAGAGAAGCATACATGCAATATCAGACACTGTTCCTAAATGTTTATTTAATTTTTATTTGACCTTGCTTGACAGCATCTCCTTTATCGCTGTGCACAATCATAATTAGAACTATGGTATTTTTATAACCACTATCAACCCCCAGCAAAGAAATATACAAAGAATAAGGTAAGAAAATATTAAGTGCCACTGAACTGGGTTCTAGCAAAATCTCTTCAAAAATAACATGTCTCATCAGAGCCAAATACATTTGATAAATATGAACTCCCACAAAGCACAGCAGCAAAAGGCCACTAGAATGAATAGGGGACTAGGACATCTATTGGAACAGGACACTCAAAAAATTTGTGTAATCTATCAAAAAGGAAGCTAAAAAGAGGGAAGACACCACTGCAAACACACTGGAAATAATCATCAGGGAAACTTTTGAATTAGTGTTCAAATGATCATGAAGAACTTACTGAAATTAGACTGCTTCTAATAATTATTGCAATAATGTTCAAAAGCAATCTTTCAATAGGAATATCAGAGCAATATAATCCATTTTAAGATGCAGGTTCTTATTTTTATGAAAATAATCATACAAAGTTACATGTCTGGAACAAATCTGTTTGCTGTAAGTCTTAATACACTGTCTGCCTCTGACAAAAAAATTGAAGAGCTTGCTGTCCACCTGAAGAACTAAAATGAGCTAAAGCAGGGTCAGAGGAATGTGAGGAAGGAAGTGATGAAGGGAAGGAGAGTTAAGAAAGCTTGTTAGCTGTAAGCTAAATAAAAATAGCTGAAAGAGTACTACAGTTACAACCATTATTTGTCAAAAAAAATAATAAAGAGTTAGAGGCTTTATCACTCAGTACCTGCTGTTGCAATTCTTGTTGGTAAGATAATGTTGCCTCTCTGGAAGGCTGTGTTCTTTCTTCAGAGAACACTCCTATGCTTCTTTGTCTGTCTCCTGTGTTCCTCTGTCCAGTGTTACTTCTGCATTGAAAAATCACACAGGAAAACATCACAGGGTCCAGATGGGGGGGAATTAAAAAAAAACAAACTTGAAAATTCCTGCCTGAAATACTTAAGAGCTGTTGTTTTCCACAGCCTGGCAGATTATAATCCCAAATATTTTCATAAATCCATATGAAAGTAGGAGTTCGCTGAATTATGGTTTTATTGTTTAGATAGAAATCCTTCATTAGAAGTTTGAAGAGTTACCTTTAACACATCTTATTTCAAAGGCACGTCTGTTCTCAGCAAAATACTCCCAACACAAAAAGTGTGCCAATACAGATAAATGCAAAAAAAGAATATAAATCTAGATAATACTTACATAAATTGCTCTACTGGGGACTGGCCTAAAGGAGGATCCAGGTTAGGTGTGGGTTGCATTCCCATCATACCTGTACCATCTACACAGTTAAAAAAAAAAAAACCAACTACTTTAAATTTTGAATGCCCATATATAAATACTTGTCATTACTTAAAAGAACAGAGTTCACTGCTCAGACTCTCTGAGTGCAGGATTACAAACAGGGCTCTCAGCTTCTCTAACAAACTTAGCTAATCCTTAATGCCCTCTGAAGGAAAAAATACAATGCCAAGGTACAAATGGATTTCTTACATTCAACTAACCCCCTTCAAATCTTACAAATTACTTCATTAACGTATTCTAAAATGAAGTAACAAAATTAAGAAACTCATTTAATGGTAACACTTGTCCTCATGCTTTCCAAGTGTGTCATCTAATTATGAGGGGAGCCTCCTGCAGAATGGCAGTACATCTGGCACTCTCACTGGAACAGGACCTGCAGCACTGCCACAGGGGGCTTGAAATTACTGTGTGTCCTCCTGCTTGTGCTCAAGACAGTAAGAGATGCACCTCTCCAACGATTTCACTCTTCAAACATTAAGCATTAGCAACATTTCAGTTTGTGTAACGAAGCTTTAGGACAACTTAACTCCCATATGTGAATTTCAAGTATTAGTTTCTTTAATACTCCAACTGTAAGCTATTTTGTCCTAGAAGTTATATCGATACAAGGGTAAAAAACAAACACAAACAACACAACACCAAAATAAAACACACAGGAAAAAAAAACCCCACACCAATTAGCCCCACCAAAGCCCTCAAACTTCCATGAGTTAAAACTGTGGTCTGGAAATAAGATTACTAAGAAAACATGGGAAAAAAGCATGGAACTTTTAAATAAACAAAGAAACAAACAAATTAGTCTTTCTCAAACCGTAATTTATTACATTTCAAGAGAGAGAGTTTTACAATGGAGACAGAAAAAAAATCCAAAAACTTTTGCTCTCAGATCTCTAGCTTTTCTGAAATTTCCCAGTGCATTTAAACCTTATTCAAATAAAACCAGTAAAAGAGTTGTCTTTGTAAGTTTTTATCCTCTTTTTTTAAAGAAGGTAGAACAACATTTTTTAAAAAGTATTTCTGCTTTTTCTTATGAAAAAGCAAACCAAAAAACAGAAAAAAGAGAAAAACACCACACAATCCAGTCCCTGCCCGCACATATCTTTGTTGTTTCACTGCTGAAATAACTGTGAAGCAGTCAAAGGATAGACAAAAGAAGGAGTCCTTAAAATAGAAAGGTAGAATTCTTCATACATTAATATATTTAACGTGTTAGTAAATATTTTAAAAATATTTAAAATTATGTCTGTAAATTGTAGTAACACCTAAACATGTAATTAATTATAATATGATTTAAGTAATTTTAGAAAATAATGTTTTAATAATCAAAATTATAATAAAGATTATCTGGGAGCAGTGATGGCAAAGTAGCTGAGAGTAGAGCTTGTCCAAGTGACGAACAAGATTTTTGTAAGCCACAGCCCCTTTTGTAGTTCTACTTCATTCAAAGACAGTATTGAAAAAAAGTCCTTTTTCATTCAGTCTAAAAGATGGGTATAATTTGCTGTCACTAGTTCTACATTATTCATCATTTGACTAGAATAAAAGTAGTCATCTGAATCACTCTAACAACCAATCCACCTAATGCCATCAACTTACAATATGCAAGAGCAGGATCCAAAGGATTCCTAGCCCCATAGAAGTAATATGCGTCGTCATAAGGTGTTCTGTAGTTGTCTGTCAGAACTGGTGGTGGAGGTGGTGGCAACGGTGCAAGCCTGTAAGAAAAAACGGACACAATCGTTTGGTTTGCTGTGCAACTGAAAAGAGATTATCAAAAGAAGCAGGGGGAGGAGGGAGAGAAGGAGAGGGAGGGAAGGAGAAGGAAGGGATAATGGGGTAGAAAGAGAATTCATCATGAAAAAATACTAGATTTAGTTCAACTGAAGATCTCTCATTAGTGCTGTGCAGAAACAATTAGCTTCAGTAGGGAACTAATCTTCCCTTAGGGAATAGTACGTGAACCCACACTATTCAAGGGCTCTAAACAACATAAAACAAGCACGCCTTCCTTAACTGGTTCAGTTAATGACACTTACTTGTTACATCAGTAATCGTAAATAAAACAAGGCAAGGATTAGTCTCTGACCAAAGGGTAAGTAGCTCAGCACAGTTTCAGCCATGTGCCTGAAGCTCCTTCTCTCTCCCTGAGCAGTTCAGTCTCAATCACAACATCTAGTGGAAGCTGTCATTGCCTACAGTGCATTCCTGAGCACAGCCCTGAATTATTGCTTAATTGACAGGGGTTAAACTCGTGCCATACCAGCCTCCTGAAATTATGGACACTGCTGGGCACATGCCCAAACATCCTTGCACATGATTCAATATTACAGGCATAGACATAATTTCTATAGCACAATCCTTATCCTACACAAACATCCACTGAGAGAGCTATCTTTACAGATAATCCAGCCTCCACAGATTTTTCAAAATAAACTGTGAAGAACTGAAATTTAAAGTTTATTCCAGTGCAGAGTAGTTGCACTGTAACTGTCAAAATTGTCACAATATTTATTTCTATCTTCATTAGTTCTTTGGAGAAGGATCAGTAGCACCACTGAGCTCTACTTTAACAGCAATAACACGCTTAACAACAATCTGATTTAACATGCAAAATGAACAGGATGGTGAAGCACCTGGGAGCTGCTATTTCACCAAGAGTGGTGGCTAGCCCTCTGTGGAAGTCTTTATCATTGTGAAAGTTTTCATTCACTGGAGAGGCTGAAGAGACAGGCACTGGAGTTTGGAAAGCCACCCTGGGCCTTTCAGGAGGCGCTTTCTCTTCAGAAGCTCTTGCTGTGAAGCCAAACTGCTTCAGTCTATTTGGCTGAAGGGAAAGGAAAAAAAAAAGGTAAGAGAAGAAGAGAGAGTAAACAAAAAACAAAACCAAAGCAGTTATCTTGTTATTGCTAGGAAATATTCTGAACCTCCATTTAGGTTGTGTTAAACACTTCACTGGGTCCCAACCAGATGTTCAAATTTCTAGTAATTGCATTTTTTTCTGCCAATTATTTACTGGGAATCTAATGCTACAAGAATATCTAGCAGGTTCATCACAGATTTACAAAAAAACAACCTCTGTGGCAAGTTTCAGAAAGTATATGATTTTAGTTAACGTCCAGAAAAAAGAATATTTCTTCCTGTAGTACAGGTTACCTACAGATGCCAATTTTCTACACTGATAGAACTCTCATATATTAGGCATAGGAAAAATTTACAAAATCTTTCCCCCCTGTCCCAAGACTGAAATAGCTCATAATCAGTAAAAACTAAAATCAAATACATACTGAGACTTTTTCCAATAAACATTTCCTTGCAATACCATCATTTCATTTTTTAAGTTCCTTGGATTTTATTAATTTTTTCAGCTACAACAATTACAAATTTTGGAGGAGGTTCTTTTTAAAAATAGAAGTAGCAAATGTTTATTGATAACTGGCAGCCTCAGAAGAAATTCAAAGGCAACATGCAAATAATGCAAAGGCATGCAAGTCAGTTAGTTTCAGAACTACCCTATCACACCCAAAAAAAATAGCCCTTATAGCAACTGCTATGCATAACTATTTTTGTTAAGTAAGTTAATAAAATACAAGAATGGAAACAAATCATACAGTGAATAAGTAAAACAAATTCTGTTCTGAATTTACTGGTCCTAACACTGTAGTGCTTCAACTAACATGCATTCAGAGAAAGTAATACCAGAAAGCTAATTGTTAAATATCAGCAAATCATATACCCTACAATATGAAAGTATTTCAGCAAAATATTAAATCTTTACCTCCTCATCACTTAGCTGCAAGACAGTATATACAAAGCAGTTAGTACTCACCAATCATGGACTACACCGTTAAGATAAAAATTCTCAAAAGGTACTATTTTACCACATTTAACTTCAAATTTCTAGATGTGAATACAAAATCAGATAATAGATACAAGCTACAGCAATTGAAAATCATAAAATAGTCTACAGACTATTATTTTAACTTGTCTTTTCAAATCCAGTGTCTTGCAGGAGAACATCTCAAACAGCCTTACCAAAGTGCCCCAGATTTCAGCTCTGTATCTAATTTCAGATGTGACTATGGTACTCAGTTCATCCTGGGGATTGTTTCATTTTAAACAAGCAGCATATACAACAATCTATATTTATACATTCTTCATCAGGCATTGCTATTTAACCGAACTGTAATTAATCAAGAAATCCACCTAATTAGACTCTCCCCCCTGAGAGGCAATTTAAAGCTAACAGTGACTGATGCTGAATGAATGCAGCAATTCTTCTTAATTGAAGGTTTTCAGCTAAATTAGTGGTTTTAAAACATTATGCATGCCTTGGACTTGCTCTAGATATAATTTTGTTCCTACAACAGGCACTTTTGAGATGCATATGGTATATTGAGTGCTGCAGCACAGCATGCTTCTGCATAGTCAGCTTTGATTAGACTACTGTTTACACTGACCTTGTAGCCTGCTGAGCCAAAAGAACCAGCATCCTCTGCTCAGTTTTGTCTCTTCCTGCCTAGCTCCCAGATGTATGCTCCATCCCTCTCCCTTTCACCATCTGAATCTCTGATCAGCCAGCTGACCTCTCTAAGCCAACCAAAGCAGTAAAAAAGATTCAGATTTTTGCCAGCTAACTAAGCTGAATCAGTTTGCAAAAGGGATCAAACAAGCACAACAGATACTTTCAGAAGGGAAGGCAGGAATATGCAGCCAGACTAATGTTCTTCCCTTCCCATTTAGGAATAACAATTTTGATTCAGCGAAACCGCTTGTCTGCACGCATTCTCAGTCTCCTGCCTCACAAGCTAATAGCATCTTACAGCTATCCATTCACCTTCATTTTCTAGCAAATAGGACTTCCTTTCACCTCTACTGAACTCTCAAGAAATGGCGTAAGTTTCTTTCAGTTTTGTAGCATTCTCCTAAAAAAAAATCAGCACTGCTGATAGCTTAAACCAGTAACCAGTTAAATTAATAACCAGTCTATTCTTGTTGAAAAAGTTACCCACCCTATATCTTCAACAGCAGATCTCCACCATACCCAAGATGCACTGGCTTCGGCCACGTGGCAAACATACATGCAAATCATACGAGTTCTGCGACAACCAGTCTGCTACTACTGTTACTAGTGCTGACAACCTACTTCTGGATATATGCTAATCAAAATTCTTAATGCAATAATCACCTTACTAAGAAAGTGGAAACAGTAGGAACTCGGCACTAAGTCTTACAAGCAACACAATATTAAACAACTTGCTTTTTACAAAATCCTATAAAAATGCTTGTAGTCCTGAACACTATATTGGATCATTTGAAAAACAATTACAAATTTGCTACAGTGAGATCAGCTTGGCTGCAAAACAACCAGATTTTTTCTTAACTGAAAAAGAGAAAAAACTTTCTGCAGCATACTTTACATTCCTGAGGAAAGGTTACTACTGTGTGCATGTAGGCTAGCACTGGACACTAAGTGTTTTTTCCATAACCACTACCTGTACAAAATTTCCACTTGATCTCAGCTAAAGAAAATGTTCAATAACTTCCACAAAAATATTTTCCTCTTAAGCTGAAAGCACATGTAGTAATGAGCCTGCGCTGGTTTTGGCTGGGGTAGAGTTCACTTTCTTCACGCTGGCAGTATGGGGTTGCGTTTTGGATTTGTGCTGAAAACAGGGTTGATAATATAGAGATGTTTTTGTTATTGCTGAGCTGGGCTTACACAGAGCCAAGGTCTTTGCTGCTTTTTGTACTGCCATGCTGGTGCAGAGACTGGGGGTGCATGGGAGGTTGAGACAGCTGACCACAGGGATATTCCACACCATATGACATCGTGCTCAGTATATGAAGTGGAGGGAAGAAGGAGGGGGGGAATGTGTGGAGTGATGAAATTTTTCTCCTCATGTCACCCTCCCTCCTGGAGATGGCTGAATACGGCTGAACATGCCTGCCCATGGGAAGCAGTGAATTAATTCCTTGTTCTGCTTTGTGTGTGCAGCTTTTGCCTGCCGTATTGAACTGTCTTTATCTCAGCCCACAAGTTTTCTGGCTTTCATCCTTCCTAGTCTCTCCCCCATCCCACTGGTGCGGGAGCGTGCAAGCGCTGTGTGGGGCTTGGCTGCTGCCTGGGGTTAAACCACGACACAGCCTTATCATCCTTGGCTTCAACTTTGTTCTATGCTGATGGTCCATTAAAAAAAAAAAAAACACAGCAACATTTATCATTTTATAGAAGCCCTATAGCGTTTTGTGGCTGAGCATGAAAAAAGGAAAAGTCTATACAGGTGAAAGAAAATCTAAGTTTCTTACCTTCTTTTCTGGGTCATGAACTCCAGAGGCAGCAACTAAGAGCTCAAGTTCCTTCTCACTGTTTTGTTGGGGTTTTTAAAAAAAAAAGGATCAAATCAGAAAGCAGTAACAACTAGACTCATTCTTTCAAAGCACAGAGCTCACACCTCTGTAGTTAAATTAATTCTGAAAATACAGGATAACAGAAGACAATGATTCCACTTGATTTCTTCTGGAGTCAGGGAAGGAAACTGTGTAATATTTGAAATAAACAGAACTCTCAAGAAGTATCCAGCTATCATCTATTCCACCTAATAAAAAACCAACTAACATAAAAGGACAAACCAACACAAATCTTTTTACTACAACTTTTCAGGACATTTCTTTAAAATTTATGTTTATTCACATTCAAGAAGTTAATATTAAACACATTGAAATGAATTACTCAAAAGTCCAGCAATAAATATAATTTTGTAATTTCTGGGCTCAAGTTTGTTCAGCATGTACAATTTTTCACCACAGTGAAACTGTCAACAGTGACTTAGTTTTAATTGGTTAGCCCTTCACTACTATCACTGTGTGGTTTTATGTACCCATACTGTTATTCAGTAAGCAGCTACTAATAGGTAAGGAAGAAATTAATATTTTATTATTCTGCATAAGCCACATGGTCAAGTGCTTCAAAAATAAGAGGTTACTTTCCCAAATTGGAGAGCAAAAACAAGATTAATATTCACCTTTGCCAAGCAGTTAGGCACTCAATTAACAGCAAAAAAGATAACGTCAGTTAAAGCTATTTTACCCCAAGGAAAACGAAAATCATTTCTCAAAAATGAAAAATATCTGGGTTTTCTTTGTCCCATCGAAAGCTGGTGAATTTGTTTATAAAAAGCCAAAGCTCCCACGGCAATGAGTTTAATTGAATGCAGTATTATCTAGCTAATGGGAATTCCTTAGTTACAAATTTTTTTCTTACCACATTGAATTAATGAAATACCTTTAAATTCCAGCCATTATCTTTTAAAAACACAGTAACTTTCCATTACCGTCTCTTATTTCGCTGTTGCTCAGCCATCTGTTCCATTAGTTCTTGCCTGTATTTCTCCTTTCTCCTTTGGAGAAGTTCTTGGTCCTGACCACCTAATGGAAATGACCACACATTTGTGTAAATGTTCCATGAAATAAACAAAAGGTACTGGACAAAATCACTGAATTTCAGTCAATTTAAGACCTGAATCACAGCGGAATATATGAACACTGGATCTTTACTGACTAAAAAAAGTAGATATCTACTTTTAATATACAGTTCCTTTGGAGTATGATAATCAAAACTACTAAAATTTTCTTTACTATTTTCCCAGTTTGTTGGGTTTTGTATAGTCGGAAAGCTACAAATTTCAAAGCTATGTGATACAACAGCAATCACAAAAAAATTAATGTTTTTTTCCACCTCTAATGCTCAACTAAGGAAGATACACTATAGCATTCCAAAATTATGCAGCACTGCTCTGGATAAAAATGAAAGTTAAAACTGAAGAGAGTACCATCCACATGGAGGAAGGCAAATTGCTCCACTTTTAGGATGATTTCTGTGACTACTAAGAATTAGCAAAGTATTGGGAGATGTGTGTATGCAAAACAAAAGAGTGATAACATCCCACATGGATTTTAAGAAACTCAAACTTTCATCTTTTCGTAGTTCCCCCAAAATAAGTGTGGAGGTCTTCCATTATTTTAAAAACAGAACAAAAAACCCCATCATCACCACCTTCTGTATAGTACGACTGCCAGACACAAGGACTCCTAACATACTCCGTACACAAAGTCACTGTGGATCTCTAGTGAAGGAGACCTGAACAATAAAGAGAAGGAAGCTGGAAAGAAACTAAAGCAAAAGTCAAATAAAGAACAACAAAAATACCTGATACATAACTGACTGATTTTTTTTAACTACTGTGGTGGAACTACAGGAATACAAGTTCACAACTCTGTGTACTCAAGTTACTATAAATGAGATGACTGGACAGATTGACCACCACACCACCAACTATTTCAATGCTGCCTTTAAACAGTTCAAAACAATTTTATCTGCCACATATAGCACTGAAGATCAGGTAAGTTCAAATGAAAAAATAAGCAGGAGTTAATCTCACAACTGTTAATCAACTCTTCCATAATTCAAACCTAGCTTGCCTTCAGAAGCTCCCATCTAAAGAACTACTACTGCAGTTTGCTTTTCCTTGCCTTATAATTTACTGAATTCAGCTAGGAATGTTATGTTTTCAACAGGATTTCTCTCTATTGCACTCCACACTAATGTTCCCTGCTAAATTTTATGGCCATGTTTAAGCAGTAAGAGATAATCAGAATCTTTTGTTCTTGCCCAAGGTTGTGAAAAGTACCAATTTTCATATTTCTGCAATTAAAATTCACTATAAAGTTTTGTGTCTTCAACAATACAAAGGTTAAGATTTCTCCTATACTTCAGTTTGTAAAAAAATTTAATCACTTATCTGGGCCCTTAATTGGTAATGATATCTAAGAGGAAAGTTGGGCTGTTCAAAATTAATGAGAAAGTCCTGTTACATTAAGGGGGAAAAAGAATGTGTTTTTATTTTTTCCATGTAAAGAATATTTATTTACCAGTCTTGGAGAGAACTAGCACTATGGAAGAGGAAAAGGTATTTTTTCTAGTTTTTAATTATTCGCAGAGGAAAATAATACATGCAAAGAAAGTTTAAGTCAGTGTCAGGTTAGGTTCTTATACATACCAAGAACAAAGCCTGTTGTATATTGCATTTCAGCCGCAGACTTGGCCTCCTCATTAGCTGAAGAGCTAATCCGTACCTGATTTCTGACAGAGACAAAAAAGCAAATGGAATGATGAAACTCAAAATCCTACACAGGCCATGTGAAACACAATAAATGCACTTACATCACTATGTGATACATTTATTACAAATGGCTTTCCTACAATCCAAAGAAATATCAGGAGCAAGAGAAGAAACTGCCTGGCAAAAAGGCATTTCTCACAGTTCCCATTTGCCTGTGGTTTCTGAAACCACCAGAAACACTGACTCAGTTGAGCACTTCTACCACGATGACAGACTGAATGGTGCCAGTCAAGAGTTTATGTAAGGGCTTTACAAGTGTTCTGCTTCTGCTTCATACACTTACATCACTTCAGGATTTGCAAAACCAAGGCAAGAGGGAAAATGAGAAATTTTAAAACCACTGTCAAAAAAATGATTCCACATTATTTGAATTAGTAAAAGTCTTCATTTGGAAAAATATGCGATCTGTTGATTCAGAAAGAAAACAGGCATGCAAGCTTCAATGGCTGTTCTCAAAGGAAACACATTTTTCTTGTTATACAATAGTTTTTCCTGCAGCTAGAATATCAGACATTTCAGAAAACATATCAGGGATTTTAAACAAACATTAGCCTTTCACCATGATTTTGTAGTGCAATTATCAGAAAAACACACAGTATATCACACCTAGAATCTCCAGTTCTTGAGATCTGTCGCACATGTGCTCTCTCCTTTAGTTCATCTTCATAATCTGCAGGTATGTCTCTTACTATTCCATTCAGGCAGGGTCTTAAAGAAACAGAAAATATTCAGCTATGCTTGTCTAAAAACATCCAATCAGAAATGGAAGGTCCAGCAGTTTCATGCAAATGGATCTTCAGCCTGGTTGCACACTGGACAGCAGAACCAGTTGCGAAAATATCACATAAAATTTCTAGAAATAATTCACTTTGCTAGCATAGTCAAGTCAGCTCTCTTTCTGGCGTGTGAATTCCCAAGCCTGCTTTCATGCAGCCTTTAACTGTTGAGCCTGGTTAAGAGTTTTGAGAGCTAAAGGGCTTTTGACACTCACACTGCAAAAATTGAAACAGATCTTGCTGCTCTTAATCCCCAGGAGCCAACAAAGTCTACAACAGGTTTTGGCACACAGCTATTGGGCAAGTCTGGTGAAACAGCCATTTCAGATATGAAAAACTTCTTTAATGACAGCCTACCCTTCACTATGCACCTGATAGAACTTAAAAGGGAGAGGTAACTTTTGATCAAGATAAGAGACAGGCAACACAGTGAATATTCAGGAGCTAAAATTTGAGTCATCTACATATGAAGTGAAGTCATAAGATTGAAACCTCAAAAAACTTCAAAGATGCCAAATATTGTATGGACACAAGAGAGCTGTTCCTGAAAGGATCCAGGGTAGCTGAATTTATAAGCTTTTCTTGCCTTGCAAAATAACAACTCTTTAACGAGGACTTCAAGTTATCTTAACAAAATAAGACAAGAATAGCTATTCAACAAAAAATAAAATACCCAACAATTGTAACAAAGTTACATATTTTCCAGAGCTGGACAGGGCCATGGACGTCCTATT
The DNA here is from genome assembly GCA_035583155.1 of Acropternis orthonyx. Classification (NCBI taxonomy): domain Eukaryota; kingdom Metazoa; phylum Chordata; class Aves; order Passeriformes; family Rhinocryptidae; genus Acropternis; species Acropternis orthonyx. The sequence goes on along the minus strand of JAWWEU010000081.1, from coordinate 118,535,977 downwards.
TAGCAAACAAAAAACCCAAAAAAACCCTAGGTAAACACGGGATAAAAACCCATCTTTTACATAAAAAGAACCACAGCCCTTCCTATCTCTGTAATTTAAATAAAAGCCAATAATCAAAGGCAAAAGGATGCAAGCAGATTATTAAGCAATGATTCGGCATCTTAACAACCCACAAGACAGCATGAAAGGATGACATCCACTCTCTTGGCATAGCATGATCTCTTTTCATGATCAAGATCATCTTTTTGATGCTGATCAATCTGCTCCTTACAAGGCTGGTCACGTAAGGCAAATGCAGTCAGGAAAGAGAACGCCTAGTCCGTAGTGTAATGAAAGGATGCAGGGAGGAAGCAAAATAACAAAGCCTGGCATTTAAGAGGCAAATGTTTTGGTAAAAAGCAGCAAGTTTAGCAAGGCAGGCCCAGAAACACTGGCCCCATTCAATGAAGAAGCTGTTGTTTCCTGCTCATAGGACAGACCTGACTGCTGGCAATGGACTAAAGCATTCCACTCTTAAGAACCAAAACATTTTGCAATTTTTATCACTTCCCTGTCACCATTTCTATTTGCTGAATATGTCACAGCCCTTGTGTCTCTGTCAAAACAAAAACCTTTCTGAAAAGTCCTATTACGAACATTTGCCTAGCGAATCTAACAAACCCAATTTAAAACCATAAGAACTTTAGTACAGAAAACAAAAATATGCCTCCTTATGAATTTAGTTTCTGTCATGAATCAAATGGGTTCTGGAAAAGTTGACTTTGCCTGAAGTGTAGAAAAAAACATGCTAAAACTCTTCAGAAGCTTAGCTGTCACTAAGAAATGTGTTTCTCCTTGAAGAGAGACTGAATGTAGTTCATAGGAAGTTAAGTGGAGCTCCTTGCAAAGGAGAAAAAAGTACTAAATTAAAACACACATTTAATAAAAAAATACTGAAAATTAATTTTCAATAAAAACTCAGTAAAAGAAAGTACACACAAAAAAGCCCAAACAACTTTATATACAAATTTAAGTTCAGGCCATTCAGCTGATGGTCCAGCAACTTCTTTTTTTTTTTTTTTTTACTGTAAATATTAGACTGTGTCCACCTGCATTACACAGTAGCAAACAGCTGCCTAATAAAAAGAGGACATTCATCCTTCTGCATGTTAATTAACACAGAGAATTAAACTTGTGTCCCAAAAATATTTTGTTTATCTTTGTTAGACACCAAGTTCAGCTTCTAATACTTTTCTTTCTGAAAAGTTATAGGACAAGCCCACTCTACCCTAAAACCTTCTTTGATCATTTCTGCCAATACTACACTACAGGATGGAACAAATTTCCTCTTCTCTGAATCTCATTCAGCAGAAAACAGGCGACGTTATTCCTCTTATCTATTTAACCACTGTTGCCATTTGCTACTTTTTTTCAGAAACACTGTATGAATAAAGACACACTTTTAGAAGCACAGCAGAAAACAGTCTGAAACTTTGAAATAACCTATTTATTTAGTCTGCCTCTCCCAAATGCTTCCAGACATTTCATTTTCTCCATTTCCCTTCTCTAATTCCTTTACAACTCTTTTTTAAGGCTGAGAAAGAATATCAAAAGCTATTTTTGAAGAAAAATTATTTTAACTCCAGTGGCATTTGAAACTGGAAAAAAGCATGAGATCATTGAATTAAAAAATGCTTTTACAGTAGAAAAGTATTTTAGGGCTTTTTTCCTCCCCCAGTTATTAATTTGCAGTACTATCCAGAAAATTACCCCTATAAACAACAATTCAAAAGATCATTTAACCAGTCCACCAGCAACTAAAAATGAAACATGACTGTAATATTTAATATTATGTAAAGTGGTACAATTAGCCTTTGTTTTTTCTAGAAATGTTAAATCTGGGGTGGGGGGAAAGTGTTTATTTTGCCTTACAAAGGGAGGACACTGGTGTTTCCTTCACTGAAGCAACTGCAGAAAAGAATCTGGCAACTGGAAAAAAAAAACCCCTACAACACTCTTGTTCCCAATATCTGAAAAGTGAACAAATGAACACCCGTAAAGCACCTTTTTAAAATATGTTTACAACAAACTTTACTCCTTTATTTCATTTTAATTTAGTTGTACAAAACACATCTATTTCAAGTCTGGTATTGTTTTACACCACAGACCATCTGCTTTTGAAAGCAAACAGTTCTTGCAATGGCCAGACTGCCAAACCTTAAATGATTGGGAAGGTTATACTTCTTTTTTCTTTTAAGTGAGTAAGCGGGAAGACAAACATTAACAATTTATGTCGAAGTAACCAAACCGATGTATCAGTTAACACAGTAAAGACTAGTTAATACTGAACAGTACATAATATCAGTTTTCTTCCTGAATGATTCATCTGAGACATCCTCTTTTGTTTGGTTTGGGCTTTCTTAAATGTTTATTCAATCTGTGTAGTTATTACAGAGCTTAGCACCTATTAAAACCATCAAGATTTGGTTCAACTATGTAAATATTTAAAGTCTGTCATTTAGCAAGACATGGGGTGAAAAAGAAGATTTTCTAAAAATACATTTTTGCATTTTATACCCATAGTGGAACATAACAAAAATTGAAGCTCAAAACAATTCTGGAATCTTAACTGAAAATTGACTTGCTATAACTACTACAGACTAAGGAAACACAGGTAACATTGGGTTCCCAGTGCAGGGGTTTGCTCTCAAATATATTTTCCAGCAAACCATTCAAATGGTTTTCTGGCAAACCACTCTTCATAAAAATGAATTGTGGGCTGCTTCTTTTGGGGTAATTTCTCTAGTACCCTTAGTTTGCTATAATATTTAAAATGCTCCTTAATCTATGATGTATAGTCTCAGGTACTGGTCTGATTTTTCAACACTTTTTCTATAAATTATTGCAAAATTGCTTTTTGTAAGTAAGTACAACAATCCTGCTTTCACATGAGAATCTGGTCTAATTTTCAACAACAGCAAACCATGGCTGTCCACAAGCACTACAGAAATAAAAGAGAAAATGGAATTAAGAATACCTTTCAGCATAAAAAGCCCGTGGAATTTTTCTGTCATAGGTGTTTTCGCATCTAAATCTAGGGTCCATTTCTTCAATTATCTCAGGATCATAGTCCACTCTGTAGTATCTTCTACCAAAATCACGATCTTCCTCAAGTCTGTGATGCTTCCTAATAGGAATTACAGATTGGCTAGCAAATCCACGATGTCTTCCATTGGGAACATCCAAATCTGCCTCAAGTCTTTTATTTAATAGTCGACTCCTTAATTCGACCTCATCATCTAACCTGTGGCACCTGTCTTCCTCCAGCCATCTCTTATTTTGCAGCTCTTCATAATCTTCTGTAGAAGTAAAGGCATCCTTCTTGTGAGGTCCTGCACCTGTATTACGGGGTTGTACTTCAGTGTGTAGTTCTGGCCGGAGCCTGGTAACAGCAATAGTTTTTTTATTCCTGTCCATCTCATTCTGTTTAATGGAAACAAAAAAAAATATTAAAAGATCTGAATATAAACAAATCCCACTGAGTAAAACCTTGGTTTTGTATTGCTTCAAATATTCCCTAAACAAGTACTGGAAGAAAGGTAAGAAGTAAGCAAGGAAAATCCTTCAAGAAGTACTTAAAAGCTAGGGGTTTATATTTTTTTATCTTGAGTAAAAAACGGTACTCGTATCTAATGTGTTTCTGAAAAATGGCTATCAATCCTGGACAGGTCTTTTACCATCTCCAATCTGACCTTCAATTTCAGAGGTGCAAAGAATCAAAAAACACCTGAAACTTTACACCTCATCACGAGACTAGGTATCTTTATTCTATCCAGACTCAAGCAAGCCTGTAATACTTGTTACCTATGAGCACAGTCTTTTAAACTGACCATTTCTTAATCTGTTTCTTTGCTCCCAGGAGAAGTCACTATGAGAAAGGATAGTTTACTATATAAAAAACAAACCCATGACACACTGGACCAGAGTTCAATACACAGTTCTAACAAATACGGGTTTGGATAAATCCTGTAGTGTACCTGTGCCCTAACGTTTCATCTATGGAATAAAGGTAACAGTAACTCTTACTTTACAAAATGTAATGAAAAATAAATTAAGGATGTACATTACACCAAACTGGGAAGAAGGAACAATGTACTGGAGGGTGTGACTGCCACTCAGAAGGGTCTTGACAAACTGGAGAAATACGCTGACAAAAACTTCACAAAGATCAACAAATGCAAAGGCAAAACTGCACCTGAGACAGAACAATACAATGCACCAGCAGAGGCTCGGCACTGACTGCCTGGAGAGCAGTTCTGCAGATAAAGGCCTGGTTTACTGGTGAGCTACAAGCTCCACATGAGTCAGCAGAGGACCCTTAGCAGCAACGACTGCTAACAACACCCTGAGCTGCATCACCTGTCATCAGCAGGGCAAGGTAAGTGATCCTGTTCTGTTCAGTATTCAGCAGTCAGACTCTGGTGTAGTGTGCCCAGTTTCTGCCCCCACTCCCCAGGGACCGATGAACTGGAGAAAGTGCAGAGGATGGCTACTGAGATGGTCAAGGCATTTGAGCTCTTAAAGAAGCTGACAAAGCTGCGTTTATTCAGCCTGGAAAAAGAAGGTTAAGGAGGGTACGTATGGGGCAGGAAGTCTGAGTAATTGCAGTCTCTACTTAAAGGGTGGTCACAGAGATGCCAGAATAATGATTTTCAAAGAACCAAGTCACAAGTTGCAGCAAAGGATATTCCAGAGGGATACAGAGGAAGAGAAGTTGAGAACAAGGAGTCAAAGCAGAGGAACAGGTTGCCCAGAGGAACTGTGGATTCTTCATCCTTTCAAAACTCAACCAGATAAGGCCTGACCGACCTTCTATAACTGTGAAGCTAACCCTGCTCTGAGAAGAGGATTGTACAATGTGACTTCCAGAGGTTCCTTGCAACTGCAGTTTATCCTAGGATTACCTAAACTATTGGATGAAACTCTTGAGGTTACATACGTTATTTGACTCTCACTCCAAGATAATATCCCTCAGAGATGGCATAACCTCAACAAATTGTCACCGGCCTTTCTTCCTGTTTGTTTTTTTATAACACCAAAATTGTTTCTATGCAAAAATAATAAAAACGTAACTTAAAGTTCTGACTGCATGACAAACAAAGCAAAAAGAAAAAACCTTGAGTCCCTAAATAGATTTCATTAGATAAGTCAGATTAGGAAACATAAATGCCCAAACATGTAGAAAAATTTTAGAAATTTTATAGACTCAGCTACACAAACACAAGCAGCACTTTTGCCAGTTTCCTAGGGATCACTGTTGTGTAGCACTCCAACCCTTCAAGAAGTCAGTTAAGAACCTGGTATTCCTACATCTAAAGGATGCCTGAATAATGTCTTAGAGATGTCTCCACAGACTGAAATAGTTTTCCCCTATAAGATACTCCAATGCACTTGGAAGAAAAGATCTTAAAGTAAGATCTTTACATAAGAAAACAATCTTTCTAGAGACAAGAAACATTCTTCTAGACAGAAATTAAAAATACATGGGTAGTTGCACTTGCTAACTGCTCTAAGAAAGACAATAAACTTCCAGCTGTTTTGAGTACAAATATAAGGCACTTCATTGTATGACCTAGCTCTCACACTAGTGTACACTTCAGAAATTCTGTATGAAAAAGAAGTGGTGGGTCTGATTTAAGAAAGCCTTCATTAAAGAGTTCCAAATTAACAGAGGCAAAAATAATTTAAAAATAAAATTTACATTTTCTAGAAAAGATTTTACAATCAGGAAGCAGAACTTCTTAGATCAATATATTGCTTCCAGATTACTAAAACAAAGGGTCTTACAGCAATGCTAATCAGACCTAAAAATCCTGTTGGCTGTTGTACTGGTCTGGGATAAATTTCTTCACAGTAGCTTGTATGAGGCTATGTTTCAGATTTGTGATGAAAACAGTATAGATAACAGCAGGATAATTTAGTTCCTTCTGAATAGCACTAACACAAAGGCTTTTCTGCTTCTCATGCTGCCCCACCAGCAAGGAGGCTGCAGGTACCTGGGAATGTGGGAAGCCAGGACAGCTGACCCCAACTGATCGCAGGGATATTCCACACTATAGAGTGTCATGCTTAACATATAAAGAAGGAGAAAGGAGAACGACAGGACATTCAGCATGTTGGGATTCATCTTCCCAAGTCACTGTTACATGTAAAGGAGCCCTGCTTTCCTGAAGATGGCTGAACACCTGCCTGCCCTTTTTTCTGTGCATGCAGCTTTTGCTTTACCTCTTAAAACTGTCTTTAACTCAACCTACAAGTTTTCTCACTTTTACCCTTCTGATTCTCTCCCTCACCCAATGGGGGTGAGTGTGTTTGTGTGTGTTCCTAGCTGCTTACTAATCAAAGGCCTCAGATCAGAATGTCATTTCAATTATGCATGTGTCTAGCTCACTTTTGGTAGTAAACTACTTTTTTTTTTTATTCACAAATGCACAGCACCATATTCTGGACAGTTGCCTGCACTTGCCTTCCTCTCTCATGAACTGGACACAGACTGAGGAAAAGAGTATCTGCAAATAAAAGCTATGTAGGGTTCAATATTCTGTTCAAAGTGACAGCTTTTTTGGCCACCACTTTTATCACCAAAAACAACCTAGGGACTTGCTTCAGACACACAAAAGAATGAAAGCATCCATCTACCACACACACATGATGGAAGCAGGAATCAAGAACTGTACTGTATGAGTCACAGCCAGCACTTCTGAGATACATTAATAAAGCTGAGGCCTAATTGAACATCATTTGCTTGTTTTGTCTTGCATTGTATGTCTTAGTCAGTGGTAAGACTGTAAAACTGTATTACCTCTCTGTTTTTCTTCCCTAATTTCCTTAGCCTTTCATTCCATTCTTCTTTATCCCTGAGATATTGATTGTACTCCTTGTTCCTTTCAAGCCGTAATTTCTCCTAAAATAGGCATTGAAAAGGGCATCATAATTTTGCTTTTTTAGTAGCTTTCAATTTCACAGAACTGCAGTATTAAATGAACACATGAAAACTGTGTGTTTTGGGGGGGGGGGGGGGGGGGGGGGGGGGGGGGGGGGGGGGGGGGGGGGGGGGGGGGGGGG
>JAWWEU010000081.1:118500570-118525212 GCA_035583155.1 Acropternis orthonyx | reverse complement strand
CGGCCGCCCAGCGCTGTTTGCTCATTAATTAATAAAGGATTTTATAAACTACAGATTGGCTTGGGTAGTTTATAACAGTAAGTTAGACTTCTGTATATTAAAAAACTCTTATTTTTATTCAAAGAAACTCCACTCAGTTCTTCTGTATCATAAGCACAAGCGTCTGTACAAGGATAAGAGAAATTTTCGAAGACAACACCTTACTTAAGATGAAAAATTGCTTTTTCTAACTGCAGAAAACCTATGCCTAAGTCTTATTTTAACAGATGGGATCCATGCTAACAGTAGCACATTCACATCTCTTATCTCAACAGTGTTTTCTATACTAGCAGTTCCCAAACTTTTCAGGATAATGACCCATCACCAAATCTTTTAATTCCTTACAGACCATCAGTAACTTTCAGAACAGAACTTCCCATCAAAAACCCTGTGTTGTTGCTCCATATATCCCTGGGTCACAGCTTGAGAACCAGGCCATGCAGGAAGTCAAAGCAGCTGCCTTTCAAACCAAACACCATTGCTGGAGCAGGTCCTTGGCTTTCAGGTCTAGCAGCTTCGTCACACATCAGTCATGTACTAAACGCATCCCCAAGCCATTCTCAGTCAATCATCTATGTTTTATAAATCAGGTTATCTTCAACAAAAAGATCATCTCTTTGTACGGCATGGGCTGAAGAGGGGAATGGGTGAGATATGGGATTCACTAGCACAGTTTCTTTCCATTATCTATGTTGAAGTAACTTAAAATTTGGAGAAATGTCAAGAAGTAAGAGCTCCAACTGTTCCACATCATTATGACTTGTATTTCATAACTACATATTAGGAGATTTAAGGGATTTAATAACACAAACATTCAAGCACAGGGACAACTAGCCTAGTATGGAAAACCAAGTTACTCCTATTAGAAAAAGTAAATATATCGTAATTCTCGTAATTAGGTAATTATTTTCATACAATTTTAAGACATCTACAGATATTATCTCTGATGTTAAAAATGTATTTTTCAAAATCAGAAGTTGATGTGGAAATTGCATTTTTCTGATAAGCAAGACTAAACAAGTTATTAACAAAAAAAATTATCACAGTGAGAGCTGCTAAAAGTTGCACTATCTCTTTAGATGGGAAAAAGAAATTAGAGATTGGAAAAGAAATAGGAGATTGTTATCCTATCTCTTCCTCAGGCCTTGCAAGCTTAATATAGCTAACATGTATTACATTAAAAAAAAAAAAAAAAACCAAAAAAAAACCTGCAAACCTAAATTTGTGAAACTGGAATACAGTTGAGAATAAAACACTAGAAGTTAATGTAAAAGTTGTATTTTTGGGGTACTTTGGTGGTAATTATGAAACATTAAGTTTTAGCACAATATTTTAATTTTGAAAATAATCTGGATTTACAAGATTAAGCAAGAAGCAATAATTACATAAGCATAATTTTGGTCAGAAGTTAGGAATGCAGTTTATCCTGCTGTTGCTGTCGTTATTCACAAATTCTACTTATTCTGTTATTCAAAGCCCCAGAAAAATCAACAGGTTTTGTTTCTACCATGTTACCTCCAGGTCCTTTACTGAAGTTGCTTGATCAGAATAACAATTTTAAATTTTAAAATTATAGATATGTGACAGTATAATGATATAAATAATTAAAAATTAATTGAACAAAGCTAGCAAAAATAATACCAGAGGTTTTATTTTTCCTCACAATACTTGTATTCTTGTATTCTGGCCACTAGGTGCTGAGTAACTGATTCTACTGCTCCCCTAAGCACCACTGATGACAGTGATAGAGAATTAAAAAGCTCTGACTCTGGTTGTGATGCCATACTTTACTGTTTTATTCCAGCTTTATAAAGTATGCATATCAAGGAAAAAAAAATCTGAGCTCTTAATAAGATGTGTAACTGATAAGCCTGAAAGCAAATGTCTACTAAAATAAAAACTACTGTAAAGACAGCAACAATAGCAACTGCAAAGGGAAAAGGAAATCAGTAAGTGTTTTAAAATATTACTAACGGAAAATAACAAATACAAGTAATCATTTTGCACAAAGCAACAATGCTGTTAGTCACAACTAATCACTACAGCATGCACAAACACACAAAGCACAAAAAAAAGTAATGACTTCTTAAATTCCAAGAGCATAAAGCTTTCAAACAAAGCAAAAAGCAACTAATTCCAAAGAAAAAAATTATATTGCAGGCACCCTACCTTTCTTTTTGCCTGTGAAATACCCTAAAAGTCAGGGAGAAGATACCATTCAAAAAGAGTCTTTCATTCAAAATTATATGACTTAACAAAAAACTCTTCCTTTCTAAAAGCAAATCTATTTTTTCATTTTAAGAACTACAGACACTGATAAATAGCTTTTTCATACAACAGAAATTATTTGGTTCCTTATTTTTTCTGTCTCATGAAGATACAGAATATTCCCAAGATGATGACATTTGATACATATAATTTCAATTTTAAATTGACCACGACATTTAGTAAATCACCTTAAGCAGAATATCAAAGTTTTTTTTTTGCTCAAACTGAAAAGAAGCTGTCAAATGAAATCATGCTAATTGCAGGAATATTCTTACCCCAATTACAGACCACAGAATACATAAGTACTTAAGGAAGTAACAGATTTTAAATTCTTAAGCAAAAAATTAAGGAAGAAGTAAAGACAAATAAATAAAGTATTCAGAATAAAGTGTACTAAGTAATATGCAGTCTCATGCCAATGAGATCTGTAGAAGCCTAAAATATATAACCCTTCCTAGAGGTAATGTTTGGAAATTACTTTTACCCAAGACTTCGAAATGAGCTATTGCTCATAATGAATGCCTTCTTATAAACATTTTTTAGAGATATAAATAATTTTCGTTCAATTAAATGAGAGAATCATTTTAAGAAACTCACTAAAGTCAAGCAACCAGTCATGCAGCTTTACCTGAGAAAGATACCTTCTATAATCCTCCCGAAGTTCCTCTTTGAGCTTATGCTTTTTTCGTTCATATTCTTCTCCAAGAGGTAAACTCATGCCATAGTCACCTGAAGGTTTAACACCATTAAATATCATATATACTATTTTGTATCAATGCAAAGCACATCCTGCAAAAGCTACATCTGGATTTTATTAAAGAGAAGCAAATTTTAAAAATTAATTATGCAACCAGTAATTACAAAATAGCCTAAAAAACCACTAGTATGTATGAGTAGTTGGATGGAAAGCATAAAAAAACGGATTCGTATTTGGATATTAGCTTTGCTCCAGTCCTTGTGTTTTTTCTCTCCACCAGAAAAAAAGGGAAAAAAGCAACATAAACTGAATTTATTTGAATAGTTTGACAAATAGTATAATATAACCTAAATATTGTACATATTTCTTTTAACAATATATGTTTCAGAAGAAATCTGCTTTGACATGTTAGTTTCTAAATTAATCTGATATTTTAAGGTGTGCTTAACACACAATAGAAAACATAATTCACAACCAAAAGCAACAAGCTATTTGTTTAGCACAAAGCATGTGAAAAATATGTTGGCTTCCACAAAGCAGAAGGAATCTGATCACATGATAATAACAATCATTTTTCTTTTCACCTCAGTGTTTTTAATTGTAGTAGACCCAAAACACGTTAGTACTTTTCTGAGATTACTATTGGGTCTCATAACAGCTGCTAAATTAAAAATACAATGCTGTGCAAGCTGTTTGCTGTTCACAAAATACATTTTAAAGTACTCTGTAAGACACATTCTGCCCCAGAAGGCCACCTCTGCAGCCACTTTCACCACTCTCCACAGAGCATTAGTGAATTCCACAAACCCACACAACGAGAGGCAAAGATTACAACCATTGGGTGGGAGTTTTCCTTATTATTTCATATAGTTTCTCTAAAACCACTTCTACATCTTGTGATCTATGTAGAATTAATAGAAAGGAGTAAGAGGGAAGAGAGGGATATTCAAGATTTACTCTGAGATCAGTTCCAATTTATTGCACCATAGTTTGTTAGGCCAAGCTTGATATACATTCTGACTTAGCTGAAACTATCCTCCTAAAGCAGAAACAGTAACACAAGAAGTGACAACCGTAAGTCAGCCTGCAGCCCTGCAGAACCAAAGGACCCAATACCAGATTAAATATGGCATACGCTATCCTGAAACAGCTTGCAGAGTTCAACTACTAATGAAAATCTGCACAGGAGCTTCTTCTCCAACCTGCAAGTCACTTTTCTCCCAATTCTGCACATAAGGTAAGTGTGAGTTCTGTTTAAAAAGATAACATACCATTTCAACCCTCAGAAAAGGGGTAAGTGTAAAGAAGAATAGAATACAGAAGAGGAAATTGTTTGTTTCAGCTACTTGCTCTTGCCCTGTATTTTCAAGTCAATTATTTTTGAATTAGTTATAGAAACCCAAGAGAAATATCAAAAGCCACTAATAGGTCAGAGCAAAGATTCATTAATTTTGCAGATGACAGAAAAATTCAGTACCCAAAAAAAAGAAAAGGCAGATTCAAATATGTGAAGCATTCAAACAGAAGAGTGTTTAAAGTTAGTTTTTGTTACAGAAGACCTTTTTTTGGCCACTAGAAAAGCACTGAGATAACAATTATCTGGGGGATATTTGAAATCAACTCACTTCAAAAACTTAGCCTAGGAGAGTCTAGCAGAGCAAAACTACTCCAGTTAACACACATTCATCCTAATTTTGCATACAACTTGTCTGAATTCTTCCATCAGGATAAGAGATACACTTTCTTCTTCAATGGTTTTCTGCTTTTGTTCATTCTGTATTTGCTGTAGCAATCATTTTATATTCTGTTAATCACATATAATGACACAGACAATTTTAAAAAAAGTTACAATTTTAAACGTGTTTTTACATTAAACGTGTGCATGCATTTAATGTTGAGAAGTAACAGTCACTTCATTCCACCTGAATCTCAGCATTAGTGCTAAAACTATAGAATACGCTTAGTAGCTAAGAAGGAACAAGTCCCCATTTGATTTAATCCACATGAAATTGCACTGCCTTAAAGCAGAGCTAGCCAATAATACCAACAACCATCCACTTCAGCACCCACATCATTATCACAGAAAGTGCTGGGTAGCTGGTTATGATGCTGTGGTTTGGGCTGAAAACTGTTGGAAATACAGGGGTGTTTTTGCTATTGGTGGGCAGTGCTTGCACAGCATCAGGGCTGTCTCTGCTCCTCGTTCCACCCACCTGCAAGCAGGCTGAGTGGCACAAGGAGCTGGGGAGGGGACATCGCTGGGACAGCTGACCCCAGCTGACCATAGGGATGTCCCGTACCGTACTGCATCATGCTCAGCAGTAACACTGGTGAGGAGCTTGGTGGGGTCTGCTGACCCAGTGTGGCAGGAGGGCCTACCCCAATGAGGCCTAGAAACCAGTCAGAGAACACAAACTATCATGCAAGCTCACTATGGTGAGTTACCAGTCATGCCACAGTAATGTTTTTGGTGTTGAATTATGCTAAAACCAGTCTGGTTTGCCAAACTTCAAACACATATCCTGCATTTTGATCACAGATAAGCTGGTGGATGGCCTGTAAATTTGTGGCCAGCAGTCAATCACTTTATACTACAAAAGTCCAGTCCCCTTTCACAGAGTCAGGGTCTTCTAACATAACTCCTCTTGGGGGGGTGTGTGGAGACTCCTTCCTTGGGCTGGGAACACCCTCAAAGGATATTCCTTGAGGCTAAGCAAAAGAGATCTCCCCACAAGCATTGGTATGGGTGAGTTACATCAAATCTCTACTTAATAATTATTTCTTTTTGCTAGCTTTAAAATAATTGCTTCAATACAGCACACTGTGCTATCTTATACTATACTACTAGTAGTTTCAGTGTGTATATTGTGCAGTAAATAATTCTGACTAAGATCATTTGTCTGATCCTTTGTAATAATAAATGATTCATTTTATACAAATTTTCTGTTTGCCATCATTAAAACCTGCTGGACAAAGGTGATTCAATCACATCTCTATAACTCCTTAAACCATTGACAAAATCTGAGGCTAAGATTGGATACTTTCTGCACCTCATGACTCAACAGCAGGACTTACTTTAATAAATTTTGTCTAAGCCTTCCACTCCCACCCATGACATGGAGGACTGGCTGGGCATCAGTCAGTTGCTGATGAACAATAGTTTTCATTTCTATCACTTGCCTTTCTTGTTTTTTGGGGTTTTTTTTATTAAACTGCATTTATTTCAACTCATGAGTTTTTTTCACTTTTACTCTTTCAATTTTCTCCCCTAACCCCACTGGTGGGGGAGTGAGTGGCTGTGTGGTGTTTAGTTGTCAGCTGGGATTAAATCACGCCACAGCAACACTTACTTGTTGCTTTCCATTTAAGACCACCTGAATGCCCTTCATCTATAGTATTTCATTGGGTTACTATATTTAGGTGTCTACAGTTAAGTCAAATTTATAACAACAAACACACCACTGACATGTTATTAGAGCTCTCCAACAAGAGATAAAATTATTTTAATACTAGAATAGCTTAACTGTTCAGTAACGGTCTGTCACTGTCAGGCAGTGGGACACTACCTATTGTGATCTATTCTCTATATCATGTTTCCACTGGTAAGCAAAGAATTATCAACACCAGGAATAACAAGCTGATCCTAATAATAAAACTGTCAAAAATTTGCAACAGGTATTTACTGAAGTGCCGTGCTCTAATCAAGTTTATCCAGTATGATTTCTGGCAGCAAGGAATATTCAATTATCATTTCCAGGGGGTTTTTTGTGAAGTTTTCCTCTACAGGTCTTCAAGAGCTTGCCTTGCTGATGGCTGGAAGTTCTACTTATACAACATCTTTATAAAAAACATGGGTTTATTTATAGAGCTTAGATAGTTCAGACCCACAGATGTACAAGCTCAAGTTCCACCTCCCGCTGCAAGCTGCAGAATTACACCAGAATTACAGTAGGCACAGCATGAAAATCAATGAGGTACAAACCCAAAGTATCTACATATGAAAGAAAAGAGATCAGCAAAAAATAGGACACAAAAAAGCTCTAAAGCTGGCAGGATAAACTTGAGCTACACAAGCATAACTAAGGAAAAACAGTAGAGCCTAGAGAAAGGAGATGGTAGGACAAGTAAGGAAAGATGGCACATTACAGAAATGGAGAAAAGAACACTATCACACATATTTTCAATCAGAAATCACAAAGAACACAGGGAAAAGAAGAAAAATGTCAATATATAATGAAAACAGTTATTAAACTGATTGTCACAGCAAAACATATCTAACCATTTCACTTAGTTAAGATTTCAACCAAAACTAAGTACTTGTTCCTTTCCTGTACAGTAAATGAGAACACTGTAACAAAATTACAGAGCAATACAAGCAGTTTAAACAGTCTAAACGTTTGAAAGATCCTTACCATTGCAAGGAAAAAATTAGTTTAACTGCGAGCATTTTAGCCAAGTTGGACTAGGAATCTTAAGCTAAGAGGCTGAAAGGAAAACAATTCTTAATTCCCTGACACAAAGTACAGGGAATGTATCCTTCTGCAGTAAAGTCCAGATGAAAAGATGGACTTTCAAAGCTTTTTCCACTCAAATACAACAGGAAAGGACACATTACCCATCAAGGACTGGCAGGCAGATTTCTTTTTTGTTTGGTGGGCTTGGGTTTTTTTTAATGGCACTACCTTTACAACAAGAAGAAGAAAGTGTTTGCCCTATTTTCCTGATTTAAAAAAAAAAAAAAAAAAAAAAAGGCATAACAGCAAAACAAAAATTCCATACAATCCCAAGACTTTTGGATGACTGAAAAATTATTATGCATTTGAATTACAACAACCATCTTATAATTAAAGATCCAAAGCAGTAATTCCCTTCCAAAATTCTCAAAGGTAATTAAATACTACTTAAATCTAGAAGACATATTAAAAATATATACCATACCTAAAGGATAGTTCCTTTGACTATTTGGAGGTATATTTTCTTTAGCCATGGAGATTAACATTTTGTGAGTCTCAGAAAGCTTCTCTGATTCCTTATTCTGAAAACGAAACAAATGCTTTACTGCATCACCTGGTAAAGGAAATAATACATATAAGAACAACTAGTAATATAATTATTTACACTGGAGAATAGAGAGATTTAAAGTAATGCTGGACTAATGCACTAAAATTACAATTAGGAAAACTGTGATAAGAACAGATTTTGTTTAATTGTTATTTCCCTCTTATATTTCCCAGTTTCTGTATGAGAAATTTTGAAGATAATTATACCTTACATCCCAACACCCTAAGCTCTGAAGTGGGCAGAGGGCAAATCCCTGACAGTCAGCTTCCCTAGGGAGAGGGGAAGGAGCAATAACAGCCATTTACAAGAGTTTTGTCACTTGTAAAACACAAATCTTACTGTGTATGCCTAGTGGCATACAGGTTTTTAAAGATCTACATAAATACAAAGTATTTAAGTTTGAAATTACTTTGAATAGGTAACCTTTAATATAAAATTTGACAAAAAATACAGTTATAAGAGCACAGTAAAAGCAAGCTTAGCAACACAAATATTTAAATTCAGGAAAACTTTTTAATAGTCTTACCCTCATTTCCATGTAAGGCGGATCATTTTCAAGTTCTGCCTTATCTTGTGCAAATTTGGCCTTGTGTTCTTCAATAGATTTTTCTAAATCATCTGCCATCATTTCTAAGGTTACAGAAAATATGTGGAAATTTAAACATTGCCTTTACATTAGAACTTCCAAAATTTAAAGCTCAATTATAGTTGCTTAAAACAGGAGTTAAAAAATACTCAAGTTTATCCCTCAGAAGTACGGTCCTTAAGATGCTTGCTGGGTCAACAAAACACCTGCCTCAGAAAACTCATCCATGGAAGACACTACTTTATGTTTCATCAGAGAAAAATTCAAAGATTCCAGATTATAAGACTGAAGATACTTCTCTAGTCTTTTTCTCTAACACAGTTACAGTGTTTTGAGGCTGAGTTTTTTAACTGCAAGTCTACCAGTGGCCCTTTGCTACACACTAGCACAAGCTTACTGTTAGTGATCTATAAAAACAAAATTAGAAAATATACAAAAGTAAACAGGATAAAAGAATCATTAGACAGAAAATTACAAACAGTGCAAAATACATGTACAGTACAGTCTAAAACAAGGACCAAATCATACAATCAATTCTGTGCTTAAATTAGTATCATGAGAAGTCTTAAAAATTATCAACCTTACTAAAAAAAATCCAAAGAAAAACAAACAACTACAAACCAAAAAACCAAACCAAAACAACAAAAGAAAAACCAAAAATAAATTCACAATACATGTACAGAGTTTCAGGAGTTGGGGCCAACAGTGTACCACTAAAATAGCAGAAGCAGTAAGAACTGCTACAATTCTGCAATACTATCAGGGTTATCAGGGAGCAGTGACTTGGAATCAGGCAAGCCACTCATCTCTAAGAAAATATGCACAGAGAAACAGCTGACTACCTCTCTTCCATTAGTTGTGCCCCTTGCCTATTTAATGGAAAGCCCTCTAGAGCAGACATTTTAGCATCTTATTTGTGGAATTTACTGTACATTGCTGCATCTGGATAACTTCAAAATAAAAACTAACGTCAATCATATTCATGTCAATAAAACTGTACCGAAGTTAAGTTTGAGTATTCTTTGTTAGAACAGTCTCACCAGAACTAAAGATACTGCAAAGCTTCATACTAAGTAGCCATGGAAAAAGGAAAGACAAAACAAAAAGTAATGACTGCATACAAGCCTACTCATCCTAATCTCCACTCAGTGTTTTCACCAACTCCACTGGAGAAGTTCTGCAAAACCAAACCTAGTGATAGAAAAAAAAAAATCCCTAAGTTATATTCCATGCTTAAAAGAAGCATTAAACTGAGAAGAAAATGATGACCCTCAAACCACTCTAACGCTACCCACACAACTTAACAAAAGAATTGCTTATGCAGATTCCTGAACAACCCCATCACATCCAGTATCTAAACTAAGACAACACAGCAGGTTTTTGGAGGCTAGTTCAGTAACTTTCCAAAGCCCACAGACTGTATGAAGTAAATTTTAAGCCAATGATAAAGGTCTATTAGAAAACAGTTTCAGAAAGAGGATCAAAGAATTTAAGAACAGTAACAACAAAAAAACCAAACCACCACCTCAAAGATAGTAAAGTAGCACATAGGTAAACATAAAAATAATGTGACCAGGAAGTCTGAAATAAATGCTTACTAGAAGTAAGATGAAAAAAAAAATGTCCAAATTCTATTAGATAAAGTCAAATAATTGCATGCTAACTTAAAGAAAACATTTGCATGATGTATTCCTTAAAATGTACTCCTTTAAACTCCTTCACTTTTTTGATTCATAATATAAAATTATAATATTGTTCCAAAGGAGGCAGAATTAGGACAATATATTTACAATTCCTAGTGGAAATATAGGACAATCAATTCCAAAAATAAATACCCCCATCTGATTTGTCCTAAATCTTTAATCTCACTAGATTTGCACACTCATAAAGGGAAAAAGAAACCTAAAAGAGGACAAGTTTCCAGGCACTGGTAAATTTTATTTAGCCTATTAGGTTACATAAGAATAATGAAATAACTGTTCCTAAAGGCTGAAGCAACTTGTCATACCAAAGAATTTAAAAGCTGGGCTCATCAACCCATCCAGTGCTGCACAGTCATCACGAGGAAAATTACTGCATGTAGGAGGCACTGTGAGAAGCCTTTCCAAAATCTCACTGACTGTAACATATATATTTCTTATATCTCTTCACAATTGTATTTATAAACTCTAGAACTGTTTCCAAATCACTGTATGGGAATGGTACTACCAAACTTATTCTGAGGACGGCATAAGGAAATGAGTATTTGCAGTATATTTTTTATTTGGCATGAGGAACACAATTAGTATTCCAGCATTCTGCACTCCTATCATGTTGCTCAAAAGAGCAATATAATAAATTAAAAAACAAAGACAAAACAGTTACAGGTGAACTGCACAGGCAATTCAATTGGTGTGAAGAAAGCTGGCAATTGGAGAATACTAAGATAACTAATGCTACAGCACTGTTGATTCAGCATACCTTTAATACAGATAAATAGGAAAAGTAGCCAAATCCTTCTTAGAAATATCTAGATGTTTTGTATCTTAACATCCATCTGCTTGAGTTGATCTTCTTAAAATATGCAGGAGTGTAAACTTTATGAGATAGGCAAAAAGAATGCATTATGCTAAAGAGAAAAAAGAATCTTCTTCTAAGCAAAAGAGAGACAATTTCAATGTGATGTATACACTGCTAAGTTCCAAAAATATACCAGAATGTAAGCAAATATCCTACTGAATATGAAGCAATTTTATCATCTACTTTATCATGTGAAGAGATTATGACTAATCACAATAAAAATAAGGAAACAACACATTTCTATCTGAGCGAAGGGCTACCACAGCCCCAGGTGTGCAGTGAATTATCTCACAGGTGACAGCACTAAACTCACAGTGAGCCATCAACTTTAAACTGGCTTCACGTAACTGCACAAACACACCAAGGAGAAGCCTGACACTGTAACACCACTTCAAACCAAAACAAAATAATTCATCTTCAGGTTAGCAATGCATCTGAATCTCTTTTGGGCATTTCTAGCCACTTGCAACTACTAGTAAAAGTAGCAGATTCAAAACCAAGCTTGGAGATACCGCTCCATAAGCACGTGCATAGCACAAAAGGGAAAGTCAAAATATGCTGTGAACACGTGAAAACCCAAGGGTAAACGATATGCCCCCAAAATTACAAGGCATAAACATGGTATTTTTCATGCTTTTTGGAAAACACAAGATTTTGTAAATACTATTTCTAAAAAAATGTTTGATAGCACAAATTTATCAGCTTTCCTTTAGCTCTTGTAACTTTAAATCTTAAATTATTTGTATTCCCAAAACACTGTATTATAGAAAGTGCAGTTTCATTAAACATACTGCTGCTATATATTCTACTACTGGCTGAAAATGTCCCATAATAATATTTTTTCTGTATTTTTTCTTTCATGAACATTTTAGATTTTTATAACCTTTTTTTCCTTCTCAACTGAAAGTTTTCACAAAAGCAACTCTGAATAATTACAGTCAGCTAAGTAGTCTTCAACTAAAGCAAATATACCAAGCAATAGAAAGCATATAGATATTCAAGAATAATAACTCAAGCTTGAACATGAGACTTTTATTGGATCTATGCCCAGAGTTAATAATGCATGCCTCTGTATTCAAGGTATTCAAAACGTTTATGTGCATATGTGTCTTCTGCAGTATATTTAGCCATGGGGGGTAGCTACTTTATCACCTAGAGCAATGTTTACTGCATTCCTTTTTAGTCTTTCCTTTTTCCTGCTATTTGTTCAGGAAAACGAGGCACAAAATTTAAAATCAGCATGTGCAGGTAGATTTCACCTCTTCTGTGCTACCATATTAAAGTAACATCAGGAACACTGGCAAAATGTCAATTCCCATCCGTATGAACTGCAGCACGGCTGGCCATGAGGGAAACGCTTTGAAAAAGCAACTACATGCCAGGTTTAGCAACAGTAGTTAGAGGTTATACGGTCACTAATAGTGTAATTAAGAAACATTTTCCAAAGTTTCACCCAAACCTCCCAAGGTCTCACAGCAGCCAGTACTGGCTGCTTCTCTGCCCCTGTGAATGGCACTTAGAACAAGCTCCTGCTGGCAGAGGCGTGCTTCCTCTACCTTTCACCGCCGTTTCTTTCGAGTTCTTGGCTGAAAAGGCACAAAATATTCTAGGGTTTGGACGCTCACAAATAGTAAACTCTGAGTAAAGCAAGAGGACTTTTTCGCAACGGAGAAGGCAGTTCACCCCCTAAACAACCGACCAACAAATTCCGCGAGTTACTCCGCCTCCACCACAGGGAGGAGTACCTGCTTTCCCAGAGCACGTACTTTGATCTAAAAAGACACCAATTTCGGGAAACTTTCAGACCCAGGAGGGCCGGTTTACTTCTCCGAGCGCCACAGGCTGCGGGAAGCGCCTCTCCGCGGGCCTGCAGCGCCTGCTGCCCGACCTGCCTCCTTCGCTGCGGGGCAGCATCTCCCGGGCCCTCCCAGAGACACTGGGGCGGGGATGCGGCACCGGGGCCCGGCCCCTTTCCGGGCCGCCGCGCCGTTGTCAGGCAACGGCCGCACAACACGGGCCCCGCCGGAGGGCAGGGCAGGGCCGGGCCGGGCCGGGCCCCGGAGCCCGTCCCGGAGCCTGTCCCGGACCCAGCGTGCCCCCCCCCGCTACCGCGGCCCGCTCCGGGCTCGGCGCGGTGCGCCCGCCCCGCCCCGCCTGCCCCGGGTGCCGCGGGAGGGGCCCGGGCCCCGGCCCCGCCTCGGCCCCGCCGCCCCTCACCCGTGCCGGTACCGGCGCCGCGGCCCCGTCCGCGCCCCGCAGTCACCGCCGCCCCGGAACCCGCCGAGCTGCTCCGCGCAGCGCCCCCGCCCGCCCCGGAGGGCGGTGCCGCCGGGCCCCCGCCTCCTTCTCCGCCTCCTGCCGGGCGGGGAAAGCGGGCGGGCCACACCGCACGGCACGGCACGGCATGGCATGGCATGGCATTGCGGGGGGATGGTGGGGGGCCATCCGGGACGCCCTCCCTGCCGCGCAGTGCGCGGGAGCGAGTCCAGGCGCGTTCTGGGTATATCCACAACCTGTCTGGGCAGTCTGTCCCAGGGCCCTGTCACTCACACAGTGAAAAAGTTCCTCCTCGTGCCCAAGTGGGACTTCTATGCCTCAGTTCCTGCCCGCTGCCCCTTGCCCTAATGCTCGGCACCGCCGAGGAGAGCCGGGCTCCGTCCTCCTGACACCCTGCCCTCAGATATTTACACACATTGGTGAGGTTCTCTCTCAGTTGTCTCTTCCCGAGGCTGAACGCGCTCAGCTCACTTTGCCTTTCCTCGTAAGGGCGATGGTCCCGCCCCTTAATCATCTTTGTTGCCCCCCGCTGGACCCGCTCCAGGAGCTCCGTGTCTCTCTTGTACCGAGGAGCGCACAGTTGGACGCAGTAATTTAAAAAACTAAACTAACAATAATAACAGCGGTAACAACACAGGACACTTGTGGGGCGGTGCCGATGCTCCCGCACTGCGATCCGGCCGCGATGGGCCCGGCCCGTCTGCAGAGCCGGGCGCGGCCGCTGGGGGCGCAGCGCCGCCAGTACCGCGCCTGCGCGGGCCGTACCATCCCCTACCGATCCTCCCCCGCCCCCGCCGCGTGTGGTTCCGCCGGGGCCCGCAGCGGCGGAGGGGGCCGGGACCAGGAGCGGGGCCGGGACAGGGACCGGGACCGGGACAGGGAGAGGGAGAGGGAGAGGGAGCGATGGCGGCGGCAGGCAGCGGCGCCTCCGGCAGCGGGATGGCGCAGAAGACGTGGGAGCTGGCCAACAACATGCAGGAGACGCAGAGCATCGACGAGATCTACAAGTACGACCGCAAGCAGCAGCAGGAGATCCTGGCGGCCAAGCCCTGGACCAAGGAGTGAGTGGGAGCGCGGCCGGCGGGGCGGGCGGGGCGGGCGGGCCCGGCCGGCACTGAGGGCACTGCCTTCCCTCCGCAGCCACCATTACTTCAAGTACTGCAAGATCTCGGCGCTGGCGCTGCTGAAGATGGTGATGCACGCCAGGTCCGGCGGCAACCTGGAGGTGATGGGGCTCATGCTGGGCAAGGTGGACGGGGAGACCATGATCATCATGGACAGCTTCGCGCTGCCCGTGGAGGGCACCGAGACCCGCGTCAACGCGCAGGCCGCCGCCTACGAGTACATGGCAGCGTACATCGAGAACGCCAAGCAGGTGAGGGGCGGCGGGGGTTGGGTTCCTCCCTCCCCACGGGGCCCCTGAGCTGCGGGAACACTCTCTGGGCACTGCAGGCTTCCCCACACCCCGCCAGTGTGACAGCGCCTGCCCACTGTCCTGTTTCTCCTTAAACATAACAGTGAGCACTGTCACAGTGGCAGGGCCCTGTAAACATTTTCACGTACAGATTTCCACGTCTTACGGTAGGTCATCAAAAGTTGGACTCGGTGATCCTGGAGGTCTTTTCCAACTGTAATGATTCTAGGATAAGTACTGTATTCTTTCCCTTGTAAATTATTTTCATTGCTGAGGAAGTGTTTTTGTGGCTCACGGATGGCACAAGGAGGGAGTGTGTTCCTAAAATAACTGATACATGTTTCTGAAAACAATATGCAAAATTAAATATAAAATATGTGTGCATCGGGCATACTTACAGTTTTAGATCAGGAATCTGACATTTATTCTTACCTTCTTCTGAAGTCTTAGTGCATAGTCATGCTGCTCTTCTCCATGAAATAAACACGTTTGTAAAGAAATTACCAGTGAAGGAATAAGTAAGTTTCAGTGCACCTTAATTATTCTTTTGGAGGTTTAGCAGAACAGACTGAAATGTCTGTTTCCCATCTTCATCACTCTGTATTCAGAGATCCATGTCATATTAAACCTGACTATGCAGTAAAGTTCTCATGTGAAGAAGGGTAACAGAAATAGGAATCTGCTCTGGGGCTGATGTAGAAACCACCACAGCACATCAGAGCACCTGATGATGTGCTTCTTCCAGTACAGGGCAATCCCATACTACAAGTAAGAGCTGAAATAACTTGAACTCTCCAAACTCAAATAGTTTTAAGACCCAGTTGACACTTTGATTTTTAAACCAGCTGAAATTAGAAGCTGCTTACTCACTATGTGGATATAACAGAGGAATATTTGGGTTATTTTGGAGAGTTTTACTTATGTTCACACCCTTATATATGGGTAGAGATACTGAAATAGATACACACTAGGCTGAATCATAACATCAGCAAAGAGTAAACATAATCCAGAAGTAGGAATGTTCTGGGACTTTTTAAAATAATTCATCCCTGCCAATGAAAAAAATTTAGAAGCAATTTATTCAATCCAGTTTGCTTTATCTGGAAACTGTTGTCATGATGCTGTTGTTGCAGAAAACAGGTAACTTGAAGAGACGTCTTTGCCTAAAGATATATTCATATTATCTTTATATAAAGATACATTCATACTATCCTGTTCTTAGGTAGAAATACTGAGTTTCAAAGTGGTAAGTATACAGCATAAAATTAGGGGGTTTATATACAATTAGTTCAGCTTGTGTTTAAAGCAGTTCAGCTTTCCTTGGGAGTTCTGCAACCATAGGAGTTTCTTTCTCCTGTTGTTTATGTTACTGTCTGCAGTTTCACAATTTTGAAATTGAACTCCTGCAAGTGTAATAACTCAGCTTTCCTGGTGCTCTAGCAGGGTTTGAATGTGTGTTCCATATTTGATTTTGTCAAGCACTTGCTCCTGGAAAAACTCTTTTTAATATTAGGTTGCTAGTTAATATATTCCCCTCCATAAGTTTATAGAGGCCAATGTTCCAGTTATTTGCTTCTCCATGAGCAGGGTCTGCTATTAATACAGTTAAAATGTGTGACTGGGCTTTGGAAAGTAACACAGGTTCTTCAGTGCTTTGTTGGCCTCTCCAATGGGAGTTGTAAAGAAAATATAAATATTAGTCACCAATTAAATAAAATAAATGTTCCATTCAGTATGCAGGTTTTTGTGTTCTCTCTCATCTTTACATTTTTCTGGTTGAACCTCCCTGACCTGTTCAGTATTGGGCAAAACCAAACAGGTGTCCAAACACATCTTAACTCTCCGTGACAGACTGGCATGTAGGGTGGGACTGAAATTATCCAACTCAGTATGAAGCAGCCAGTAAGCAATTCCTCAGAGAGGATTACAAAAATTAGGTTCAATGGGTGTTTGTTCTCCTGGTGGTTTTTTGGCTTTGTTCCTTTTTCTTTGAGTATTTTTAGAGATAGTCCTAGTCCAGGATTATTATTTGGAAACTCCTATTTTGAGTTTTTGTGTGATAAAAATTCGTCAAAAATTCATTTTCTGGCTTTTAGAACTGGCTCTGACCAATAATTTCTGTAATTTCTGGTATTTGAAAACTAGTCTTTCAAGTTAACTTTTAAACTTACCCCTAATCTAATAGTATATGACCCAGAGACACGTTACTGTGCTAATAATTCATTCTCTACTGACGTTCCATACATTATATGAGATTATATATACTTGTGTCATACCCACCCTAATAAATTTCTCATGCCTGCTGAGAAGTCCCAGGTCACCTCTTCTGTACTTCAGCTGTCACTGAAGAAGGAGCTCCTGACTCCTTGGAAGTCCTTGTTCTGTGGCAGCAGCTGTAGCCGAGGATGCCAATGCTACACATTGTGTGGTTTCTAGGGAACAGTTGAGCACCGTAAGGTATTCCTGTTTATCCTCCCGCGGCGTTGCAGTGTGAAGGGAGGGCCGCTGGAGGGCAGCGGGTACTTTGGGAATGGGGATGAACTCGGGCTGTTTCCCGTCCGTGTTCGCAGGTCGGACGCCTGGAAAATGCCATCGGCTGGTACCACAGTCACCCTGGCTACGGCTGCTGGCTCTCGGGGATCGACGTCAGCACCCAGATGCTTAACCAGCAGTTTCAAGAACCCTTCGTAGCAGTGGTTGTAAGTACTGGCGGATGGGGGATTGAACTGGATAGCAAATCACGTTGAAGGGGGGATAATTTTTAGATTTCCATCTGTTAACATTCTGGCAGTGTGTATTTTGCATGATCCACGTTTAGATCCATGTTTTAAATGGATGCCACTCCTTTTGCCTTGCTGGCCACGTACTGACCAAACCAGTTGTTTGCCTGAACCATCTTCACTGCATTGTTCCAGCTATGGTGGCTCTCTACAAATCCATACAGTACTCTTAACTTAAAGTTCTGCTTGATGCTTTTGCAAAAAATGTATTGAGCAATCCATATTTAACTTGGTGTGATAGAACAAAAAAATCTGTTTCTTTTGTTCTCTTCCTTCTGTTGAAATAGAGCAAAGCATGTTCACAGCGTTCTGTTATTTTGCATCTAAAGTGTCTTTTAAATTAAGTCACTGGCACAGTACGAGGCAGAAGATACTAGGAAATCTATCTTTGAAGAAGAAACCTGAAAAAATTCTTGGAACCTTCAGGTTCTTCTAGGCTTCAGACACATTTGAAATCAAAAATAAATCTTATGTTAAATACTATTTGTATAACTATTGCGAGTGAAGGAAATAAAGGGAAAAATACAGAAATTAGCGAGAAAGAAGGAATATAACTGATTGAATAATTGCATAAGAAAAAGATAAATGACCCTTAAGGAGTATTTTTACCACATGAGTTTTCTTGTTATGACATAATTTCATAAATTCAGAACACTTTTCAAGGGACTGCCTTTTTCTTTTTTTTTTCCCCTTCTTTTTTTAATTACTTTTGAAATTAGGGCATTAGTATGTATGTTAGCAAGGAGATTTCTTCATTAGTTTCCTGCATTTTCCACCAAAATGCATCAGATCATATAATACTTTTTCTTACCTCTAGTCGTTATAAGATCAAAATGCAGATTTTTATTATGGTTTATTGATTGTTCTAAAGTGCAGTTTCTTCTAAGTATTTTAGAAACAAGGAAAATGAGTTTGAAAAAATGGCCTACAAAAGGCTATTCATATTCCCATCTTTTTAGAGCCTCATACCAACAAAAAAAGTGCTGTTTATGACAGAACTAACACAATTTGCATGAAATACATTTCTGAAATACAATTACTATAAACTTCATTTATGCCTGTAAAATTTACAAAATATATGTGAGTATTACTTGTATTTCTACAGATTGATCCAACAAGAACAATATCTGCAGGAAAAGTAAATCTTGGAGCATTCAGGACATATCCTAAGGTAAATAGTTAAAATTGTCTAGTGTGTGATCACTGAACTGTCTTTAAAAAAGTATAGATTGCTTTTAAAGATTACTGTGGTTTGATCTCCTATGCTGTACTGTGTGTCTTGTTCATTTCAAAGGGAAGACATGCTGATATATTGGTTACTGCATACCTTTGGATATTGATTACATTTACAAAAGTTGGTTCTAGTTTGGTTTTCATAGAGTTTTGGCAGTGTTAAATCAAATATACTGTCTAGATTGTGGAGCTGTCTTAAAATTATGTAGCTCCATATAACCATTTTTAATGAATATAGTTGTAGGTAGTATTCATCAATTTATGTAATTCTTCTTAGTTTATTTTTTAGACCTAAACCCAAATGTTAATAGCGTATTTAAAATGTTGTAATTTGCTTTTCATTTGAGAAAAATAAGATTCAAAACTATCTACTTAGCTTTCAAAGAAACATTATGAAACTTCACAAAAAAATGTACAAAACACCTAATTAAACAATAGGGAAGGGTTAGGCTTAAAACTAGAAAAATCACATCTATATTGAAGATCTAGATCTCCATATGCAGTCTCTCATGTCTAATTCTGGCAGAGATATAACTGTGCTATGTAATTTAAGTATGTCATCTAAGAAAGTTGAGATATATTTTTTAAATACCCAGTTATTGTTGACTCATCAATAACTTCAGGCAGCCATCCCGTAAAACAATGTAAGAAACTGTGTCATCTTTGCCTTTTGTTGGATTTTTAGGGCTATAAACCTCCGGATGAAGGTCCCTCTGAATATCAGACTATTCCACTTAATAAAATAGAAGACTTTGGTGTACATTGTAAACAGTAAGTAACATAAAATCTTACAACTTTAGCAATTTTGTGTTTAGGCTAGGGATTCAGTATGGAAAAGAAAATTCCTTGGAGTGTTTCAAATCTTGCAGTTCATTATTGCTTTAGCATTGTTGATTGTGTGAAAAAGCGTTACTGGCATTTATCAGAAGATGTTTTAAGGGAGGACTGTTGCAAAGATGAAGATGAACCTGGTCAAAAGCTTTAGCACTTGATTTCTGGACAGCTTTTAGTAGTGGTGCCTTGTTAGGGCAGGGAAGAAAGGCTCAGATGGAGATTGATCAGGAGGGCTGGGAAGCCTGTAATTCATCTGCTCTTATGAGCAGCGGTAAGTGCTGTGCAGCTTGTTACCATGCATCACTGGGCATGTTGAGATTGCCTTTGGTAGGATTGGAAAGTGGTACAACTTAAAGAATAAGATCAGTAACAGGAAGAATTACTGCTTTTTCTCTCCTGCTAGTTTACTTTGTGTAAATTAAAACGGTAGTTTAGTTTTAACCATTCTTTCTTTAGCTGTTCTGTCCCCAGATAGATGTGCCTTCACTTCATACCTACATTTATTTATTTGTCGAGGCCTTTGTTTTGCCAGGTTAGTGCCCTGACCTGGCCTAACTTGTGGGAGCACACACATCCTTGCTAGTTAAGCTGAGCTGGGGTGGAAAGTAGAGACAGTTGGAGACACAGTGTTTGCAAAGCAGCTAAGGAAGGATGGGACCACTTCTTTCAACAATGGCCTGGTTTCAGTTCTGCCTTCAGCATCTGCATACAGAGACCTTGCAGACCTCATTGACACTGCCCTATAGGCTGTTGCATAGAGGGGTTTTTTCATGGTTTTGGTGCATGGATATCTGATCTGCAGTGCTTTATAGTTAAATGCAAAGTTTGATTCCAAAGTGATGAAAGGATTAAGACAATTGGAATTGGCCTTTCTATCCAATTTGAGGAAAAATCCAGAATAGGAACTACACAGGAATCTTCATAGAACTGTAATGTTCTTGCCATTTCAGAGTTCTTGTTAGTTTGGCTTTGGCCATAAAGCCCTTGTTTTTAAGCATAAAAGGAGGATATATTTTATTCTTTCTATGTTAGAGCACGTCAGTTTGGAAGAGTTCATTTGGTGGGGTTTTTTTGAAGTTGGAAGTGCTTAATAAGTATCATTATAATCTCCATCTTAGGAAGCTGACTTCTTGTACAAGTCATTGCTTTCCAAATCAAGAATGTATTTTCCAGTCTTTCCTAAAAGAAGACAGCAATTAGGCAAAGAGAAGGAATTAAAACTAGAAACTTGTCACATTACTAGATTTCTGATAATGCAAAAGACTAGAGTGAGGGTGTCATCTCTGTAGTATGAGTAGTCTGACTAAGAATTAAAAGTTTAGAAAACTTGCATCATGATCATAGAACCATAGAGTATTTCTGTTAGAAAATACCTTTAAAATCATTGAATCCTGCTGTTAATCCAGCACTGCCAAGTTCACTGCTAAACCATGTCCCTAACCGCCAAGTCTACACATCTTTTAAACACCTTCAGTGACTCAACCACTTCCCTGGGCAGCCTGTGCCAACACTTGACAACCCTTTCAGTGAAGAAATTTTTCCTAAGGTCCAGTCCAAACCTCCCCTAGTACAACTAAGGGCCATTTCCTCTCTCTGAGCTTGTTTCTTGGAAGAGACAAACCCTCACCTCTGTGTAACCTCCTTTCAGATAGCTGAAGAGAGAGATGAAGTCTCCCCTGAGCCTCCTTTTCTCCAGGCTAAACAACCCCAGCTCCCTCAGCCACTTCTCCCAACACTTGTGCTCCAGACCCTTAATGGTCCTGTCTGAAATGCCAATGACTACTAATTACTTCACGGTAGCAGTCTGGATAATCTTAGTCAAACTTCTCTCCTTCAGTTGATGTTCGATGCCCAATGCTAAATTGCTTCCATTTAATGTTTTTACTAAGTACATTGTTCCTCAAACAACTTGGATTTCTGATTTTGAATCTGCCACACGTCTCTTTGAAGAACTAGCTTGATACCTTATTTTTTGTTGCATATATGCAATAATGATATTTGTTAAATCACAGAAGAAGTAAAATGTGGTGAGTTGGTAGATTTTATAGCATTGTTATTTCTGATGAGACTTCTTACACAAATGCCAAGCAAAACAGAAAAATAAAGAGCAGTATTATTGATAACCTGCCCAAGAATTTGCTGATCAAAATGAAATTTAATATAGGTCTTGAATATTGCTGTAATTCACCTACACTGATGACTTTGCACAGCTCAGCTTTCTATCTGTTTTATCGTCTCCTGTGAATTTTGTAGCACCACCAAAAGTTTCAAAATAGGTGTGGTAGAACATAAGGTTGTTTGCCAATTTGGAACATTTACTGATACCAAATGTTCCTAAAAGAGTTAAGAGATGATATATGCAAAACTGCAATCATCTGTAAGTAACAGTTATTACAGTATTGAAGAACCCAGGCGTGGAACAGGGCATCAGTGCATTGCACAAGAAGTTGTTAAGAGAATAATTTAAAAAACCTTGCAATTTCATTCAACAGAACACAGCAGTATGTGTGGGGATTGTGTATACCTGTATTAAAGCTATATATGAGTTACTTACGGAAAATCTTAGAATTGGAACTGGGGATAACTTTTCTAATTGTTCAGTGCTTTGAATTTTTGAAGATACTTGCCATTGATGAGGCTTTTTTGAGTTGCAGTCAATGACGTAGATGGAAGCTTATTTTGTTTGCATGTTTGTTTTTAAAGGTATTATGCTTTAGAGGTCTCATACTTTAAATCATCTTTGGATCGTAAATTGCTTGAGCTTTTGTGGAACAAATACTGGGTGAACACTCTCAGTTCTTCTAGTTTGCTCACTGTAAGTACCATAGTATGTTGTCATATGCATTTATTCATTCAAGAGTGCTAAAAGCCAGACCCTGTACTGTAAAATGCTTAGTAGGACACTATAGATATAGATCCCACATTAAGAATCTATCAGATTATACAAGAAAGTGAGGTTTTTCTAACCATAAATACTGAAATGTTCCTCATGTCTGCTTTGTAGAAGGTGGGAATAACTTACATTTAATTTTACTGAGTTCTCTATATAAACTTAAATTTTGCCTTAAACCTTGTATCTCTATATAGCACTAAAATGAATAGTATGCCTTGAAATAATGATGTTTAATAAGTAAACACTTTTTACAAAAACAGTCAATGGGACTGCTAAAACAGAGTTGCAACAGAAATACTGCAGGTAGACCTTCAGTGTTCAGCATCAAAACCTTCTTTCTGTAGAACTGAGTTTTATACCTTTTCCCTTGGTCAGAACCAACTGAGTTTTACTTAATCTTTGCTAACTTAGGGCCTGGGTTGAAAGTAATAAAGAGTTCCCATTTCAGGCTTCAGGGATTGAGAATTTGTCAGAGGTTCAGCCACCAATCATGCCACTCGTGTTCTGTTGTATCACTTCAATTGCAGATACATGTTAAAATATGTAGTACAACGGTCTTAAAAGCACTTTTCAGATATTGTTTATTTTGTGTATAAAGGCTTGAATTTATAGCTTAGAATTTAATATGTTTATTTCCTTCTCTCTCCTAAGAATGCTGACTACACCACTGGCCAGGTCTTTGATTTGTCTGAAAAATTAGAACAGTCAGAAGCTCAGCTTGGAAGAGGCAGTTTCATGCTGGGTTTAGAGACTCATGACAAGAAATCAGAAGACAAACTTGCAAAAGCAACAAGAGACAGGTAAGACAATGCATCCATTTGTTCTCTGTAGAAAGTGTTATTTTGCCAATTAAATTGTAACCTGACAAGATTAGAGATAAGAATGATTAGATTATAGATACGAATGAGAGACTCCAAATGTCATTAGTTATTTTTCAAAGTTTAAGACTTAAGTCTTTTTTCTGGAATAAATTCAACTCTAGTTTATTAAACAAAAAAATCCCAATAAAATTCCATTAGAGTATGGCAAAGAAAAAAAAAAGATGTGTTGTATCAAATGCAGAAATGTAATATTGCTAGATAACAGCACATTTTTTTGGTTAATATGGTTTAAATTAACAGTAAATAAAATTATTGTGTAGAATGTGATTTTAAGAACTAGGGCTAACAGTCCAGTAAGTTTAGTTTACACTAGTGTAATGCTTTTACTCACTTAAAAATTAAGAACTGCCTTTTTTTTCATGTTTCTTAATTGATACATCCTTTTTCCACAAATGAGGAAGGGAGCGTTTTTTTTTTTCCTTCTAGGACATAGATTACAGATATTCTGGCCTTTATATTTAGCCTGATAGCAAGTATTTGCTATTACCAGTTAATGAACTTATTATCTCTGGGTGCACAGAATTATTTCAGAGAAGTTGTAGTGTTTTCCCTTTGTGGACCTTTTATGTTTGTTGGTAATCAGCTTTTTTCTTTTTTGAGCTTTGAAGTATACAAGTTGCTTCTCACTAATACTCAAGTCTGTCTCCCAGTAGTCTTAAGAGCATGCTTAAGAGTCCTAAGAGTGATATGTGTTCTTAGACTATAATGTCATACTCACCATTTTTCAAAGTAAAAGTTTTAATAGAGGATAATAGTATCCATCAAGACATACAGTTGTGTGGTCCAAGAACATTGTATTTGGCAAACTTCAGACCTTAAAAACCAAGAGGTATTGCACTGTACATGCTAGTGCAATCTCAGGTCCATCTGTGGAGAAAGGCAGGACTCGCCTGCAGGCATCTTAGGAGTGTTCTGAGTGAGAGATAATAATTCCATTTAATAAAGAACAGTTCTTAGAATACCCTAGAACAGACTGCAAAAATTGAACAAGATCTGGGATGTTCTACTCTTCATATTTGAAGTTTGCTGGCCATCTTTCTCATAATTTTATCCTGATACATAAAACAGTTTACTGGTATTCTTCGCCCCCACCCCCCCCCCCCCCCCCCCCCCCCCCCCC
>JAWWEU010000081.1:118487994-118500560 GCA_035583155.1 Acropternis orthonyx | reverse complement strand
TACCCGACGCTCTCCCCATCTTCGCCCCCCCCCGCACCCCGCACCGCCCCCCCCCCCCATCTCTATGTTAGCAATGTGTGCTGTAGTATCAACTTGACTAAGGGACTGATTTTTGAGATACTGGATGAGTGGTGACTTCTTAGGTAAAAAAAACAAAGAGGAAAAAAATGAACTCTTATGTGAACAGAAATTACTTTATTTATATCTTGCTCACTCTGACTCGGGTGGACACAAGCTTTGCCTTACTGAAAAGAGGAGTCAGCCTGTGTTGGAAAAACTTTTGTTCTCCAGTAGGCAATGGCAGTGGGGGAATACCTGCAAATTAGTATGGTCATTGCGAAATAGTTGCTGTTATGCTTCTGTCTTCTGTGCATTTGTTTTCTTGTTACGGAAAGTTAGGATGTAACTTTATTGACGTTAATATTCATTTAGATGATTTCAGTTGCAGAATACATTTGCAATGGAGTGAAGGCTGTTGGCAGGTCATAACGGCCAGGTTAAGTGATACTTCCCAGTCCCTGTAGTGAAACAGAATAGCAATGCTTTAAAGACATGAGAAGCATGGAGTTGCTGACAAATTTGGGTTGATTTTGATCCCTGGTTGGTGTCCCATAATACTGACGACATTTTTTCCCGTAACTCTCACCTGCTTACAGTTATTCTAAGAAATAACTTCTCTGATCATTCTACTATGTTACTTCTTGCAGGTACTTTGTGGTTTTGTTTAGTCTTCACCAGTAGTTAGTTTACAAATTGTAAGACTGGAAGGGATTGTTGTTGTTATGAATTCTGCTTTCCTGTGTAACAAAAGTTACATAGTTCCCAAAACAAACTGTAACACTTTTTCAGATGCATGTTTTTCTTCAACTAGTAATCTTTGCCAAGAAAAGAGTAAAAACAGTAAAAGGCTTGTACAGACGCAGGACAGTTGATTCAGTGGCACTTCAATTACATTGAAGAAATAATGTTGCAAAGTTTACTGAAGGATTATTGAATGTACCTGTTTTAGGAAAACCAATGCTGTAAGGTATCAGGATAAAGGTGCTTACACTGGGCTGCATGATATCTTCTGTTACTGTACATACACGTCTCTAAGAGCCATTCTGAGGGTACATATGCATTAGTCAAGTTGTGCTGCAGGTCACCTTCCTTTCCGTAAGATTCCTTTAGGCAGCTAGTAGTAATTTCTCTCTATTCTCCACGCCGTCAGGGCTGATTCACCTTTTCATCATATTCTGTTCTTATTTGGTAGTTGGACACTACATCCCCCTAAGCCAGACATTGGGGAAAACTTGGATTAATGGGAATTCTCTCAGCTGTTTGGAGGTTTTGCACGTTACATATTTTGACCAATAACTGATTGGTTCTATAAACTCTTCCTTTATTGTCATGTTCTTTAATGTTTAAAGTTTCTCAAAGGAGCCATGGTTACTGTGCACTACAGTCTGGGATTGGGCAAAGGAGGCAAGGCAGAGAACAGTCAGAGCCTTTAGGTATTGATAACAACAGCTGGTAGCTTCATTCCCTCAAGGATTTTTTTGTTTTATTTTTTGGCTCCGATGACCATAGAGCCCACTTGCTATTATTAACGTAAAATATCCTAAATTGCCAGACAGAGAAGTTTTCTGGAATTGGTGCATGTGTGTACAGTTAGTTTGCTTTTTAAGTAACAAAAAGGTATTGGCAACAGTGGCTAAGTTGCTGTGTGTGACTTTTCCTTTCTGGACAGTTGTTAAGATTCATGGGGTTATGGGCACCCTGAACTTCGAAAACAGCTGAATATCTTAAAAGAAAATGACAGTTCTCTTCAGTTTTTGTCCAACATTGAATTTATGCTTGTTTTTCAGCTGCAAGACCACCATAGAAGCTATACATGGATTGATGTCTCAGGTTATTAAGGATAAACTTTTTAATCAAATTAATATAGCTTGAAGTGCATCACCAGCTGATATGCATCTCCAAAGCAGAAAATATTACAGTTCCTTTCGCTTGGACTTGTTCAATTTGGGAAATGAAGCTGGAGTGGAAAATTATTCATTCAATTTGTAGTACTCTAATATTTCCCACCTGTCTAACCAGTTTTAAAGAACAAAATGTTCTGAAATGTAGTGCAACTTTTTGTTCTTTATCATAGAACACAACCAGTTTGCAGAATTGTTCCAAAGGAAAAATAAATGTGACTTACTGGATTTTGGTTTCAGATACTTATCTCTATTATCCAACTGCAATAAAAGAATTTTGAAACTGAGTATTTCAGGCCTTGATATTTTTGGCAAGCATTTATCTTCTCTTACTCTTTTTTTTATTGTTCTGTAGAAAAGTTCTGTCTACTCAGTTAGATTAGATAGGTAAGATATGCAGGATAAGACATTTGTTTCTCAGATTTTAATATCTGTGTTTAATTTTAAGAATTGAAATCTCATTTGTTCATCTTTTAACAAGTTCTTAAATCTAATGGAGCTTTTCCTGGTTTGGGTTTACTGGTCCAGCCAGAAATAGTTTCTTCTCACAATAATAAAACATTTATGCATGGTACCACAGTATTTTGCTTAGAGCTTCACACTCATAATGGATATTTTATATTTTTAAGTAGTCAAGTATTGACCAGTTCTGTAGTGAAACTCATGATTATATACCATTGTTTTTCTCCTGCTCACCTTCCATTGCTTGTCATTTGTTGCATTCAAAGGAACAAAATGAAAAATTATTATCTCTGAAATATGTATTAGGCTAATTTCAGGCCACAGATACTAAATGCATTAATCATAATTGCTGGCTTACAACATGGTGCTGCTGCGGGGCTGATCTATGTTTGTTTTGGAGGCCTTCATACTGAATTTCAATAATACAAGATGTTTGGATTTCTTTTAAGTTTTTGTCCTTAATCCTGAGTTTTCTGGGGGGTTTGAAATGTTTACTTTTGGGATAATTTATGCTTTATACAATATGCCATTATGCTTTATACCATAAGTAACTGATATTTCTTTTCAACCTTAACTCTGCCTTGATGTAGGTTTTGTTTTTGTTTTGGTCTGGAAATTTTAATAGCTATTACTCATTTGGGGCTTTTCATCCAAATGGATTTCACTGTATTCAACCTAAGATGCACGTTATACAATAATAATTTGTAATTCATCAGGGAAGTGCAGATACCCTGAAGCAGAAATTCATCAAGAGTTTTAAGGCAGCAATATCCAGCTGTATAGGGAAAATATGTTTGATCTGAGCTAGTAAAGCTGAGATAATTATCAAATGTTCAGTTTGATAGGAGAACAGTTTCATTCTTCTTTCAGCATGACAGTGATGGTGGGGAGGCAGGAGAAGACGGTTGTTGTATCTGAATATGCAAAGCTATTAATTTTCTTGGAACCAAAATAACAGTGCCATTGTCTTTGATCACCCATTTTAATGCCAGTGTTATTCCAGATTCTGAGATCAAAATTCCATGCATCAAGGAGGGTTATCACAAAGGAGTCCTCCATATCTAAACACACACACACACCCACACACACCCCAGTGTATCCTGAGTGCTGGAGAATCCTTAACTGATAGCGTACGCCTTAGTTCTACCAAATAGTTTGGAGACTTCAAAAATGTTAGGAATAAGAGTATTCTTGAGAACAATCCATGCTGTGTATCAACAAATACATCAATTTGTTCTTCCACATTTGCATTCCCTTTTTATTTAGAAATTAGTTTATGCAAATGAGTACTACATATCAGGTGATTGGCAGCTGAAGTAATGCAGTACATACTAAAGCACATACAAATAGGTTCTCTGTAATTAAATTTTTGAGACAAACATGCATTCCAAAATGAGTGTCTTTCACATTCTATTAATAAAAATCTTAATTTAATGAACACAATTTTTTCATCTAACAATATTTGCTAAAATTACGCAATGCTGAACTGCTGAATTGTGCTTGAACTTCTTCCTTATCCCGTTCTTCTTGCCTTTGTCATGCATGCAAATTGCATTTTTATACTATTTATACATACTAATATCAACAAAATCCCAAGAAATATATGCATATTTTTGACAGTCAAATGCCAAGGACCAAGCTGTAATTCCTGAGAGAGTACCATATTGCCTTACTGTATGCAGGCTTGGAGAAAAGCCATTCAGATTTATTCTGTGATTATGAGACAAAGATGCTTCATTATCTTATCAGAACTTCTCTTTTGAAATTCCCTTCAAATATTTGGTAAGAAATGGAATGGCAACTTCTATAAATTACTTTTCTTGCACTTTTAGCAAGAGATGGAGTACACCTATTTCAAAGGGCAAAAAGGATCTTTGCCTGGGAATTACCAGGTCTCATTGAAAGTGCTTTAAACTAGATTTGAAGAGGGAAGGAGATAAACCTAGGCTCAATAGAGATAAGCCTCAGATCACCACACTAAACTCTTCAGAAGAGATAAGCAAGGAAGGAGAGGCAATAGGGTAGCACTGTATGTTAGGAAGTGTTTTGATTGTTTAGAGCTGAATAATGGTGACAGTAGGATCCCAGCTGACTGGAGGTTGGCCAATGTGATACCCCTTTAAGAAGGGCCAGAAGGAGGTTCCAGGGAACTACAGGCCTGTCAGCCAGACTTTGGTGCTGGGAAAGGTCACAGAGCAGCTCATCTTGAGTGCCACTACACGGCATGTACAGGACAACCAGGGAATCAGGCCCATCCAGCAGGGGTTTAGGAAAGGCAGGTCCTGCTTGACCAACCTGATCTCTTTCTGTGACAAGGTGACCTGCTTAGTGGATGAGGGAAAGGCTGTAGATGTTGTCTACTTGGCCTTCAGTAAAGCCTTTGATACCATTTCCCACATTTCCCCTGGAGAAACTGGCTGCTCCTGGCTCATACAGGTGCACTCTTCACTGGGTAAAAAACTGGCTGGATGGCCAGGCCCAGAGAGTGGTGGGGAATGGAGTGACATCCAGCTGGTGCCTGGCCATGAGTGGTGTTTCCCAGGGCTTGGTATTTGGGCCACTCCTGGTTAGTATCGTCGCTGATGACCTGGATGAAGGCATCAAGTGCACCCTCAGTCAGTTTGCAGATGACACCGAGTTAGGTGGGAGCATGGATCTGCTGGGGGGCAGGAAGGCTCTACAGAGGGATGTGGACAGGCTGGAACCATGGGCTGAGGCCAATGGTTCAACAAGGCCAAGTGCTGGGTCCTGCCCTTGGGTCACAAAAAACCCAGGCAGTGCTACAGGCTTGGGGCAGAGTGGCTGGGAGGTTGTCCAGCAGAAAATCACCTGGGCACCCTGGCTTGGATCAGCAATAGTGTGGCCAGCAGGAGCAGGGCAGTGATCATCCTCTGCACTTGGCACTGCTGAGGCCACACCTCAAATCCTGTGTCCAGTTTTGGGCCCCTCGCTACAAGACATTGAGGTGCTGGAGCGTGTCCATAGAAGGGCAACAGAGCTGGTGAAGGGCCTGGAGCATGAGCATAATGAGTGAGTGAGGGAGCTGGGGTTGTTCAGCCTGGAGAAAAGGAGGCTCAGGGGCGACCTTACCTCTCTACAACTTCCTGAAAGTAGACAGGTTGGGCTCAGTCTCTTCTCCCATGTAACAAGAGAAAGGAGGAGAGGGAATGGCCTCAAATTGCACCAGGGAGGGTTTGGTTTGGATATTAGGAATAATTTCTTCACTGAAAGGGTTAAGCACTGGACCAGGCTGCCCAGGGAAGTGATTTAGTAGTCATCCCTGGAGGTTTTTAGAAGACACGTAGACATGGCACTTAGGGACATGGTTTAGTCATGGATTTGACAATGCAAGGATAACAGTTGAAATTCATGATCTTAAATGTCTTTCCAAACCTAACAATTCTATTGTATTTAAGGTATTTATTGAAATCCCAATATAAAACATTTGTATATGATACCATAAATGAGGTTAAGAGAAAATTATAAAAACAAATACTTTTAAAACTACAAAAACAAGACAAAATTTAAATACTAAGAGTTGAGCTAGTATCATTTTAGGGTGCAAGTCCCAAGGTGATGAAAATTATTGAAATATGGGGTGATAAAATACAAGATTAATTGCATGCACATAGAACTTTTTTTTTGTGTCAAGTCTTGAAGAACTGACATCAGAGAGTATCCAATTAGTTGAAAGATTTTTCTGGAGTTAAAAACAATTATTCTAAACCTTTAAGGAATTAATGAAATATCATGTTCCTTGGGGCATATTTTTATGAGATGTAGTTTTACTTTTCAGAGCCTCGGAGTAATATCCACAAGGAAATATGTAATTTAGGAAAGTTAATTTTGACCCTCAGATGAAACTTCCAACATATGAAATATTTGCTGTGACATTTGGTTTGTTTTTAATTATGAAAAATTGCTTCACACAAGGTGTCCTGAAAACTGCAGTTTTCTGGGAAGTAGCATGGTCCAGCAGATAGGTCACAGGACTGCCTCTCAGGAGAATGCGGTTTTCTTCCTGACTTCTCACAAACCAGGAGTGCGTAAACTTTAGCAAGGCATTTTTGTCAGAGCTAGTGTCTGTTTCCCCCTATGAAGTAAGAAGATTTAAAAAAACAGATGAAAAAGGCTATGGTATGGTATGGTAAAACTGGTATTACCAGTTTTATTTGCTAAAGGTCATCACTACATCTCTAGTTTGTCAGATGTTACCACCTTAAATAACAATTCTTAATGCTGTTAGCAAAGAACGTTTATTCTGTTTTGCATAGTTTGTTTAGGTCATCACAGACAGGAAATGGCTGAGCCCTTTGAGGGGATTATAAATATATTGTTTTCTGAACTCTTCATTTTCAATTGAAACATGAATACATATGAAACTCATATGTAAATTTGTCCATCATTTCCTATGTGAATTTCTGCTTGCTTTAGCCCCAATTACCTTGGGACTTATGTATAACTGCAGTGGCATTACTTTCTTATAAAAGGAAATTAATTTATGTGCTTGCATCTAATGGCAAGCAATCTTCAGTAATTACAACCATCTGAACTTTCTTCTCCACCTGAAGACAAGTTGCATTCACATAATTTGAGGTTAGAATTGAGCTTATATTTTAAATCTATTTCTGAGGGAGCCATTTTCAGTCTGAGTTCTACAAAGCTGGAGATCTAGCTAGAGAAACATAAAGGTATCAAAATGGCAGATATTGCTCCAATTTAAAAAAGATGTATGTATTTTATATGGTGATACAAACTCCAGACTAGCTCCTCATTATAGCAAGTTTTTGTGGAAGTTCTTCCTTTTCGCTTTTAAAAATTGTTACGACAACTAGACAAAACCTCGAGAGTGGCAAAAATAGTTTAACACAAATGTTTACATAAATCATCAACTGGGGACAAATAGCCTGTAAATAGCATCTTACACCTATTTAAGACTAAAGAATGACTGCGTGAGTACTCAGATCTCAATATAGTGTTTGACAAAATAATGCTGAGATGCCAGTACATCTTATGACTGTTTCTGAGTAATAGCAGCAGATAACAACTTTCTATTCTTGGTTCATCTGTCAAACTTCATCACAATATTTGGCAAGCTGTTATTTTCTCTGTAGTGAAAACTGTGTGTTTTGAATTATTTCTTACCACTTACCTTTGGAGACAAGATCTTGCATTTCCCAAATCAACACTGTCATCTCTAATGGAGGTAAGATACAATGTTCATTTTTTTAAAAAATTATAAACACTATAAAGATAAAATGTTTGTCCTCACAAACAGATAGTTTTCTTGTAATTTCACTCTTACTTCCAGGCTCTAGCAGATTTTAACTCTGCAGATCTGGAATGTTACTTCGTGCTCTTTGTTGACTGATGAGGTGCTCTAATCCCAATTGCTTCATTGTTCTGATTGTGCAAGTGTGTAACACAGATGATTTGAAGAGGTCCGTTCATTTCAGTGTGATTAAATGAACTGCAGTAGTATGCTGCATAACTAGAAATAACTATCTAAAGCTCCAACTAACTTGTTTTAACTTAAGGAGTTTTCTTGTCCCAGCCTGTGTACTGGTTGGGCTGTACAAAACAGACTCAAGAAACTTAACAGCTTGTGGGGTTATAGTAGTTTTAACCAGACAGTTTACCCACATGAACCCAGTGGTGTTCATGTTAATAGAACCAAGAAATAAGGCAAGAACTGTTTCTTCTGCTGGCAATCATAGCTTAGTATGATAAAGAATTTAACTTTATTTCAAGTGCTAGAAGGACCAAAGGAAACAAATACCAATCTTAATTTTAGACTGAACTTGCTCTACAGAAAGGCATTGTCTTTAAAGGTAGTTGAACTTTCTGCTTTCTCCATATTTTTGGTTATTGGGGTTTTGGTTTTTTAAATTGTAGTAATTTCAAGGAATTTGTTTGCATTAATTTACTCCTCATAAATATTAAATTCTTCCATTAATCTCTGAAATTCCTTGACAAAGTTGTCTGGCTGCGAAGAGCATCAGATTTTGCTTCTAAGAGGAAAAAAAGCTGTGTAGCCTTCTTGTCTGAGTTGCTGCAGAAAATGAGCCGAAGAATTGAACTGTGGCCTCTGTCGGTGCTGTATGTTCTCTTGAGTGCAATGCTTCTCCATTAAAGATATTTTTTTCTTCTAACACAGTTTGTTAGCTTTTTAAAGGGAGACCTAAGGATGTGACTCAACCTTGCAGGAGGAAAAAAACATGACATATAGGCTGTTCTCCTGTTCTGAATTTACAGCGAACCTGTGCATAGGTTTGCTCAGTATTGCTGCTAAATAAACATAACCACTGTACTGTGCATGGAAAATAGGGAAAGCACAGTGATGTGTGGGCGTTCTTGGATTTGTGACAGACACTGTGGTCAATGACAACTTGCATGTAAGTAACACAAAAAAGCAACTAACCCCCTTTAATGAAATTTAAGTAATTTCAATCCAAAGGAGTACAAAATCCTGTTCTTTCCTCCCCACCTTTCTGAGGATGTGGGAACAAAATGCTACATATCATTGTTGATATGGGAGTTTGAGATTGTGGATTCAGGTTTGCGGACACTGGTGTACAAACAAGTGTGCGTAGGAGTACGATAATACTGCTATTTCTCCATTTTAATAGATACTTCAATCACTTTGTCACTTCTAGGTCTGAATATGATTATTTCTATCAACAGCTGGAATCCAAAATGAATTGGTACAAATTTAGAAACCCAAGTGGAATCATCAATATTAAACTTCTTGTTTTATGGTAACCTTTTTTTGTCTAAAAATAGTGCTAGCTAAGGAATAGAAGATGCAACAGCCAAACATTTATGAATTTATTCCATTTATTATAGTATTGATGCCAAATGGGCTTTACATAGTCATAGACACCAGTATTTGGACCAGTCAGTTTAACATCTCTGTTGGTGAATGGACAGTGGGATCAAGTGCACCCTCAGCAAGTTTGACGATACCAAGCTGAGTGATGCAGTCAACATGCAGGACAGGAGGGATGCTATCCAGGGCAACCTTTTCAGGTTTGAGAGGTGTGCCCATGTGAACTTCCATGAAGTTCAAAAAAGCCAAGTGCAAGGTCCTGTACCTGGGTTGGGGCAATCCCAAGCACAAGTACGTGCTGGATGGAGAATGAACAAGAAGCTTCACATGTCTCCACCATGTGCTCTCACAGCCCAGAAGGTCAACCGTGTCCTGGGCTGCATCAAAAGCAGCGTGGCCAGCAGGTCAAGTGAGGTGATTCTGCCCCTCTACTCCACTCTCACGAGACCCCACCTGGAGTGCCGTGCCAAGATCTGGGGCCCCCAACACAAGAAAGACATGGAACTCTTGGAATGAGTCCACAGGAGGGCCAGTAAGTTGATCACAGGGCTGGAACACCTCTCCTATAAAGCCAGGCTGAGAGAGCTGGGGCTGTTCAGCTTGTAGAAGTGTTGCAGTTTAGATTCTCTTGTTGAATTTACCCATGCCACCAGAGGGTTTTGGGGGGCACCTGCTGATAGCGGCATGCGGTGCGGCCGCCGCAGAGGGACCAGCCATGGAGAGGGCAGGAGCAGATGGGGAAGATGAGATCCTGGGAATGAGGGGTCCCACGATAACAGGGGAGCATAAGGGGAACGAGGAGTTCCGGTTTTGCTCTCTTTGTCTTGGGACTGCTGTTGGGAGGGAGCCGTCATTGGCAGCCACAGGAAGACCTGTTTCGCGCTCCTGCTTTGCACATCCCACACCACTCCGGACCTGCGCCCACCAGAGCTGTGCCATCTCTCTGGGACCCCCCTCCGCTGCCTGCTGTCCCTTGCTGCACGGAGCCTGTGCTGCCCCTTGCCCACTGCCAGCTCCAGAGCAACAGCCATTCCCACCGATGGAGACCGCAGCATCAGCCTGCGCTCTGGTGTCGGGAGTTGCTGCACGTTATTCACTGCCCCCCGCCACTTTCCTGCCACCAGCACCACGTGGCTGAACCAACACTGCAGTGTTGTCTTGGTGGTGCAGAAGTGTGAGAGTGATTTTTGGGTGATGTTTTCTCTGTTAGTGTTTGGTTGTTGTTTTGTGCTGTTTTGGAGGGGAAGGACGGTTGGGGGTTTTTTTGTTCTCTTTTTTTATAAAAAACTTATTTTTGTTTCTCTACTTTGTTTGAAAGTCTCATAATTTTAAAATTTACAGTAAGTCTGGGAGGGAGGGGTTTCTATTCCATCAGAGGTCCCACCTCCTAGCATACATCATCTTTAAACCAAGAAAAGAAGGCTCTAGGAAGACCTAATAGCAGCCTTCCAGTACCTAACAGGTCTACAAGAAAGATGGAGAGGGACTAGGGCATGTAGTGATAAGCTGAAGAAAGGTATGTTTAGATTAGCTGTTAGGAAGAAATTCTTCACTGTGAGGGTGGTGAGACAGTGGAACAGGTTGCTCAGGGAAGCTGTGGGAGCTCCATCCGTGGAAGTGTTCAAGGCCAGGTTGAATGAGGCATCGAGCAACCTGGTCTAGTGGAAGATGTCCCTGCCCACGGCATGGGGCTTTGAACTAGATGATCTTTAAGGTCCCTTCAACCAAGCCATTCTAGGATTCTACAATTCTATGATAATTTCTCAAAAATCGAAGCCACCAACACAGCCCCAAGAGCACAACAAGGGCTACAGCCCAGCCCTGCCACTCTAGCATGGCAGTGAAGGGCAGGTGTCTCTGGGCCATGTCATTCTGCTCCAGCTCCTGCAGCAGACGAGTCATTTGGCTCAGCATCTCTGCACGCTGCTGCATGCGCTCACGTGTGGCCTCATCCAGCGCATCACCAACCATCTGCAGGCGATATATGAGGATCTGTCACATCACAGAGAGGAAAATTCAGACAGCCATGGCCTGCAGGAGGAAAGCAGTGGTGAAGTGGAGCTGGGAAGGAGGGAGCTGGCAGTGGGGGAAGCAGGAATAGGAGCCGCATGGAGCTGGGGGCAGGTAGGAGAGGGGGTGAGGCTCCTGGCAGGTGGCTGGGCACTCGATGCAGAGTGAAAATCTACCTCCCAAGGGCAACATGTCATTTCTGTCCCAGCCCTTGCGGAGACCATCCTACGCCCGACTGCTCCCAGCCCTGATAACCGCCCTCATTGTGACTCATCCCCTGTGATGTCACAGGTACCAGCACCCATCACAGACACCCCCAGTTCCACCCTGGCTCAGCAGCAAACAGCTGCCCCGGGCAGCGAAAGCCCCAACACCCTCAGAAGACAGACCCACCCAGCAGGACACGTAATGCGGGCAGGATACAGGGGTGGCTTCCATGAGAAGCTGCTAGAAGTTCCCCCTATGTCTGATAGAGCCAGTGCCAGCCAGCTCCAACACAGACCCACCACTGCCCAAGGCTGAGCCCATCAGTGATGGTGGTAGCATCTCAGGATGATATCATTTTTAAGAAGAAGGAGAGAAAGACTTGTGCAACACCAGCAGCCAGAAGAAAGACGTGAGAATATGTGAAAGAAACAACTCTGCCAACCCTCACCTCAGTGAAGGAGGAGGAGGTGCAAAGACTATGGTGAGGCAGGCTGTCCCCCGTAGCCCATGGAGTCCCCATGGTGGAGCAGATACCCACATGTAGCGTTTGGATGTGCCCAAGGGCAGCTGTGACCCTGTGGAAAGCCAGTGCTGGTGGAGCAGGCTCCTGGCAGGACCTGTGGACCCATGAAGAGAGGAGGACACACGGGAGTAGGATTGCTGGCAGGACTTGTGACCCCACAGGGGACTTACACTGGAATAGTCTGTTCCTGAAGAACTGCACCCCATGGAAGGGACCAATCTGGAGCAGTTTGTGAAGAACTGCAGCCCACAGGAAGGACCCACACTGGAGAAGTTCACTGTGGACTGTCTCCAGTGGGAAGGACCCCACGCTGAAGCAGCAAGAGTATGAAGAGTCCTCGCCTAAGAAGGAAGGCGAGATAGTCAATTTGTGATGAACTGATCACAACCCCCATTCCCCTATTTGCTCTGCCCTGTGTTTTTGAGAATCTCACATTTGCTATTTTGGAAAACATAAATTGAAACAAATTGAAATGCATTGAAAAAAAGTTGTTTCAGACTGTTATGGGTTTAAGGTTGCAGAATTTTCCTTTTCCCTCGCCCGCCTGGACCGGGAGTGAAGCCTGGAGCAGAGG
>JAWWEU010000081.1:118329361-118487894 GCA_035583155.1 Acropternis orthonyx | reverse complement strand
TGGTGTGATTAATCGTGTGGAGTCCTCTGTTCTATTAGCCCCCAGATATCTTAGTTTTCTTTTTCAAACTAAGACACAGACATATTTTACATACTCAAACAGCTATACTGAAGTAACACTCTCAGATTCTGTGATTTTTGGGGTTATCTTGTGCAGGGGCCAGGGTGTTTGACTCAATGATCCTTCTGTGTCCCTTCCAACTCAATATATTCTATGATTCTATGATTTTATAACTGTGTTGATTCCATTTCATATAGCTGTCTAGACACAATAGAGGAAGAGAAGAGATGCCTGGGAAAAAGTCAGACTGAATAAAATCTTTGACACATAACCCTGAAACAGTTTGTCAGAAGTTGTTAAGTTTGAATTTAACGATGGACATTTAGAGGTGTATCCTCTAAAGATTTGCCTTATCTGTTATACAACACACCCCTATCCAGGATATGCAGTAATCATTCTATGCAAAATGCATGGTAGTACTTCTGCAAAAGAAGCTCTTGAGATGTTAGAAGTAAATTTCAGTTCAGTGTT
This sequence comes from Acropternis orthonyx, assembly GCA_035583155.1. Lineage (NCBI taxonomy): Eukaryota > Metazoa > Chordata > Aves > Passeriformes > Rhinocryptidae > Acropternis > Acropternis orthonyx. The sequence goes on along the minus strand of JAWWEU010000081.1, from coordinate 118,487,363 downwards.
CCAATCTGGAACTGTAAGAAATATAGCCATCAATGATTTTACCCAGGTATTTCCAAAAGTTTCTTTGAAGGCAAGGACTTTTGTACTCTGCCAAATTACTTCTATCCTGGAGAGTTCACAAATGTTTGTTCAACATTCTGTGCCACCAGATCACAGAATCCTATTTCAAATCTTAATAAGTGCTCCCTCTGAAACTTTTTATAGCTTTTTTCTACCTTTCAGTCAAATGACTGACAGTCCTAGACACCTGCAAAATCTACAGCTGTGAGGGAGCACAAACTAAATTCAGATTTAACTTCGAGAATATTAACATACCTTTTCACAGAAACATTTCCCGGAACAAGCAGCTCCCAGGTGTGCTCAGTTTGGATTCCACTGCAGAAGTAAGGACATCTTACGGTCTTTCAAATCATCACAGAGATGGAGATAGGAATCTTAAGGTTGGAAAGGTATCACTCTTTATATCCTGTCTGCATTTCTAACAAAGGTCAAAGTGGAACATGCTTGATCGTAGTAACATTTTGTGTCATTTTTCCTACATGAGAAATAAAGTCCTAATCTTGGTCTCACTGGAAGAAATCACCCTGAGCCTTCTATTCTTCAGGCTGGACGGTCCCAGCTCTCTCAGCTACTTCTCAAAAGAGTGATGTTGCAGTGCCTTCATCATCTTAATGGCTCTTAGCTGGCCTCTCTCCAGTATGTCCATGTCTCTCTTGTACTGAAGAGCCCAGAGCTGGAGACCAGCACTCCAGGTGTGGCCTCACCAGTGCTGAATAAAAAGGGCAGGATCACCTCCTTCCACAACTGGCAGTACTCCTCTAATGGAGCCCAGGATACCATGTTTTCTCTGCTGCCACACTAGTAGCTCATGTTCAATTTGGTGTCCACCAGGACCTCCACGTCCTTTACTGCAGAGCCGCTTTCCAGCTGGTCTCCCTCAGCCTTTGCTGGTGCGGGGCGCTGTTCCTCCCCAGGGACTGGGCTTTGCACTTCCCCTTGGGGAACACTTTTGGGCTCCTCTTAGCCCATTTCTCCATCCTGTCAAGGTCCCTCTGGATGGCAGCATGAACTGGTGTATCAGGCACTCCTCCCACTTTTGTGTCATCAGCAAGTAATTAACTGATTTTATAAAGGCACAAAAAAGTGTGATATAATTGATTTTTTAAAAAATTAAAACCAATAACCAACCAACCACAATATGGAATAATATTTCACCATAGGAAAAATTTATTAAACATTTGATAGCATGCTTTTTTCTTTTAGAACTTTGCTGCTAGATACAGTGTCCTCTCAATTTATGAAGCTATTAACCCTTCCAATTCAAGCATGAGGGAAATGAACCACATGATTTTGGTTTTGCCAGCAATTCATGCTCACACAACAAGGCCTGGCATGCAGGAAGAAGGGGCAACACCAGATATAAAACCTGCTGGTAAACAAAATTTAAAAATACATAACATTATTAAGACATTAATAAGGCAATGAGCTCTTTGTAGCAGGGGGAGGGGGAAGTTGTTCAAAGTTCATGTGCATTAGCAGGTTTCAAAGTTTTCTTCTGGACTACAGACTGCTCAGGTGGCCTGACAGACCCCAGCACAGCGATGGGCTGCCCCCTCTTCAGAGCAAAGCCTGTACCCCCAGCCTGTGGCACAGCAACGCTCTTCTGCCCTAGGCACAGCCAGGCCCCTGACTACAGGGCAAGAAGCCCAGGCAGTCCCCTGCCCCGGCCACTGCTACGGGCACACAAGGGCACACAGCCAGGGGAACAAGCTTGCAAGACAATACAAAACCGGCAGGAGCTGGTGACTTTCTCCTCTAGGCAGAGAGGCACAGCAGAGAGGACTGGACAATCACGATCTGTGTGAAGTTGAACAAAGACTCTGCACCTGGGCCAGGGCAACCCTGGATGTTCCTACAGACTGGGGAACCAGAGGCTGGAGAGCAGTGCTGTGGGATCCTGGTTGATGGCAAGCTGAATCAGAGTCAGCAGTGCCCTGGCAGCCAGGAGGGCCAACCGTGTGCTGGGGGGCATCAGGCACAGCATTGCCAGCCGGGCGAGGGAGGAGATTGTCCTGCTCTGCTCTGCACTGGGGCGGCCTCACCTTGAGTGCTGTTATCCCCAAAAATCTGATTTGTCACCCGCTGTGCAACAAGCCAATAATTATACATTTGAGAGAGACATTGATTATTTATTTCAGAGTTTTTATTTCAGAGTTGCCCAAGCCTGGATGCCTGGCTGAATTCCACAAATCAAGCACATGAACTATCAAATCTTTTTACTATTTATGCATTTGAGCAAACAAAAGAATTAGTGTTCACTGGCTACAAGTTACATAGTTCTCTTATTAATTAGTATTCTGTCATCTATTGGTTAATGATTCTCTCACTTCTCATGCTAATTAGTCCACATGCCCAGTCTTTCCCTTCTTTTCGGTCAGTGGATTTCTTGGGTCGGTTGTCACTTGTTCGTGGATCTCCCCCTGCCAGAGTTACCCTTTACCCAGTTGGAACAGATTTCAGCACAATTGCTGAGTTTGGTTCATTAGTTTCTTCCTTATCTTGGGAATTCTACCAGATATCTTTGTGGCTCATAAATTCTGCATTCCTTGTGTCCGCTATCAGTGGGCATCCCTTTTGTCCAGCCTTGTTAAGCTTCCCCTAGGTCTGAGACCATTGAAGCATGTTAAGTCCTAAACTTTAACAAGGTAATTCTACCAACAAGTAATTTGTTTTTCTAACACAGAGACATCACTTAACCTGCTTCTTAGTTGCTGTTTCACTGATTACATCGCCCTTCTTGCTGATTAGGCTTGAAAGTATACAAGGATCAAACATTGAAGGGCCTCCTTTCTTTAGACAATTCCTACATATCCCACATTTTGCAACAGTACCATATGCAGATTTGGGCACCACAATATAAAAAAGACATTAAGCTATTAGAGAGCATCCAAAGGACAGCTGTGAGGACGGTGAAGAGTCTGGAGGGGAAGCCGATGAGGAGCTGCTGAGGTCACTTGTTTAGCCCGGAGGAGACTGAGGAGAGACCTCAGTGCAGTCTACAGCTTTCTTAGGAGGGGGAGAGGAGGGGCAGGCACTGCTCCCTTCGCTCTGGCGGTAAGTGACAGGACCCGAGAGAATGGCCTGAAGTTGTGTCGGGGTAGGCTGAGGCCAGAAAAGCTTCTTCACCCGGCTGGGCACTGGCACAGGCTCCCCAGGGCAGCGGTCACAGCACCAAGCCTGACAGAGCTCCAGAAGCGTTTGCACAACGCTCTCGGGCACACGGTGTGGCTCCCGGGGTGTGCCAGCACTCGCACCTCTGCGGCCCTTGTGCACCCCTCGCAGCTCGGGGCGCTCTGCGGCTCCACCAACATGGCGGCCGCCCAGCCCCGGCTCCGCTCCCCGCTCTGGCCGCCGATTGGACGGGGGGGCCGCTCGCCCCGCCCCCCCGCCTGTTGGGCGCGGTTGCCGTGGCAACGCGGGGCAGCGGCGCGCGCCCCTCCGCCGTGCCGGGCCGGTGTGAGGGCACGGCGGGGCCGGTCGGGCCGTTCCGCCTGGGACCGACCCCATCCCGGCCCCATCCCGGCCCCCAGAGCCGCCTGCACACCGGCCGGGCTGGGAGCCGGGTGGTGGGGCGGACAGGACGGGACGGGGAGGGCGGTGTGACCTCGCACGGCTGTAGGTAGGAAGGAGCTGGGGGGCCGAGGCAGGGAGAGCTGCCCGGCTTTCCCTCTGTGGTACTGGTGGGATTGGAAGGAGATCTAAGAAAGGGCTCTGAAAGGTATTCTTACTTAAAAGAAACACACTTCTCAGTAAAAAAAAAACCCAAGCAAACCCGCAGTGTCCTTTCAGCTTTCCTTCATTCCCCACCTTTTAAAATAAAAGTAAAAAAGCAAAAGCCGCGTGGATAAAGGGAATCTACAGAGCTTCAGCTTTGTCTAGTAAGTGAGGAAGTTTCTTCTGCCTTCACAGCTTCAATCTTGGCTTTTCTTCAGTTTCTCCCAAACCTAATACTGGCAAAGAGGGATCTCGGTGCCTCGGTCTGTGTGGCTGCATGCGGGTTAGCAATGGGATGCTTTTTGGGATTTGGGACGCTTTTTTGCCATCACCTCAATTCTTCTGATGTAAGGGTGTCGTGTATTGGCTAAAATATGTAATGTACATTGGATTATGGACTGACCAAAAAGGCAACCTTTTTATTCTGAGTTGTTAACTTATACTTGGGGTATTTTTATCCCCAGACTGTCTGTGCATCTGGTTCCATACTACTGTCTTGCCTTCTTCCCTCTCCTCTATTACCCGGTTTATAAGCTCACTTGGAACCATAGTCAGAATATGGAAAAAAAAAAGTTGGTGTTGTGAAAGCCACTACAGTGTGAAAAACTCGTTTTTCACTGTGTAGAAAAAATGCACATGCAGCTATGTGCATGACAAAAATGCTGTGCAGATGTAGCTTAATATCACCTCTCACAACCTGTAAAACCTTCTGTAGAGAGCGTTGTATTTTGTAACAAATAATTAGGTTATGAGCTTCCACTAACTAGCTACTTATTTCTAAGTATTTCTGCTGGGGGACCCTTGTTGCTCATATTTCTAAATGAAAAAGACTATGGTACAAACTTCTTAAGCAAACTTGAACAGCCAATTAAATATAAAAATGTATTTTAAATGTTATTTAATACACCAAAAGTTTGAAAAACTGTCAGCAAAAAAAAGGAGTAGGTTTCTATAAGTTGCAAAGTCTGTACATAAATGTGTCACTGTAAGCAAAAAGTGAATTGGTGAGGAAACATCAGATTTGAAACACACATATAAGCTTTGTTGAAGATCTGGGTTACAAGTAGTATAACATCTTCCTTTTTTGTTTTTTAAGGCATTTTATAAAACTACGTATAAGAGCACTTGCAATACACTATTAGAAGAAGCAGTACAGCAGCTTGACCTATTACAAAACTATGGTTCGACTAACACTGGACCTAATTGCTAAAAATGTCAGTCACAAGAGTCGCAGTGAAGAGGACTTTGGGCAGTATCTGCAAAAAATTACTCATCTGAATTTGTCAGATAAAAATATAAACACAATTGTAAGATTAATTTTTCATTCCTTTTAACCTGGCTACTCAAATGTTTTGTAGTTACTGTTATGCTGAATATATACTGTTATGCTGGGTGCAGTTGGGGAGACAAAAAAGCAAAGCCAAGTTTCTATTTTATAACAGCTATAGTATGTTTTAACATTTATATTGGCTTGCAGTTAGGTCGTAGTAATGTATGTGTTTGGAAACATGCTTCAGCATTCACTGCTCCTACTGTATGAAGCACTGTTTGTATGTAAAATATTTAAATGGATTTTAAATGCGTGACCTTTGAAATGTGAAAAGAAACTTTTATCTGTAACTTTTAATATAAAATATTAAAGTGACTGTAACTCCAACAGTCTTCAGGGTTTCGTATTATAACCATGCCACTTTTTTCTGTATGTGGCAAAAGTCTTGGCTGAAGTATTTTACTTATTTGAAACTTCAGAAATACGTATTATTAGTACACTGCTTTTGCAATTAATTAAAACAGAAAATCCATGAAAGCAATTACACAAGAGAGATGAACTGAAGTGTTGAAGTATTTTTTGCAGTATTTCACAGAACTATTATATAAATATGCAGTTCTAAAACAAAAAAAAAATTGACCAATTGGCTCCTTTGATTATTCTGTACAGTTCCTATTTATTCATGGCTACCTTTACAAAAATGCAAACTGTGGAATAGAAATGATGTGAGGAACTAGTAATTTTTCAGATCAGATTTTCTTTTAAAGAAGGATGTAATGATATTATGTACTATTAAGTGCAACATATATTTTTGTTAATACCAAGTTTTTTTCTAGTCTTGGGAACTGTATAGCAGCACAATCTTTTCAATCTATCTGTGATTTATTCCTTATATTTCAGAGGAAGTATGAGAAAGGAAAGGAGAGTTCAGGAACAGGATATAACCCAAGCAAGGTTAACAAATTTGAACTAGTGTAGTGGCTTTTTCAAATTAGTCAGGTTAAAAATCTACTTTTTTTTTTTAATTGCTCCCCGGGGCTTACTCATTTAAAAAATAATCCATGAGCTTTTCATTTTCAAGGACTAAACTTGCAAACTCAACCCTGTCCTCCTTCCTCTTAGTTTAATAATAGCAAATTTATACAGGTTTCAGTAAATCCTGAGTTAATTCAAATCCCCTCAAGACACTGAGTACATTTGGAAACTGCTGAACCCTGAATAACTGCGTTGTTGTGTGTGGTGGGTTTCTGCTTTAAAATTGTGATTTCAGTCAAGAAGAAGTCGCTTGTGCTGTGTGAACAGATCCCTGCAAGCAAATGGATTTATTCAGCCGACTGTGCACAGCCACAGTGAGTTACTAATTGGATCGGTCCATTTGATGAGTATTGGCTCATCAGACGCCACAGTGAAATTTTACAGAAACCTTCACAAGAAGGTGTGACCTTTTAGTTGTTTAATAGGAATACAATCAAAGAAACTTGACAGTTGAGTGCAAACTTGGGCTCAGAAGTGGATTAAAATACCTTGAACTGCAAAGTTTTTATATAAATCAGTATTCCTTGGCCAAGGACTGGTTTCCGTTACATCACTGAGGTTTGATGGAGACAACTACACTAACAATTGTCCTTTTCTGAAAAACACCTGATGAAGGCAAGGAAGGGAATGAAGTCACACAGGATGTGGTGTACCTGTTCATGATGGCTGTAGTGCTCAGCTTCTGTATGGCAGAATAGTAATGATGCATTTGAGTCTTAAATCTGATAATTACTGACACTAATTCAGTTTTTCTAGGAAAAATAGTGGTTAAAAGTGTTAAAGGTGAACATTTATAAATCATGCAGCAGAACTTAAATATAAGAACAATCCTTAGCTTCCAGAATCAGGCAGTGAGTGAATGTTATGTAGCATTAATTTGTTATTGTTTATTTCAGGGTGGCCTCACTTTCTGTAAAAATCTGAGAGTTCTGTATTTATATGATAACCAAATCAGCCAAATCCAGAACTTGGACTTTGCTTCAAATATAACACACCTTTACCTTCAGAACAATTGTATTTCAAGTATAGAAAATCTCTCATCACTGAATAAACTTGAAAAACTGTAAGTTGGAAATAAGGTATTTATTTTACTAGTAATAAGAGTAGTTATTACACTAAGAAATTTTTAAAATGTGGGTGTTAAGGTCCTTTCAGCTCTTGAATTTTGCTTTTCAAATAAAAGTAACCATTTATTATTTTTTGATCAAGTGTTCTGTGATGTAAGTCATGATGTATCGTCTTAACATACAATACATATTTGTGTTTAAATGATTTTATTTTTTCAGTCAATAATAATAATAATAGTAGTAATAATAATAGCTGTAGATAAAACTGCTAAAAACCCCTTTGGATCAGTTAACTGTATGTTCTATCTGTATGCTAGATTCTTTACTTTTTCTGTTATAATTTCCAAGTATTCAATAATACTTTAAAAATATTTTTCTTAATATATTGAAGCCTTGTGTTTGCTCTTGCTTTCAAAGGATATTAAATCTGTTTTTTGTTCTATTCTGCAGGTATTTGGGAGGCAACTACATCACTGTAGTAGAAGGTTTGGATAAAATAGGAGAAATAAGGGAGCTACATATTGAAAGTCAACATCTCCCTGTTGGTGAAAAGCTTCTTTTTGATCCAGTATCTCTTAAGTCCCTGGCAGTAAGTAGATTTTTGAGAATTTCAATGAACCATTAATGAGTAGATCAGTATTTTTAGAAGAACTGATTAGGACTTGATCACTCTGTTTTCCTTTTTTACCCACTGGTGACATTCTTTCAAGTTCTAACAAGTAGCTCCCACCCCAGTTTTCATAAAAGATGGTTGTCCAGCAGATTCTACTTCCTCATTCTTTTAATTATGACAGATGAAAATAGAGAAAGTTAGAAAGTAAGATAGATGCCCTATAGCTACAGAATGTGAATAAACTAAAGAAAGGAGTAGGAATTTATCATTCTTAGTTTTCTTAGTCTATTTAGTTTGTAGTGAATTAGTTTGGTTTTGATTGTTATATTATTTTATTTACTGCCTTTTGTATTTCTCTAAAGAATGGGGGAAAAAAGCACAAACAGCTTTTTTTTCTGGATAATAAGAACAACACAAAAGCATTCCATTTTAGTTCTGCAGTTTTTCTATATTGTGTTATGTCATGATTTCAGAAAAGTCAGCTTTTGAAGTTGTCTTTCAGTATGTTAATTGTTCAGAAAAATTAAAATATATAGTTGAAGAGGTTAAAAATAGGCTTTATTTGTTATTGGATGTGGTACTATACTAAAAAAAACTTTCCATTGGTGTGTGTTCCAAAGTGTAGTCACAGATTTAAGCCTTTTTTGTGAAGATGAAGAACTCACTGAGAAGTGAGTTCTTTTGTTCATATGTATATCATAAACATTTTACCTAGCTCTAATTTTTTCTCTTGAAATAATCCAAGACATGTAGTGTAGCTTTTCTTTAATAGAAGCCATTACTACGAGAGTACTTGTACTTTGTTCCTTCTATATTGAAGAAATTATCAAAGAAGAAGGAGATTATATAGCAATAATCTTCCCATGATAATAATTTATAATAAACTCATCCATGTTTTTCAACATCCTGGCCTAGAGTCACTTGCATTTTATTCTTTGTGGCTTTTATTTAAAATGGTGTAGTGTGGGTGTTGAATGAGATTAGATGGGTATCAGACACAAGCTTTAGCTCTATCCAGTTCAGATGCAGTCTTGGGGCACCTAACAGAAGAAGGACATGGACCTGTTGGAGCAAGTCCAGAGAAGAGCCACAAAAAAGATCAGAGGGCTGGAGAACCTGTCCTGTGAAGACACACTGAGAGTGTTGCAGTTCTTCAGCCTGGAGAAGAGAAGGCTCTGGGGACACCTTATAGCAGCCTTCCAGTACCTAAAAGGGACTTAGAAAAAAGCTGAAGAGGGGCTTTTTACAAGGGCATGTAGTGGTAGGACACAGGGTAATGGTCTTAAATGGATTGAGGGCAGGTTTAGATTAGATATTAGGAAGAAATTCTTTACTGTGAGGGTGCTGAGGCACTGGAACGGGTTGCCCAGAGAAGTTGTGGATGCTCCATCACTGGAAGTGTTCAAAGCCAGATTGGATGGTGCCCTGGGCAACCTGGTGTAGTGGAAGATGCCCTGCTCACGGCTAGGTGATCTTTAAAGGTCCCTTCCAAACCAAACCATTCTATAATTCTACAAAATGCAATCAATTTCAATGTCTGTTTTGTACTTCAAAAGTAGAGTTAGTAGCACTTGGAGAACTCTGTAAAGCATTTGAACATGTTTAAAGAAAAAGAAGCAATCAGTATTTACTAAGAATTCCTGAAATAATTGAGAAATAATCTTACATTGGTTTGACTTCAAAAACAAAATATATCACATTTTAGGACAAGGTGGAAGGTCAACATAAACCACTGTGTGAGGTATGTGGTAGTTGTATTTGCAGTTGTTTCTGCTTTGTATGCTTGTTCATCCTCTAAAATAGTTAAGATAATGCTATAAGAATGTACAACTTGACTCACACGTGGCTTAAAATAATATTTCTTTTTCTGCTTTTCTTTCTTCAGAAATCTTTATCTGTATTGAATATCAGCAATAACAACATTGATGAATTAGAGGAACTGGCAGTTTTGGAAAATCTTTCTTATCTTAAAGCAGTTGACAATCGACTTCAACATATGAAGGTATTAAAATAAATATTTGTTATATTAAGTATGGGTGATAAGAAATTAGTCACATTCATCTCTATAATTATAAATATGAGTAAAAATAATTTTTACTTCTGTAGTTACTGAACCTCTGTAGTTACTGAACCTCTGACTTGTCAAGCCATGCTGGCTTTTGTCACCCAGAAATGTTACTGAAATTAAAAATGGAGAAGCATTTATATAGTATGTAAAAATTTATATTTTTATTATTTAATACTAAAATGAATTTGCTTAAATAGTAACCCAAGTCACCAAGACAAAGCCTTAATTAAAATAAACTCTTTCATTAGTATTTCTACATTCTATTTCCACAGAAAAGTTAACTTTCATTGGTTAGTAATTATTAAAATAATAATAGTAAGAAGTAAAATAATTACTTCTTACAACACAACGTATTTTTAGCAGGATTTTAACAGAATTTGGCAGTTCTATTTACTAATGAGGAGATTGCAGTATTTGGTGTGCATAACCTATCAATTATCTAGGTCTTTGGATACTTTCTTTGGACTCTTAATTTTTTATATTTTAATATTAGATATTGAATGGTGCACATCTTTTTTACTAGAGAACTATTAATGCTTTGTATTTCACGCTGTGTTTCTGGCTGGCAGTTGTGATTGAATTCACATCAAAACAGGGTTTGTGTAGGCTTTTGCTGAGTAATTAAAACCACATTGAATATGTTGGTTACATCAAAATAACAGTAAGCTTTATCAAATAGGCAGTCTCTCCAAAGCTTCCCGTTCAAAAAGGATTCCTTTTCTAAATAAAACATACTACAAAGATTTTTGTATAGGCTCTTTCTTTTGTATAAATAAATATACTTCAGTTGTGATGATCTTAAAAGAAGATTGTCTTAGCCAAAGAACTTATTCATTTTAAGAATGAGGATGCCAGTTTGGAGACAAGTGTTTTCAGTACCTCAGAGTTAAAAACAGTATCCTCTGAAACAGAATAAGGAGAGGACAAAAAGACTGCATTTTTCAGTAACTGTGTATATATTATTTCACCATTATTAAATTTCATTTTTTAATCATCAGGAAGACCAGAGTTAAATTTACCCAAATCAATCAGATATGTAGATTTCTATGTTACATGGTCACAGCTTTTGAAAAATTTTGTGCTAGTGTTTGAGTTTGATGCTTCTGTGTGCTGTAAGGTACACTTGGATGAAGCTCTGGTATATTTTAAAAGTGACTGTCCTGTGTGTTTTCTGAACAAACCCCAAGTTTTGAAATATATAGAACCGAGAGGGTGTTTCTATTCATATTTTCGCAGACCTGTAAATTTAATCAACCTATCATATGTATTTTACATACAATGTAATGCAGGTGAACATCCAGCTTTCTGACTACAATTACTGTGTTTTGAGATTGCATTTTTAGTAGGCTCTACTTACCATTAATATAAATTCTTAAATAAATAAAGACCAAACTATTGAAAAAAAAGCATTAAGCCATACAAACTATTTTTCAAAAGTCAGTTTTAGCTCTGTGTAAGAGTCTTTAGCTCACAATAGACGTCTAGAAAGAGAACAATCATACAGCTACTGACTGTTCAAAAAGAAAATAGTGAGGGAAGTTTTGAGTATGTTTCAATGTTTTGCAACCCTAAATATCATAATTCCATGGCTTACATTATTCTACAACTGTGAAAGCTGAGGGGATTTTAGGGGTGTACAGTTCTATACACTTCATTGGTTCTGTGGGCTGAACTTGTTACACACAGCAAAGGCTCTTTTGTTCCCACTCAAGCTGCCTCCATTGTCCTCCCTCTTGCCCCTTTGTTATCAAAACTCTGATGTATACCTCTTTCTCATGCCAAAAGCTCTATGTCCCCTGTTTTCCCATTCTTGCTTTCCCATCACTGCCATCGAGAACAACCCAGGAATGTCTGGCATTGATCAGAGATTGTGGCAGTGCTGTGTAACAGGGAGGTGTCAGAGAGCTCTGTACCCAGCTTTGATTCACCCGCTGGGAAGAGAAGCTGTGGAGGAGCCATCCGTGTCTGGGCAGGGCTGATCAACAGCAGTGACCTGTGTGGCAGAGGTAGATGTCTGCAGGAATAACATGGAATCTTTGTAAAAGAGGAAGACGTGAAAGGCATAAGAAATGCGCAAAATATAATCTTCTTATGTAAACTTTTCTTGCTTTTGTATATTCAGTGTAATTATTTTATATTTAAATATTTCTCTCAGATTTTTACTCTATTATGAAAACCCATATTCCCTGTCTTTTCATCTATGCCACCTTGATTTCAGTGAGTTGAAAATTAGGACTAGTAAATTCAATTGCTTAAGGTTATGGCTAATTCAAGGCTTTATTATCATAATTAACAGACATTAGGGCATATGACCTTGTTTCACATGACTGAAGTTTATATAATGCAGTCTGAACAGTAGACAGAAGAAAATCAAGTAATTTTTCTGAATTCCTTCAAAATAACTGTGACTAGCTACCACGTGCAAAATGCATGTCTTAGGTCAGTTATCAAGAATATTATTGATTTTAATAGAAATGGCTTTTCTTTGTTTTCGATTGCTTGCTACTTGATTTATTTATCTTATTGAGCTTCTGGTTCACTTTAGTCAGGATCACAAGGTCTTCTAGACTGCAGTGTATTTGGATTGGAATGCTAAGGGAATTTTTTAAAAACACTGTATATATTAAAAAAAACCCTACAACTATTCCTGTTTGCAAAAAGCCAGTTTATAATTTATTTATTGTTTACATTGATTTTGGGAAGATTATGACTTGTGTAAGTATTTGGAAAGATAGACAAAGTACAGCTAGAAATACCTGTAAAAATCTGTATTTCTCAAATCTTTAAATTATTCAACCTCTGCCCAGTATTGATTATGACAAGAGGATATCACAAAAGATGAATTCATTCACTTCAAAATTGAGTCAGGAACAAGAGAAAAATTATAGATTTTCTCAAATAGATTATGACAGGTAATCAAAATGTTGACAAATTGCTGTCTGTAGATGCAGCAGGGGCAGTTGGACTAGACATTTCCGATAAAAACCGGAGCATACTGGTCAGATACCAACTCTTAAATGGCTATCATTAATTGGTAAGAAAGTTATTGCCAGCACTATAGCCCCCTACTCAGGCACTGGCCCTTCCCCCTCTCCCTCTTCCCCCGTTGGAATATAATTTGCTCGTCAGTATTTTGTAGCAGACCTCAAAGTGATAGCATGACATGATCATTTATCAAACGGAGCCTGCCCAGAAGAGTGTCTGGTCCCTTTAGTACAGCTTATTGAAAGGCTGGGAAGTGAAAGCACTTTATTAGAGACAGGAAGGCAATGAACAACTAGAGCGTATCGAAAGGGTAATCATATTTCAGCACAGGATTAGTGCACTCTTAGATAAACATACACTGGAGTAAGTGTGTTCTGGGTCATTTATCAAGTAACAGCTAACAAAAATCTACAGGACTCCGTATACATTCATCAGAGTTAAACTTCATACATTTTATTTCAGTAATAGACAACTTTGTGTTGCAAAACTATTACTTGAAAAGATTATTTCTAATGAAATCTAGAACACATTACAGATTTCAATGATAATGTCTGAAGGCTCACGTAAGAATAAATAAATACACTTGCTAAATGATTTTTCTTTTTAATAAGTCTAGCCTAAAGTATTTTTCCCTTAAACTGCTTTTGTGATTAAGTGTTAGCACCTAAACCTATGGGGGTTGTCACATTGCTATTCTCATATATGCTGATTAAGCTTTGCTGTTAAACATTATGAGAATTATTAAAGTTTCTTCATGTGAACTAGTCCTCAGAGTTTCTTGCATCGTTATATCAGTCTTCATCCTCACAGAGCCAGACTTTTGCTCTGTTTTTCTAAAAACAATCACTGAATAACAATGGGTGATACCATCATCACCACCATATATATCACCATAGAATATTCCTGAGAGGATTTACTACAAAGGGAGAAGAACCTGCAAAAGCAGAATTCTTCCTGCTTGTGTTACCCAAGCAATTTTCTAAATCTGAAGGAGCTAAGAGATACCTACTTTGTTAGAATTATTGGCATCAAGCTACAAAATTCTACACACTTCACAGTTTAGAATCTGTCATAGCATGATTAGTAGATTTTTCCAAATTATTACACCAGTAGAACATAAATTCTCTCTCCTCTATAGTTATATAGATTATTCTGAATCCCTTCTTAAGCTTTTCACACATAAAAGGAAAGCCTATCAAGAGTGACAGTTAAATGAAATTTTGGAAAGAAAGTATTTCAGAAAGAAATCTGACTAGAAAAGACCAATCTGCTAAACTTCGCATGCTTTTAACTTGAATTTATTGTATTTAAAAGACACAGAGTAGTTTCATCTAGGTCATACTGCCCTTGGGTAACCAGACAGGAACCCAGATGGAGAAAGGTGTATTTCACACTTTTCACTTTTTAGGCCAATGCTGTAACTGACCACCCACAGTTATTTCAGAGAGGTTCACTGTTTCCCCTATAAAATACAGTTCTACATATATGTAAGAAAGGCTGACTACTATGGATTGCAGAATTTTTAGCTTTTTTTTAGTCTGTTCTTCATCTGTCTAAGGTATTTATTCTTCCACAAACTGATACTCTAAGGACTCTGTGAGACCATGGGGATGCATTAACAGGCATTACATATAATACAGATTTTTTTGGTTGGTAATTCCTTGGCTTTAGGTGCTTGTAAGTGGGACTGAAGTAATTTTCCATAGCTGGCATAACTGTATCCTTAAAAATGCAGTGTCTTCCAACTGCATCACTGTTTCTTCTGTGCAATTATGATATATTCAGGGGATGCTGTGCACCACTCTATTCAAAAATGTACATTCCTAATGTGCACATTAATACATATGAATAGTCTCATTGAAGTTATTTCTGCGTGTAGGATTTAGGCCTGGCTGAACAAGTCATGTTACTATTGAATTTTATTGTGGAGGGGGAAAAATAATCACGTTTTGTTGTTGTATCAATTGCAGGATTTGAAGGTTGTATTAAAAAAATGGACAAAGCTACGCAGAATGGATCTTACAGGAAACCCCATCTGCCAAAAACCAAAGTACAGGGACAAGATTGTAGTACAGTCACAAACTTTAGGTAAAAAATTAAGTCAATAGACCACCCATAACCCCCACTCTTTTAGAAAATAACTGATACATTAATTGTTCTTGAGTTGCACTATGTACATAAACACAGTTACTGCTATAGATATTTATGTCAAGTGATTAATTTTTATTTTATGTGCAAAGCTAAAACCGCTTGTGTAATCAACTTCACAAACCACGTTGTTTGGCTTTTGCTATTAGTCATAAGTTTTTTATAATAGAAGGTTGGTGAGGTTGTTACAAGACAATAAGACCTTTTTGTGTTCATATTCCAGATGTTGTGAAACTGATTTTCAAAGATAATCCACTCCCCTATCAATCTATAGTAGTTGCTTAGGTGTTTGTTGTACAGTGCCAGTTGTACAGATCCTACCTTCCTGTGTTTGAACTTCTTATACAACTTTTGTCCTTAAAAACAATTTACACTTATGCTATGAATGTAATTGTTAATCTTAACCTCTTATGTCCAGTTTATAATTATTTTGATATAATTTTAACATAAAAGGAAGAAACTTATTCTGCTTATTTCTAAATATTCATACTGTAGAAATTAGTAAAAAAAGTCTGCTAATTTTTTAATTTTTTGGATAAAGGTGGCAGTTATCCTTAAAGTTTTAATTGCAGAACTTGATTTTTCTAGGAGTACAAAATATTGTCTATTAAGAAAAAGCAAAAGCCTGTCTGCACAATGAAAATAACAGTGCCTTAGGGCAGTTCTAATGCAATGAAAATTTGTGGCCACATGGGGTATTTCATTTGGTCTGACTAAAAAATGCAGATGCAACCAATGAAACACAGAACATAAACTTTTTAACACCTAAGTGAGGAAAGTTAACTGTAGAGAGCCAAATCTGTGTGTCTGTCTTCATGGTCAATAGGACTTCTTGATTGCTAAACATGTAGTTTCCCTCTCAGTCTGAATTTCTGCACCTATCTGTATCTTCTGTAAGAGCATAGCTTTTCTTCAGAACTTCTATAAGGTGTTGCACATTAACCAAATGTGAAATGCAAATATATATTTCCCTTGAAAGTTACAAAAATAATAGATGCTTTCTTTTGTAATTAAGACGTGCTAACTCACTATTGTAGCGTGAATATGAATATCAATCTGTATTGGGTATTTTTTTCTTTACCAAAATACTAAAAAGAGAAAAAAATATTTGAAGGGAGCAAATATAGAACTAGTACATATCACATGCAGTTTTGTAGAACCCTTTAGTTAACTTTGTGTCACAGAAAATGTTCTCTTCTCTTTGACAGAATCCCTTGATGGGAAGGAAATTAAAGAAATGGAAAGACAGTTCTTAATGAATTGGAAAGCCTCCAAAAATGCCAGGAAAAAAAGCAGTGAAAGAATGACAGATGAACATGCAGCCTATGTACAGTTTTGTAAGCAAACTAATCGATTATTTAATGCTTATTTACAATATTAGAGTAAGTAATAAAATAGCACCTAACAGTAAATATACTAAGACTTCTGCCAGTGGTTTTTTTCCTTTAATCTCAATCTCCCAGAATTATGGAAGGGAGGAGCTAGTACCTTTTGAGTGTGTAAATACTCATGTTTGCTTTCCACATTTAAAGAAAGTGTTAGGGATTCTAAAGCAAATATGCATGAAATAAGTCAGAGTTTAAAAATCTGTTTGTTGATACTTTATTTGATCTGTGTAAATTGCCAGTCCTTTTAAAGGCCTTCACAAGATACATGACTAGCAGAAGTCCAAGTTTTACACTTGGAAAATAAAAAAAAAATATCTGGGAGGTTAAAAAGCCTCAGACCCTTTTGGAGTCTTAAAGGCAACATATTCTTGAAGTGGCAAAACAAACTAGTTTTGAAACTGAAGCAAAACCTGAAATAAAATGAGGGTTTTTTTTTAAATGGTGGGGTGGTAGTGGTTGTTATAGAGTTGACTGCAGTTTAAAATATAAAGGACTTAACAGCATGTTCTGCCATCTTGCAGGATTTGGAAACAGATATTAGACTTCAAATTACTCAAAATGATTTGCATGACCATAATTATAAAATCAAATTGATGGCAGTTACATTGTTGCTTTCAGAAGATAAATTAATATGTTATTTTTGAAGACATGAAGTGAAAACACTCTGCCTGTCAGCCCCAGCCTCAAAATAACTGTAGCTTGCTCGATGTTTGGAAGCCATTTGTGAATGGCAATGTTTCTGAAATGGTCTTCTGAATAACTACTGAGATAAGGAGATGCTATGTAATTGAATTTACTCCCTGTAAAATAACTCTACCTGAATAGAAATGCCTGCTTTAATAGTCACCTTCATCAGTGCTTGCAGCACCTTCCATAATTCCATGCAAAGTTTTCCGTTTTCAATTATCAAGTTCAAGGTATTTTACCTTAAGGCTTATTACACTGATTTCTATAACAAGATATATTGGAACTTATGATACCTATATATACTGACTATTAAGTGAATATGGTTTTACTTGGGATATTGAATTAATCAATTTTTTCTTCTGTTTTCTGTAGCTGACTCTGAAACACCTCATCCTACTCTTCCCTTTTACCACCATCACTCTGTGAATGAAACCCCAAATTTTTTAGTTGTGTCTCAGAAGCACAAAATTGAAAGAAAACCTCTGCCAAGAATCAATGAAAGAAAAAGTCAGATGAAAGCTCAGGTGTGTTCCTCAGACATATTCCTTTTAATTCTGTTGGTTATTGCTTGTACAGCTCTTTCTGAATCAGTTGGAAAATGAGTACAGGAAGGTAGCATTTAATACGAAATAATTTTTTTTAACCATGTTATATTTATTGTCTTTATTTCTTTGAAAGACAAGATAATATATTTCAGTTTCTGGTTATAAATCCATAAACTAGCTAATAGAAGTAGTGTTACTAGTTTCTCTCATATGCATTTGATTGTAATAATTTTCCACAAAGGTAAAATAATACCAAAGTTATTCTTGGAAGTACAGTTAAGGTGTCAGCAGCATTGGTGAAGTGTGATCCTGTGCATGCAGTAATATGCAGAAGGAGAAACAATCCCTTTTCATCATTACAGCTTATTTCTAGCAGACATGTGTCAGTGTAGTATATATTTGAGCAGCATTTTCCTGTAGCATCAGCTCAAGAACATGAAGACAATCAAGAAAGAAAAACTGATGTGTGTGTCTTACAGACATTTAGACACTAGATGAATTTAAACAATTCAGAATTTACGATATGTATTCTTTAGTCACAGCTTTGTGAACTCTAATGCAACTGTCTGTGGGAAAAAAATCTGCTCATAGGGGTTTGCAATTTCACCTGTAATAATAGTTTAGTTCAGTATTTGGGATCTAATATCACTCCTTCCCGATTTTTAAGACTATTTTTAACCTGTTTTATTATGTATCAGCTGTACTCGCCAAGAAAAAAAATCATCATTTATGCAATGCTGTAGATAAACAAATAAATGCAACTGACACAGGTATTCTTTTGTAACTAAAGTACTAAATGTAGTGTTCTATTTTATCTTCAAGTTAGAATTTATTAGTATGTTTGACAATTCAACTGAACAACATTTAATGTTATTTTATTCTTGACAATTTACTGCTTTCCATTCCATCAGTTTTGATCCTTCTGATTATTTTTTCTGATTAAAAGCAGCTGCCTTTCTCTTAATAAGAAGGAAATAATTACAAATCACAAAGCTGCTTTCTTTCAAAGAATGATCTTTGTTCTTCACATGAATCACATAACAATGGATATATTCTGACCTCAAAGGAAACTGAGCTTGACATATATGTGGCCAGTCTTGAGTTTTTTTCTTGCTGCAGAAAGCACAGAGCAGTGGAGCAGTTTAAAAACAAGAACTGCAGGAACAATCCGCTAGTTACCACAAAGTAGTATTACTATTAGTACTACAATAGTACAACACTTATTTTTCAGTGAATTTCCCAGGCTTGTATTATGATGAGGTTATTAAATTTATTAGAAATTCCTCTGCCTAAATTAAAGTACAAACGAGACCATAGTCAACTATGGCAAAGTCAATAGTATGACTTCTATTTAATGGTAAATGTGAGGCAGAGAAAGACAGACAGAAAGAAACAGGAAAAGGAGGGGGCGGGGAAGAAAGAAAGTGACAGAGATTAAAATAGAAAATGTGTCCTCACTCTGTGAAACCGGGCGACATCTTGTTGGTCCAGTTCTTTCGGTCTTCTTGGTGGTGAGGGTCCCACAAAACATAGCATCAAATGGATTAATACATGTTCAGGACATGCAAGGCACCTCCCCGGGGGTGGGTGGAGGGGAAGCTTTGCAGTCTCTTGTGAAAAACTCTGGATTTGTGACGTCACTTGGATGATGTGGAGTTCTCTGGTGGTAGAAGACCTCAGGAATGAGTCAAGGGGGTGCTTTGGGGGTCTTTGATGGTTTAGGACCCGTTCTCAGCTGCCTCTCACATGAATGCCCCATGTGGACGTGGTCTTCCGGGGGCATGGGAGGTTACTCTTTTGGTTTGGCGTGGAGAGATTTTGCCATCACACTCCCAAAATCCTTGTCCCCCACCACGCACTGAATTCAGCTAGGGCTGATTCTTAATACATTCTTCCCTGAGCCTTATTTACTTCTCCTCAGACTTGAGATGATTAGACAATAGTCCTATCTCAAGTTCCTAGTCACAAGTCCAAATTCCAGTCAGGAGGCATTGGGAGGGGGCTGCTATGGTGGTTGCAGACAGGCAGTTGCTTCCTTGGAGTTTGTCAAAAGTCTTTCTGTGATTTTGACAATGTTTAAGAAATTCGTAACATTCAGTATATCACAGCCTGTGAAATTTAGAGGGGCACAGACTAATACTCATGCCATACAAACATGTTTGTGGGTTTTTTAATTCCATTGTAAGATGAGTTTATCCACATGCTCAGTGTTCTGTTAGGTTTCATGTCATCTTGTGTAGCATCCTGTCTTTTGGGTCAGGCTGAGTAAAACTGCTTTTCATTTACCATTCCACTTAGTCCTAAAAAATGATGGAACCTGTGTGTATTACAACAGCTTTTCTTCACTGTAAGACCTTCTGCTATCCCCTTTGAGATAAATCATTCTGATTCTGTTTTGCAATGTTAAAAAACTGTCAAGTGTTGATCTTCTTTGCTTGACAAAAATTATCCCAGTATTAAAAAGCTGAACTACTATCCTGGCACTGCTGAAATCCATTTTGACCCTAGAAAGGCAAAGATTCCATCTTCCATACTTGATTGGAATAAAATGTCTGTATTTGTATTAATTTACATTTGCAAATTAAACAATTCAAGTGATTTCTTTTTTTTAAACTGTTAGACTAGAAGATTTTATTTTGATTCACAGAAAGGTTAGAAGAAACTACAATCGGATGACATGCATTTGGTATTTTCAAAAAACTTGTGAGACTTTTGTCTTAGGTGCTGAAAGTTGCTGTACCTTACAATTTCATGTGTAATCACTGATCCCAAGATGTATTCTAAGCTTGTTACTAGAGGAATTTCATGGAAACCAAAGAGTCTTGAGAGTTAATTAAAGGTTTGTGAATTTTTTAGAATCTTTTTTGGAAGGAGAAAAAATACCCTCAAAATACAGAAATATTCAATCTCAGAGTATATGCAGATATGAAAAAATGAGAAATCACAGTATTCCCTTGCCAAATTCAGTAATTGGGGATATACAAAAATGTGCCCACGAGTAAAGGAAGGAAATTCATCAAACTGAACAAATACCTGTATTGTTTAATTGAAATTCAGTATCAGACCAAAGAAATTAGTGAATTTTAATCCTATCCTCTCTGTTAGTCAAATAAATTATTCCAACAGATGTTTCCTCTTTCCCTATACATGCTAGATGATGTTTGACCTTGGAAACTGAAAAACAGGCATTAAATACCTTTTTAACCTACATCTTAGATCCACTGAGGATTGCATACAGCTTGAACAATGAAAAAAGCCTGTTATTACTAGATTACTGAAATATGTCATTAATCTTTCTTTTTTGATGATATAAAAACAATAGCAATTTTATATTGGATTTTAAGTTTTGAGCATTTAGAGAAAATTATGGGTATTGGCAGGAAGTAATTAAAAGAAAACAAATCACTTAACTATTTTAGATACTTAATACCTTGCAATGGGATACACCATTATTAATTTTCCCTGAGTAGCGAAGTTGTTGAAATTTTGATGTTGTAAACTTAATCTGTAACCAGCAGTTTCTACCCGCATTTCCTTACTCATGGAATTAAATATTGTGGTAGGTATTTGTAGCAACTCAGAATGTGGTGGGAAAGCCACCTTTTGTCTCTGCAGTCTATGTTATCTGATTAGCAGTATGGTAATATCTTTAAATTATAGAGTCAGCATGTAATGAGGACACTGGATTGCATCAACTAATCATAAGCCACTCTGCTGCCACCATACACATCCTGCATAGTTCAAGTTATAGTCCAAATGAAAGGAACTTGCAGTGAGCAATGTTAGTTCTCCCTCTTTTTAGCTCTTCTTTTATCAACCTTGTTTAATTAGTTAAATATTTATACCATTCCTTGAGTTGCAGTGATTTATGTAGTCTGAAATCTACACAGGATAAATGTATGTTTGATAACAGGTAGGAATGTACATGTTCTGCATGTATACTGGGCTTTTGTTTATATGAATCTAACTAGCATGATAATAAATAGAATTATTAAGGCCTTTTATATGACAGATTTCTGGGGAGGTCTGACACTGAGATTTTAATGATGTATACTCAAAACATAAGCTTTACAATTATGTACTTACTTCACATTACAGAACACAGTTCTTTCATTTCAGAGGGCAGTGGGGAAATGTTACCTCCAGGTAACCTAATCTTGTTCTCTTACTGAATATCAATTTCAACAAATATGAAAATTCAAAAATAAAAAATTTTCTCAGCCTTGGCTTCAGGAAAAGGAGAAATACATAGTTAAGATACAAACCCGTGCAATTTTAGCTGCAGACCCTGGAGCTCATTGTAGCTGCTGAATAGGCTACAAGCGGTCCAAATGTATTCAGAACTAGGTGCATTAAATATTTGGAGATACCAGCTGGAGTGCTTTGGCAGAGCCCAGAGCATGTTTTGAATGGACATGGAGTGCCTTTTCCAGCAGCTATAGCCCATCTCACTGCCTTTCCTTGGTGTTGAAGGAAAAGTGTAAACATGTCCTTAGTGAGGTCTAGAAAGTATCAATCAGCATTTAGTGATGAAGGCTGGGGAAGAGAAGTGTAAGGAATTTACTTGCCATTGAATTATTCAACCATGAACATAGGATATGAAAGGAGTCACCGCAATGTTTGATAAAGTGTAAGGATGAAGAGATAAAGTGAATTTCTGAAATTAAATAGTGTTGCTGAAGCAGAGCCATTTGAATAAGGTCAAGTATTACAGTTTTTGGTTACTGTGACTCATGTAAGGTCTCAGCAGGCGATTCAACCAATATAGTGGTTAGTTTCTTTTTTTTTTTTTCCTGGAGAATATGCACTACTTCTAAAGTGCTTTTGAAGGACCATAATTAAAGTTGCAGTAATGTGTACCTTCGTGGAATGTTTTGTATCTGTGTTTACAGCCCTGATGAATGTGGTGCTGGGTGATTCTGCCCATGATCATTTATACTCTGTTTAGAAGGGAAAATACAACTGTCATCACAAAAATACAAGATGATAAAATTCTTTCAGTAGTGGTAATTGAAAATAAGGCAACTAAGAAGAAGTAGTTCTAATATATGCCATATCTGTAGTACTCAACACCTGCATCATCATTCAGCGTCCTAAAGGCAGTGAAAAAAGTTATCCCTTTTTGGCCATGCCCATGCCTCCCCACTCCACTTCTCTGTGCTGCTGGCTGTGCCCAAAACTGAGAAGGAAAAAAAATCTAAACCACACTAACAGAACACATGCATTGACAGACCCCCTGTGCCCTTGGAAAGGATAAATGTTTTCAAGTTGCAGAGAGCGAGCGCACATCTCCTGGTGAGCAGATTGCCAGTTAGGCCACGCATACTCCTACATGTCTGGCTGACCAGATACTGGATAGATACATTCTTGACTGGCAATCTGGCAGGAACACGTTTGCTTGCAGTAATCTGCTCTCTTTTCCAGGAGATATGGGCTGTTGCCTAGACATTTAGAAGACCAAATGGCACATGTGATTTGTCAGCCAATAGGTCAAAAAATTACCGGGGCACATCTGGGTCTGCAGGCTGTCGTACTCTTTCAAGAGCATTGAAACCAAGACTGTTTGAAGACTTCAACCTACAATATCTTAATAGTTAGAATAATTTAGGTTGGAAAAGACCTTTACGATCAAGTCCAAGTGTAGGTCAGTAACATTTTAAATAGAATGCAGAAGGAGAGAGAGGACTGCTCAGTGATTTTAGAGTGAGTTGTGTCTTGTAACTGGCTCCATCAAAATTGTAGCAGGAATTAAATACTATTTTAGGATGTTAAACAAAATGCAAACTCAAATCTTTGCGTATCTATATACATGTTCACCCTAATAGTTAATTAGATAAATGAAATGTTCAGTATGCAGTGCTTATTTTTTCCCAATCCATCTGTTGAGATGAATCCTAAAAACTTCATAATGCTTTTGGTCTGCTGCATTAGCATTGCACATTTTTTATTGTGT
Organism: Acropternis orthonyx; assembly: GCA_035583155.1. Lineage (NCBI taxonomy): Eukaryota > Metazoa > Chordata > Aves > Passeriformes > Rhinocryptidae > Acropternis > Acropternis orthonyx. The sequence continues at coordinate 118,463,830 of JAWWEU010000081.1, read as the reverse complement.
GACTAATTTACAACATTATAAAAATCACTTTTATAAAACACGTGTATGAAGCAAAGAAACAAAGTAAAAAAGTAATGATGTGTTTTCAGGTTTTAAAAATATATATCTGCATGGGAGGCTTAAAAAGTAATTTGAGGTTAAAATAAAGACTGCAGCTTGAATAGGCATATATAAATAACTTCGGTAATTATTTCAGTATAACTCAGTTGAAGTCAGTTCCACTAACATAATTTACTGCAATAATAGAAACACTTTCAATATTTGCCTTCCTGTATTCTGTCACACTTCATGTAGGCACACTCCCCTATCTTAAAAGTTGAAAGCAGCTGAGGTTAAAATACAGTCATTGTGCCCTCATCTAGCAAGGGGAGCTGCTGCATTTTGAAGGACACCAGTCCAATTACTAATTCGTTAGTAGCAGCTCCTCAAATTAACTTCCAGCACCTTGGGATGCATTCCATCCAGTTGCAAAGACTTGGATATGTCATATTTGCCTTAGTGGTTCCTAAATCAACCACTGTCTACTGTTGGTAGTATTTCTCTCCACCACAAACTGTTCCTAGGACCCAGGAGGTGTGAGAGCAGGCCTTGCCAAAAAAAAAGGTATCAGTGCTTGAACACCTCTCCTTGGTACTGCTAGGACCATAATCAGAATATATGGATAGATACACAAGCTTTGTAATCACTGTGTGCACAGTGTTTAAGTTACTGATCTAAAGTTCACATTTGTACTTTAGATCCATAACAAATGAAAAAATAATTTTTCTTAAATATCACATTAAAACAGTGCAAGGTGTAAGTTAATTTAATGCTGTATTATTTCTTCATATATGCTGGTATAAAGCACAGGACTGCCTGTGATACAGCTGTAAAGCCACACAATTGAAAAGTTCTGAGATAGAGGCAGAAAGGGGAAAAAAAAAGCCAGAAAATTATCAGTATTCAAGATGTGCCCATTGATTTTTCAGGATGAAGATTCAGATACATGATCTGTTAATATGGGAGAATATGTTGATTGTATTCAGAGTGTAACTGGTAAAAATAAGTGGATCTGAAAGGCTCTTCCCTGTTTTTCTTAATGATTTTTTATCTCAGTGTAGTGTACAAGGTAGCTATCCTGACTAACAGAGCTCTGGGGGGAATCGTTTCATATGTGAACCTGCATATTTACAGTCACAAAATTATAAATGTTACATATTGTAACTGGAAACAATACCTTTTACAGTAAGATTTTATTTGAAGTCACAGGGCCTTGAAGAATTCTAGGAGTTCACTGCTAAAAAAAAAATGTATTTGAACCTTACCTCTTCAAATAAATAACATTGTAACCAGAGACTACAGAAATGACTGACTACATCTTTCTGTTCTCTTAATTCTGTGCAGAATTAATTGCTGCATCAAAACCAAGATAAATCCAAGACAGTTGTGAAATGAGCCATGTAATAGGCTAATACTTTATTTCAGAAAGAGATTTGAAGCAATAAGCTGTTCCTTTCTTGAAGAGTTAATATATTAGACTGCCATAGTTATCAGTCCAGTAAAGTTGGGTATAATCAGTTACACCTAGTTTGTAGAAAAGTGTTTTGGAATAAAAGACTGAGTCCTATCTGATTTCATTTATAGGAGAAATTGCTTTGATTAATACTAAGATTTTGTTTCTTATGGAACTTGAAAATTATCAGTATTTGATAAAAAATTTATGTGGAAAAAAGTTAACTATCACCATTTTGGAAAAAAAAGCAACAGAAGAATTTTCACTGCATCAGCCAATGACCTTGCAATAGGTAAAGGCCATTTGTTTTCATCAGCAGCTTTTGGTAACACTGCTTACAAATTCTGTAGAAATATTGAGTGGTCCCATGAAGAGTTAACGACGACAGAAGCAATGGGGGCTTTTGTGTGGTTGTGACATGTCTTCTCTGATCTCTCTGATGTAGGTTGAGGAGGCATCTAAAGCAAAGGCAGAAGTAAGTTGAATTCTAAAAGCCAGAAGTTACAAGATGTGAAGATTTGGCCATTATTGTATGTTTTCCCCTCAAAGCTTACAAAGAAAGGTACTGGTGTCTCTATGAATTTGTTATCTGTGTCTTTTTAATCTTAAACCCAGACAAAATTAAATATGTTGAATTTAACACTGCCTTCCAAGAACATTCAGAAAAATAAGGGGACCACTTATTTATTTAGAAGCAATACTTTGTATCTAAACCACATAGAAACAGCAGCATGTGGGAGGCTAAACTGATTGCCTAGTTCTTAAACTTCCTCAAGGAATCAACTGGTTTTAGCCAGCGTCTTACCTAGTAGCTGCTTCTTTCCATATATGATACTCAGCAACTGTGCAGAGACATGTGCATAGTAGAGTCATAGAATCATTTAAGTTGGAAAAGACCTCTAAGATTAAATGCAACCATTAACCTAACACTACTGTGTCACCACTAAACCATGTCCTCAAGCACCAGGTCTACAGGTTTTTTTGACAATTCCATGGATGGTGATGCCACCACTTCTGTGGGCAGTCTATTCCAATAGACCACCCTTTCAGTGAAGGAATTTTTCCTAACACCAAGTCCAAACCTCCCCTGGTGCAACTTGAGGCCATTTCCTCTTGTCCCATCACTTATTACTTGAGAGAAAAAACCAACCTCCACCTGTCTGCAACCTCCTTTCAGATAGTTGTGGAGGGTGATAAGGTGCCCCCTGAGCCTCCATTTCTCAAGACTAAGCAACCCCTGCTGCCTCAACCACACCTCTTAAGACCTGTACTCCAGACACTTAACTAGCTCCATTGCCTTTCTCTGGACACACTCCAGCACCTCAATGTCCTTCTTGTTAGTGAGAGGTCCAGAACTGGCACAGGATTTGAGGTGCGGCCTAACCAGTGCTGAGGACAGGGAGTTTCACCATTGCCCTAGTCCTGCTGGCCACGCTATTGCTGATCCAAGCCAGGGTGCCATTTGCCTTCTTGGCCACCTGGGCACGCTGCTGGCGCATGATGAACTAGCTGTCGACCAGCACTCCCAGGTGTTTTTCTGCTGGACAACTTCCCAGCCACTCTGCCCCCAGCCTGTAGTGCTGTATGGGGTTGTTATGACCCAGGTGTAGAACCCAGCACTTGGCCTTGTTGAACCTCTTACCATTTGTTCCTCACTTCAAGCAGAAAGGAGCTGTTAGCACATGATTTTTGCGAAGATCTGTAGTTCTAAAAAATAATTTCCATCATTTGGATTTTTCCAAGTTCTGGTGAATAATGTGAAACAATTAGGAGAGAAGACACAAGAAGATTAATGATGTCTGTGCTGATTAATTTTTGGATTGCAAGTGTTACACATTAATTTAACTTAAAATTCTGTTTTAAGTAACTGAGACTTGAGTTTGGCTTCTTTGCATTAGTTTGAGTAATTAAATGAACACTCAAGACTTCTGATATAGGAAAATTCCAAACCTACAGTTAAGGAAAGGAAAGCCCAGTTTACAAATTGCCCCTGGAAAGAAACCTTTCCTTATGCAATTTCTCTGTGTGAATGTCAGCTCAGTATCTTACACTTGAAACTCTCTGTGAAATAAGAAAGGAATTTTTCCTGAATAAGAAAATCAGGATTTGTGGTTTTGCATGCAGTGTTTTGTAAATTTTGTTATTGGTTATAAAGATAATTTGATAGAGCTGATTCACATAAATGTTAACTTCTGCATGCATTTTTCCCTTGAATAACAAGATCTTTATCTTCATTGTAAAGAACCAGATTTCCAAAGCTGAAGTAGTAAGTGAGTGGTGCTGTAACCCTGAGGTGCTCTGTGCTTCTATTACAGTGTTGTGGTTTAACCGCAGCCAACAACTAAGCCCCACACAGCGCTTGCTCACTCCTGCAGCAGTAGGATCAGGGAGAGATCAGAAGGGTAAAAGCTAGGAAACTTGTGGGATGAGATAAAGACAGTTCAATAGGGAAAGCAACTGCTGCACATGCAAGCAAAGCAAACCAAGGAATTCATCCACTATTTCCCATGGGCAGGTAGGTGTTCAGCTATCCCCAAGAAAACAGGGCCCCATCATGTGCTGTGGTTACTTGGGAAGACAAATGCCAAACATTCAAAGATCCTCCCCCTTCCTCTTTCTTCCCCCCACTTCATATACTGAGCATGATGTCATATGGTATGGAATATCCCTGTAGTCAATTTGGGTCAGCTGTCCCAACCTCCCATGCACCCCCAGTCTCTCCACCAGCATGACACTACAAAAAGCAGAAAAGGCATTGGGTCTGTGTAAGGCCAGTTCAGCAATAACAAAAATATTACAACCCTGTGTTCAGCACAAATCCAAAACATATCCCCATACCAGCCACTGTGAAGAAAATTAATTCTACCCCAGTCAAAACCAGCACATAAAGTCATTTGCCTTCAGAATCAGAAAACACAAAACACTAAATAAAGCTCTGACGTGTAGCTGTTGTTGTTAGTCCACCACTGAAATTAGTGCTAACCGAGCAGGTCAAGAAAGAAGGGCATACATTTTTTAAAAATTGGCTCTTGTTTAAGCAATTCCCAGAGAAGAACATCAATACTTTTGGTGAGCATGTTCAAAGTGGCAGCTGCTTGATTGCTGACTCAATGCAGTGCATTAGGAAGTTTCCTCCTGATCTCTATGGCATGGAGTTATCTTTTCATCTTATATTTCCCTCTGCCTTACACACACCCATTTAAAACTGTTTAATTGATTGTTAGTATTTCTCAATGTGGGTTATGCCATCTAAAGCATGTAAGCCATCTAAATCATGGCTTATTTTTCATAGGCTCTGAGTATTTCTGGATTAAAGATTTTACTTTCTTGTATGTTAAATAAAACGTTGAAGATGTGAATTAATTACTCCTGGCACAACGTGGGCCATGGGGTTTCACACAGAGCATCCCAACTCCAGTTAAAGCAAATACCTACCAAAGTCTTCCTCTGGTAGAACAGCAAAGTGGGTCTTGCTCTCACTCTGGATCTCCTCTCCCTCTCACTTTTTATATTCCATAATAATTTGGCTATATCCCAGCTGCATACATGTATCTTCAGGTCCATTCTTTAGCCTTCCCTAAACCCCTGTGTCTGAAGTATGCAATTCCCCTTGAGTGCAGTCATCTACACTGTCATTTGATGCATAAATATTCACACTTCTCCAGCTCCAGCAAATCCTGCTCAGCTCCCACTGCTCCCTCACACCAGCTACAACACTGTGCTTCTCACATGGCTGCTAGCAAAGGGAAAACTGGAAGGCAGACCTCTTGGGACTCTCATCCTTCACCCTGGTTTTCCTTTCTTTTTTCTTGGAGTGAGAACAGCTGAGCTAACAGAGACCCTTCCAAACTGAACATCTACAAGGGAATAGTTTAGAAGCATTTCTTTAAATATGTGTGGGTATGAAACAGAATTATGGTGGGATCTCAAGTAACTCTAAGTCTTTAAAGAAACCTCTTGATACTATGCTCTAACACTTAAGTACACACACATACACTAGAAGGGAGCCCTTCTGATACTTATTTTAGATATATTTTGAAAGCAATTATTACTGAGAAAATGCAATAAAAAGTATATTGCTACACTGTAATATCATGTATTTAACATATATACAGAACATGCTATGGTTCTACAATACACTATCAACATGGCATTTGAAACAAGGGTAAAAAAGTATATAATTGGAAAATTTCAAAATACTTGTTTGGCTTTGGAATTCGTTCCCATTATGAAATGTTGAGATTTCCCCAGGAAGCAGAAGTTCTGAATTTCAACCTATTTTTATTCTCCTGTGGCTGTGCCCTGCCTTTTAGTTGCTCTTGGGCTAGAGCTGGAATCTGTGGGACCTGACCAGATACGGTCCATGTATGGCTTCATGTGGGAACAGTTTTACTTGGACAAGTGACATTTCTTCTAGTCCATCAGGCACCAATAGCCAGCAGGCAAACACACTTGAGAAATCCTTATACAGAAATGGGAATGGGAGAAAATGAACAAATTGGAAAGAAATACCCTAAATGTTCATGCTGAATTGTAGCCATAAGACCAGAGAATAATTTGACATGAAAGGAGCAGAGTGTACCTGGAAAAACAGCACTCTGTCTCTGGTAGAACTTTTTCTTACCTAAATCACACTGGAAATCTGTCTCTTCTGTGACTCTGACATTTCTCAGATTTGAAACATACTGTGGAAGGTAAAGCAGGAAAGTAATTCTCAGTCATTTGTCTGGGAAAAGAAAGAAGAAGAAACAGCTGCAGCAGCCTATTACAGTTTTAGACTTAAATAGTGGGTTGATAAAAGAAAATAATCACTGGATATCTTTGTGGTTATAATGGAGAAGGAGAAAGTCTTGATGGAGCAAAGAACAACTATTTCTGCCTTCTATCTCTTTGGGGGTTTTTTTTAAGTATATCTAAAGCATCTCTGTTTTGGTAACAGGGTTAGCAGCCAGGGTGGTGTCTCCAAACCCTGACCACAAATCTCACCATACCACCTCCCTAATCACACTCTGCAGCAAGCTGGGTTTGGCATTGTTAAAAACATGGTAATGGGAATCCTGTCACCACTTCTCTCTCAACTTCTTCCATTGGATTTCCTGCACTGAGGCAGAACACAGTGTGTACAGTGGGAAAGCAAAAAAACCCCATAATATTGTGCCATTGATTACATCAGAGTGGAGAAGAGCACAGCACTCACAATCTGTTGATTTAGAGTGGCTGGGAAGGTTCAGGCAGTTGGGACATGTGGTTAAGTTCTCTGTCAGTGACATGGCTGATTGTCCCATAGCCTCTTTGGGTAGGCACTTCTTGAGCAGGCAAACTGAGGACACCTCCCAGGAGGATTGGCCTGGGGTACCCCAGACTTGTGTGCTGGACCAAGTCAGTGCATGTTTGGCATGTACAGGATGACCAGAGGAGAGCACCTTGGGAAAGACTCCAGAAGGTAGTCTGGGATTGGTTCTCCCACATCACACCAGTGTCAGTGAGGATGTTTTCAGTATAATTTTAAGGATGTGTTCAAGAACTGCTTGCTTGAGCCCCAGAGGCCGGCTGAGCAGAGAGGTGTCTGGCTGCAGAAAGGGCTCAGCAATGCTCACTTGGGCGGGAGGCTGCCCTGGAAACCTCAGGGCCGAAATGTGGCTCAGCAGGACTGCTTGGAGATGCCTCCGCTGTCCTCCAGGGAACCACAGCCTTCATTCTTTTGGGCCCCGGGAGGCCAAAGGATGGTCTTGTGGTGCACGTGAAGTCCGTCATAGTGGTCTTATACATACCGACAGAGTAGTTTTTGTACGAGTAGCTGTCGCTGGATGAAGGGCTGCCAGCGCCAGGCAAAGGTAAACGTTCACGCACAGTTTCAGTTTTAGTTCAGTTTCATTTAGAATTTAGTGCTTAAATTCAGAGCCTTTAGAGCAGCCCGATAGCATCCCTCGTCATGCTGCGCTCTCCGGCCGGCGGAGGATGCGAACCCGAGGGCAGAGAGGCCGGCGGGGCCGGGCCGGGCGGGGGTCCCGATACCGAGATCGTCCCTTCCCGGGACTTAAAATTATCGCTGAAGTTTAAGTCCTTAATTTTCTTGGCTGCAAACCCAGTAACGAATAGCTCAGACTTTGTTTTTCCACTGCTCCCGAGGCTTGATTTATTGTGTCTCTGTTATCGCACAATCGGGCTTCGTTCGAAATGTTATTCTGGGCTAATTCTACACCCCGGTATTTATTTTGACTGTCCTTTCTCATTAGTGTTACTGATTTTTAGTGGCTCCCCGTTCCCTGTTAAATAACCCCTGTGCCCGCCCGGGCTCCCCGCATCCCGCTCGTGTTTCCATCCCGCGCTGGCCCCACGCATGTGGATCGGTCCCCCCCCGAGCGGTGCCCGGGCATCCAGCTCCGCTACCTCCGCGAGTCCGCCCGGAGAACCGACGGCGGGGCCGAGAGAAAGGACTTGCTTTTCACAGGGCATCTCCCGCGCTCCCAGCCCAGCGATTGAATTTCTCTCCTCCAGCAAAACCGTCACTTTATCCTAAGAAAAACAGCAGGACCGGAGCGAGCGGCGGCGGGACCCGCACGGAGCCGGGGCCGGGCCGCGGAGGGCGAGGGGCGCGGGGGGCGCTGCCGCCCCCCGACAGCTCCGTGATTGATGACCCACCCTGCCGACAAGGGGCGGTCGCTGCCGTCCAGGCCGGCGGGGGGAGCCCGGCGGGCAGGTGCGACCGGGGCCGCCGCATCCACCGCCGCCACGGCTTATAAAGGGGCGCCGCGGGACGGGACCGGACTGGGCTGTGCCGTGCCGCTCCGCACCGCGCCGCGCCGCGCCGCGCCGCGCCGGAACGGTGAGTTCATCCCGGCCGGGCCCCGCGGGGTCCCGCCGGGTCGCGGGGAGCCGGGATCACCCGCCGGGGCGGGATGGGGACGCAGCCGCCGCCGTCGCCGTGTCCCGCACTCCCGGGCGGCCGGCGGGGGCTCCGCGGGGCTGTGAGCGCCTGTGCTGCCCGCGCACATCCACGGGCAAGTTCCTATTTCCCTGCTCTGGAGAAAGGATTTTCGTTACCTGTTTACGGAGTTATGCACAAGGGCAATGTCTTTTTAAAACCGACGCAAAATAATTCAGATTCACTATATTTTTTCCCCCCAACGAAAAACGGAGACGTTTATCTAAAGTTTCCGGCTGTTTCTTTTCAGTTTGTGTGCTCTCCTCTGGCGTTTCCCATCTTTTGCTTGTCTGTGTGGGCAGTGACTTCTTTTGCCGTTTCATTCACATGGAAGATAAGACTAAAACAAGTGTTGTGGTGGTTGTTGTGGTAAAATACTTCCATGTTAAACCGATTATGTCTCTGTGTTATCTTGTAAAAAGACAAATGCATCTACCCGCATTAGAAATACTGCACTAGAAATGCTTTAGAAACAATGTAAGTGCTTTAACTTACTTTCATAGCCCCATTTCCAGTTCTCTTGCACACCAGGCGGCAAGTGAGTGTTTGCAAAGTCACTGCTATTATTTAAACAAAAACAACCCTCTTACTTATAATATCCTGAAGTGTCCAGAGGCGTTTTATTTACTTTAGTTTTCAGCAGCATTTTTTGGACCATGAGGATTGGGTTGGCTCCTGGGTTTGCAGTGAGTGCAGCACTCGGAGTGGGTGTCCTGATGGCACCGGGGAGGAGAGTCATGCTGCCCAGTCCCAGTGAGCAACAGGAGAGATCTGGTGCAGGAATCACCGGGGGTTGGCTACAGATACCTACATACTTACAGCAGATCCTGTGCTTCTGGGTAGCAGATTTTCCCAGGCTGTTTTCTGTTTGTACTTGAGTGAAATCTCTCATTTCCACAGGCTAAATTTTGTACATTTTCCCCTCTATAGGCCTAGGATTTCATCTGATAGAGATGTGAACCTCCTAAAACAGAAACTCCTACTTCAACAGGCTACCCAAGGTGATGAGGCTTTTAGGTATGTGCATTACTATTTAGTCCTTCCAGTTCTAAATCTGGTTATACATCAACACAGCAAAATCAAAACTGTGTATAAACCAGCCTTACTCCTGTATTTCATTAGAGGAGCAGATATTTATACTAACCCTGTCTGTCCGTATCCTTGGGTAATCCAGACTTTCTCAGTCATCTGGGAAGACTTCTTTGTATCAGTGGGATTTCGATGGGATGGCAAATGAAAAATCCTGCTGATAGACATAAACTTCTGCCAGTTTTCCTGATTGCCTTAATCATTGTCTTGATGCCATCTCTGCAATGATGATATTTTTTAAACTAAAATGCATCCAGATCTGACTGTGCCTAACACGAGAAAACACCAAGAGAAAAACAAATAGGATTTTTTTATTTTATTTTAAACTAGAGGCAATAGCCAATTTAAAGACCATTTTTCAGCCCTTGCTCAAGACAAGCTCACGTAGCTCTGAGTTTTATTTTATATCATTCAAAAATACCACAATAAAAAAGAATAGTGAATTTTTTCCCTTTGGTTTACAGCTACAATGCACACAGAATATTTCACAAATAATTTCAGTCTCACGTGTACTGATACCGAAGAGAACATTACATGATAAAACTCTGTGAACCAGATTAACAGCAAATAAATCACAGAAGAACACCTGAAACAGTAACAATATATTTTAAACACTATCAAATTAGAATATTGCAAAAAGGACTGTTTCAAAACCTTTCCTTTTCTTTGCTAAAAATCTTTGACTTCAGTGTGTGTGCTTGAAATGCTTTGCAAAATCAAGACCTAATTCCTGCAAATTTAGATATTCAGTGATTTATATACATCAATTTAATTAATTTTTTTAATATTACATAGGGCTTTTTTGAAATTAAAAGATTTAATAACTTGTCCTTGCCCTTGCCTAGCCAGGCTGTCACAGAAACAGAGAATCCTAACACGTGAAATCTGGAATCTGGGACTGCCAGGAGGACTGCTTGACTGAGGACAACAGGACCAGGTATTATTCCATCTAGGAAGTGCTGCACTTTGGGGAATATTGATTGAGGAACTGAATTAATTAAAGGACTCTGAGTTGTACTACAGGCAGAGCTGACTGACTGGCTTTTCTGAAAACTGGGAAAAAGACCTTAAGGACGTTATTTTCAGCTTTGCTCAAAGAAGTTTTTTGTCGTTGGTTTCAAAAGGCCCCCCAATGGCTGTAATACAGGTTACAAGACTCTTTTGAAGTCTGAAAATCTGGATGCTAGAGGACAAGCACAGACATTTTTTAGTAACAGGGGTGGGAGAACAGGAGAATTCAGCTGCTGATCCTTTAAAATTATGGACCAAGTTTTGCCTTTCAGAAGCTGAGTCTGTGGTCTGTGGCTCCATTTACTGCTGCATCTGAAAATTATATTTTTCTTTCTGTAATCCATGGAGCACTGATCACCTGTTGATAAAATGATTGCAGCTAAATAGAAAATATATAAACAGTCCCACATCCCAAACCATTCCAAGAAATGCTTTTTAAATTGCATTTAGCCTAATTTTTAGTTGTTTGTAACTGGAAACCCCTGTGTCAGAGCTGCTGAGCGGTGCCTGTTGGGTTTTCTCAGAAGTCATCTCTGGTCTATGAGCCACTCGTAAAATTTGCTCCGTGTAATACTGACCAAAAAAAAAAAAAAAATTAGATCTCGGTCGTTGATGATTTTAACTTCTGTTCCTGTACCTGTGTGTGAAAGCGAATTAGCAAGCAGCGAGTAGAAAAGCAGCCCACGCAGCTGCATCCCAGCTTTCCCTGGCACAGGCAGCGCTTGCAGCTCTGCTCGCCTTTGCTGTCCGGGAGCGCTGGCCCCGCTCAGAGCAGCAGCTGCCCTGGGAGATGCTCTTGTTGCCTGCAGGTCCCTCCGTGCCAGGGGAGCCCCCGATGGACTGTGGGGGCTCGGCCGAGAGCAGCGCGGGTGGGCAGCGGGCCGGGCCACCCCCCGGCCGCCCCGCGGCCGCCAACGCCGCCCGGGAGCGCACCCGCGTCCAGACTCTGCGCCACGCCTTCCTCGAGCTGCAGAAGACTCTGCCCTCCGTGCCGCCCGACACCAAGCTCTCCAAGCTGGACGTGCTCCTCCTGGCCACCACCTACATCGCGCACCTCACGCGCAGCCTGCAGGATGAGGAGGAGTCACCGGGAGAGGGCCTGGGCACCCTCCGGGGCGATGGATACCTGCACCCTGTGAAGGTAAGGGAGCTGAGCAGCAGATACCACCTTCTGTCGCTGGAGAGGTGCGTTGGCCTTAGGTACGCAGGTGAAACCAAAGATTTCAAACTCGTGTGTCTTGCTAGACTTGCTATCCTGCGTGGACTAACCATTGTGCCTAGGTGTTGGAGGCCTGACTGAAATATCTTGGAGCGTTGTCCCTCCAGCTTCAGGGACTTTGCACCAAAATATCAAATACAGTGTAGGTCCAAGCCTAGTGGGAGTTGGTCCCTTGGAATTGAAGGTGGAGGGCAGCACCAGAGAAGTACTGGTGCCTCCTTGGTCCCCACATGGCAACCTTGCTGGTCTCCCACCAGAGCCACTGGATCCTGCTGGCAGGGTGTGTCTGTGGTGAGGTGATGCCTTGTCCCACAGCAGTGACCCCAGCTACGGATGGGCCTGCTCTGCTTCTACTGGGGCAGCCACGGTATGGAAGGTGGCATTAATTACCAGACCTGTGGTAAATCCTTCCATAAAAGTGCTCCCGTGAAATATTTATTTTGTCTAATTGGTATATGCTCTTTCTTCCATTAAAAAAATCAGTGATACAGAAGGAATGAGAAAAGGGAACTGCTCTTGGCGAGGGCCTGGGGCTGGAAACTGTTTCTGAACACACTGCTCACTAACCGATGGGGCTCAAGTACTATGGGATATTTTCTTTGGCTCTGGTCGCAGGGAGTGACTTAGAGCACTGGGGTGTTTTCTTTTCTTTCTTTTTTTTAAGAGTCTGAATTCAGAATGATTTAATTAAGATTAATTTGTGAAGTAATCTCTGATTTCTATGAAGTGCCTAATTCACAAAGAGTTCCTTGTTCATGGTGTTGGTTGCTGTAAAAAGCATGGTGTGAACACAGGCTTCTGGGGCCATTTAAATGATTAGCAGGCTCATTAAGAAAGCAAAACCTCTATATCAATTAGAAGATGGCAATAATTTAAGTAAAAAATACTGTTATGTATTTCAAAGTAAGTTGATATAGCTCCTGTTAGTTCCCTCGGTCAGAGTGAAAGGACACAGGTCTCCTATGGTACTTTTTTATCAGCCGCCAATTACTACTGGCAGAAAAAATACCCTTAAATAGTTATTACAGCAGTTAAATGATCCAGATGCACATTTCCCAGGCTACTGGAATAGAGCAATATTGGATCCACTTAAGCAATTTTATTTTTTATAATTTTATTTATATATAATTTACCTGCATTTAGTTTTGGGACTCTATCAGCCTGACCAATATTTCCAATATTCCTGGTGGTAAATTAATTTTTTTAGTTGGCGCTGGATGAAAGTGTGACGAACAAATCCTAGTACATCCTTCAAAAGTCTCAAAGCACAGGATATGACACAATGTCTACATTGGATATATCAAGCACAGTAAATGCAAACTGAGAAAAGTAAGACATCCAAGTACAGTTGTGTGTACACAAAATATGATTAATGACTTTAAACTCAGATGTCTCACTGGTGACAGACTCATAACATCACACTTCAAACAAAATTACTGAATGAGATTGTACAGTCTTTCCAAGAGAGAATATGCTGCTGTTTTAGTCTTTAAATAAAAGAGCTGAGATGTAATTGCAGTATAAAGCGTCCCCTACCCACAGGTGTAGGGCTGTTTGCAGCAAGTAATTTGCTGGGGCTAAGAAACTCAAGCTGTCAGAATGAGTATTTCACACCAAAAATCAGTGAGTGGAAAGATGAATTGTCTCATCTGAAATCCTTGTAGCTGACAAGAACTAGAGGCTGTCAGTGCCAGCAAGGAGCAATTACATGAAATTCCCTTTAACATGCAGTTTTTAGCAGCCCCTGTGCTGTGGCCAGTGTTACAGGGGCCAGCACAGATGGGTGCAACCTCTGCAGGTGCAGCTGTATCCCTGTAGTATCCCTGGTGCCTTAAAAAGGAATGCTTTGTTTTACCCTACTAACAGAACATCTACAGCACAAACTGTGCTAAGATGACTGACCAGCCCAGCCTGCTCCTGTCTGCTGGGTCATGGCGGGGTTGGGAGCTGTGCCTCACAATTAATTATCAAAGCAAATATCCAGGCTGAGAATTCCCTACCAAGCTCCTTATATTTTTCAACAAATGACAAAATGAGAATCATCTGACAATAGCAACAGTTTCCTATTTTCTCATACTGTGATTCCATAAACTGAAAGCTTTGCTGCGAACTGCAGTCCGAGTGCAAAGCTCCTGGGTATCTCAGCACTGTGCTTGTCTCCTCTCTTGCAGAAGTGGCCCATGCGTTCCAGGCTGTACATTGGAGCCACAGGGCAGTTTCTGACTCACTCGGCACAAGGAGACAGCGCAAATCATGGGGAAACATCAACAACTTCACAAATCTGATCTCCCTTCTTGCTTTAAAAAAATTTGTTATTTATTACACCTTATATATATATATTTAAGTTTAAAAAGTATCTACAGACAAACTATAATTCCTGAAATACTGTTTGTAGAGGAGAAGGAATTCTTAAATGTAATTAATACCTCATTAAGTTAATGTGATGCATCAGTGGTTTCCATCAGAGGACATGGCTGGGACCTGACTGGGGGCACTGGAGGTGGTGACTGCAGCCAGCACCAACACAAGCAGCAGCCACCAAGGCAGAGCTGCCAGCAGAGTAGGTATCCCTGTCTCCTCTGGGGCAAGTGCTGTGGGAAAGAGGAGGGAAGGAGCAATGGTACTGGCCAAGTACAGAGCAATACAGGCTTGGCCTGAAGGGCAAGTCTAAAAATAGCAGTTGTAATCCCACATGCACTTTCTCCACTGCTTAAAGCCGACAGCAGAAATCCCCCTGCCTGCAGCCATCAGGTTTGGGCTTCACCCTTCGGACAGTCCTACATGCATGTAGCTATTGCTGGAAATGTTGGGTGCATGTTCACCTCAAGCAGAAGTGTGATGGTCCCTGTCCCTCACACACAGAGTGCTGTGTGTGGCAGCTCTATGCTGGGCACTGCTGTACCCACCCGCAGGCCTGTGTTCCAGGGTTTGATGTGTGTTTGTTACCCCGGCACAGCCGCATGTCTGCTCATGATACCAACCCTCATTTATCACAGCTTTCAGCAGGTTCACGTGTTGAAGCAAATGAGGCCAAAGCATTGGCTTGTTCATGGCACACTTGTTCACTTAAACATCTTCTACATTTAGGCAAAGAAAAGTTGAAACTTCGTGCACAAATGTCATCTGGTGTATCTGTTCTGTAAAACACTGTACTTCTCATATGGTTTGTTATTGCTGAGGTAAACTGTCTATTAAACATTATTCAATGAACATTATATACTTTCTCAGTTGCAAAATCAGTTTCTCATTGTACAGGACTGATAGTTCCTAATAGTAATATTTTGCATTTATAGATGCTGTTTTCTTTCTGAGGGCGTCACAGTTTAAATTTAAAAATGACATTTAAGAAAACAAAAACACTAGCCAGAACTTTCATAAAAAAGTATGGTAAAATCTGGAGCTCTCCAGCACCCCTGCAGCATTCTGAGCTTTTAATGAAGATCATTCTTTTGAATAGTAAACACACTTGAAATATTTTAAACACATTTAATATATATTTTTATTTTAGGCATGGTATTTAGAATTTTAAGGGGTTTATTAGAAGATGATTATTACAAAGCCACAGCAACCGTCAATACACAAGCTACAGTATTTTGTGAACAAATTAAGTTCAAAGGGGCTGTTTTGCATAGGCAAGAATCTACTCATAGATAAATGTCTGACTTTCAAGAACTGTATATGTTTTGCCTAGTGGGTTAGCATAACCTCTTGTTACTGGGACAGCTGCTTGTACTTGGAGTGACTAACAGGGAGATGTGGAGGCATGCCAAAGGGGGTGTTACTTAATTAAGATGTGACAGGACAGCAAGGGATTCCAGGAGTACTTCACTGCACAAGATGAGGGTGTGAGGCACAGATTGTGCTTCAGAATCACAGAGAATTCCAACCAATTTTGTATGTCACTGAGATGTAAAGGAATGCATCAGGCCAGGGGAAGAAGGGCGTATAGAAATGGCCTGGGGAGAACACAAAGCAGGATGATGCTTTTCATCAGCTGCATGGTCTTACCTAGCCCAGAGGTGCTGGTTACTTCACAGGCACCTGAAAGGGACAGAATTTGAGAATGAAAAACAAAAAAACACAGCTCCCCGGTTTTAAAGGCTTCTTCCTTTAAATTTAACTGAAAGATTCTGACTACTTACCATGAAGAAGAGGTTCAGGTTGTACATCAGGAAGAACTTCTTTACAGAAAGGATTGTTAAGCATTGGAACGGGCTGCCCAGGAGGTGGTGAAGTCATCATTCCAGGAGGTGTTCAAGGAAGGACGATGGGACGTGTCACTTAGTGCCGTGGTCTAGTTGACAAGGTGGTGATCAGTTAAAGCTTGGACTCGGTCTTTTCTGATCTGTGATTCCTTATGCTTGGAAAATGGACTGTAGTAAGGGTCAAAAACATGTAAAGTTATGAATGGGTGGCACAGAGAATACATGTCCACTCAGGCTCTTACCACTGAGCTGCAAGATCTGTATCAATTTTTCATTGTACATGATAATATTCTGAATTTATAGATGCTGCCTTCTTTCTGAAGACTTCAGTTTAAATTTTAAAGTGACATTTAGAAAAAAAGGGGAACAAAAATACTTTCATTAAAAAAGTATGGTAAAACCTGGAGCTCTCCACCACCCCTGCAAAAATTGTGGCCACATCCCTAAGACTTTACCCGCATTTTATAGACTTATTAAAAGCCACTAACAATATGCAGAATTACAACAGCAGTTTTTCACTTGAGAGGAACTTCCCTTTATTTATGAGTTGGGATTTTTTTCCCCCTCCGAGACGGATTATTCTGTATAAGAATTTTTATGCCTTTTCTCCCAGAACCGAGGTGAGGCAACCCACCCCCTCCGACCAGCGGGAAAGCTCTCGTCCTCCAGAAATTCACTCACCAGGATCACAGCAGAGCCTCTGAACCCATTCGCCTAAAACATGTTTGGTTCTAATGTTACACTTCCCAGGAACAGTCCACGCCCTCGTATACTGAAATACCAGAGTTTGGCATTTAGCATTGGGAATATGCAGGGGCTTAGCAACGAAACTGTACAACGTTTACACGTTGCTATTAAAAAGTGGCATTTTCCCAAGGCACAGCACCCTCCCGGTGTCCCTGTCCCTCCCACACCGTATCCCGGGATCCCGCCGCGCATTCCCAGGGCACGGTATCCCGCCGGGTGCCCGTCCCCCTTCCCAGAGCGCGCGCAGCCGGAAGGCGCCTCACGCCCGCCCCGCCCCCCTCGCGGCCTATTTATGCGGGTCCCGCATCGGAAATCGTCCTTTCCCTGCGCTCCGCCACTCCCGGGAGGGGGGGTAGCGGGACGGGATAGAGCCGAACGCCATGGCAGCCGCCCGCCGGAAGCTCGGGGTGCGAGGGACGGACGGGACCCCTTTGCCCGGCCATCCCGGGATCCCGCCCGTGTGCGGCGGCTCTGTGTGCGGTGAGCTGTTCCCGCGGCCGCCGAGGCGGATTAGTGCAGCTGGAAAGAGGGGAAATTTATCGTAGGTATCGGCAGGAAGTTCCTTACTGTGGGGCCGGGAGGTGGCGGATGTTCGCCCTGCCGGCAGTCAGAGCCGGGGTGGGTGGACAAGGCCCGGAGCAGCGGGGGGTGTCCGGGCCTGGCCGTGCCGGGCTAGCTGGGGGCCGGTGATCCCTGAGTCGGTCCCAGCATTCCCAGGCACGGTGATCCCGCCCCGCCGGCACGGCCGTGCGCTGGCAGAGCCGCTCCCCGGAGCAGCCCCTCGGCTTGGCAGTCCCGCCACAGATTCCTGGTGTTTCCGGAGGAAATAGAAAGGCTCCCTACTGTTTAATGTGAGAAATCCCGTCCTGGCAGGCCAGAGCAATGGCTGTAACCTCAGAGTCGCAGGGATGGTTTGTTGGCGCTTTTCTAAGCAGCCAAAGCCGTCCCGTGGCAGGGGGGAGTGCTTGCCAGGCTGTGGAGACCGTGTCTGTGCCTGGGTGCTCAGGCTGACACTCCGGCCACGCCGGCTTCCCCGAGGGGGTGTGTGTGGCATGGGAGACTGAGGTGCACCTAATTAGTGTGTGCCACTCCCCTGGCAAAGCCGGGGGAGGTGGGGGGGAGGGGGGTGTTACTTGGGGCTATCTCTTGGCTCATCAAGTCTTAAAAGGAATGACAGATTGGATATCTGAAGACACTTGGTTTTGCTGACAGATCGTTTTCATCAGCAAATGCATGTCCTAATTCTAAAGATAAATTGCCTTCTTTTTCGTTTAGGGAATTTGGCCACTGTTGTATGGTGACCCTGATCATGCCCTTTTTGAGTTGCAGGCACAGATTCAAAGTGTGGGGTTGTGGCAGGGACAGGGCCCCAGGGATCCCAGCAGCCTCTGGGGTAATGCTCTTCTGCCAGGACTGCAGTGCAAGTGCTGACCTCAATTCAACTGGTGGTATAAAAATCATCAGTGAGCTCCCCAGAGCATGGCCTGTGAACTGGGGTTAAAGGCTGTCACCTGCCAGGGTGCTCCTGTCCCCAGCCGTGGCTCTTCATTAGGAGCAATGTACTTGTCCTGCAATCAGTCATTCCTCACGCTGGAGCTTGCTTTAGGAAAATGGTCAGGCCTCTGCTTAACCTTGATCTCAGCTGATGCTCTCTGTAGTTTCTCCCCAGATGATTATAAAGAGAGCATGAGGTTGGTATTTCTTTGACTGGCTTACTGTCCCCAAGGAGGTGTTAATGCTTTCTGCTACTGGCTCAGCAGTGGAGTTGTATGAATCAAACATCTACTTCTTTTCATTGTTTTAGGCAGCAAGTGAAGTTCAAGATGGGTTTGTTACTGGCCTTGAGAATCTTCAAACTGGACTCTGCCACACTGTTGCCTTGCAAGCAGAAAGATGTCATGTGAATTCTGGAGCTACAGAAGTAAATATTTCTTATTGTACTTAAAGGTGTTGAGAGAAGCCTCTAGGTCTAGAGTTCTGAAGCTGTTCAGTGGCTTGCAAAGTGTCTTACAGACATGGAACAGGGAGGAATATGATTGCATGTAGGATTAAGAGGTGGAAAGGAATATGATTGTATGTGGGGTTAAGAGGTTGAAATTCTAACAAAAAGCATTATGACAGATAAAAAATCTCTTAAGACCTGCTCCCCAGAACAAAAGAAGTGTAGTCCAATAATCCTGAAGGAATCGGAGAGTTTTGTAATAGTTTCAGAGAATCTCATTTTTAACTGGGGAGAGAAACATGGGTTCTGATTTGAAAAAATAAGAGATACTAGTTGGAAGTGAGAGACTGAGGTGAAGAACAGTGTGTTCAGATCACCACCCATGGCACTCCCTGTGTCAGTCTTGGAATATATTCCAAATGGAAAAGTGACTATGATAGTGAATTTTACCTCTAGAAAGATACTTGGCATCTGGGGCTTGAATGCAACAACCTGTATTTTTGTGCCCAAAGAGAGGTTTTTTTTCCTCTTGGTCCTGGCAATACTGAATCTTCTGTTCTTCAGGTCAGCTTCAGTTTACAGAAGCACAAGCCTTGAGACATAGGTAACCAATTCCCTTGTATTTGATACATGGAAAAAGCAACACCAGTCTTACCACAGGCAAGAACCTGCTGGCATAATGATGATGACCCTTTGCCGTTTACCCAACTGAGTGTTGTGATGAGCAGTGCTGTATCTGATGTGCCAGCTAATTATAGGATTTGTACAGTTTGATTTGCTTCCATCATTTCTGATTTTATTTATTCTTTTAAAGGTTCTGCGACATCAGATGTCCACCCCCACTGTCTTCCAACCCTGTGTACGCACACAGAGCCAACAGCAGAGTCCACCACTAGTGTTCCAATTTTTGCTTAAGAGATGATGGGAGAGACTGGGGAGAGGTAAGGATAAGAAGCTGTGCTCTTTTAGCAGAAAATTTTTTTCTTAAGGATATACATTCCTTAATGTGGCTTCTCAAAACTAGTGATTTATAAGGGAATTCTATTTCAGTATGTTATTTTGCTGGCATAATGATGAGAACCTTTGCCGTTTACCCATCTGAATGGTTTTTGATGTGTCTTTGAGTCTGAAATGCCAGTGAAGGTAATAATTGTGTATAAGATTGATTAAGGGTACAGAAAACTAATTTTTTTAAAATTACTATTGTTCTTAGTTTGAAAACAGCAGCTTGGAATGTGGAGTTCTAATGCACCTGGAAATGCTTCCATGGCCCTTCCTGCTCCTAAGAAATACCCCTTGATTCAGTAATATGGCAGGGAAGCAGCTGTTCCCTGAAAATGTCTGAACAATCCTGGAATGAAGTTCAGGTGAGAGCATCAATCTAGAAAGGGAAGTGGCCTTGCGGGCACTCTTAGAACTTAGTATGAATATTCAAGTGTATCAAATAAATGAATCTAAAGAGAGTAAAGCAAAGGTTAGAACATGTTGCAAGACTTGAGTTAGCTTGTCAAAATGAGTGTTTTCTGTGTTAGTAGTGGGTATGAATAAAATCTTGGATTTCTGTTTTCAGTGACTGTTGAGGGTAGGGGAGCAGTAGCACTGTGATCCTGCTGGAGGCATCCTGGGTGACAGGAAGTCTTTACAATTTTACTGCTGCTTTTATATTTAACATGTATGTCTTGGATGTAAAACTTGCTGATGAGGATTGTCTAGTGCTTCCTTAGTAGAAAGATGGAATACAGGAAAGCTGTTAGTTGGGGAAGTATACTGTACCTCAGACATATCTTCTACCACACTGTTCTTCCCACTTGTTTTTGTAGTGAGGTAGAGTTGAACTCCTTGAGTTCCTGCCTACCAGGTTGTGTAATAACAGTATTTTTCATCTCCTGTAGCATTCTACTGTCCCTTGCAGTCTATATGAAATAATGTGGAAAACACTGGGGTTTAGTGTGTTTGGTTGGTTGGGTTTTTGATTACAGGATCACATTGGCATCCTTGTCTAATACTATGTTGCTGTAATGCAAAAAAAGACACAGAACATGAAGCAGTACGGTGATACTTTTATATATTTCAGAATTTATACAGCATGAGTAAGTAAAGTTGGCTTAAACTAGGAAGAGTTTTAATGTACTTAAAACTGCTTAACCTTCTGGGTGATACATTTGAAAAGAAGTAACAAGAAAAACAGAAAGTTCATGTAGTTGAAATGCAACATTAGATTCTGAACTTGGGATTAAATTTTAGTTGTAGTCTTACTGAAAATCCTGTTTACTTCTTATTTAACTGTGACTCAGCAGGAAGAGAATTTCTGATTGTGGCTGTATTCTGGAGCCATGGCCTCACGGGATGAAGACATCCCTCCTGCCTTCAAAGAACACTGTCAGAACACTTGTGATTCAAGTCCTGTCACCTATGTGTTATTCCTTAGTAAAATAGCACTGAACTGTCTTATACAACTTAAAATTTTTTATTGTTTTTGTATTTCTAACTCAATAAAATAGTCTCTCAAAAAGCCAAAGCTTTGGGCTTTACTCCACAGTGGAGATTTTACTCTTCATTAGTGTTAATGTGAATTCCTGGGCCATATGCAGCAATAAACTTCAGCAGTTGATGGTGACACTGCATGAGGTAAATATCTCTCTGTTGCAGGGAGTTTTCATCACTGAGGTCAAATGGAAATACAGAATTTGGTGCTACGCATAATGCAGATGTGCCTACGCAAAGAAGAAATCAAGACTTAAGCTGAAAGACCTGATATGTTTTTGCCAGCATTTGAAGGGGAAAAAAAACTGTGACACGGATTATATAGTAACACAGTGTTCTCTGTTGCCATTTTTAAGTGTTAGATTATAATTCTTACCATGTTTCCAAATCTGTATGTGAACAAATGTGACTGTTATGCTTGATAAACAAACAAAGAAGCCCCCAACCCTTGTTTTCATCTTCCCCAAGGAGGGAAATCTGTCCTTAGTTTAACCTGGACCAGTGTTAGAGGAGCAATGCCTCAAAAAAACCAGCATGAAGGACAGACTTGGTCCTTGCCTGTGGCCTAATTATGTAGAGCATTGGGGCTCAACAGGGAAGCCAACTGACAGACTTTTCCAATACCAGTCTGCAACAGTGGAAACTCTGGATTTTGATTTGCAATGAGCTATTACTGCAATCAATTGATAGCTTTTCAAACTAGCAAACGTGAATAGACTCAAGACTGAGCTGCAATATTTACCGTGTTTTAGAGTAAGAGATGACTCAAGTAACAAGATGGCAATCAATGCATCTTCCTGAAGTACTGTCTGTCTTAAACTTAGCTTAGTATGAGCTTTAGACAGTGAAATCCTAAGAGATCAATATAAACATGTCAGAAATTAAAAATATTGCAGAAGGGAATGCAATGTGTATTGATTGCCCTGTTTCAAGCACTTGTGCAACTCAAAAGTTAACACTGAAATGTTTTCATATTTTAGCTGTACAGTTAAACTTAGCACTGACAAAATACATATTATGCATTAACTTCTTGTGCTATGAAAACAGTAGAAGTTGGCATATTATCTATTGTTAATACTTATTTTGCTGCCATAATAAAGCTGTGGATATTTAAATCCCATTTTTGTTTTTCTAACTAGCTTTAATAATGACAATTGTTTTGTAAATCACTGTTTGTTTATTTTTTGCCTGGAGAAGTTCTTTGAACTTGGGTTTCTTTTGGCGGCAGCATCACTATATAAAATAAATGGCATTCATAAATGGTAAATAAAATTCCTTATGTTTGAAATTTTCAAAACCTGAGTCAGATTTTTATTAAACAAGCTCTTGACCAGATTAGCATAATTTCTCTGAACATAGATGTTTCCCTTACTGTGAAAAGTAGGACTCACAGAATTTTTAGTGCAGATGCTGATAATGTTGATCCATGAATGGAATCTCTTCTCACCCTGCGACTTGCAAGATAGTAGCCCTGAATGAGGTTTTCTGCTTCTGAACTCAGTTCAACATGAAGATTCTTAGCAAAGAAAATAAACTAGAGAGAGGATATACATTTTAAATGTTTAACTGTAAAAAAAGAATTGACATTTTTTTCATACCTTTTAACATACCAGTGGCATAGTAATACAGGCTGGACAGTATTATAAAAACTATTGGTAGAAAATAAAGACAGTTGTCACCATTTGGCTATGCTGAAACAGGAAAATATTAGGTATAATAATAATAATAAGGATAGATCTTGGATAGTAAACAGAATCATAGAATGGCTGAGGTCAGAAGGGACCTTAAAGATTGTCTAGTTCTAACTCCTCTGCCATGGGCAGGGACACCTTTCACTAGATCGGGTTGCTCAGAGCCCCATCCAACCTGGCCGTGAACACTGTCAGGGAATCACCTGTTGAGAGACTGACAGTTTATTTAGTATGGAACATGAACTTGTACTCCTGATGGTAAACTTTTCTGGTCAAAAGCTGGTGCAAAAGATCTGTTCTCATATGAACATTAACCTAGTATGTTTTCCAGAAACTTGATCAAGCTGAATTTATTATGCTGATCCCTTTAAAGAACTGAAGCTGCTTCTTCAATGATCCTATTAGTGCTAGTGGGAATAGGGGAGGGGAAAAGTGAATATAAAAAATAAGTAATCAGACTGCAGAGAGAACCTTCTGATGCAAAACCCAGTATGACACTTCCTAATATAATGTATTTCTAAATTATTGTGTATAATCTGTTACCTCCTCATAATCCTGTGTTCTGAACTGCTGTGAGACTTTGTACAGCATGGCTTCAGGATTAATGGCTTTTTTCAAGATATGGTGTGCAAGAGGAGAAGATAGTTGACAGGAGGGAAACTCATTGTGTATCAAGAGCCCAAAACTGTCTACAAGGTTAGCTGGAATCAAACTCATGTCCTAATGAGAAGACCCAGAAAAAGAAAACAATTACTTTATTTTGGGCTTTCAGCTTGTAGAAACATTGCAGTGTTGTCCATGTGAAATATTCAATATCCATTTATATTGCAAGATTATCTAGTCATTTACCTATTACACTTTGAAACAAAATTTTACTATGATCCCTACTTTTGGAAAAGCTACCTCATTTTAGAAGGTACTTGATTTATAGTCACTTAAGTTGTGACTTCTTGGAAAATACTAATTGTTTTCATTGTTTTATAAGCTGAAATACTGATAAACAAAAATGTCAACTATAGTACAGTTCCTGCCATAACAAGGCATATGCTTTACCATCTGTCCAATTAAAAAGTTATCCTTTTGTATATGTTTCTTGGAGGAAGAATCCACATCTACAAAAGACCAGAAATTTGTCTGAACTGAAATAGTAACTTGTTGGTCAGCTTCTTCTCCGTACTTCTTCCCAGGAATGAATACTGTTGTTGTTCTGCTCTCTAGCACTAGGATAAGACAAAACTCATCAGTTAAATGATTGATTTAGCTTAACTACAAATTCTAGCATCATACACACTCTGAAGCCAGTCATGATTATGATTTCACAGAATCATGGACTATGCCAAGTTGGAAGGGACCCAGAAGGATCATCAAGGCCAACTCCTGGCCCAAGAATCACACCATGTGCACAAGAGCATTGTCCAAACACTTCTTGAACTCTCTCAGGCTTGGTGCTATGACCAATTCCCTGGGGAGCCTCTTCCAGTGCCCAGCCACCCTTTGAGTGAAGAACCTCTTTCTAATATCCGACCTAAACATCTCCTGACACAACTTCAGGCCAATTCCCTCAGGTCCTGTCACTGGTCACCACAGAGAAGGGATCAGTGTCTGCCCCTCCTTTTCCCCTCACAAGGAAGTTGTAACTGCAATGAGGTCTCCTCCAGGCTGAACAGACCAAGTGACCTCAGCTGCTCCTCACCTGGCTTCCCCTCAAGCCCCCTCACTGTCTTTGTTGCCCTCATTTCACGGATCACTGTAGTGTAGCAAATAAAGTTTACAGGATCTTGGCTTTTTTGTGCTTGTTTCTTACAGAGACTCATTAAAAGTAGCTTACAGATTTTTGCAGCATTTGAGGGCCATAAGATGGGGAACAAACCTAACTGTGACTTTGCATGTTTGTTTAGTTCTGTCCCCTGATCTGTTAAGAGGTGAGAGATTACCAGACTGTAGAAGTTCAAGTTTATCCTTTTTATATGAACATAAG
This sequence comes from Acropternis orthonyx, assembly GCA_035583155.1. Lineage (NCBI taxonomy): Eukaryota > Metazoa > Chordata > Aves > Passeriformes > Rhinocryptidae > Acropternis > Acropternis orthonyx. The sequence continues at coordinate 118,439,047 of JAWWEU010000081.1, read as the reverse complement.
TCTCCTATATAACAGATGCCACCCTTGGCCAGCACAGTGCTGCAAACTTGAATACTGGCACTTCCAGTTCCATGTTTATCTTTGGACACAGAAGGAAAAATTTCACTAGAAGGTGGGTGTCGTATGCCACGAGGCAGAAGGCATAAGCTGTAATTCAGAAGCCTGTAGGATTAAATAATTATCAGTCATAAATTGTTAAATTATTGTTCACTTTAAAAAAACCCTTAATACCATACTTAATATATATAAATCCCATTGTAAAGTATTAAGACTCACTTAGAAAGAACAACAACAACAAAAAAAAACTCAACATGAAACTGGTGTCAAAACTAAATGTTTTAACTTTGAATGCAAAGGTAGAGCTCCAAAGCCGCCTCTCCAACAGCTACCAACAGGATTATTATGGAGTGAACATGAGACAAATAAAGTTTTGCTGTGTAATTTCTACGAAGTCAAAGAAGTCTCATCATTTAACCCCATATTGTTAACTCCTCTTTCTATTCTAGAGATACTTTTTCAGTGGTTTAAAAGGTTAGAGGATTAGTAATCCTGGCCATCTGGGAAAAATGAAAAGGCTGGAATTTGTAAGCTCTGCCTTCTTGGCTTACACCCCTGCCCTCCCAATTCTTTTGAAGAAAGAAGGTATAGAATATCTTTTTCATTCCCTGTACTATGTTCCTTGGCACAGAGAGGTTGCAAATTGTCTGGTTCCACAATCAGAGGTTCCTAATGATTTTAAGATGTCAGAGCATGATTTATTCTACTGTTAATACATGGGAGAAAATTATTCAGTAAAATTACTGAGTATTACTAAATAGGGTATCACCCATAGAAATATGATGTAGGAAATGCCTACTTTGACAGGCTGCTGACAATAAAATACTGTGCACATGCAAGACAGTACAAATTCCAATACTGATCAAAATTTACAGTGTGCAACTGTTTTAATATTAACCAGATGTTTTGATTCTTAAAACACTCTGAGCTCCTGTTTCTCCTATGAAATCTTACTCTAACCCTGGGTGGAAAAAAAAATCTTGCAGCTCACATTATTTAAATTTGAACTAATTTCTATAGCTAAATTTTGTAATGGTCAAAGTGTTTTTTTCCCCACCAAATAAAGTGTTGATGAATTTGTTGAAGAACTTTCAAATGAAAAATAAAATTCATACCACTTTCAAAGATATTTTTCAAAGATAAAAGTGAAATCCTGTTTTGAGCTCAGAAAGGAGAAAGCAGTTTTGTTTAAGATAATGTAACTTTAAAGCTGAGCATGTTGTATACATGTATACAAAATTGTGTGAACAGTTTATAGTTGTACTAAGGTAAATACAGAAAATGGATAAATACAGAAAAATGTTTCATTAAAAGCAACAATAACTGGATTTATGATCTATGTGTACAGATGTACGTGACTTCTGATACCTTATCAGTATGGTTATGAAAGAGAGAGATAAAAATGTAAGTATCAATTTACACACTGCTTATTAACTGAAAATGCTGATGGCTGGGAACCAGTGATGAAAAGGCTTCAAGTGACACAAGATTTGACAAGTTGAGCCCTTTGTTTTTATTATTACCAGCTTCTGGGACAGTCTTCAGTTTTGGTTTTAAAAGAATGCTTTGTTTGAGCTCTACTAAACACTGCTGGTGCTAAATTCTTACTGCTATCATTATGAGAGTGTTAAGGGGGTTTATTGTTAGTGAAGTTCTGATCTAGATTTATCACTTGAAAGAAATAAAAATGTCCCAGAGAAAAAATTGGGTATTTTTAATAAGTTGGAGCCGTGTGTATTTCTTTGAATATATAATCTCTAGCTTTTCATCCAAGATCAATCCTATTATCTTTAAAAATGCTAATTTTAAATTCTAATTTATGTGAATAATAAGGAATTTCTTTACCTATCAATTACTAGTGTGTCACTTGTCAAAATCAACAGATCCAGATAATCTGCATTTTCTTTCTCACACGTCTGTACTAGACTCAGCAATATTGCAAGTTTAAGAGTATTGTAAGTGCCTGGTGGAACAACTTGAGAAGCAAAGATGTTGGCCAGGACAGCAGGAAACCTCCAGCATGAACTTGAAGTCAATGAGAGCAGATACTTAAAATTGTCACTGACACAAGAAGGACCTAATGGAAACAGTACAGGTTAACAAACACTTAAGAGACATATGCAGGTATATTAGACCAAATCACTACTTAATTCTAGTCTTGATACAAAACTTAAAAAGAATGAATATGTTAAGCACAAATTCAGAATGTAAACACCTGACACTTAGTTGTAGTACTAAAAAGGTTGCAGACATGATCTGCTAAAATTGGTGGAATAGGAAGGGAATAACAAACTGAAATATCAGGTTCATTTGATATGATTTCAAAGTACTTTCCAATGGACAGGAGAAGTTGGAAAGAGAAGTTAAGAGCTGCAGTAATTAGGTAGTTTCCCAATGCATTGAAAGTGGGCAAAAAGCAATATAGCAGTATTAGCAAATAATAGCACGTACACATTTCAGAGTGCAAGAGGAAAGTCTCTCGGTGGTTTTGTGATCTGGACCTCTAGGGAATAAAAAATTCCACCACTTCTCAAGATTTTGTTCTAGGTCTTTCAACTTTTCTCCAGTCAATTTTTAATGGAACTTTCTTACCATTTGTCTTACAGAGCTGTACACTATTTACTTCTATGCATGCCGTAGCTTGTAAGCCATTTTGTACACACGCTGGAATTCCTATAATCCTGTAGTGGTTTCCTATTGTCATTTTATTGGCCAGTTCATCTAGAAATAAAAAAAAAAAAAAAAGAGGGGGGAAGGGGGTGGGGGGAAAGATGGACCTGCGGCTAAGTTTTAAAAATGTGGTCAGAAAACCTCCTCACATTCTGAACATTTGATTTTATGATTTAACATCAGCAGAAAGCAACAGCTGGATGCCAGATTGACCACAATGGACTAGAATAAAATGAAGCATAGAATTCTAATGAATTAGTGCAAAAGGTAAGGAAGGCACACTGGGTGAGCAAAACCAGATTTCTGATAAAGAAAATGGATGACACATTTAGTTCTACATCGAAAAGAAAATAGACAGTTGTGTGTGAGTATGTGTTTCTACTTGGAAACTTCTGGCAACACCATTATCAGAATTATCAGAATTAAAAAAACCCAACACAATAAAGAGGACATACAGATGACACAGATTTGAAAAAGATATAAAAATAAGCTTTGTGAACCTTAGTATTTCCGTGCATCTTAAAAATTAATTCCATTTATTTTTTGGAAATGAGAATTAGGTCCAACCAAACACGAAGGAGCCTGTGAGACACTGCCCAGCTTCACTGATCACTGAGGCCAGTGGAAATTTAACGCATGCAGCTCATGGTATCTCACCCATAGATTGTTTTCTAGTAGTAGTTATGTAGTGGTAGTAGAAGCCAAAAATCCTGATGGAATGTGGAAAAGAGCTAGATCGAGGAAGGATGTTAAAAATGCATGACGTTAGTACAGAACAGCAAGACCAAAAGAAGTAGAAAGGAGGAAAAAACAAGTGACAGAACATGACACTGCTGAGCTGGCCATAAGGTTTTCTTTAAATGGAGGTATAAAAGTAAACACAAGAGTTTTGCTACTTGCACTCTGCAATCACCTGTGCATACAGTGCATACCTAGCCAAGTTTAATAAAATTGAGGGGGGAATACATAACTAACTGCAATATAAACTAAATTCCACCATTTTATCCAGAGAAATGGAGCTACAAGTAAAATGTGAGGGATTATTACAGTTCAATTCTGAAACATTTTGACAAAACTCTAAAATTCAGCTTACCTCTCAAAAAAACTGTAAATGCCTGAATCCTGAAATGTGATTTATCATTGGAATATCCTTTCAAAGCATTCAGAACTTTAACATCGATCATTTCAACAATTTGTTTATCTTTCAAAACAAAGACAAAGAAAAGTTAGTTCTCAAACATTTTTTAGAAGTGACTGGTTTATTTTAGAGCTTTTTCCACTTAACTATTTTGTTTATTAATTGTGTAACAGAAGTAGGAAAGTACCAGATCTGAAAATAAGATTACACAGATCCTACCACCAAGTACTCTAAATTTCATGTCTTCTTGCAGTGGCGAAGAACACAAGCTACACACAAAATCAGTCCTCACTGTGGCAGACTCTGTAGCTCCAGGACAATGCACTCTGATGTACCTAAACCCTAAAAAAGAAGTAATTTACCAAACATTTAGAGAGCATAGCTTTAGTTTTGGATTTCTCATCAAGGACAGAAGCGATTAAAATACTGAATAGTGAAATTCCAAATTTATCATGTGTTTCTTCAGATGAGCTTCCCTTCATATACACTGCTCCCACTAAAATGATGCATATAATTTTTTGTGGGTTGACCACGAGATGGCAGAATTTCCTACTGCACGTTCCCAGGCGAAACAGCTTGGCCAGGCTTTTTGGGGAGCGAGACACTGTGGCTTCTGCTTGGCATGGGAAGGACGTGGGATATGGATATTTATTGGAGGTACGTGCCCTCATAAAGATGTCCGTATGATTTATTCTGCAGTCTCCAAACTCAGGGATTTAGCATCTCTTTTATAACTGAACGGTCTCTCTTACAAGAGGCAAACAAAACAGCCTTAAAAACACTTAAGGCCTCACCCCACAATGGTACAAGCAGTTCAACAATATTATACAAAGAAGTAGTTCCACAGAAGTCAGCTACTCGTTAAAGCAAACTTCTGTGCTAGAGGCTTTTGCCAGCCACTTAAGCATATTGTTCTGTGGTATTTTTATGTAATCAGAAACAGAGTTTCCAAGGGAAAAGGTATTTTACTGGTTTAGCTTTTTTACTTTTGAAATATTTTGGCAACATATCTTTTCCCATATAAAACTATCTTCAGCATTAGGAAAAGGGATTGCTGGCATAGCTATGCTCCTGAAACATTTAATAATGCTGAGAAAGGGCCACTGCTTTCAATTAATAAAAATCCTGCAGTGTTTATTATAAAAATATGCATAGTAAAACTATATAGAAAAATACCCTTTTTATGATAGGTTTTTAATCTCTTGTTACCAAATTTATTAAAAAGCTTTTTTAATAGTACTGATTTACTTTTTTTTTTTACTACCTTCAGAGAATGGACAGGTTTCCTCAGTACAAAGAAATCTTGCTCCTTGTGTGTATTTTGTTACGGTTCCCATTGTAATCACTATCCCTTCAGACATATAAAATCTTTGAGATGTGTACTTAAAGGGATATGCAGAAAGATTCAGAACATAACTTGGTAAAGGTGGCAAATGTGTTGGTTTCAGCAATATACTGATCTAGCAAAAGATACAATTGCATTAATATCATAAAAACAGATTTTTACTTAAAACTGCTTTACTTTCCATGGACAAACACACACAATACATAACTATTAAAAATGCAGAAATGCATGATTAGTGATTAAGTTTCATATTAACTATCTCCAAATTCTTGCAATATGGCTGGGTGAGACTTCAGCTATTTTTAATTACGAATAATACTATAGCCAAAGGGAAAATGAAAACTTAATGCAAAAATATTTGTTGATACTTCATTTTAAATCTTCATTGAAGATTTAAGATCTAAATTTAAGATCTAAATGGAAAAAAAACTAATGCAGACTCACCTGGGCCTCTGTCTGCAATTGTTCAATTAATGATAATGTCTTAATAGCTATGAAGCATACCTATGACAGAAAAATAACTTCACTGTAGAAAGGAAAATCTTGTTGAAATATAGAAGACATACTTTTGCCTACTCATCTCAAATATACACTTACTGACTGAAAAATCTGTGCAGCTTGTAGGGGATTATGAAGAATACAGTTTCCAAGAGTTGCATCCAACTCAGCAATGTCAGAAGGATTTATTGAAATAATGAAACGATAAACAGCATAACTTTGTTTTGAGTCTGCAGGAGCAAAAAAGTATCTTAAATCAAAATAACAGATTTATGTATCAACGTTATGTATCAATTTATCAGACTATGTATTAAGTGAGTAATACCGTTATATTTTTTGCAATCGTGAACAAATTTCTGAAGACCACCACTTCTGTCAAGGTAAACAAGGGCAACTTCCCTCATTTTCTGTATTTCAGGATCCATCTTCAAAGATCTTTGCACTGTTTCTCAAAGTGTGGGTGTAGACTCTGAAAAAATTATGTTAGAACTGGCCATGTAATACTACTACTACTATGGGTATATATTATCAAATCCACACAAAATTAAAATACTGGTTTTTTCAAACTATGTGATTCTTTAAGGATTTTGAAAATTCAGTGGAAAGTTCTTTCCAATGGCTGAGTAAATTTCTGAAGAATGGTCTAATTTTTTTTTCTTGGGGAGTTATTTTTCACTAATTCCCTAACTCATGAAATTAAAGCTTGCTTTTAATTTAATCTCCCCTGTATATTTTATAGGTAGAATCAGCCTATCTAAAGTACTACTTCAAATTTTTTCTCCCTTATTTGAGAAGTCTGTCATAGCTGTTAAAAGTGTGAAATTGGGAAACATCTTTTCTTTAAAATCTGACTTTCCTATTCTGCTCTTACCTCCTGTAGCACCCACTTAAGGTGCTGATCTTGCAAACACTTATTTTCATCCATGTAGACAGAAGATCAATTTAAAAACCCATAGACAAAACTTTTACAACTATAATTTTGGTTTGGAGGCTGACCATGCTCTTCAGTGCTGCTTTCATTGTGTATTTACCCACATCTCTACTTTTTTTCCTTTTCTTTTTTTTTTTTTTAGAGCAAAGTCTCATACCACAGAACACTATTTTGCAGGATTTAGAAGAATTACTAAGGCCCAAATACGGCTTTTTGTATATATGCGCCTAGTTTACTGTCTTACAGATTTTCTTCTGCAAAGTGTCCTTTGTCCTCTCTGTAGATGGCCAATATGAAATGCCACTCCAGTCTTCAAAAGGAAGATTTAGCTACCTGGTAAGGGATAGGACACAGGATTACTGAGCTGATGAGGAATCACAGCTCAAAGCATATGAAAGATCCCCTGTAGGAGTTCACAGAAGTGGCTTCAGGAGGACAAACAGATCGACATCAGAGAGAGGAGGAACTTCATTCCAGCACAACATCCCTGAGGCAGCAACATAAACCCTGTGGCCTGAGAACTGTGTGCTGAGGGCTGGGGTGTGGTTAGTGCCTGAAGTAACAAATTACAAGCACGAGTGGAAAGAGAATTTATGATAGGAATTGCATTTTTTTCCCCAGTTTCTTTAGGATTACTCCTGCACACATCTTCAGCAAGAAGGGATTGAAGAAACATACCCACACAGACCCACTGTACCTCCCTGGCTGCTGTGTTCCCAGGCCTGGAAAGCCAGGGCCCCAAACACGGCTGGGACGGGTTAGGCCATGGCCCTGCTCATTGTGCATGGAACAGTCCTCACTTAGACTGCATAAAACAAAGCCTGACCAGCCAGCCAACCACAAACCTACCTCCTTCATAAAATAAAACCTGGTCACACTACCAGGGTGACCGTGTTTCACCAGTGTCCCCACAGCCAGCTAACCCCACTTGGTGACTTGGATACCCATCCCCTCCCGTCCGGCATCAGGCTCCTGACATAAGCACCCTTTCCTCTCAGCCTGCTTCTCCAAAGTGTTCTCCGGGCTTCCTGTGCCACCTCCTGAGCACCCTCAGCCCCCAGTCCCCCGGGATCGGTGCCATAGCCCCCAGGGCTCCATGTACCAGGGCCGTGCCTGCGGACAATCCAGGTGCGCAGGGAAGGCAACCCCGATCCCACCCCTGTGGGTCTCCCTCTGGAAGGGACAGCAATCCCCTTTGACTACAGACAGGCAGGCACCCCCCTGCATTAGTCACAGAAAGGCAAACTTCACCTCCCTTTATTACTTACCTGCCAAAACAGGGAGTACCAAAGGTGGTTCCTCTCCAGGTTCAGTCTCCTCTCTAGGCTTTACCAGGAGCTTCAGATGTCACTTTTTAGATCAGCCCTGAGAGAAGGGGCTATGAATACTCCAAACCCAGCTGTCTGACTCTGGAAAGGACCCTTACACCCTTACGGGATGCGGAGATGCAGAACAAGAGCACTAGGCACAGAAGTACTGTGAGGCTTTTATTGCCTGATGTACACGGAGCCTGTTAACCTTTAGAAAGCCTGATTCAAAGAATTTGAGTATTGCAAGTGTTATGTTTAACACATTCACACTTCACCAAACAGGCAAAGTCTGCTGAAGGAAAAAGCTTAACAAGCAATTATTAAGCTGCTCTCCCAGAAATAACTTCAACTACCACTGTCACACTATTTTCATAAAGGAAAAAATAAAAGGAAAGAACCCCCAAATATGTGATCAAAAAGGAAAAACCAAAACCCTCGCCCAGTCAGGCAGCCAGGTATGGACATCTTGGAAATACAAGATGAAAATTAAAAAGGGTGCTATCTCCCACAAGCAGCAATTTCTGAAGCATCCCCTCTCCTTCCCATCTCTCTACAGCAGTGTACCTCCTTTCCATAAAGAGAAGGTAGCTACAGTAGCCACAATAATTTCAGGAGCATACAAAGTCAGTATGAGAATGGATACTTCCTTTCATACCACCAATTTCTGCTTTCCAGTGCATCAGAAAGACATATGATAAAAAAAACACAAAACAACACCTCCCCCAAACCCCCCCCCCAAAAAAAAAAAACCAAAAAAACACCAAAACCCTCAGCCAGCCACCAAGGCTGTTGCTTCCAAATGACTGCAACTCCAGGAACACTATTCATGTGTTGGTTGTCCTGAAACAGGCGCATAGTTATTTCCAATTCTTGCAGATGAGAACTATGGGAAATTAGTACCAAGCCACTATTCTGCTCCCACAAGTGCTAGTTATTTCCTTCCATGGCAGTGTGAATTCTTACTTCTTTAACCCAGTCACTCCTTCAAAACCTCATGTAGCCAACTGCTCAGCATCACTTAGCCACCATTCAGGAGACTGTGCTATAGGAGATACTCCTTGAGATGAGCAAGGAATCCTGTTTTAGTTTCCACTTATCTAATGTTTCACTGTTGACACATTTATTTCAAAAGAACTATGATTTCATACACTCTCTTCTCCTAGGTTCTCAATTTTTATCTGATCTTGATGCAATATAAAGACTATTTCCCTTAGCTGCTTGTTTTGTAAAAAACAAGATGATTTAGATACTGAAATTTATGTAACATTACGATACATCAGTATCTTACCAGACTTCTCTCAAATCAAGGCATTTAACTGAATGTATTTATGAAAAAAAAAAACACCAAACCACAGAACATTTTTGAATTAATAGACAAAAATAAGTTATTTACAAGTAATATATATCATAAACTACCATGATAGTCCTTTATACATTGTAACTGCAGTCAATTTTTGCATTGTTTAAAAAAAAATTTCCTTAAACAGAAATTGTTCAGAATTATCTGTGTGTCCATACATGTGTATGTTATGAAAAATACAACAGCTTTTCACATTTTTAAAATTATCAGTGTAATTTACATTTTCCACCCCTAATATCAAGTGAAGATTTAAAAATGGTGCAAACTGGAACACAAAGACAAGTAGCTATGAACATTGAAATACAATCAATTTGAAACACGTTAGTGCTTTAAACTACAAATCCATGAGAAAAATCCCTAATATTTGGCATGATCCCCCCACCACCCACACCCAAAATGTCAAAGCAAGATAGCTTTTTAAAGTAATGATGATTATTGCATATTGTATCTTTGGAGAAGCAGTTTTAACCAAAAATATTTTTAATGTAGTTGAAATATAGGCATATTTAGCTCAGGAAGGAAAGAAAAGTAGAACACTTAGTAAGCAATATTATCAAATCAATCCAGTTAATTTGTTCCATCCTTGCTTTGAGTTAATCCCCCATACCTCGGATAATCCAGTTGAGTCAATGGAGACTTCAGCAAGCGCAAGAGCAACAATTCAGTTTTACATGACCAGGTTTTCATTCTGCAGAAGTCCTTTAAGAATCTTGATCCTTAACTTATATTAACCCCTCATTTAAGTGCTGACAGGTAAATTAACACATACTTCAAACTGGTAACAGGGAAAACATTTACCTTTTTTTAAACCAGGATATACAAAAGACAATTTGCATAGTTACAATTCAAGCACAAAGTCACTGTAAATAAGTACAAAAGCATTTATAAATTTACTAAATTTGCTGATGTTTGTGCCAGCCAAATTAGACAGGTATGAATGTAAACTTTTAGGGATTGAGGAGAACAGTCAGTGTTTTTGCTTAAAAAATATGTAGAGAATGCTTTTTAAAGGTTTTAAAAAATATTTTCTGCAGCAGGAGCAAACAGTTCAAATCCCAAAGAAAGCCATCCAAAATGCCCAAATTCCTCCCATACAGCAGAGAAAGTCTGTTCATAGGTTTCAAACCTACATACAAAACGAGGCACTAGTTACGCTATTTGGGAATGTGTCCATAACCCTAACCCTTCAGTCATCCCAAGACTTCCAAAACATTCTTGGCTTCTAACTTCCTAGGAAAACATATCTTCAGAAGGTGGTGCATAAGAAAATCCAACAAATGCATCATCTGCCTCTAGGACACTGGCATTAACGATGTTGTAATCAGAAGAAACACAAACTGAATATGGGACCATTTCTTCCGTGAACACTGCATCAAAATTCCCAATATCATCTGGTCCAACCTAGAAAAAAGAACAATCTGTTAGTTGTCATATTAATACAGTGTTTTAAACTTGTTCTCATCCTTTAGATTCCAAATTTAATTCTCAAGGCTATCTACTCTACATCACTTTTTCCTATTTAAGTACAGGAAATTTAAGGAAACATACTGCAGGATCCCTGAATATAACTACTAAAAGGCTGCTTTTTTGTTTTAGGCTGGAGTTTGGGCCAAACTTTACACATCTTTATGATCTGATAAACCTAAAAGATACAAGAAATGTCTCTTTCTTAAATGATTGTTAGGGAGATGCAAGCACTAACACCCGGGCCACTCCCCTCCAAAAAAAACCCCAACAAACCACAACAACACAAAAAACACAACAAACCAGCCAATGAAAAAACAACCCCAAAACCCATTAAAAAAAATCCCTAACCACACCAAGTTCCTTTTCTCCCTTTTCTATCAACAATATTTTAAAATGCTAAATTCTACCAATGATACTGCTACGATAAATCAGCTTCCCCAGTGAATACCTAAGAACTCAAGCATAGTAATATTTAGTCACAGAGAGAAGCAACAAGACAGTTAATGCTTCTTCACCAAACAGACACAGGGTCAACAAAAAGTGACCCTCTGATGTGACTGCAGGAAGGATTTCCTTCCCACTGTCCATTCCCCCTTGCCCTGAGTTTTTTGACAAGTAGTCATAGGTTGACCCAGTTTCAACTGATGGGAAGATAAAGAAAATCTGCAACTAAGATTTAAAAATTATTAAAAAATCAGGAAATCAGTCTTTTGGGAAAGTCTTCAAATAAGTTATCTGTACTTTTTCTTTGGTCTTCAGACCCCGCAAAAGTTGGCAGAACTTTCTTTGAAGAAACAGGGATCTGTCAAACTGAGTCTTAATTAACAAAAGACAGTATCATTGCTCAAAAGTGTAACTGCTCAAAAGGCCAACCAGCCCTGGGCAGGGGACTCCCATTCTTCACCATTCTGAAACAAACATTTGTTGCAAATAGATGAGCACTCAAAGGCAAAAATTTGGTATGTATGAACTAAACCAGCACCAGGCACCTACCACATTAGGATTAAATGGTGGTAGAATCTTCTTCTGAAGAAGATCAGTCCAGCTGAGAGATTCAAAGAATGGGTGCTTTTGAATTTCAAGCTGTAGGAAAGAAAAAAGATTTGAGATATTTTGGAAATCCATCCTGTGCATCACAGTAACTACTACTTCAGACTACATGCCCACAAGCAAGTCCTTTATCAGTCTGTCTACTCATAGTTTACTTCCCAATAAAAACTGTAGTTGGTGAAAACAGCAATTAACATTTTTCAGTCTGCTTCTATAAATTGGTATCCTTTTAAGATCATACTTTCTGCTCTTGAGCCGTAAAACAATGACCTTGAAATCTACCATAGAGCAAGGATATTTTCTTTTGGTATCTGTTCCTGTCTTAAAGTTTTGTTAGTTTTTGTAGAGCATATCACTGTCTGAGAAGCAGCTGCTTCAGCAACTCTGCAATACACTTACTAGTTATGAAGCAGCAAACAGCTATGCTAAATGCTACCATCGTTTTGTTGTGCTCCACTCCGTAAAAAAGTACAGTGACATAGTCTAAATGCTCAGTTACAAGGTCAACAGAATATCTAAACATTAAGACTGCAAACAAAAGACTACAAAGATCTCACAATTGCTGGATGGTGTACATCCTTCTAGATCATTCCTCATTGCACAGTTCTGAAGACACCTATACTTTCTCACATCAACTCTTGCAAACAAAGTTTTTGTTGTTACATCGGGAAAATGTTTGCCATGATTTTAAGGCTAAAAAGAGAGCTGCTGTTTGCATGGAACTAGCGTTGCTCTTTGTCTGAAGGCTGGTTTCCAAGTCATCAGTTGATGTTACCAAATGACAGCCTTTTCTTTTGATTATTTCCCAGTTTCACTATGCACACCTTTGTACACCTTAGTGACTACTACACCAGCAACTGTGTTTCCTTTGCTGGCAGGTACAGCAGCAACCAAACTCAAATATCCCACAACAATCATCTTTCTCTTATCCCCAAAATCTTTCAGGGATTGACTCCACTGGTGTGTTTAATGAAGAAATAAAAAGAAGGAAAAAAGAGACAGGCATAGCAGTGCAATCTCCATCTCCAACAAGTATAATCCTGTGCTGTGGACATGAATTTGGTGATAGCCCTTTAGGGTTTGATAAATTAGGACATTACTTACAAAATCTTCCCTTGCTCCAAGTCTGCTTTGCCGATCTTTCTCCAGAAGTTCTTCCAAGATAGACCAGGCTGTGAGACTGATTCCTGGGCGCAAAACCAGGGGTTTATGAAGAATATTATCGTACATCTCAGCAACATCACGGCAGTAAAAAGGAGGCTAAAAAATACAAATTCTACATGAATTTGAAACCACACGCAACATTGTTTTGTGTGTATGATCAGTAAATGATTTTGTAAGACATACAAGCTGCTAGCAGTGGAGAAATCTTCTACTTCTTACACACTACTAACTTCTAATTCAGTCATCACCATAGCCAGAACTTGATAACTTCCCACCCACCCACCTCCTCTCCTCCTAACATGTTCTCACACTCAAAACAGCCATAGATGCCATCCAACTTCAAAATTCCCATTGAACTTGTCTGAAAAGAACACGAGAGTGGAAAAACAAATCTATCTCCCTATTTAAGGTCCTATGGGACAAGATAAAACTGAAGAAAACTAAAAGAACAGATTGTTACTGGAGTAATTACATATGACTAGAAGAAGCACAGCAGGACTTTTTTTTCTAATGCTGCATCAAAAAACTAGAGAAAACCCTGGGAGACCTAAGTAAAAAACATTATTTTATTTATTCTAGTATTTGATGAAAGTTGACTTAAGTTTTTTAATGGTATTATCACTATTGATTCAGTTTAGTCTCACATTCCCTCAAAGTGATGACTACTTGTGTTCAGCGGAGCTGATGTCTACAATTTTGCTTTTTGGTGAACTGCTTGACACCAAGAGGTAATGTAAAATCCAAAAGAGAAAAACACATGCTATGTTAAGTACAAGACAATCTGTTCATCCATTTATGTGGAGTATTTCAATATTACACAAAAAGTTAGCATCTTTAACAACACTCAAGGTTACTTCAAATAAAGAGGGAGAGAGGAGGAAAGTAACTCCTACCCACCACTTACGACGTACATACCAGCCCATAAAGCATTTCATAAAGAACTGCACCAAGGCACCACCAGTCTACTGTGTTGTCATAGGGCTGCTTTTTAATGACTTCTGGTGCAAGATACTAAAATAAAAAATATAAAGTATTTTAGAGCATTAGGCTAGCATGAATAAAACCTAGGTTTTAGTCACATCACAGTAAACACCTTCAGGAAAAGCTTGCATAACAGTTGCAAGACTGTGAAGTATTTATCTCCTTCAACAAACCTGGCAAATAACTTTATCATCATCTGGTCGTTTACCAAGTAGAACAGCAGTTTTCCCAACTGAAACAATACTTTCCACACACTATAATTTTTTCAAACTGCTTTGCCACTTCTATTATGAAACTTGTTTTACATTTCAGATAGGTTGCTGCACTGCTGCAGAGGGAAGATCTCTCAGCAAGCTGGGTAACTAGCCATACTTACTCTACCATCCTAAGCCTGTATGCTCCCCATCCATACATAAAAATGAAATAAGAAGATATTAATTCTGCCTCAAATCTATCACTACTGAGAAACTGTATGACCTATATTAAGTTTCATTGTAAATCCTGATGAAGGCATGAGCTGTGAGTTGCTAAGTTAGAGGTTTCTGTCAAATAGGTATCACTTGACTGACTTGTGATGAACATCCAATCCACAAAACACTGAACTGAATGATAACTGGTTTCTGTCTGCCTTGCACAAAATCTACTCAGTATCTCAGAGCTCACTAACACTACATCACAAGGATCACAAGGATGTCCTCTTCAAGAGCACTCCTTGTGAGTATATAGTATAAAATTACTATGGCTGGATCATCAGCATCATCTCAGTCCTGATGTACAGCACACAGTTGCTAACCTCTCAAAACAAGAGGATTCTCACTTCTATCATTCTAGCAAATTCTAAAATTATTTTACAAATAGATGATAGCATTGTCTGACCAGGCACAGGCTGAAATTAGATTATAGTTTACTTAGATCAGTATTTCTCAAACTATCTATATATGTGACTGCACTTGTCTATAGGTGACCCTGCAAATACAAGAAAAGCAGTTGAAGTATTTTGAAATCAGTTACTTAAGTTTTTTCTAATCCTTTGCAACCTCCTTTAAGCTTTTTAGGTGTTGGAACTCTCTGTCATTCAACTCAAATATTTAGAAACACGGGAGACCATTACACTCTTTAGCAAGATTATGAAAAATTTGGATTTAAGTCTTGGACTGGAAAGGCTAATACACAACTACTCTGCTTAGTCTTGATATCATTAAGAACACATATAGAGCAACCACATTAGCATCCTCTTATGCTGCAGTTCATGCAAGTCCAAGTGTAAAGACTAAGCCTCTAAACTTGAGAAAATAACCCAGGTTTTCTCAAACGGATCTAGAGTTACCAGTGTTCCATACCCTGTCCTTTGAATTTTCCACACTATTCAAACATTCTAACATTTACCACTTTGCTGCACAGATTCCTAGTGTGATCATAACCTGGCTAAGTTGGCACATGTTGCCACCTACCAATTTTTTTTTTCTTTTTAGTTCAAATATTTCTGCTAAATACTACATCTCACTCATCCTTCATTGCCTTCAAAGGTCTTTTCTGCAATTTAAAGTATGTTTATCAAACTACCAAAGCTACTAATCCTGGCATTTCAGTGAATCCCTCATAGGTGTTCAAGACTTCCAGATTCTAAGTCTTCTGGTGCAGTTTTCTCAGTAAAAAGACAACAGAGTTCAATAACTCAGTCAGCAAGTTCAAAGTTTCATGCATATGCAATAATTTGCTTTAGAGTCACTGATATTAATTCCCTATAAACTTACTGAAAATCAGTGGCAGGATATGGCAAGTAGACTCCTACTGACAATTCTGTAGCAGCTATTACACAAGCTAAAACTGCCCTGTGTCTAGCAGTTAGAAGAGACATGGGAGGAAACAATGTTTGAAAAGGGCTGGAAAAACAGGAAGGAAGAGATGAGTTATGGTGATGTGGGCAGTTAGTAGTAGACCCTTATTGCACATTTGTAAAAAGAACAAAGAAGAGATCTGCAGGAAGCTTGTCTTTGGTCTGGTTTCATGGAAGAGCTTGTTTAAAGGATGCAAGTCTCCCAATAGCACAAAACACACTATTTGATCTTCCAGTTACACAGATACTAATAATAGTCAACAGCCATTAATTACTACCAAAAAAACCCAAAAAAAGTTGTCAACATACTTCTGGGGTCCCACAGAAAGTTGCAGTGGTATCAGAAGTTGCAATCCCTTCTTTACAAAGTCCAAAGTCTGTCAACACAACATGACCCTGTTTAAGAAAGAGGGGTATTTTAAAAAGAGAAATGCTCAATGTGTAGATACACAGAAGTGTCAATTTTGTGAGAGAACACAGAAAACAAAAAATAATCTTGCATACTTACTAGTGAATCTAGGAGAATGTTTTCTGGTTTTAAATCCCTATTAAACAAAACAAACAAAAAAAAGCATTAATTCAAAACAGCAGTCACAAGAGCTTTGGAGGCAAGGAATTTTATTCTTCAGCTTAAAGCTCTAAGTTTTGATGAAATTGTTATGTTCAGGTTTCCCATAAGATGATTTCATACAGTGGTTTCTACTTGGTAATTTGTCCTATTTTGAACTTCTGCAGGAGAAGGATACATTTGAGAAACTTACCTGTACACTATATTTATGGAGTGTAAGTAGCCCAGTGCACTGGCTATTTCAGCAGCATAAAATCTCGCTCTGTGCTCAGGAAAGGAACGTTCTCTTTGTAAGTGAAAGAACAGCTGTAAATACACAAATAGTAAATAAGACCATTACAAAGACCAAAAAAAAAAAATCAGGTTAATAACATGCAATTTTAACAGCAAAAAGCAACTTATTTTGTTGTCCACTTCTTCAAAAAAAATGTAAAATGAAATAAAATTGTTTTTGCTGCATGACTTAGTCATTGCTTTACTCTCTTTCTCTCTTCTCTTTTGTAGTTCAAAAATGGATTGATAACTCAAACACATTCTCCTAAACCCAGGACTAGTCAAAACGAAGTAGAGTAAATCACTAAGCTGTGAATAGAAGTTGGCAAGACTAAATCATGCAAGATTACCTCCTAGCAGAATATAACCTGGTGTCAAATAAGTAATCTTTCACTTCTGGTAATGCTTCTATTCAAAGTTTTGTATAATTACTTATGGAATTGTATCCTGAAATAACCTAGATGCAGATCACTTTGGGAGATGTATATTCCAAGTTGATTTCACAAATTCTTGCAGGTACAGAGAGTTGTCTGGCTTCAAGTAATTTAAGCAGATACAAGAATCTAGCCAAAGATGAAATCACTCACATACAGATTAAACTATACTACAAATTCAACTTCTAAATATTTTAAGAAAACAGAAGTTTTCTGTTTTCTGCCTACAAAGTTTGGGAAAAAATAAAAAGCCACCCTAGCCTTCCAAGCACTTCATTCAAATGTGAAAGCTGTTTTGAACTGTATTTTCGTTTGCCTGGAACAAATGAAAAACTAAGTTGTGGCCAGAAATTCGGAGCAGAAAAAATGAGGAGTTTGCTAATACAGTCTAAATAAGATGACAGTAAATTAGACAAGAGAAAGGCCCATCCTGTCCCAACTGTGACAAAATGTAATAAATTCAGTTGTCAGTTTCCTTCTTTCCCCTTTTAAAATACAAGCACCTCAGCTAAAGCACATGCCAGGAAGAGACAGTGTTACATGGTGAAAAATGTCAATATAACATTAATTGGTAATAAAGGTAAATTTATGTAAAGGTAAAATGCATTGTTTGTATCTGACAACCATGAATGAATTTGGATTACCACTGCTGATAAGAGGAACAGAGGCTGTACTACTACAGAAGTTTGTAGCCACAGCAGACAATAATAGGATTTCCAAAACTGGGAGAACGCTGATCACAGCCCATTGTAATGGATCATTTCGCTCCTCCCACCTCGAATTAGCAGAACAGACAGAGCCAAATGCAAACCAAACCACCACATACCTCTCCTCCATTAACAAAATCCAGGACAAAGTAAAGCTTTTCCGTTGTTTGAAATGAGTAATGTAATCCAACCAAAAATGGGTGTTTCACATTTTTCAGAAGCACATTACGTTCAGCCATAATATGTTTTTGCTGTAAGAAGTAAAAGATCAATAAGTAAACAGGAATGATTTTGCAAGTAAGGGAAAAGAGAAGGGGAGTGGGTAGAGAAAGTATTTCTCTTAACCTCTTTCCTATTGAGAACAATTTTTTTCTGCAACACTTTGACAGCATAGTATTTCCCATCCAGTTTTCGTTTTGCAAGAAGAACCTGTGAAATTTAAAAAAAACCAAACAAGTGTGATTGTTGCAGTTCATATTGTATTAGTAATGATTTCATCATTTCAGCATAACTGGAAAGTGCTCATGCTATTTTTTCACAATCCAGTTTCTTCGCTTCTAATATAGTAAATCAACAATATAATTGCCAACAGAGTGAGCTTACAGTTCAGTAAAAATCTGTCATGATAGCGGGATCATGAAAGACTGAATTATAACATTTGTTTTTCATGACCTACTAAATCTCTATCAAGATCAATTTCAGCTTTTTTTGAAGCAAATTTTAAAGATAATTTAATGAAAAACAAGAACTTGAAAAATAGTCCAAAAGCAGAGACTTCAAGAGGGATTCTCTGTGGCATCTTTGTAAAATATCAATATTTCAGTCACTTTTTGATGGGCTGTTGCACACATTACTCCACAGCATCAGGGCTTTCACAAAACAGTCCCTGACAGCAAGAGGAAAAGCATGATTCGTACTCCAGCTGCTGCATAAGCACAGGGGTACCTCCCTTCCTCTCTGGGGGAAACAGGATCCCTATTGCTCTGGATGAGAAAGGGAAACACTCCCTTTTGTTACTCCCTTTGAAGCAGCCAACAGCAGCACCAGGGGGGAAAATGGCAGGGTCATAGAGCAGCAGCAACAGGGATCCAGTACAACAGTTTATGTGCCACCCTAGTCCGACACCACCTCTAAAACCTCTGGCTAATTCTCCAGCCAGCAGTCACTATGCAGGAAAAACCAGCCAGCATCCCTGCACCAGGATAAGATACAGTAATAAAAGCTCACCTTGCCAAAGCTGCCTTTCCCAATAACTTTCAGGAAATCAAAGTCTGTTGGTTTAGCACTGGAAGATATTTAGGAAGGAGACAGGTCACCTGGGTGGAAATTACAAGGTGTACAGCAGTCTACTATAGCACTCAAGTTCTAATGTGAGGACAATGGCCTGTTAGCACCCTCCTTTTCTTCATTCCACCCAACACTCAGGCTTCTGCAGACCTGGTCTCAGAGACAACGACTCCACTTCATTTTGCAATTCCATTTTCCTCCAGGCAAAGTGTTCAAGTTGCATCCTTTGAGTTTATTTTATTTAGTAAGTTTAGCCTTAAGATGTAAAGGAGAAGCAAGACTGATCTTTTATTATCCACAGAAATTATAAGAAACTAGACTAAGTCTCCATTTCTCCACGACTCTGCCTTAAGCTTACTTCTTATTTCCAAAGGTCCAAATGGATTCTCAAGCTTACATGAGAGAAGGACCAAGTTTGTTATCTATTTCCTCTTAATTTTTCCATTCTTCCCGCCATCCATTCCTCCCTCATTTTAAATTTCAGTACGAGGAGGAAGGTCCTAACACCTGCCTCTTCTGTGTGTGTATGTATGTATGAATTCAATCTCAGTTTTTCCACTTCCCAGATTACCACTCCTTTCAGTTTTTCCCAGGATTCCTTTACTCTTTCCTGAATACAATTCTGTCAGCAAAACAATTATCCATGTTTTCAAATTCCAAAACAACAGTTACATCACCATACACCTCTCCATTTATTGCCCCTGAAGGGAAGTGCTCTTAAATTTCATTTCTTACTGCAATCTATTAAGCACTTCCTCCTGCTAGCCCAGAAAAAATCTGTGAGGAAAGCAAAACCAAAATAGCAGTCACCTCCTAGATGGGAAAGCAGATTCACAGTGAACTGAGAAGAGAAACTCTACAGAAGACATCACAGAAGCAAGTTACCATTGCAGTAGCTGTGTTTGTAGCATCAACAAGGCAAGCTGGTCCTTTGCCATGCATCAAAACAAACTTGTTTTCAGAAGCTGTTCACATTCTTAAGCTGTGGGACTGTTCCCAAGGTCAATCTAACTTTTCAGGTTTTAAAATTAATTTTAATCCAATTAGTAAAAAAATTTACATTAAATTATGTTTTAATTCAATTGAATTGAAACCTACTGAGGATTTCCAGATGGTCCCAAGTTGATATTCTGTGAGGTAGAGTTTAACTGTTGGGAGAAACAAAAGAGGTTTATTTATAATACCTTTTGTTTTTTTTAAATTCTCTCTTATATTTCAACCAATACTAATTTCAAAATACTCTGCTGAATTGCTCAATCCATACTTTTAAACCTGTTACATTAGACAATTAAACAGATCTAACATCCAGATTGGGAACTTTAAGTTGAAATATTTGGCCATCATCACCTTGCTATAAATTATTTCTGCACACACCCGATTCAAGGATGAAGGTTATAAAATAATTGTGTCCAGACACAGAAGACAAAAATTTAAGAGTGTTTCAGCAAACAACTCGTTCCTCATTCAGAACTTCACACTTTCTGTATTTGCTTTATGAATATTTTTTCTGCCTTTTATTCAAAATTTTCCAAGATCTTACGAATAAAATAATTTTTATCCCACACTGTTTGGATTATAATTAATGAAAGACACAGTGCTTTTAAAACCACAGTAGTGAACATTCGTCCCGCCCCAAAAAAAACAGTACCAACCTTTTCTATCCTGACATTAAAGGTTAAATAACTTAATTCCTGGAACGCTATGGATCTTACCAGCACACACCCAGGCACTATTTGTAAACTACAGGGAGCAGAGGAAGCAGCTGTCATTTAGGTAATTTTCTCCATTTTGTTTGTGATTTAAAAAAAGCAGTATTTGTACCCTCATTGTGGTTCTAGACTTTATCAGAGAAGGATAAACTGCGCTCATGTAATACAAATTACCTGGGGCCAGGCTGGCAGGCAGCACTAAACCAGAACTCCTACAGCAGCAGTGAATGGCCTGACAGCAGCAGCAGATGCCACTACTCACTAGTAAGAGGCAATGGTACCACATAGTTTTAAAAAAGCTACTGTGTAGAAGAATTTTTTTTCTTTTTGAATACTTGTTTTTGTTCCCTTTTGTTTGGTTTCATCATTTTTAGTAACTAGAAGATGATGAATTTTCTACCAGAAAGTATGGGGTCCAGGCCACTATCCATTAGCTCTCTTCCTATTTTGGAATTTGTTCTGGCATGACACATTGGTAATTTTCCACAGAAGGCTAAGATCATTCCACATTACTTAAAATACCTTTCAAAGGAGGAGAAAAATGGTATTTTAAACCAGTGTCTTTGGAAATGAATCTTTCAGAAGACACCAAATTTGCTCTTAATCACACACAAAACAAAACAACTCTTAGATATTTAACAGGGGCTGAATAAGAAAAGTCCTAAGATCATATCTGTAGGCCAAGTAGTAAGTCATTGAGAAAACAAGCTTAAATATGGCACTTCTGCCTTCCTAGAAATACTGCTTTTTTTAAACAGCACTGTTTCTGGAGGTTGTAAACTAATTTTCAGAGAAAACATCCAGCCATATAGTGGCTTTTGTGACAAAAGAAGCTTCAGACCTCACACAGTGTTATATGTGAAATGAAATCAAATCCATCCCTGCTCCTGAGTGACTTTTAGAATACCACATTTTCTCCCCTGAGAGAATTCTTTTTCTCCACCTCTTCAAAAAAAGAAGAACGCACAAGCAAACAAAAAGACAATTAAACATTCAATCTCCCCTGCTCCTTGCCAGATGTTCTTAGCAAGAGCCTTTGAAGAGATTGTAAAAACTATGACAGCTAAGCTATGACTAAAGTTGTGTTACTTTAACCCATATAGCAAGTGGGGGAAGGAGCAAGACAAAACCAGCAATCACTTCCACCCTTCTTTGCAATTCACATCCGACAGAAAAACAGCTTACAGGCCGCAGTGGAACTGAGTCATTTAAAAATGCAAGGAGGGTATTTATTACAAAACCTACCAGTAATTTTCAGAAAATAATATACCTAAGATTGCCCTTAAGTAGCTAAAATTTGAAAGACTTCTGTTTTATTACCTTCCGACTGCTCCTTTCATCTTCATCTTCAGATGGATCTGACTGGTGTTTTGGGTTATCCATCTGAAGAAATGCTCTGACATCTGGGCTAGAAACACAGTTAACTTCATCAGCACTCCCATAATCTGCATGACTTTCAGCCATAACCACAGAGCATAGGATTAAACAGCAGCATACAGAGAAGTTACCAATCACAAAGTTTTACATTTAAGTTCTGGTAACTAAGGATTGTGAACAAGCAAGGCTTTTATAGCAACATAATTCAACTGCTGAGTGTGCACATACATCACATAGAATTTTTCACTTGCAAAAACCTGGCACCTCAAAGTATATGTATGTGAAGAGTTCATAAGGAAATGCTCTGCAGAACTGCATTAAAAGGTAATTATCAGAAGAAAGCATGAGTTTTAACTGGCTAGCAACCACCAGGAAACCAACTTTCAAAAAACTGGAGTTTAAAATTTTGTTGAGTTTTCTAAAATTAATTAAATAGAAAGTCCTATACAATATAGAAATGAAATACATCATCTGCATCCCAAAGAAAGACGCCATGTCCCAAGAGATACGTGGCAGTAATGTTCCTGTCTCTTGTCACTTTAAAGTGGAAGATGGTGATCTTGCATGCAGAATGCATTCTGGCTGGGCACTGACAGTGCCAAGACATGGTACCCAGTGAAAAGACGGTGTTAAGAAATCCTTCTAGTCAGCCACAGGACAACAAATGCTTCAGGAGCGTAGAGGCGCCCCACAGTGCCCAAGGAGATGCATTTTATCTTCAGCACCAGTTTCTAGCTCTGTCTAGGAGAGGCTGGGGGACCAAGGTGGGAAAGTAAGAGAATTTCGAGAACCTGCTCCTAGAAAGCAAGGCTTAGCCAACAGTTCAAAAGTATGGAATGTCTTTCTCAACCACAGCACAGTGAGTGAGTAAGGAATAACAATAGAACTGAGGCAAAATTAATTCCTAAACAAATGGGTATCATGTATAGCCTAAATACCACTGGAAAAGATTACTTGAATCTTTGAAGTTCCTTCAGTTCACTAAAAGGGAACCTTCTTATCAAGGAAGAAATCTTACCCAAATTTCAGAGATAAAGCTCTTTGAGAAGGACTCGAGGCAGTCATTGATAGGAAACTCCACGAGCTGTTCAGTACAAGAAAAGCACTCACTTACTATGGAGCTGCTCTTTTATCCTGTCCCTCGTTTATATAAAATAGGGTGGTTTTTCACTGTTTTCAATCCATTTCACCCTCCACACTTCTGTTCAGTGAGGATCAGTAAGAGATGAGCTGTTTCTGACACTTGTCCAGCTCCTGTATTTCATACCAGCATTACTGAACCTACCTCATGTCCTATCCTATCCGAGGCTCCCAGTTTCCACTGCTTATGCTCTGTATTCCTAAGTCCTATTTGAAACCCATTTCAGTTACCTTCAGCCTTTCAGGTTTAAAGTACAGGAACAAGACTGTTCACACCATTTCCCACCCTCATTTCAGTTAAATTCTTCCCATCTTACAAAAACTCCAAATTCTAATCTATTTCAGAGTCTGTCTTATATCCTGAGGCCCGGGAAGACAAGAATCACTGTGGTTTGAATATTGTAGTAATATTGGGTCACAATGCAACAATTTCAGTTTCAGAACCTTTGGGTATCATAAAATCAAGAATAAAAAGCTATGGTTCATGCTTTTCACTAGACAGAACAACAGAACCAGACCCTAATTACCTGTCCACTTTAATTATTCTGGACAACTGGTTGATTAAATAGAGCATGTTGTAACACATCTCAAACAGTTACTATAGTAACTTTGTCCATGACTGAAAGCACAGCAGGACAAAAAAAAAAAAAAAATTAAAAAAAATCAATTCACAGGAAAAAGACTGCTTTACAGCTGTGGGGTGTTCCACAGTCTCCACAATCCATGGTAGCCAGCGCTGTAGCTGTGCAACACTACACTGTTCACATCTGCAATTCTAAAAGCACCACAAAGAACCAGTGATTAAAAATAAAAAGTTTAATGTACCCATTTCTTAGCCAAAATTGCAGCAGATTATGCAAAATGCTATAAAGATTGATAGGACTTCTATGCTGTATTAGCTCACATGTATTAATTAAATGTATTTTAAAATACGTGGAAACTAGTCCTAAAATAACCTTACCTATGAAATTAAAAGGATTGAGAAAACCATTAAAAAAGGGATGCTCAATATACATTGTACATATACACCCAGAAATAGTTGGGTTTTTTTCTAGATATTTATGACTAAGATTATTTTATGGATTATCTCTGCAATACATGAAGGGGTGTCAAGCTCTGCTTAAATACAGTTGCTTCTGTAATACTTGTGCTGCATTAGTCTTCCTGCAAAAACACAGTATCACTTTGGACACACAGAGAAATATGAACAAGCCCAAAAAGTGACACAAATTTTGAAGCAAAATGGTAAAATTAGTAGCCAGGGACACAAACCTAACGTTTAAGACACAATTTATTTAAATAATGGTGCCCAGCTCCTTCCTCTTCTCCACACACTCTATTATTCGATTTTCTTCTAGCAACCAAGTGCAGACCCTGCTTCTTGCTCACAGAACCCATAACTTGTCTCCCCACTGGTTGCAGGGTATTGTCATCCTTGATTTCTTCCAAGCGTTATGCAAATGTTCTCATTCTCATTAAGGAGCTACTTTGCACTACTTAAAAATAACTACATTACATCTTTAATGCACCTTCTATTTCACGGTTGGATTCAAACAGGTTTTATTTGGAGATATTCTGATAGACAATTAAATGCATTAACATTTCAGTGAAGACCTACATTCGAGGGGGCGAGTAGCCCACTTGCAACAGCTGTGCCATGATTTAGGGAGCCTCACAGTGCTCACAAGGAACAAACTCCCAGCTCCGGTTAAAGACAGCAAAGGGGGCACATCACCAGATCTCTATCCCTTCTACCATCTTTTCTTGGAACATCTGCATTCTATCCATGAGAGAGTTGTCTACCACATACAGTTAGCTGAGGAAATGCAGCTTGAAGCTAATTTAATTCCCAATTTAGACTAAGCCAATAATCTCACACTGTATTCCACCTGACAGTGCCTTCAGGAAAATCCTTGTCAATAGTCACAGGGTCTCTAACACACACAGGGTCTCTAATTACTCTAACCCACTTCAGGTTTTTCTTGGGGTTTTTATTGAGCAGAAAAGGTGCCAGACTCAAGAACAAAGTCCACTCAAGAAAAATAAGAACACAGTGCTGCATGTTTCAGAGACTAATGTAAATACTGCCATCTTAGACATACTGAATCTGACATTTGAGCTTTTCAATTCAGGATGTTCAAGTGCCTTCCCATCCAGAAATAAGGACATCATCTTGAACCATCCTTAAGCTTTTAATGACAGTTTTCCTACATGGGACTCAGAATATAGGACAGTGGAAGTTGGACTTCTTAATAGTTCTATGAGAATGCATAACCTGCTAAGTCTTCCTTGTACATCACTAACTTTAGGTAAGTTATTTTACCCAGTAACATATTTAATTAGCGCATTAAAGCAAAGCTGCCCAAGAAAACAAGGATGTGGACTATCTGTGAAGACTCAAGTCACTACACATTCCTTGAGTAGTTCCTAGCAAATTTTACAAAAAAAATCTCAATCCACCAAGATCAAAGATTTGGTATTTAATCACTAACAACATTCATTAGCACACAAATAAGGTGACAGATTACATAGTTATATGACTCTTTGCAAGGGAGCGACTAAATAAAAGCTAGCTTCAGAAAAGCAAGGTACCTCACAGTTAGTAAAAGAGAAACCACAGAAATTGCTATAAAATATAATGCTTTTGCACTAAATTGTGAATTAAAGGTTTGTTTTTTCTCCCACATCACTGTGTCTTTAAGGGTAGGGAAAAGGAGAACAGCACAACACAAACTTCAGTCTCTTTTGTTTTTATTGTAGAACTATGCTTAATAAGTTTCATATTGAACACACTTTCAACAGCACCACACAATTGGACCTATTTCTTAAAGCTGGTTTAACTCAGTTTTAATGGATCAGACAAGCTATGTGCCAAGTTAAAGAACATAGATTCAGCTCCAGATGCATTTGAGCATGAAATAACTTTAAAACCATTATAAAAATTTAAGAAGGCAAGTGGATTTGAGATTTGATGCCTTTTTGTGAAGCACACCATTTTATGCTGTGCACAGAAAAGGAGAACAAATATTGTATGCTTTGAGACAAAAATATTTAATACTCGGACATACTGACAAGCAAATGGGGAGGAGACTATGCTAAATCAACCCATATCCTTTCCTGATATAACAAAACAGATTAGGTTTCAATAATTTGTGATATTAAAGTGCTTTCTATTATTTCCCAAAGAACAGTACTGTGAACACAAACCTCACAGTATTTGTTATGGTGGAAAAATATTCCACTACCAAGTATATATAATTTTTTAGATTTTTTTTTTTTTTTTAAAAGAAAAGGAAGCACATATTTCAGGTTACCAGGACATTAAATAGTTCATTTGTTGTGAAAAAAGAAAATCTGACTGCACAGTGCCAACTTCAGAAATATTCTGTAAGTTACTTTCTTTCTGTGGAAATCGGCAATTGCACAGTCTGTATGGTTTGGCTAATTAAACAAAGCATATGCATTACAGACATTTACTTAACACTAAAGCCAAGCACAGAGATTCACCATTTTACTAGTTCAAGCAACACAGAAAGCTGCATGGATTTAGTGTAAACTGATTATAGATTTCAACTGAAAGAAGGCAGTTTTCCCCCAGTCAGTTCACACACAAAGCACTGTCTCCAGATTTAACTGGAGCCCACCCTCTCTCCCCTGTCATTACCCCTTTTTCACCACCGTCCCACTGATGGTGCTGAACACACCTGCAGCTCTTCTGCCAGAACAGTTCAGATGCAAAGATGATTCATTTGCTTTAGGCAGGTCATCTTGGTTATCCATCTCAGCAACCTAATTTAGCTACTTGGTTAAAGTGCATAAAACAAGTTCCAGAGTGCACCCACGAACTGCTCTAACAAAAAGGGTGCAGGCAGCGACTTACTGCCAGCAAGGCAGTACCGAGTGACAGCAGAGTTCTCAAACAGAACAGGTACTGGCAAAACAAACACTGCCCTACAGCAACAGAGTTTAGAGTGGAATCTGCACCCCTTGAATTAAGATCAGTTAATTGCCTGCAAGTTGATTTGTAGACCGGCTTTTCAGAAAACAAAAACATTTTTATACTGTTCAGTCTGTAGATTTTTCCTGAACAAATGATCACATTAAAGTCTACCTTTTATACTGAAGAGCTCTGAACAGATAAAATATGTTTTCTGGTTAAATACTTGATTTGCAATTTCGTATTTAACATGTCTTTTCAACAGTCTTTAAAAAACAGAAATGAAACTACTTACTGGTTGCATAGCTCTGGCTGTCTAACTAAATTTTGAATGAATTCATTCAGTCCTGCTCTTCTCTGTTTAATAAAATCTGAAAAAAACAGATTTATTAGAATCATCAGTCAGCTTGTGAAAAAGACTTATTTTCATATTTAGGTTTTTTAGGACTTAAACTGCAGTTAAAAGAGAGATTGGTCCATGACTGGTTTAGAACAAGATTGGTCCTACATATGAAAACTGCACTCTTAAAACATTCAGCTGAGCTGAGAGAACAAATTCCAGTTTCTCTGTAACTCTTCTGGAAAATGTAGAAAGCAGGGTGGATTTTTAAAGTGCACTGAGGTGCTTCAAGAACAGTGTGTAACCACAGTGGGGTCACCAGTGCAGCCTTCATTGCACGGGTGAGCCCTTCAGAACCTGATTCCATAAGAATAAAAAAAACCCAAAACCCAGGGGCAAAACTTGACATCAGTTGCACAAGTCAAGTTTTCACATGAACAGTCCCATCAAGCAGCATATTTCCATAATATATGTATGGCAGTGGGAAAGTTGCACAATTCAGCCTGCTGGCGGGCACTCAGATATAGGCATCAATGCTAACTAAATAAAGTACTTTCCTTTAAATTTTGGACATCCTCTTTAACATAAAAAAGTAATCCTCAGAATCTCCACCTTCATCTAAAGCTTAAGACATGTAACTCTTCTGTAGCAATACAGAAAGATACACAAACGTTTTGGAATAGAGAATTCTGACATGAAATAAAGTGTAAAACAGAATAATCTTCTCTTTCATTACTCATATCAACAATAATTTGCAGGGAAAAAGAACATTTAACTTGTGTATTAACTTCTAAGGCATTCCAAATACTGCCACATACAGATTACTGGCAATTATTAAAATTTTAAATTTAAATTAAGTTTTGATTAAAAGCTGTATTTGAAATATTAGAGAAAAATGTTCATATTGTTTCAGGGATATAATTCCTAAACCCTTGCTAGGGTATTTAATAATCCCAAACTAGCGACAACAAACAGGAAGGTAAAAAATTTGCATACAGATGTGATGTGAGTCACCAACACGAGCCGTTTCAGTGTGGCAAGTGTACAGTGTCATCAGTCACTCCAGAGCTATCCATGCTGGTGAAGACAAAACACCTGTAACAGCTGAAATTTTCAAGTTCTGTATTCTGACTGGTTTCAGTGATTCTCCTCTCTCCCATTTTTCCAAGTTAAAACAAGACTAGTTTTGAAATAACATGTCAATAAAAACAGAGCCCTTAAATGACAACGTATGTTATGACAGTATTTTCAGTAGATTTGGGGAAAAGGGATATCAAGGTTTTGCTCTGCTGCATTCCAGTGCAATAGTACAATGCTGCATACCCATGGAATTACAGAAGTAAAATACCTTTTCAGTATTTGTAAAATATGTGACTTGTTTCAGAAGCCAGCAGAAACATTATGTGAAAGCTTCAATAAATCAGTGTTCAGATAAAGAATTATTTACATGAGCATCATAGCTCCATCTCCACCCTGCCTCCCAGCAAGACACATCTTGAGAACTACTTAGTTTCTCATGCTTTAAGGATTTCAGCATAGTTCACAGAAATTTGAAACCAGTTTGAGGACTTTGTTTTACATATATAATTTTAATAAAGTTTTAGTTGAGGTTTTTTTGCCCATTAAAGCTCCATTTTCCTAAATTTAACTCCAAGAAATCCACCTGCACATTTGGCTGTACAGCAAACCAGACTGCATGACATTATCTGGTCTTCAGCCAGCTTTGAAAATCCCAAGGTCAGAGAAAAAGAAAGGAACAAAATCAAAAAGTCCCTGTAGACACAATACATGTAGAACTTTCAGCAATCACATCTTCATCAGAAGAGAACATCAGAGCTTGGATACTTGTATTTGATTATTTTGATAAAAATTAAAAGGGAATTTCACATCAAGATCCAGATGAATAACTGTAACTGCCAAAAATTATACTTGTTTGTAAGAACTTTGAAAAACCCAAAACTATACGTCCTAAGAGTTCAACAACTTGGACCCATTTGTTCCTCAGCAAAGGAGAAAACAAAATGATTGAAAGAGATGCAGGAGGAGGTGAAACTACAAACACAGTCTGATCACATCAGCAAGCCAGGGGAGGGTAGGAGGGTACCAATGACCATCAGGAAAACCCCTAAGTGAAAATGGCCTGAATGAAGAATATAAATATACAGAGCAATGGCCTGACCTTCCCATTTGCCTTTTTATTATTCATGTATGGTGCCACCTAGGTTGATTCACTGCACTTTACAAGTGACTTTTTCATTAGTATTTTGCTGTGTACAAGCAGGCTAAATTGGGACCTATCACTGGTAATTTGACCACATGTTCACATCAGACAGGCTTCCTGTTGTTGTTCCACTTACAGAAGAGGTTCATTTTCATCTAAACTGTACAAGGAAGCACATTTAGATACAGAGAGTTCAAAAGTCCTCAAAGATAAATCCTTTAATTATTTCATTTTTCAGAGGTGGTGGTGGTGGGAGAAGTTACACAAAGGAAATTTAAAACTGATTAGGCATATGCTTAGAAGAGTCAGAGGCCTGGCTTTTGCTTTTATAGGAGAGAGATTCATAATCTCTCACAATCCTGAATATAGGAGGGTTGGGAGGAGCTGTAGCATTCAGTGAAAGAGAGGTACTGGGCCACTAAGCAATACTTTGTTCACTATCACAAGGTAAAATACCTACCTACGCTAGTTCCTGCTCAATTGAAGCATGACTAAACTTTGGTTTAGTCACTGTTTTGAGGCCTGGTATAAAAATCATCTAAGATAGCTGCTTGTAGGCTGCAATAGATCAATTTTCATATAAAGAAACTGACAAAATGAATAGCAAGATGATAACTTACCAGGATCAAAATTATCTCCAAATATTCTTTTAGCCGGAATCTTCAGGTTCATGGTAGGAAATTGCTTCTTTAGCTGAAAACAAAACACATACAATTGGGTTGTGCTTCGACATCAAAGTACCGAAAAATAATTGCATTTTGTTTGTTTTCTGATGAACAGTTTGAACACCTGATTATCAGTAATTCTGCTCCACTATGTCATCTCCTCTACTCATACACTTGGGGGGGAAAAACAAACCCAGAACAATCTGTACTCAGCTTGTTTGCACCAGACATACCCTTTTAAATTCAAAGGCCATCTCATCTTCCTCTTATACAGACTACACCAGCAAAATGATTATCCACTTGCCCCAGGTTAAAAAACAGACTAGAATTTCAGTGTTGTTTTTATTTTCCTCTCTTCTCCCTTCCGCCATCAATTCTTTACCTCGCTTGGGTTTGTTTTTTTCTTGCTTCCTTGCATAGGGCTGTATGCATGAGGTTTAGGATGGGCTGGGGATACAGGCTTACAACAACATTTAATTATGTATTAAAAAAATACAAACAAACCTGACACAAGTTAAGTCTTGATTACATTTACTTCATCTTCAAGTGCTCCAGAAGAGCAATCTTACTCTCATCCTCTTTAAGAAAGCAGTTTTCTAATTCAGTAGCTGGCAATTCTTCTCTCCTTAGCAACATCAGTATCTCTCTCAGTTAGCAGCACAAGTTTTTTAGTGTCATGCATTATATGAATTACACTGAATAGAAACTGGACTAAATGCCCTCCTGGTTATGCTACCCTGGACCTCACTCTCTGCCCATGTTAGAAAGACCAGTGCTGAACAAACTTCAGCAGAGCAATGCTAATCCAAATGGCAAGGGAATGTGGCAAAGGAAAAGGATCACCAACACTTCGCCCGCAGGTACTTAAAAGGGGATATTTCATTTCCACATCCTTGCAATTCTATCCCTGCAAGATGCAGGCAAAGCATAGAATGGTGTATCCAGGGGCACTTCAGCTCAGACCTTGTAAAACAGCTCCAAGGTCACAGCCTGCATTTGGAGACCAGTGCCACATGCAAATCCGTGCACAGCGAGGCAGGAGGGAGAAAAGCCTGACTACTTCCCATAGAGGCAATGGAAGAGAAATGGAGGAACAGAGAAGCAGCTGGTAATATTTTCTTAAGGAAATCACAGTGGAATTGTTTCCTCTTTTGTTAAAGCAAAAATTGTGGGCATGAAGAACTGGAGGAAAGCATGGACAGAGGACACATAACAGACTGCACATCTGAGCAAGTATTTGCCCCACTTGCCCCCTATGTAAAAGGAGCAAAATCCTCTTCTAGCAACGAACCCAAGACATCCATACTTGGTTGCTGAAGAGGCCTATTTTATTTGAAGCACTGATCACATTTTTTTGTGAAAAAAAATCATACCTGCTGTGAAACTGCATGTATGAATTGCCATGATTGTCTTACTACAAAATTTGTATTAAGAAACAAGGATTTGTTCACTGTTTTCAGTACTTCAAAGTAAAATGTTTATTTTAGAAGAAACGTGTTTATCTAGATGTTTTGTGGGGTTTTTAATAATGAACAAATACACATTCAGATGTTTTGACAGCCACTAAATTGGAAGTTTCTCTCATTATGCTATGATCCCAAGCAAGAACAAAAAAGTGATAGGTAAGTGGATTTTCAGTTTGAAATTCAAACAAACCAAAGCTTAAAAGCCCCCACTCCATCATTTTCTTTAATCAGGGATCCTATGGTTATTGACTCAAACTCCTCAAGAGGGGATTAACTCAGAGCATAGCACTGCAAAGAAGTGTTACTCTGCTATTCTGGCATGACTTCATAGCTTGCCTCTTGCTTACCGTATTGTAGAGTTTATCAAACTCCGCATACCGTCTTAAGACAAACCACTCATTTCTGCCAACAGAGACCAACACTTTGTAAACCTGTAGTAGCAAACACAAAGTTAATGCCCACCAAGTTCAGTAAAACCTCCAAGGTTTAATCCTGTGGTGGAAATAAGGGCAGGTTGTTAAAGGTACTATGTAAATGCACTCATTGAGCTATGCATTTTTTACAGCTAAGTCACGCAGACATCAACAGAAATGATTAAAAGAACAATTTTAAAAATGTGGTACTTTACAGAAAATTTTTTAAACACCAGGTAAGCAAAAACTAACATCAGAGTTGATTTAATGGAGTTTTGTAAATTAGTTCATATCCAACAAGAACATCTGGCCATCAGATAGTAGTCTGTTAAAATTTACTATGAAATTTGTTAACAACTTGATAATCCATAATAATTACTAATAAGAAAGAAGTAAAGCATTTAAATACTGAAGATTGCCTTCATCAAAACCTAAAGAGAAAGTACATATGAATGGCAGTTACAAAGATACCTGTTCCTTCCAACACCTTGAACACAGAAGGATCCTGGCAGATGTCACAATTGTTCATGGAGGGAAAAAAATGGTGCTGTGGCTGAAATACAGCACAGATAACATAATACATGGCCCTGGGATGAAGGGAGGTATAGTTGGAACCCACTGCACAGTTCTGGCCATTCAAATCCCATGTCAGCAGAGGACTTCACTAACTAGACAGATTGTCAATCCCTGGAGTCATACATCTGATTGACTGCTGTGTGTCCAGAAGGCTTCTCCCATTCTCTTAGGCACTTAGCTGTCCTTGCTTTTCTACCCTTTTGTACTTCCAGAAAGAGCCTGGCTATTCCTTCAGGGGAAAGGATAGGCACAGAAAGCAAATTAGTGCAGAAGACAGCAGATTCAATTGCCAGTGTAGAATACTGGACCAGTGCCTGAGTTTCCCTTCTTACCTCTCCGCTTTAGCTCCTGCAGTGGAAGTGGCAGCCACCACACCACCAGTTGCTCAGCCTGAGGTCTGCATTCATGCTATGTTAACTGCTCAGAGAAGCTGTTCTCAGTCTGAGACCCTGGGGAACACAGGAAGCCTGATGGAAGTACCCAGCAGAATGCTCATGAGACTCCTCTAAGAAAACTAGCCTTCCCTCACACTGCTAAACAAGTGTTAGTGTAAAACCTACCTACACACCTTCTAGAGCCTCCCTACATGGTAAACCCTGAAAGCTTCAGCTGCAAAGACTTAAGTGATGTCCAACTGAACTGGGTACCTCATACAGCAACCAAGCCCTGCAGGCAGTGTTCAAGCACACACCTTCACTCCCCATGACTGCACAGCAGATCAGTGCCAACACGCTTAAGCAGCAAGCCATGGGTTTCTTAAATTATCTGGGCAGAATGCACAGATTGCAAAGCACACAGGCAAGCACAACTTAGGATACGAGATGCTATTCACCTCCATGGCAACCACAACATTAGAACGGTTTTGCTCTCAAAGTAGCTGTAGAACAATGACACAGTCAACATTTTTTACATGAGAGAACAAAAATCCCCCATAGGAGGCCATCCAGTTCATACCACCAGCAAAGCTCTTGCATGCCCAGCAAAAGAAAAGCTGCAAGTTCAACAGTTGTGGTAGCACTGAGTGGTAAGAATACATGTGATATCCACAAAGAATCTGGTAAAACCTAAAAACATAACATGCCTTTGGGCTGTACTACTACTTTCAGCTACAACCTGTGTAATGACTAAAGAGATGTGCAAGGCCTATTTTCTAAAGAGGTGGTGGGGAGAAATCTAGTCTTACTCAGATAACAGCCTTTTCAAATCTAATTACTCCTAATTCAAATGTAGTCTTCGAATACTCCTAAATCATTCACAACTTGTAATATGTGGATAAATAATGCAAAGCTTTGAGAAAAGAAAAAGGAAGAAACAGAATTCCTGAAAACATCACCATAAACTATCTTCCAGATACAGACAGGACAGGGTCCAGATATTTCTGGATGTGAGAGTTTTCTTCACAAAACAAGCCACTGAAATTAAAAGGCTTCAACTCTGTTGTGGTAGCTCATGCTCCTGGATTAGAGATGCAATTTTGACTAAACAGAGATAAATAAAAAAGTAGGCTGTTTTCCCATTTCAAGAGAGCAAGTATTGAGAAAGTCAGGAAATGATTTATTCAGTGTCAACAAGTGAAAAAAACCAAAACCGCACAATTTCTACAGGGCTGGGGATTAATAATATACATCACAGGTCTGAGATGAAATTTCCAGATTTAATCAGACAAACAGCACCCTTGAAAGAGATTTTTTAATAAGCCTGTGCATGATGGGGGTGTGAAGGAAGATGAGAACAGGTCAGAAGAGAAGATTAAGCCTCAAACATCAAACAGTATAAGGATAAAAGTGAGAAATCTAAAACAAAGATATTTGTCAAAACAGGCAAAAGAATGACCCACTATGCAGCAAACACAGAATAGCAATTAATATACCTAGATATGGTCCAAAACAAGCAAATATTTTGCTCTTCTTACGAAGAAAGTGAATGCTGAATCTCCAGAAAAAGGCAGGATGCTGAACTAGTGTGGATATACATAGAGGCTGGCTACCACGAATTAAGTGGAAGCAAAAAAGTTCCCCTGCCAGAACACCCAAAAATTTCAAACATTTGTCAAGAAAAAAATATTGGTGGTGTATATATCAAAAGTATGCAGTATTTAACAATACTAAATCAAATATTCAATAAAAGGTCATGAAAATACTCAGGCGAAATGAAGGCTTCACTTCCAAAGACAAAACTAAAAAGCCTGATTTAATTATCAGAATGAGAACTGCACGTGACTTCTTTTTTTTTAAAAAAAAAAAAGCTTCATCAGAGCAAGTGTGAGGGGAAAAAGAAGAGTTAGCAAAAGCTAAGTTGCACATACTTGTCTTGTTTCCATGCCAGCATTGAGCCAGCCACTGAAAGATTTGAGCTGGAATTCATGGTTTCTATTCAGACCTGAAAGATTATTCTAGGATCATCTCAGAATCAGTAGTGATACATACTGTAAGCAACAGTAAGGTGAAGATTATACAGGCACCTGAGGTCTTTCCTAGCCTTTATCACTTTAACTTTTCCTTTCACCCTAAGGTTCTTACTGCTCTTCGTGGAGATGGCACTAGTATGGCCATCAAAAAGAGCCACTTACACCTCCCACAAATGTGTTAAGAACAGTTTCCCCCCACACCCCTCTCCCTCCCTCTCCCTGACAAAGTACTGATGGGATCCAGTCATTACAACACAGCTACAAAAGAGGGAACACAGTAAAAGCACTGACACATGCTGGAATTCACAGTTCCTACAATGAAGTTTACTATGATCCTCACTTGTTATCAAATCCCAATATATATGCGCTAAAAGCTGGGTTGTGCAAAGCACTTGTTGTCAAGCTGCTAATGGCTCCCTGCCGCAGAAAGCAGAAGCCAGCAAGACAAAGCGTACCTCTGCACGGTGTAAGCTGGGTTGGTTTCCTGCCCCCTCCTCCCTTAGCCCCCAAGTTCTGAAGTTTCCTACTCTTGCTCCTACAGCTTTCCACAGGGCAGCCCAAAGTGCCTTTACGTTGCTCAGGTTGTCCCAGAGATCTTTCAGTTAAATGACCTGGAAATCACGACACTAGTACATACCACAATATACCACACTGGCCTATTTCAACAGCAGAACTGCCAGCACTGAGGCAACAAAATAAACCTGCTTTGTTCAAGTTTAGACTTTCACTAAGGTTTCCCTGCTCACTTCAGTTTCACATGCATGTAGCAGTTTTAAGTATTAGTAAAGTTCTCTTTCCTTTGTTCCCTTCACCGACACAAGTCATTCCTTAAATTACACTTTGATATACTTGTAGAATCAAATGTCATTATTATTCTCCAAGGAAGGGAGGTGAAGAGGAAAGGCAGATACCTAACTCATAGTACAACTCTGTTTTGTTGTATTCTTCAGACAGCAACTCAGTCTAAGGGTGTTTGCATTCCACATCTAAAGACTGACTAATTCACTCAGTCAAAAAAAAAAACAAACCAACCCTTAGAGGAAGTTGCACAAGAGCAGTGAAATAGTTGAGCTTTTTAAAGGAAGTATTATGATGTTGTCATTTAGGGTTATATGTGGGCAAAACAAAAATCCATACCACATACTTTATTTTTCAGTATGCAATGCAAAGAATTTCCCATACAATGGGAAGACTTCACAACCAGAAAGTTGAACTCAGAGGCAAAGAAAGGAAGAGGGAGGAGAATGACAAGGAGTGGAAACGGGAACAGAATAGGGGAAAACTCAGACATTAGACTCAGAAAACAGGAAGGAAGACAGAAAAAAGGTTTTGAAAAAACTTGATTGTTTATATAATTTTTTTATTTTACACAAAAATTACAATAGTATAATAGGATATTTATGAAAAATGGCCATTAAAAAACAAAAACTCACAAAAAACCAAATCTGTACCTCAATCCTTTACAAAATACATGTTTTCATGAAAAATCATGTAGAATGCCAAGAATGATACCAAAATGTTTTCCCTGCATTTGGGCACTTCAGTATTTTATATTAAAAGTGCTGCTATTTGGGGGTAAAAATGAAATTTGTAAAGCAAAGTTCTTTTTGCAGAAATCAACACAGGTAAACATTGTAAAATATTCACAACTTCTCACACCGGACTGTGGCCAGTACTCACAAGGGCAAGGAAACACATTTCCATAAACCTGTTGAAAATAATACCAAGCTTATAGTAGGGTAAAAAAGAAAGCAGCACTTCTAAGCACCAACAGTGTATGAATTTGCCCACAGTGCTTACGCTCTTATATACTTACAGTAAATCTTTTTTTCTTCTCCCTGTGTTCATCAGAGCTGGGAATGCTAACGCTTGGGCAGCTTTCCTTGAGATCCATTGTATGTTTCTTTTGACAAATCTGTTACTCTGCTTCGGTTATTACAATCAGAAGGTATCTTCAACGGTACTGATCCAAGATACGCAGCTCTTCTTCAGAAAATGCAAATTCCATCGTGCAATCTAAAAGTGAACATATAAAAGGAAAGTTAAGTGCAGGAACGCTTAACCTCACATTGCTAAAAACCTGTGTGACAAGAACTTTTTCTGGCAGGAAACACACTTTAATGTGCATATATAAAGCCACAATCATTACTATTTTGTAAACTTTCACGCTTGTGATCCTTTGCTGTTTCACTGAAATCACTCACAATCTTCAAGGACACACTGCATCCAAAAAAATCACTGAGTTGTGTCCACATACTGGAAACAGATTTGGGCCCACTACAGACAATACTTTGAAGGACCAAAGAGAGGGCATGGAGAAATAATTGAAGATGACAACCTGGTATCAGACATCTGAGAAATGCCACCAACTTGTACATTCAGAACAGTTTATTTCCAAACCAAAAGGTTTTCAGCTGCATGACTGTGTACCAGAGAGCACTTCAGATTTGTCAGAACATGCTGAGGACATTTAAATATCACATCAGAGACTAAAGACGACATGAGAAAATCTAATTTTTCATGTGAATTTTCGAAACAAACACAGGTAGCATCATGTGTCTGTCTGAATATTTACCTTCTCAGCCCTTCTTTCCCCATACTTGACATACTTCGTGTTTAGCAGAACACAGGGTGTAAGGTCACCCATCCCCTTCAGCAGAACACTTAAGTTTCCTTGCAGAATGTGAGAAGGGCACAATACAAGAGACTGAGAACAAAGCCAATAAAGCCATCAAAAAAGCAGAGAGCTTAGTATTAACTAGATGTCTCTTCAGTCACTAAGGGATACTACTCTCCACACCTGCCTTGAGCATAAGCAAATTGTTTACTGGACCGCATTAGAAACAGGAACTTCAGCAGTGCCTAAATTAATGCTACATAGCTACAATCCTCTGTTCAGGCCTGCACAGCACAGCCATCTGAAGTGCTTTATTGAATGCAGAACAATTTCTAGAACAACATGTGTCTGATAACTTACAAACATGAGAAAAGCATTTTAGAAAGAGGGGACCCTCAGTTCTCTTCAAAAGAGCCAGAGGAAAAAGGAGTGCCCAGTTCAACATTAACTCCCTCTTTTCTTAAAACACGGAAGTATAAAAGTGAACTCCATATTTCATATCATAAATTTCCAAAAAGCACAAACTAATCCATTGCAATTCTGCTATTAGAGAGACACCCATATTTATGTTGGCGCCAAAGCCCCTGGAATCCAGTAAAAAGATTTGTTCTTGATACCCAACTAGTCTCAGTCAGTCAACTGACTGTTTTTCGTGCTCTCAGAAGTCAGGTCATCAAACTTCATGTTGTTATTCCTCCTGTAGCCATTTAAAACTGGGTAATTGTCAAAGATCTTTATGGTGACTTTAAACAAAAGGAATGTTTAAACCCACTGTAATCATAACTAATTGACAGATCATCCAAACTGCAACACATTCAGAAAAGTATTTTTAGTTACATATGCATTTACCTTAATTTGATTGTTCCCTACCTCACCAACAGATTATTATAAGGTTGAGGAGGGTTAAGCTTCTCCCCCACCTTTATTTGACTACAACACAGTTCATCCAAGCTAGTTACACAGACCTTGAGTTTCAAATTGATTTCTCTTTTCCTTTGGCAAGACACTGTTAAAAGCTTTATTACAACAAGGCACAGTTCCCATTTTTCACAATTTTATACCGGCATGAGATTAAGAGTGTTCGTCACCCATGGCCACACACCAAAATTGAGATCTAAAGGTTAACTGAACTGTTCTCCATCCACTAAAACTGTCAATAGGCACTACTTCCAGTAAGTGTTTCACTAAGTTTACACTTTACTAAGCACTTGTGTCAATCTTTAGCCACTTCAGATCCAGCATCAGGAAATGAGCCTAAGTCCCTGTGTTTTATCTGTCTTCCTGCTCATCACAGAAAAACAAGTAAAGCTTTAAAATGGATTAGGTGTTCCCTGATTAACATCATTCACTGTCTTTCTCCTCTTGAAAACCGACATTTGTTACAAAGATTCCTGACACGTCTGCACTCATTCTCACAATACAGGCTGTATTTCTTTTGTCCCTTCCAATTTTACTCTTAGTGTCAGAGTTTTAAATGCCAGTACAGGAGCAGTATGGATTAAAAGCTGTAGTCTTGGAAGACTGAGCTTTATTTTAAATCTAAAGTTGAAACATCTCAAAAACAAAAGGAGGTAGTGTCAACCAGATTAATTCAGGAAGAGTTTATTCATCTTACTGGGGAGAAGGAGAATAAATCATCCGAGAAGCTGAAACTGTAATGTTCGTATTTCTTTCTTTAAGCTGCCTGAAAGATCACTGCCTGTGATTATTTTCTTTCCCTGAGGCATCTCCTCTGAGCTCTGCCTGGGTCACCAACACTAAGCTGAACTGACAAACTTGGAAGAAATGCGTTTTCAGTTTGTCACTAAGCTCCAGCGGATCAGAGCTTTCTTTCAATTTCTATTTGCCTCGGGCATATCAGCTCTTGGGAGCTTCTTATATCTGAACTGTAAGTCTGACTGCAGATATAGGAATAGATTTGCCTTAATCTTTACCATGCCGTAGTTAGGAACACAGCTGCAGTTTTAGTAGCATGTAAAATCACTGATGCTGTGGTAACTGCATGAAGTTATAATGAAAACAGTAGCTATATATTTTTATCCACAGTTTCAAAAGTGGAAATTGCAGCGTCCTGGAGGATGTCAGATACGAGTGAATTTAACAGTCATCTGAGAAGTCTCTACCTCTGGTTACAGCTTTTCCTGTAACTAAGAACAAGGAGCCCCTGGCCTCAACTTTGATAACAGACAGAAAGGAAAAGGAACTTTAGAAAACCACATAGCAAAATAAATGCCCTCAAATCATACTTGGACACTAGTGAAAGAGCACATAGAATGAAAGACAAAGTAGCGCAGAGACCACGGTTGTGTAGAAACAGCTAAAACTTTTAAGCTGCTACAGTATCTAGGCCTGGAATGGGGAAGGCATGGAGCCAGTAGAGAGCAGAAGCCAGGGGTCCTCTTGGCACAGTGCCAAGCACCAGCTACACTGTCCACTCTCTCCAAGGAGGCTGTCAAAACACAAGCAGTATTTTCACCACTTCCTGCAGGAAGACACAACAACATCACATTTCAGGCTGACCCTTGCCTCTGGTGAAGCAAGAGCATGGCAATAACAGAACTCTGACACCATGAGAACGTGTATTAATCTACTACACCCACAAACGAATGCCTTACAATAAATTTTTTTGTGCAGCCTCATAATTGCTGCATTCAACAGGCAAGTATTACATAGTTTAGCGATACATGGCAACCTCTTTTTACTCTTTTCTACATAAGCTTGGCTCAAACTGTATTAGAAAAAGTTTCTGAAGTTTAATCAGACTGTACTCGAACATTTTCTTTTCTTTTTTCAACAGTAATGACATGAAGATGATACCATGGCATAATCAAAGACCCTTGTTCTGGGTGTTTATGCTTCAGTCCCTGCCCAGAATGTTCAAAACTAGATTAGGAAGCTGCGTACTCACCTGCTGCCTCTCTGGCTGCAGACAAAATGCCTTAAATGCCTCTAAGGCCAGTGCAAACGAGCAAACCAGCAATCATAATCTGACTCTTTGAGTAACACAAGGGAAGCAGAGACAAGAACATTAAAAAAAGCCAAAAGACTGCCTCCCTGCAAGAATGCTTGGAGGAATCACCAGGATCCATAACCATCCAGTGGGCCAGAACAGGCATTTCCCAAACACTAATCATCTGCCTAGAAAAACTTACTCTGGGACTGAGTCACCAGTAGTACCAACTGTTGAAGGCATCACCTGTAATTCCAATTACAGAAGGAACCTGCATATAAAGAAACAGAAAGCAAGATACAGGAGGCAGTCCTATTATTCACTATAAATGCTACCCTATTTCCTCTAACTATAGACAAAGTATCAACTTTGTCATATTTTTCATCACTTCCTCAGTCTTCTCCACAAATATCCTGATAAGAGCTCAACATATCACTGGACCTTACACAATCTTGGAGAAAACCCAGAAAGTCAACTTTTTCTCAACTTAGATATGAAGAAATAGTGTCCCACTCTTGTTACCAGACAGGCAGCTGACACAAAGAAAATGGGAGACAAGATATTCAGAATCCAGTGCAACAGGAACACTGTATGAGGAGATCCTGAGACACTTCAGAAAAAGCCAAAAGCAAAACACAGATTGCTAATTCATAAAGAGAGAGGGATTGCCAGAAGCAGTTGAATAACTATGTTCTGGAAAAAACAGGTTTCTTTCACAAAGGCCATCTTTTAAAATATCATGTACATTTGATTTTTAATACAGGGACACCAAACACTAGCATAGACCTCTAGAAGTATTCCAGCTGAAAAAAAAAAAAAAAAGATATCACTAACCAAAACAGTCTGGTCAATCCTTGGCTTATCTCCACATTCTCTTCTAACTACTGTTTCAGAGAAGAATTGAGAATTCAGCCATTGGTATAGAGGAAAAAGACTCCCTGTTTACACATTCACTCACTACTTAGCAGCTTTAAAAATCTGTAGTAGCACCACTATGGAAAGCAAACCACTACTCTGCAGCAACAGGGGCAAAGTCCAATTCAACTGAATCTTTCTACTTAGAGAAAAAGACAGCAGGTAAAATGAAAACTCAGCCAAATGAAAGAAATAAGTAACTACTCTCTTTTTCTCTCCATAAATTTACTTTGGATATGCCAGGCCAGCATTACCTTCCCACAATTCTACTGCACCCAAGAACATCCCTTCTGCCCCACCTCCCAAAAGAAGATCCAGTAAATTACTCTAACTGGCATATAACAAGATTCATCCCTTCTGCCCCACCTCCCAAAAGAAGATCCAGTAAATTACTCTAACTGGCATATAACAAGATTCATGCCTTGGACTAGACCTATTCGCATTCATGTTTGTTACATGACAGAACGCAAGTTCTCTGCTGTGGTAACAAAACCCTGAATAATAAAATAGCTCTTAAGAGCAAATGCTGCTAATAAGAGGCAGCTGCCTTTCAATCCTGAACACAGGTCCATAATAATTTCAACTTTAGCCTGTGTCCATAGTATCCAGAAGGGTCACTATGTGCCTCAGACAGTATGACTTACACAAACAACAGGGCGCATAAAAAAAGCCAATCTGCATTACACTTGCTACCTGCACATTTTGTGGTGTGCTTCCTCAGCCTGCCTACACGCCAGGTCCAATCAAGGCTTAAACATAGATGCCTAAGGATAGCACAGCTCAAGGGTTGTAGCACCGGCACTGTGAGCTGCTTTCAAGAGGTCTTACAGACAGCTGACAGCAGCCACCTGCAACATAGCCAGTTCTACATAAGAGGGCAGTCAGACTTCAGCAAACACATAGCAACTAATCTCAGCCTCATTTCATCCCTCTTGATGAAAATTAAACGAGAGTACACCACATTTCAATTCCAGATATACTGGACGTGTTTTTACATGACCTTCAACAGAAGTAACCAACTGTTCTCCCTCTGTTTCACTACATAAACACAGGAGAATTCCAATCTATTCAAGACTGACATTATTGCTAATGCCTTGAGGATGGAGAGAGTTACTGGATTTTATGTTCTATACTTGGCAGAAATGGTAAATCCATGCAATAGAATATAGCTGGATAATAACATAATGAAATATGAAAATCCAAGCTAGAGTTCACAATCCAGAAAACACACTTTTGAAGTCTGTGCTTTACAGAATTCATGGCTGCCTAGAACAGTAAAGCTGCTGGATGATGAAAAGGCAATTACTTAAATATTGGAATATGAAAGGCAAGTAAGAGAAAGAGCCTTTAGCAATATGCAAACTGCATCACCAGTTCCTTCATCGTGTTATGTCAGTGGAAGTCCTGCTCATATTTCATGTCCGTTCTTCAAGGACAGTTTACAGATCCCTGCAGGTAAGAGCATACATTGACCTCTCTCATATTTCTCTGCTGCACAGAGAATGAGAAGGTTCAATTCCATAAGGATTCACAGATCAGTTGTTTATGCACATATAACAGAATCTGGCACAACAGCGTCAGATGTGGTCAGGCTATAATTTACATCACAGGTGGGAATTGGAGGCTAGAAAGTAATTTAAACACATTATGTTGTTATTATTATTATGTTACATTATCACATAACCACTAGTGCCTTCTTCAGCTTTAAGATTGTCAGGGTTGTTAAAACAACCAGTACTTTTCACTGACATAAGCAAGTCACTCATGCTGCATTTCTGATCTAAACGAGGACCTCAAAGCATCATTTAAGAAACAGGTCAGTTTTCTAACTTTAAGTTATTAGAAATACCACGCATAGAGACTACTTTAACAGCAGTGAACTTTCCTAAATGCTTTCCAAAAGCTAGTAACAATTTTTCCTGCAATCTAAAGTATCTTAAAGCCTTCAGGAAACACTCCTCCATACATAGCTTCTGTTTTTACCAT
Organism: Acropternis orthonyx; assembly: GCA_035583155.1. Classification (NCBI taxonomy): domain Eukaryota; kingdom Metazoa; phylum Chordata; class Aves; order Passeriformes; family Rhinocryptidae; genus Acropternis; species Acropternis orthonyx. Next base: position 118,395,251 of record JAWWEU010000081.1, on the reverse strand, counting down.
TAGTTCATATTACAGTCATTGAAGAGATTAATGTGCAGGTGAAGACCAAAAAAAAATTAAAAAAAAAATCATATATATTTAGACGCTGAGACTGAAACAACACTGACATTAAAAGACTCCAAAATAAAATAACAGCAAGCTTTAAAAATACAGATTCATTCTCTGTGTGCGTATAAAAACATTTAAAATGTCTGAAAGGAGTTATAACAAAAGACTTAGCTACGAGAATACTGCAGCAAGTGATATTCACAGCAATCTTCAGTACCAAATAACAGGAAGAACCATAAGGGCATTCAGGTGACATTGCCGTGTTGTAATGGAACGCAGTACCAGCATGACAACGTCTCCTAAGTTGATAGGGGAGTAAGAAAGGCACATTCCATCCTGCAAAACTACTGCATGTCCAGCAGCAGCACAGTTACACCTTTATGAGTTGCAAGAGGAGGAAAACTCACAGAAACACTGGCGGGGGGGAGGGAGGGAAGACAAGCTGTCAAAAGATATTCAGCCTTAATACTTTACAACTGCCTTTTAATTAACCTCCACAAAATTAAATTCCTCAAGGGTACCTGAATCCTGACAAGACAGCGCTGCCTTTAAAAAGCTTCAGTTTCCCGGGATGAGACCCCAGTGCTGCTCTCCCGAAAAACCAGCACGTCCTGGCTGCAAACCACTCGGGGAAGGGCGAACAAGACAGCGCAGAGGCCGTCCCTGGCCGTGTCCCTCCCCAGGTACCACGGACCCGCACCCACCTCCTCCTCTTCCTCCTCCTCCTCACCGGCGCAGCCACCAGCTCCGCTGCTCCTCGCGGACCTCGGGAACGAAACCAAGCTGCTCTCACCTTCACCCCAACAACTATTTCTCGGCTCCCCGACTTCTAGGAAGTTCAGGCGTTTCTCACGGCCCCGGCCCGGCGCCGGCCGCCCCGCGCACCATCCCCGCCCCGAAGCCCCGCGGGATAACGCGCTCGGGGGCTCGGCGCCCACGGAGGCACAGGGAGAGGCGGAGGCTGAGGCTGCGGCCGCCCTCCCTGCCTGCCTGCCTCCCTCCCTCCCGGCCCGGCTCCCGCCCCTCCGCCCCCGCGGCGCCAGCCTGCCCGCCCGCCCGCGCCACCCTCCGCGGGGCCGGACCCCGGCTTCTCCGGGCTGTAGGACAGCAAGGGCTGCTCCACCCTCCAGCCCTTTCTATATTAAAAAAACACCCCCAAACCTTTAAATATGTATATACTTTTTTTTTTTCGCCCTTAAGGGCAAGTTCCCACTTTCCTCAGTCTCCAGATTTCAGTCCCTCTCCCTCTCCCCAGCCCCTGGGGCATGCTCCTGCTTCTGCTGGGCGGCTCCCCAGAGAAACGCTGGAAAATCAGCAGCACTCTGGTAAAAAAAAAAAAACAAAACAACTAGGCCCACCGCTGTGCACACGAGGGGTTTCAGTTTAACCCTGCAATGTGTTCGGGGGTGCTCACGATGCACCGGCAAGGCCGTCATTAAAGCAACCAACCGCTGTAGGGACAGCTCTCAGGCTTCGCTATGTGGAGAACGAATGCCACAGGAAAAATTAGATAGGTATGGGTAATATCTGGCACTATTTAGAGAACTATTTTTTGCACCTTCTGAAATTTGGGGATAAGTTTCAATGCCCCAGTTAAAATTCAACTAGACCTCTTAAAATGAAGTGTAACTTGGTAAGTTTTTCCCGAGCAAATTGAGGCCATAAAATAGTCATAAAAATGCAAATTCCAGGAAAAAAACCCTCCTTCAATGGCAGTATCACTCCCGCTTTATTTTTTTAACTAGATCTAAAAATGCGGGACAGACAGGAGTTAGCACGGATTCGGTTTAACAGAACAGACCACCACACCCATTAAGTTAAAACCTCATGTTTACTGAGGATCTGCTAGCTTTCAAACGTTCAGACAAGGCTTCAGAGGCAGGGAATATCTAATGCAAATGGTAACACTCAGGATGAGTTAAAAGCCTGTGCCATTTTAGCTTCCTCCCTATAAATACCTGAAATGTTTCCCAGGAGTTCAACTGCCATGTAAAGAGTGAGCAAGTATGACAACACTGCAGCCCATTCCACTGTCTTAACTGATGTAGCACCTGGGTGCCCCCAAAGCCCCACATGTTTTCATCAGGAATTGTTCTATTGATTACGGAGAAGCCTGGTGTTCTACAAGCCTGTCTTCACAAGACTTGTATTTGGGCCTGACAGGACATGACGATGCTCATTTCAACAGTTGCAGGTATCGGCAAGTATCTGGCACGCGGTGATTCGGGAGATCCTGTTTCTGAGCACTCCTGCTGCAGAAGTATTCCTGCATAATACTACACTTATGTGTCAGGCACTGACAATCATCCAGGCACTCTCCAAAAACAAATCAGAGAAGCAGTCTGGCAGTTTTAAAAATACGTCAGTGTTTGGATTAGCATGTTGTAACTGTGTACACACAAGCTGCAAGTCAACTGGATCACAAGCTTCCATTTCAATAGAGTCTGCACAGGAAGACACGAGGAATTTTCTCATCCTAACCTTCCTTTTCCTGACTTTGGAGTTTCATATTTTCACACATATTTTTGGGTAGGCACTGCTAAATCACGAGGCTCTGCATTGTAGCAACAGCCTTCTCTTGCTTGTTCAGATCTGGCAAGGCATTTGCCTTACATTCATAGAGAGGTTTAAAAGAAGCTTTGTGGTAAAATCCAGAGCAGAATGCTTCTGAACTTCAGTCAAAATAACTCACTGGCAAATAATCAGGTAATCTATACTCAAGAGCTACTTTACGGTTGCAGTTGTTTAGCAGTGTTCAGCTTCTGTCTGGTTGATAGTTTTTGGTTAATCATTCACTTGTCAGTAGATCGGTTGAATTGAGCTACTGGACTGATTTACAGTGAGTAGAAAGGCCTCAACCCAGAAAAGCTGAGAAGATGACCCTGGCCCAGAGATAATTTAACTTTGTCTACCTGGCCACACAGTGTAAACCCTAAACCTTTGACTAAAGAGCAGCTATTTGTCCTTCCTCGAAGTTAAAATCTCCCAGAAGACTGGGCTGTCGAGCAGTTCATTTTATACAGTTCTTCTCAGTATTCTGGAGTAAGTAATTAGAGATCAGCAATGTGGTCCTTAAATTCCACTTTGCCTGAATGAAATTGACAGTGGTTCATCTGTCTAGTACGTCATACTATGCAAAACACTGTTAAGGTCCTAAAATTGAAATAAATCCTGATTTACAGATTTGCTTGATGAGCTTTTAAAGGCTAATATTCTAATGTCAAGGTGGATACCTGGTAGTTAACTGCATAGCACAGAGAAATGCACGGAACTCAACTTGCCTTTCAGTGAAGTTAAAGGTCAGCATTCACTCTGACATTTTTGTCCCCGGGAACTCCCTTGCATTCCCCATTTACAGTTCCTAGGCAAATAATGCACACAGAGAATCTCATCTCCACTGCTTTGCAGTACTTTGCTTAAAGAATGTTACAAATCCCTGTACTGTGCTGTCATCCCAACTATTTAAAGTCTTTGCTGAGCAGTATCACTGACTGGGTGGTGGGGGTGGAAAAGATGAAAAAAGAGAAGAGAAACGAAGGACCCATCTCGACCCACTGCAAATGCAAGAGGTCACAAAATGAGAGTACCTTTAACAGGTTTCTCCAAGCATAGTATGAGCAGATAGAAAAAATCTGAACTATGCAGTCCTGTTTTTACTGAAAATGTCCTTAAATCAGTATGAAAACCTTGTTCCTGACCAAAGATCAAAAGTCTAATTTTATAACATCAACAGAACTATACAGTCAAAAATAGAGCATTAAAAAAAAATTGTAAAACAACAAGCAGGGATGCAGATGACTTGTTTAAATGTAACCAGGACCTTTGCTAGTGAGCACTGTTCCATATGTATATACTGTGTAACTCTAGTATATTTCATAAAAAAAGCACAGCCCAAGCCACTTGACAGGTGCAGTCCAATAGTTTTAGTTACTGCTGAAACACAGTGGGTCATTGAGTAACAAGATCAGCTAACAGAGTAACACTATCAGCTTCAAACACCAACACCACAGCTTTCTGTTTCAGTTCCTGCATCTTCCGAGGAGTGTCTTAGCCTATCACTGTTAACGCCAAGCTTTCTGTCCTGCTCCTCACACTCAAGGACAACACAACCTCCTTGCCCCAAAACAATCTGTTAACAGTCATCAGGTTTGGACACTGAGATGAGATGGTGTTTGGATTTTGGAAACTCTTCTGTGGCAGTATCTTGCCAACTGGCAACTACAGTTAAAACAAATGCATGTCTGTTTAAAACCCTCCAAAAAGCATTAATGTGACAGAGTAATAGATATTAAGTGATCTTTTAAATAATTATTGTTAGCCTTTAGCCTATCAAGCCCTGAACTTAGACTTCACTCAGGAAACAACTGATGGCCACTGTAGTTAACTTTGCATGTGCCAATTGTTTTAACCAAAAACCCAGACTCTCAGCAGGCTGTATCCTTGTACACAGCATTGAGAAGTCTGAGGACACCACCCTTTGGAAAGCCTCAGGCTGCAATGGACAGGTCTCACAATGACAGAGGTACAGCAGCTCTGGGCAAATAGTCTGATACCTGCGATTCTGGCAGCCACAAAGATCCCATAAAATATGTGAATACAGATATGCACCCGCCCTCTTCTATCAATTACTCTCACACTGCTTTCCAACCTCTTGTTTGGAGGCTAATTAATCCATATTCTACCTCACTGTCTGCTTAGGAACAGGACTATGAAGGGGCTTGGGAGCAGGTCAGTTTGGGACCAGACATTCAGCACTGCAAAGCGTGACACCCAAGAGTCGTGTACTGGAGAAAACAGTCTTCTGTTGGACTACCTGGGCACATGAGATTACTGGAAAACATGGGCTACCATGGACAAAATCAAATAAGAGAAGAAACTCAGTGGGAAACTGATCTAGCTGAAAGCCTGAGAATTAAAACTGTGGAAGAAATGCCAGCTGGACAAGATTTAAAGCTCACAGTACACGTGCAAGCAACAGTACCACCAGGTAACTGTTCTTTACCAAAGCTGATTTTGTAACACTTATCGCATGTATGCATATTAATAGCTTTCATTTAACTCATTTTCATAGTTGTGTGCCTGTGCTCATTAGAGAAGCCTGAGTAATGGCTCAGTTTTACATGAGCTGTGCAGGGGAAATGTTTTGGTTTTTTTTCTCCCCTACTTTCTTTTTGTAGGCTGTATCAACTACAGAATGACTTCAGGTTACAGTCTTTCAGTTTGAAGGAGTGAAATGAATACTTAAAAGATTGATTCATTGCAAACATATACTTCAACCCCTTCTCCCAGGCAAACTAACCAACCCACCTGAAACTACTGCAAGCCACCTAAACAAGTATGACAGAAAGATTTAGTATTATATGCTCTTGACAAAGCATTGAGAACTTGGCACGTAAAAGGAGGCTTCATTCATAGTGACATTCATAGTGAACTGCCAGTTTCCAGCACTCTAGACACAAAGAAGATGATCCATGTAATACAGGAAGAATGTCTTGGAGCACAGAAGCTAATGAAGATCAAAACCAGGATCTGCAACAACACTACATGGACTCTCACTTAGCATAGCAAACACCACAAACCGAAATGATGGAAAACTATAGAAAAACCATAATAAACTGCATAATTTCACAAACATCACAGCTTATGTATAGCATGAACCAGAAAAACAACAGCAGCACCACATCAAAGAAATTATTCACAGAAGCTAAGAAAACTGGTTTAAATCAACTGAAGCATATTTTGTAGAGGAATACTAGTACACAGGCAAGCGTTCTGCCAGTAGCATAAATGCATGATGAAACTTCAAGGTAAAAAAGCAGTATCAGGTAATGAAATACCGTATGTGCAATTTCAATATCTGCATCTCAATTTTCCTTACTTTGTTCTCCTCAATTTCTTTATTTCCCTCATGAACACACCAAAATGTATTATTGTTGCTTTACATGAAGTGCTTTTTTCAGGTAGTGTACACTGAGCAACGTATTCTGTTATAAAACAAACAACATAAGATTAGTTTCTAAAAATTATTTAGCATGCAAGGCATTTACAGTGAATGGTGAATTCAGTGCACATGACTTTTTGACCCAGACCCTGTTGTTTACATCCTGTTCACTTATCGCTGCAACAGCTGGCAGGATTCCATCACGAGAAATCATCCAACCACAGATGTGTTCATAGGAGAAACACCACTCCTGGAGGGCACAGGGCCTGGGTCTCTTTTTGCCCTGCACTTACCCTCACTCACTGCAAGTGTGGTGGAGCAGGTACCCAAGTGAAACCTCCACAAACTAGTTCAGCTACCAGAAACAGAACAACAGTATGAATGCTGAACTCACAATAGCCTAGTTTACCTTAGTTATCAGTTGTCTTGGAGATCCACAGTGTGGATACTGCCTCAAGACACCTCCACTTGCTTACATGGAAGCACAATTTAGATGGTTTCCAAGAATACAAAGAAAAAAGTACATTGGATCTGACTTACCACCAAGTCCTACAAAGGTGAATACACACACAACAAAAAGACAAAGGTAACTGGCTGCTTAATAGGCATATAGCAACACAAGTGCTTGACATGTCAAATACACAGCTTATTGGTGTATGCTGAAGTGTTCTGGGACTAGTTTCAGCAGACGTGCATAAAACACAGTAATAAATTACTGCACTGTTAAACACTGTGAAACTGAAGTTATACACTACAGGTCATAAAGTATAAATTGCTGAAAAGGCTCCCAGCTGACAGTACTGTATAACCTGCATCTTGCTCTTAACAAAGACGTTTTGAAATTCCTTTTATAAATATAGTTTTATAAAATAGGCCAAGTCTCCAAGTTTCCAGGAGATCTGAGCAGTTTGTGCAGGACGGTATACCAAAGCTAAGCTAAGTATAAAAGACAAAAAGCTCTCTAAGTGGTAATTCTGTATGGATGTTTCTTATTTCAGCCTCCCGAATCCCAGCTACAGCACGTTCTACCAGAATTGCAAATACAGGCTGGGGCGAACAAACATGGTTTGGTAAACAAGTTCGCTGGCACACAATGTTATGTAGGTGGGGTCTACCCAGAATGTCAAGAGCTCTTCCTCAAATTGTAAAGATGAGCCAGAACACAAGGACCATGTTTGGATTTTCAAGCTATTTACTGGTATTCTATTCAAATGAAACTGAACAAGGGCTTTGGTTTGGGGGGGTGTGTCCCCTCACAAAAGGCTCATAGCCATTTTCCAAAATATAAGCATTTTGAAGGCAGTCTAAGATCTACAGAATAGACCAGATTTGGTTTTGCTATTCTATTAATACATCTAACGATTTATGGCAAAAGACATGCATTCCACTAAAGCACTGTTATGCACCAACTCTGAGAAACAAAAAATGTAGCAACAATTAAAAAAGCAACTACCAAAGCAAGAAGCTGTATCTGGACAGAAGGACATAGATTTAAGTAAAATGTTCTAAGAGTTTATTATTTGCTGTCCTTAGTTTGTTTACTTGTTTATCTAGTAATTTCCTCACCTTTGCCAGATGTTCAACCTACTCCTGACCCACAAAGGTATTTCCATCTACCAGCTAGTCTGGCTTTTGTTCTCCATTAATAAATACTCTCATTTTCAGTCCTGGGAGCTATGGGTAAGTGTTTGAAGGGTGCATGTTGGTCTGAACTATTGAGTTTCAGCAATAGATTTATATAAAGGTATATCAGCAATAGATTTACCCAAAGGTACATCCAGTCCTCTTATACCAGGTTAAACCAGTACAACAAGAAGAAGCAGGGACAGAGTACAGATGATCAACCTCTGGACTGCACTAAACTAATTTTTTTCTTTTAACTTGCCCTTTTTTATAACATGGCAATCTATCAGAAGCCAGCTAATGGAATGCTGTAAATGTAAGTATGAAGCATAAGCAACAATTAAATAAATCCCTCTAATCTCCATATTAACTCCAGACCACTGTTCCATTATACAGTTTTTAAAAGGTCGGCGATTTTTTTATGTTAGCTATTGTGGTGTTGGATGGTAAGGACCACATGGAACAAGAAAAGATATTGTAGGTTACAGCACAGAACACAAATACTAAGTAGGAAAAGTTATCATGGAATTGCATCTATTTACATTTAGCTTTGATATACATATAGCCATTTAAAAAAAGGACAATAAGAACCAGATTATTTAAAAGACGTGGCATTTTCTTGGAGTCATTGTTCAAATTACTCAAATCTTTCTTCTGAAAATGCTCCTGCACGTAATCCAAGCTACTCTTGGATCTATCAAGAGTAAGTCTTATTCCAACCACAGTTCTCTCCAACAAAGCTGTACAAATTAAAGTAGTTTTTGTAGATGACAGCACAGTTTTAAGCTTGCACAAGAACACAGAAGAGCAAAATGTCAACGTTTTCTAATTACATGGCAATCTTTGTGTCAACCTGGTTCATTAAATGTTTTTATAAATCTTTGAATTAAACAAAGACAAAATTTTGTTCTAGAAAGAAGATAAAGATTTTGTAAAGCCATGAGAACTTAAGATGTTGTACCATCTCCTGAACTATATCTCCTGATAAATACGTTGTTGCTGCATTGGTAGTAAAATATGGGATCTGTGCAGAATCTATTCAACATTCAAGAATCTACCAACAATCAACCTCTGTTTGGCTGCAACTGCAATGGTGATGAGGACATCCTAACTGGAATATGCACCATGCTAATGGAAGCAATAGGAGCAGTGTTGGAGGAGGGTACTAATATCTCTCACTCTACCATTAGCTGATGAAAATTTAAGTTCAGTCTGAATCAGGTAACATGCAAGCACTCAAAAATCTCTCCATGCCACACTAGCTCTGTTTCCCCTCTGGTTCAGGATGAGTCACTTGCAGTTTTCTACACCAAATTGCTTCCGATTCAAATGTACCTTTCATTTATATAAAAAGTGTTGCGGTAACAGCCCTTCAAAATACCCACTTCAGAAATAATGTTTCATTGTTCACCTTTATATAACTGTGGTTCTCCCAGGCCTACGCAACTCCTTTTTTTCCCTTTGTTTGTCACCAGTTTATGCCTACCTGCACACAGTTGTTTGCATGCCAGAGCCCCGGGGCCGCCTGCGCTGCCGTTGCGGTCACTTCCCCGAGGGAGCATGGGGTGGCAGGCAGATGTGCAGCCAAGGGGTCCTCACCACACACCTCTGTTAAAATGAAGCTGGGGTAATTTCAGGTATTTTCATCCCTCACCCATCTACCCCCACTGAATGATTCAGAAGCACGTCGAAACTCGGAAAATACAAGCCCTGCTTATTTCTTACTCTTAGAAAGAATAATGCCTAATTTTGAGAAGAGAAATGCAGAAGTACTGAGGATTCTTTTAAAGTCAGAGCAAGCAAGATGACTGTTTGTACTGCTGACTCCTATCTCCAGCATTCCCATGTGCATAATTGCTCAATAAAGTTTTTCATATACATTTTATTGCATTCGTTGTGAACTATCCTGGTTTCAGCTGGGATAGAGTTCATTTTCTTCCGAGTAGCTGGTACAGTGCTGTGTTTTGGATTCCTTATGAGAATAATGTTGATAACACAGTGCTGTTTTAATTGTTGCTAAGCAGTGTTTACCCTAAGTCAAGGACTTTTCAGGTTCCCGTGCTCTGCCAGCAAGCAGGTGCACAAGAAGCTGGGAGGTATCACAGCCAGGACAGCTGACCTGAGCTGGCCACAGGGATATTCCATACCACAGAACAATGTGCTCAGCATATAAACTGGGGGAGTTGGCCAGAAGGGGCTGACTGCTGCTCAGGGAGGGGCTGGGCATCAGTCAGCAGATAGTCAGCAGTTGTACTGTCCACTATTTCTTTTTCTTGGGTTTCATTCATCTCTTTCTGTTTCCTCCTTTTTCATTATTATTATTGTTGTTTTTGCTGTTATTATTATTATATTTTACTTCATTTCAATTCTTAAACTGTTCTTATCTCAACCCATGGGTTTTACCTTTCTCTGATTCTGATGCAAATCAGAAAGCATTAATCTGCCTACCATGGTGAACAGGTATAGAGTCAAACTATAGCTGTGTGGATGTTAGATTTGTGGGAGTATGAAAGCAGGCATCTAATGGGATTAGTTATTTAATTTATGTGAGATTATATGAAGTTTTGTTTTATTGCATGTCCAAGAAAGTTGAGAACAGAGACCATGACTTCCTGTAGTGTCTGGAGGAGGAGACAGGAAAACATACAGAACACACACTTCTTTATAACTAAAAAAAAAATAAATTATTACTTTGAGATTTTCTTTCACCAGGAAAAAAACCCATCCAACCAAAAACCCCAAGCACATATGGGGGAGGCAGAGGGCAAATTTACTATGACAGTAAGTAAACCAGATACTAACCAGATACTAACAAAAATTATTTCAGAGAATAATTGTCAGTATCTACCGAACACATAAATTGTGGAATTTGTCTTACATTTTAACTAGATCCCTTTCTTTTCAAAGAGTGTCAGGACATGCCACAGCTTTAATTCAGAGGAAGTCCTGCACTGACTGGCTTCCCACAGCAGGGTGGGAGCACATTTTCTGCCTTTTTTACTCACCATGGATTTGAAGAAAGTCAGTGGTAAACCTTTAGTAGCATTGGTGTCACCAAGGGTGAATGTGCAAAGGTTCAGTTCTCTCTCAGGAGTGGACCACAGTGCAGCATTCCCCTTTCAAAACAGCAAGTAGAGGCATTTACAGTTAATTGCCAAGGTCACACATCACAGAGCTGTTAGTTCAGATGAAGGGACTCTGTTAAAATGTTTTACATTCATTGCTGTAACATGTAGTGGAAATAAACCCATGGTTGGAAGAGTCTGGATCCAGCATCTGACCTTTGTAGAGTATCAACAACTTGTGAAACAAAATCTGGACCATTCACAGATGGGTTGAGGTTACAGACCAGAAATGGAGACTAGATGATCTTTAAGGTCCCTTCCAACCCAAACCATCCTGTGACTCTGTAAATCTGAAAGTATGCTCTCCTTTATGTTTGAAGTTGACATTTCCCACTATGGTAGATCCACCGGCACTGTGCACAGTGACAGAGAACATGCACAATGGCAGTCTGCAGAGTCTAATCAGTTTAAATAATGACAAAGCCATCCAAAAGCATCTAGTAGTGCCAGGGTTAATTGTTTGATATCATAAATCTACATATCAAACAGCTAGTAACTTGGAAATAAAACAGAGGAGTCTGAAGTGGGAATCTTACAGCATGGGGTGTCTTGATAGCCAAATGGTACAAGGAGCAAAGGCTCGTGAATTGATGTGAAGATTTACTGTTGTTTAGACTCAAAATTGTTTTGTTTCAAAACCAGTGATGTTTTAAAATGAAAAATGGAGAAAATACAGAAGGCAGCAGATCCTTTAGATTTGTTTCTAGACAAATGGAGAGCAAGCAGTTCAGAAGAAAAGTGGATTAAACCTCATTAAATGGGAGGTGTGGGAGCCCAACAAGGTAGCAAAGAGAAATGTGAACACAGTCAGGTAGAGTGGAGACCTCACAAGAGACACTCCTAAGGAGGGACACAAGAAAGCAGCAGTAATTTCTCCACAAAACAGTACAACAGGATATTCTTTGCCTGTGCCCTGAAGTAGCAAAGAAATAGCACAAGACTTATTTGTCAAGACAGACACATAATGTGAAAACATGGCCAAATTGCTAGAAATAAGAAATACATAGTTATGAGAATAAGCATGGTTAAGTTAGAATTATACAGAAAAAACAAACAAACAAACAAAGGCTAGCAGCAAAAAGAAATCCCTATTATCAATATATTTATAGCTTAAGAGCAAGAAAAACCCTGCTGCCCTAGACAACACAGAGAAAAACTAATGGGAGATGACTTCCAGAAGGCTATCGTGTTTGGGACATCAGTCTTCACCAAAAGGGTCAAATGCAAGCAGTGATTAGTATAAATAAGAGCAATGACAGGTAGGATTTGAAGGGGAAAGGGAGAAAGAGAATGTGAATGGAAGTATGTGCATGTGTGCATGATGGAAAAAAAACAAATAAACAAAAAAAGCAACAAAAACCAACAGGTAAGGATATTAAAGACCCAGTGAGTCTGTTTGACTTCCAATTCCTGGGGAAAACAATCCAGAATGGATCAATTAGCAGCACCTGGAAGATAATCTTATGTAGTAGCCAAAAGAGATTTGTTAAATCACATTGCTAACTTCCTCTGACAGCCTTCAAGATAGACAGGAGAGAAACCACAAATGTCACATCTTCCTTTTAGAAATGTTTTGAAACCACCTCGAGATATTTTAACAACCAGGCTGCAGATGCAGGAAGAATAAATATTAATTCTAGATGTGAGAAACAAAGGTTAGGATGGAGCACTGATCTGGAAGGATGGAGTGAAATGTAGCAGGTTATGTACAAGATACTGCCCACAGGCAGGAAACACCTAATACAGAAAGACAGGATAGGAAACAGCAAGGCCTCAGACTACAGCAGGTCACAAGAGACAAATGTCATGCTGTTCTAGGAAAGACAAACCTCGCTATGAGATATAAAACAAAGTGTTGGTAGCAGAAAGCCTGTCCTTAATCTGCTGAATTAAAAAAAAATCCTTCTACTTGACTCTGTGTCTGAATGCCTGTGAAAGATGGGTCTAGGGAACAGAAAAGAGAATGCAAACTAATCTAGAAAATGTGGCATAGTGGGATGGACAAACTAGTTGTTAGTAGGGGGAGGGCGAGAGGGGGGAATCCACTTAAGGGATAGCTGTTACACTGGAAGATTGCTTCAAAGAGAAGGGAATTGTATCTTCAGTCAGCTATGGATATGACAAGTCCTAATGAGCTTAAAATGAGCACAGGAAAGGCTCAGGTTAAACAGTGGAGGAGGGGAGACAACATTAAAAAAAATACTTGAAGGGTAGTGAAGCACTGGAAGAGATTTCACCAGGAAAGAGCTTTAAAAACAAGCTTCATAAAAGACAGATTGCATTTTTGGGGCAGAGACAGTTACATGACCCTTGAGAGTGAGACCTTACGGCTGGGAGCAACTTTGAGGAAAGCAATGGTGGCAAACCAGGAGTAAGAGGAAGGAAAAGTGGTTTGAAAGCATGGAGAGGAGAAGCACTGGGGGAAGTCAAGTGCCAGACAGGAAAGTGACTAAAAGAAAGATGAAAAATGAGACTGCCATTTGCAGGGAGAGTAATTTCAGAGCAGCATTCACATGACCCGTGTTGGCATGGCAGGATTTATGTATTTTGCTTCAACCCATCTCTAGTGTGGTTCTGTGGGCAGGACACCCACTCACAATCAGTAGGTGTTAAAAGCACCCCTGAAGAACATCTTTCAGTCTTACTTAATCTGGAAGAAATCCAGCTCATGTTCCCCAAGATCACCCAGCAAAGGGAATTGGGAGGGATGTACTCCAAAAGCAGGCTCCTGAACTGACCTTACACAGTAACAGAGACTCACCCTAAGCCAAACCAGAGGAATCCAGGGACCAACAGTGGCATCCATATGGCAGAGAGCAAGGCAGGACACGTCAGCTGTAGCAGACCAGAACAACACTGCCTTCCTCAACTGTTAGATTGACCTAAATGCTTTGCAACAACAAGCATGACTGGAGTGACAGCATGAAATGTCTAGGCACCAGGCACTGACTGGTTCGAGACAACATATTGACCATTTTAAATGACATCTGATGTGACATATGGACATCTTTGGCAGATCTGTAAATAAACTGTAACAAACCATCACACTGTTTTAATATTTCACCTGCATTTGCTTTAAAATAACCCTGTTAATAATCTATCTTATTTTATTTTAAGTGAGGACCTATGTCTGGGGACTCTCTGACTCATCAATTAAAACGGCAGAACCAAAACAAAGGGCCAAGCAACCAAGCCATCAATCTTTTCCAGCAGCCAAGTAATAGAGCAGTAACCAAGACAAAGAATGTTCTGGTTTCTCCTTGCCAGTTCCTAATATCAACATATTTTCATTTCATCAACTTTCTTTTCCTAAAGAAGTGTCAAATTGTGCACATGTCTGTGTGTGTGCCTGTTTAGATTCTGAGATGCAAGGCCATCCTCTGTTCCTTATGCTCTGTAGCTTCTGAAATATTCAGCCCCTTCAGATTCCTTGTCAAGGGCTGTTTTGTGTCTTACTCTGTGCACATCTCGGATCCAACATAGTTCCCTGAATAATTATCTGGGATTTGACTGGGTGGTTGATGATAAAATTTCTTTCAGGTCACTTAAAGTGATGCTTCTGTGTAAAACAGGAAAGTGATTTTTGCACACATTGACAAGTTTGCAGTTTCATTTCTGAGTATAAAATCCTGTAAGTGTTACAAGAGTCCTCCTTCTACCTCCAGTTCAATTCTTTATAAATATACACACATTATAGTGTAAACCCCCCCCCCCCCACAACTCCAACTAATATCAACAAATGCAATTAAAACATTTGCACAGAAATTCAAGATACGTTTTAATACATGAGAGAAGCTACAGAATTCTGGTTTTATACCCAGGTAATTAAATCATGGGAAAAATGGCTGAGGGCATCAAACATAGGAATATCTTAACTGAGGATCTGAGCCAGCTCATGTTGTAGAGCTATGTTTGCGAGACAGGCATTCTTTACACATTCTGGTGAAGTACTCCACAAGTTTAACATTTTAAGGCAGTTTATGAATTTCTAATGTCAATTCACATAAAATGTGCTTAAACACCCAGATGCCATGACCAAAACCAAATGAATCATAAATTTGAAATTCGTCTGAACGGGTGAGGTTAAGTCAAGCTTCTAGTTTAAATTTACATTGCCTTGAATGTGCAAATTAACATCCAAAAGCAGCAAAATTTACTTTTAATTGGCTTGGACCACAGATGAACTCTTTCCTTTTCACTCTGCCTTCTGGTTTTAATTGGGTAGAAAACTACTGTAAATATTTTCTTCTTCCTCACCCCTTCTTCCCAAGGTTTTTTATAAACAAGTGAGGTATTGTTTAGCTGCTGTGCTCCAGACCCCACACACCCCAAAGCAAAACAGAGAAAACGTACATGTTCAGATCACTATAGAGCAAGTTTTTATATAGTTTTTGATCGCACACCACTGAACAATTTGTCTACCTCCAAACAAATTGATCAGTGCAACTTCTAGTGTCTTTTTAGCTTTGCTTCTCATCATCTGGGTAAGGAGAGAAAAGTAGGTTTGGAAACTCCGGCAAATGAACCTAAACAGATTTGCTCAGCAGTCTCCAAGTCTCTGGTCAACAGCTCTGTGCTGTTCAAAGCCCAAGGACAAGTGCATCACTGTTCTCTCATTTAAATGTAGAATAATTCTAGGATTCATGGCAATGCCAGCTTAAACTTAGCTCTAAAGACACCCTTTGTTTTCAAATAAATCAGTGCCTGGTTTTAGATAATTCTATAAAGAATCCTATTCATCCACAACATAACGTATTAGTTAACATGAAAGGAGCACCAAAGAGGCAGCCAACCTCCAAAAAATTCTGAAGAAAAGTGAAGTTAAACCCATCTATCTGGCATATGCCTTTAGAGTTACATGTAATGTGTGTGGACACACACACAAGATGTAAAACCTCACTGGAAACAGCACAGTTCATTCTTAATACAAACACTTTACGCCAAGACAGTTGAAAATTTTGGAGTACACTGGCCATGCTCTCTCACCAGACCAATGTAGTTGCTCAGGTGTTCTCTCACGGCTGCAAATATGACATTATTTTCAAGGGACACAACCAAGAGACAGTTTTGGGCTCCCCTGGCAGAGAAACCCCACCTGTTTTCTACCAGGAGTCTGAAAACAGAAGGTTGGCAAGAAAGAATTTTTGGTCCAAACAATTCCAAAGACACCAGATATTCTCTTACCAAGAGCTAATTTGGAAGGGTGAAATTTAGATGCTCTAATACTAAAATGCTGCTTAACCATTTCCATGCTGGTCTGAAAAATCCAGGACCCCGTTTAAAGAGCAATTGATAAAGATAAGTTAGTTATTTACATGAAATTTATTGTGAGTACTAGGAGACTAAATTAACACCATTATGTTCATTACTTAAATGAAATGCTCAAATGAAAAAGTATTTGGAAAAAAAAATTAACCAAGAGGCAAATTGGAGTCTAGGCTGCCAACATCTACTATGACCCCTTTCTATTTCACTTCTTACCTCTCATAGAATATTGCTATATACTCTTTGATGCTACATGCTCTTTTTACTTACCTTTTATGAAAACATAGCCTTTTTCTTTTCTTTTTTTTCCTCTGCCCCCTTAATATATTCAAGATGCATCACTACTACAGCAGCAAAGAAGCAGAACTCTTCAAGATTTTTGAGGCACTTGTTTTCAAGGCATTTGAAGTTGGGGTATTTTTGTCAGATAGCTTTTACTTCTGAACTGTCCTAAGTTTTCTCTGGTTTGTAGTTTTTGGTAGCATTCCAAACTTGTAGACTTAATGCATCTTGCTTTTGCAAAGTATGGTTAAGTCCCATCCAAAGGGAGTACAGGAGTTATTATTTTTCTTTAATTACCTCCTGTCCCTGTTCTATGTTCTTCCCAGCATTAAAGCAAAACACATACCATGAAGTGGAAATGCCACTGTGTTTGAGTAAAAACATTCATTTTCTGAATACTCAGTCCTTACTTATTTACTAAACTTATTATGAAACATATTTTAGGGCTTGATAGTGATCCCAATTCATAAACACCTAACACTATGAAGCCAAACAGAAAAAAAAGTCTAAACCTAAACTATTGCAATATAAATACACAGTTGTTCAGAGTCCTGCAGACTGAGAACACTTCCATCTAAATACATACATCCAACATTCCTGTTCTAAAGCAGGAACTACCCGGGGCATGGAAGTGGCCAGAAGACAGACAGTCACAGGCTGCAGCACATGCTCTAGAAGATGAGTTGGAGGCAACTGGATTCAGCCTTGAGAAGAGGAGGCTTGAGGGGCACTTAACAGCAGCCTCCCAAGGTCCGAAAGGTTACCAAGACAGACACAGACTCTCTGCTACATTGCATTGCATGAGAAGGAAAAATCCCACAGGGACAACTAAACCACTAGGGCAGGTTGCCCACTGGGGCTGTGGAGCCTCTGTCTTTGTGAGGTTTTCAAAGCCAGCCAGACAAAGCCCTGAGCAGCCCCGTCTGAACTCAGGGCTAACCCTCTTTTGAACAGGAGGTCGGACTTGCCACCTCCCAGGGGTCCTTCTAACCAGAATAACAGCATAATTTAGGATGTTTATCCCTAAGCAGTACTTACCCCTTCAGCTTATCCTCCTAGCTGAATCCAGAAATTTCACTGTAATGCAATGTTATATGCCACATCACAGGACAACAATCCTGACAAGTCCCCAAACAGTTACATTTTCTCAATAAGATATCATTTTGAGCACAGACTAATGATGCAAAGCTCTGAAATAGCTATCAAGATAGCTTCTGAAAAACAGAACTGTGTTTCCAATGGATGCCTTGCTTTAACTGCAATGAGAAAAGTTTTAAGTTCTCAAAAAAACTGGCACACAGTTTGCATATATTTAGATATCAGATTTTGCATCCTACATTATACTGATAAACACAAATGCTTGGGAATTACTTCAGTTCCACAGATGTTCAATAAACACTGAGATATGAGGTATAGCACTGTGGGGCACTGCAAATATATTCTGATGCACCTGCTACAGTAGCAATATTGGGTCCAGAATTAGAGGTAAAGCTTTCCTTGTTCTGACGTCTGTTCCAAAATATTTTGCAATTAACAGTACAGTGAAGATACTTTAAATAGTTCTGTTTCCTCGGTTATTTCACAACAGTAAACAAGAGACAGAGAAGTACCATTGAAGGAAAACTGCAAGTGCTGGAAGAAACAGCAGCAGCAAAGCAGCACATTGGTGCCTTACATGCTGATGGAAACATGTCGGTCCTGCTCCTCAGCACAGGCAAAGGCTTAGAAGCTGGTACCCCTTTGGTTTACTCCAAGAGAAACATAACGGTCTGTAAAGTTATGCAACTTCTTCACTGGCAGCATTTTGCAATAGTATTTTGCAAGGCACTTAGCACTAGCAGCTTGCCAGTTGCCCTCACAGTTTCAAACAAGACTGCCAAGAAATAAGACGTGACATCTCTTTGAATAAAGGAGCTTTGAAATAAATTTAGACATCAGTCTTGCTTATCCACACTCCCTCTTCAACCAGGTGCTTTTCTGCCCTAAAACAAAGAAAGACTCTAGTTGCAAAGCAAAGCATTTCAAATATAAGGGAATAAGGAAGTTCCCTCTCCTCATCAGATGTTGTTTGCAGGGTGTCTGAGAAACCCCAGCGAAAAGATCACACGTAGATACAACCTTACTTCCTACTTTGCTAAAGGTTGGGGAGGAAGACTCTTACCACAGAATTGGATGAGGGAATTGAGTTACAGGTCAGGTCACAAACACCCAAATCTGTGGTACGGATCACAACAACATCTAAAAACCTGCATAATACAAAACTGGCAGGTTGACACCTATTGCCATATAGGTACACTGTGCAAGAGAGGTGGGCCAGGATGGATATTCCTGCACTGGAAATGTGGCTTTCTGGTAGGAAACACTGTATGCTCTCCCTACTTCAGCTTGAGGGCTTAAACTTCTAAACCGGGACTAAAAAAAGCTGTCACCATTCACCGCAGACCTCTGAGACCATTCTTCTCCCGGGCTCAGTATTCTCCTAGAGCAACTAACCAAGTGTTGATCCTCTCTTGAAACATAGAGAATGTCATGGAAATGCTCACATCTGGTAACAGTTTCATCCTCAGCAACCAACCACTAGATCCCAAGCCCTCCTCCAGGTGGATGGCACAAACTGCTCCGACAGAGTCAGGTTCTGGTGCTCCCTCACGACGGCCTCGGGCAACCTGCTGCACCTTTCACAAGATGACCCAGGTTGAACACAAGGAAAGAAACATCCCCTCCCACTTGCTTCCTTCAGCCTATTCAACAGCTACAGAGGTGTGAGAGCATGTGGGCTTGAACCCTTTGGGCACACGGATCAGGAGCCCAGATTTCAACTACCGGAATACAGCTTACTCTTTAGACAAGTTCCAAAACCAGGAGCTCTCAGGGAGAGGCAGGTGAGCACTGGCTCCTCTTCTGGCAATGTTTTAAAAAGGAAGCCTATGCAATTGCATTTTGAGACACAACCAATCCCATCAGTGTCTGTGTTTACAATGTGCTTGCCAGGTGCCCTAGTTTCTTCATCTCCTAAGGGCTTTGATGCTCAACTGCAGCAGCTCTAGATAAGGCGCTTAAGAACTTTCTGCTTAAAGAAGGAGATCCAATACTTCTAAGACACTTTCAGAGTCAGGTAGACACAGTGTTAGGTAGTTCAGAAGACTTGGGGGGGATAAATTCTTTGGAGAACTAGGAATGTAAGCAGGAACCTAAATAACACATTTTAAAATGTTCTTACACTATGCTGAAGCCCTTCAGTTCTACTCTGGAAAGTGTAAGTGTTTGTTCTGCAGGATATTCTAGCATATGGATACTACTTAAACTAGAACAAAGTGAATCCTTCAGTATAAACACTCATAGCACTAGATTCAAATAAAAACAACATATTGCTTTACTACAGCTCAGTATATATAAATACATACATTACTTATGCTAGTTTCTAGTTCCTTGGTCTACTGAAAAAAAAAAATTCATAGCAGAATAAGTCTTCACTGACTTCGGGATGTCTGAAAATGAAGTCACAAATCCAACCAATAGTGACTTTCCTTTTGGGAAGTGAACACTCCATTGAAATAACATTTTTCTAATTAGACAGCCAAAACAAAAAATTAACTTGCAACTGTAAATATGTGTAATCTGAGCTCCATTTCCATGCAGAAATGCAGGGTATTTGTGTATAAAATGGCTTGTAGCTGTGGGACAAAAAAACCCTAGAACTTGCATGGAAATGATAAAACTGAAACCATCTGGAAAATTATCTGAGATATAGGCAGGATAACCCAGGAGAGAACTGATGTGCGGATGTGGCTGAAGGATCACAGCTTATTAGAAGCTTATCCTGTATGGATGGGATGGAAAATAAGATTTGACATACCCTCTTAGAGAGTGATGATTAACATGAACCTGCAATTAGCATGTGTGGCATTATAGATTGACAGATGATTTCCATCATAAACCCTAGATCCCAGGAGAGACAAGAGATGCTTTGCATCTATTTTTATTTGCTAATACCTAGGACATTTTATTTAATATACTTTACTTTTGGCCCTCAGCATACCCAATTGAAATATCTTGTTGCTGGGTCAGGTCAACTTTGGAGGCTTACAGCTATTCCTGCCAGCTAGGCTCAAGCAATTCTGCATATTAAAAACGAGCAATCACTATTTTAAACACATGCCATTACAGTCAAATTATCCACCTACTAGTGGGTTGACTTTAAACAAGTCAAAAAATGAAGAGAGTAGTAATTTTAAAGTGCCCACATTTTGATCTACGAGTTCCCTGCAATGCATTCTTTTATAAGCAGAGTGGGCTAGGAACCACCCAACTAATGTCCCTCCATAGGTCTTTTGAAGACTTCTGTTCAATGAGACTTGAACATCCAGCTTTGTCAGGCTTCCTATAAAGATACCTGTCCTTAGAGAACAAGAATGTAGACAGCAATAGTAAACAGCAACAACTCCTGTGAGTTGTTAAGTATCAGAATGAAGATCTGCACAGCACAGTATAACCAATGAATTGCAAGTCTTGCAGTACTCTGGATGCAGCCCATGTATACACCAGTTCAAATAACTCTCCTTTCCCTCAGGAAATGTTTAATCCTCTTTTAAGATTACAATAGGTACTGAATTTATTAAATTAGCATGAAAGAAATTAAATGCAAGGGCTGCCAACGCCTATTTTGAGTGTCCAGTATAAATGTAAATGCTATTTAAATGCTCAGAGCATGTAACAAAGGGGCTGTAGCAGTTACTAGAGAGAAATACAGACATCACTAACTGATTTTACTGCCAACTAGTGCATATTCATGCTCTTCATACACTCTCAAAAATTAAGGGAAGAAGCCTGGCAGAATTCAGATCAAAAACGAACTTTGCAGGAGCACGTAAGTGTCAGCAAGGGGAAGCCAAGGAGCTCTGACGAATGCTCACGAAAGCACTGAGCCAAAGACATCCTGCAAATACAAAGTCATGCAGGTGAATGTTATGGGATACTCTTTCAAGCTCGACCAGTTCTCCCCCTAATGCAAATCCTTCAAGTCTGCGTCAGAATTTTACCTTCCCGTAAAAGATCTGTGCAGGAAGTACCAATACTTTGCAACTCCTTCTGCACAGGAGGAGAACACATTTTAATTCTCTCCCTGCCGCCAACCTTCTTTCATACTGAAAGTGTTTGAAGGACTAAAGAGGCAATTCCAGCCCTTGCCTGTCTGGCACAGAGACCACTAGAAAGACGTCCTGAACTGCGATCACTTCTTTTCCTCTGCAGGTCACAAAGCAAAGCGAGCCAGGACGTTTTCATCCTACTGGGGCACGGGCTGTGTGGAAAAGGGTTCTTTCACCTGCTCTAAATGTAAATGCCAAGCCATCCTTCACCTCTAAAATGTCTGAAACATTACTGTCTTTATGGAATTTAGTGGAACTGAAATGAAGTTTGGTGGTGCCTGTGGTTGCAAACCAGAAATCAAACCCTCCCACGCCCAGCCAGCCATGCAAAATAAAGCATAATAAGTAAAACTACACATACACGCAGTTACCCGTGAAAACATTAGGGCAAGAGTACTAGCAGGAGCAAGTAACACTGCCGGAGAAGGGTTGGAATAAAAAAAAAAGAGAGGAGAGCAGAATGTGAAACGCTGAATGACTTTGCAGCTTCTTTGGAAATATAGTATCTAAAATTATACCGGAGTGGGGGGGAAGGGGAGGAGGGGGAGAAGGAAAGAAAAAGCAGAAGTTTCTCCGTGTTTGTTTGTTTATTCGTCTGTGAGCACTCTGCCCCGTGCCCGCGAATCGATCGCTGCCGCTGGCCCGGCACGCCCCCGCGGGGCAGCGAGCGCTTTCCTGTGGGGCCACCCTCCGTGCCCCCGTCCCTCTCCGCGGGAGCCCCCAGCGAGGGCCACGCCGAGCGCACTCCGCGGCAGCGCCGGAGGTGCAGCCAAAGCCCGCAGGCGTTTTCGGGCTGCAGCGAAAGGGAAACCACGCGTGTCCCTGTCCCGGATCCCCGCGGCCGCCGAACCCCCGCGGCTCCAGACGGCGCCGCTTTCCCAAGCCCGTCGGAGCGGGCAGGGGTCCCTGGCAGGCCGGGCCCCGCGTACCTGCCTCCTTCCGTCCCTCCGCTGCCCGGGGCGGGCCGGGACTGTCCGTCTGTCCGTCCGTCCGTCCGCCCGCCCGAGCTGCCGCTCCCTCCTCGTGCCGCGTCAGCCGCGCTGCCCCGCCCGCCGCGGACCGTGCCGGGTGCCGGGCTCCCGCCGCGGGGCTGCCCCGCCCCGACCGGCCCCGCCGCCCGCCGCTCCGCCGACACGCAGGCGGGGCCGCTCTGGGGGCCGCTGCCGCTGCCGGTGCCGCTGTGGGTGCCGCTGTCGCTGCCGGTGTCGCTGTCGCGGCGAGTGCCGCTGCCGCCGTGGGTGCCGCTGTCGCTGTCGCTGTGGGTGCCGCCCCCGCCGCCGACCCGCCCCGCCCCGCGCCCCCCGGGCGGCGCCCGCCGCGGGGTCAGGCGGGGACTCGGAGCCGGCCCCGCTCCCGCCCCGGACACGCCGCTGCAGCTCCCGGGGGACCCGCGGAGCCCGCGGCGGCCGGATAACGCGCGGATGTGGGATCCGGGCGCGGATTAGCGCAATCCTCCCGCTAAATCGGCCGATAATCCAGAGCGATGCGGTCCCCCCCACTTCCAGCACCCCGCGGTCGCGCTGGCCGCGCCTCGGGAGATGCTGTGAGGCCGCGGAAGGGAGTGTGCTTCATCGGGATACACACGGAGCCTGCATAGCACCGGGCCACTCCGTCCTCTCAGAGCTGTCACTGCCGGGCACGGAAAGCGAGGAGGGATTTTCGATGCCAATATTTCATCCATCTGGGCAGCAAAAGTAGGGCTGGATGGGGGAAAGAGACATCGGATACGTCACCTAGGGTGCTGAAGCATCTTTCTGCCCCTGTCTTCTAGGCACTATTTTGCCTTTTTTCTTCAATAATCACTTTCAGTGTTCATTTCACACAGCAGGATGTGGTAAAAATACAGTTATCAGTTTGTCTGAAGCAACACTGGCTGTCTCTTTTTTGGCTGCTTCTCTTGTGCTTCCTGACACACTTTCTCCACAAAACACTACAGGATGCAGCACAGCAAAACCCACCCCACCCTGAATTTGTACAATACTGCCTCAAAACACTACTGTCTGTCAGATTCATGGTTCTGCGTATGGCCAGCTGAGGTTCCCACGTGGCATACCTTAGGATGTGGTACCAGCCTTGAGGCTTCGCACAACAAGGAGAATTTCAGAAAGGCCTCGGACGGGGTGTGAGACACAGAAGGTTGTTCCAAGCAGTCAGGGCACACATGGAATTTTCTGAGAGGCAATAAGAGGAAAGGAAGAAACTACTGAATAAGGCAACAGCTCTTGCATCCCGAGATGCTGTAAATAAAACTGAGACTGTAGTATGGACAAAAGTTAAAACCAGACAAAGAGCTTAATCTGATGGTCTGGTATAGTTAACCTCATGTCATAGTGTATCTTAAAAGAATGATCACTACATTACATTGTCCCTTCAGTACAGTTTGGATAGTTCCTTCATTCTCAGCTTTTAATTAAGCAAGGGAGTGAGATGAAATTGTACACTTGAACTGCTACAACAATTGCTATTGCGCCAGACATTTATCTTTTTTTGACAGCTTCTTTAAAACTGTGCTGATGGTCCAAAATATGAACTCAGAAAATTGTGAGATTGTTTAGATAATTTAATATAGAAAGTTGAAGTACATTTAAACATCATGGGAACTGCTGACCCATCAGCCTTCTCTCTGTGCCTGGCAAGATCACAGAACAGATCTTCCTAGAAGCTATGCTAAGGCACACAGAGAACAGGAAGGTGATGTGAGACAGCCAGCATGGCTTTACCAAGGGCAAGTCCTGCCTGACTAACCTAGTGGTCTTCTATGATGCAGTGAATACATCAGTGGAGAAGGGAAGGGCTACAGATGTCATTTATCTGGACTTTGTAGAGCCTTTAACACAGTCCTCCACAACATCCTTCTCTCTAAATTGAAGAGATGAATTTCATGGGTGAACCATCCAGTGGATGAGAAACTGGTTAGATGACTGCATCCAGAGGGTACTGGTCAATGGTTCAACGTCCAAATGGAGATCAGTGACAAGCAGTGCCCCTCAGAGGTCCATACTGGGACCAGCACTGTTTAATGTCCTCATCAATGACATAGACAAAGGCATCGAGGGCACCCTCAGCAAGTTTGCAGATGACACCAAGCTGAGTGGTGCAGTTGACAGGCCTGAGGGATGGGATGCCATCCAGAGGGATCTGGACAAACTTGAGAAATAGGCCTATGGGAACATCAATGAGGTTCAACAAGGCCAAGTGCAAGGCACTATACCTGGGTTGGGGCAACCCCTGGTATCAATACAAGTTGAGAGATGAACGCATGGAGAGCAGACGTGTGGAGAAGGAACTGGTATACTGGTGGATGAAAAGCAGGATGTGACCCAGCAGTACGTGCTCACAAGTCCAGAAAGCCATACCCTGGGCTGCACCAAAAGCAGTGTGGCCAGCAGGTCAAGGGAGGTGATTCTGCCCCTCTACTCTGCTCTGGTGAGATCCCACCTGGTGTGCTGTGCCCAGCTATGGGGTCCTGAACACAAGAAAGGTGTGGAGCAAGCCTAGAGGAGAGCCACATGGATGAACAAAGGAATGAAGCACCTCTCCTATGAAGACAGGTTGAGAGAGTTTGGGTTGTTCGGCCTGGAGAAGAGAAGGCTATGGGAAGACCTTATAGCAGCCTTCCAGTACCTAAAGGGGCTACAGGATTGCTGAAGAGGGTCTTTTTACAAGGACATGTAGAGATAGTACACAGGGTAATGGCTCTAAATTGAAAGGGGGTAGATTTAGACTATATATAAGGAAGAGAATTTTTACAATTAGAGTGGTGAAACACTGGAACAGGCTGCCCACAAGTGGTAGATTCTCCATGCCTGAAAACATTCAGGGTCAAGTTGGACAGCCTCTGGTTGAGTTGAAGATGTCCTTGCTCAGTGCAGGGAGGTTGGACTTAGATGACCTTTAACGGTCTGTTCCAACACAAACTACTCTATGATTCTGTGATTCTATGATCATTGTAACATTCTCTTTCTTCTAAGTCTGCATATATTTATCATTATGTATGTGTGGGTGTCTTTGATCCATCTTGCATGTGTAATTATTTAGAATACAGTCACACAAGAGAACTATTTTCAGTTCAACGTCCAAAAGGCAAATCTCCAGACAAAAAGGTTATGCAGTTTGACTCATTCAGGAGATCCACCCCTGTTATGCAGAAGTTATGATAAGAAGTGTTGAGAGATTCTTGCTATACTATAACTTGGGAGAAAGTGTTTGATTAATACAACTAAACATTTCCTGTAAGGCCTAGATTTTTAGGAATTTATCTTTCATCTTTCCACTTATTTCTGCATTGAATTAAATTAGTAGAACAAGATTGAATAATAGATGTAAACGTTCCCTCCTTTCCTTTCTCTTCCAAAGAACCTGAATGATGAAAATTCTTGGATGGTCTTTTTCCTTTATCAGGACAAAACTAAAAACAGAACAAAAAATGTTTTTTCCCCTCCCTAAAAAAAGATCTGTACAACTCCAAAGTAGCCTATAACCTTATGCATCATCACAACATACTTCTACTTCTTAAGCACTGGATAAAGTGCCTATTTGTCACCAGAATTTCTACTACCAAAGGTACTGTTTATTCCTTATCTGAAATTAAAAATTGTGAAGAGCATCCATTTAAAGTGAAATCAACTTCAGTTAGCTAACAATAATATGCAGCTCTTTCTAGAGTTTTCCTGCCACTTAAAAGAACAAAGAGCTGGTAGGAAGAAACACAGAAGGTCATCTATAAATAGCGGCTTTTTATCAGCTGAGGAGTCTGAACCACTGGAAGTCTCTTCAAGTCCTTTTTTTGTGTGTGTGTGTTTAAAAACGCTATAAATCTTTCCTTGACCTGATATAATTAAATTTTTTTCCTGCTTCACATGCACTTTGGCACAAACTAGGCAGCTGGAGAAAGATATGATCCTCTTGCAAGTGCTGACAGCCTGAGGAAAACCTTACAGTTTAGACCACAATGTGCAGATGGAGCCCTGGCCCCTCCTTGACATTGTCATGGTGGTGGAGTCCCTGGGTGATGCTCTCTTCAAGTTCATTACTCTGCACCAGAGACTTCTATTGCTACTGAGGCTATTGCCCTCCCGTACTGCTGGAGCAGAAGACCTAAATACCAAAAACAATTTTAACTGCCCCCCCCTTCAATGCAAGTAAACTTCATTTATGGTAAAAGCCTCTTTAAAAAAAAGGAACAAAGGAAAAAAATCACCACTATAATCAGCCTTTTTTTCTCTCATAATTTCCCCGTAAGAATGGCATGTTTTCCTCTTGCTCTGGTATTCTGCTGGGAGGACATAAGTACACATTCAAGGTCCCTAATGCTACGTCATCCATACTAGGCAGCACTAAACTTAGAAAATCTTTAAAAGGTCGGTCTCAGGCCTGCTGCTGAGCAAACAAAGCTAATAGATGTGCTCATTTGTTCCCTCATGTTTGCTCCATTATTTGTTTTCTGTTCTTAGGCATATCCTTGCAGACAGGTAGATTTGTTTAACTACATGCAAGCCAATGTCTGAACGGCACACCTAGAAGCACTGGCAACATAGAAAGAGAAAATGGGGATAAAAAACAGATGATGATGGCATACTGCTTTTAAAGCATAACAAAACTCCTGTCAGTATCAGCAGTCTAGTGTATAGACTGAGGCCAGAGTAAACCGTTTGTGCAGTAACTCAGTACTTGTGAGGATGATGCATTCTCCACATTATTATGAGAGAACAAAGGGCAGAAACATCTTTTGCAAGGCTACAATTACTTCTGCCTTTTTGATATACCTTCTTTCATTCTCTTTGTTGCTTTGCCTATTTGCATGTCTCTGCCTTTCTTCCCTTTTCACTTCTTTACCTGTAGCAACTTTGCCTTCATGCATCCTACTTTTGCCTCCTCCCACATGAAGAAGCCACGTAATAGTGCAGGCTGAACTTCAGAGGGGAAAACTGCAAAGACAAATGGTAGTTACCTGATGTAGACTTGTAGCAAGCTTTCTACGACTATAGGCTATGAGCCAAAGTAGGGATAAAAGAAATAGAGGTAGACTGAGGACAAGTAGAACAAATGAAGTTAAGAAAGTTTTAAAGCAGAGAGCAGAAAGTTGTATAAGATGATCTTTCACCTCGGATTGTCTGTTCAGCAGACCTGACAGTACATGCTCAGGCTAGTTAGATCCCCCACAACCCCATGTTAACAAGGAAATAGATCAATGATTACGTAGCATGAGAAAGGCTTGTTGTGACATGGCATTCATCTGCCACTGAATCTATGTTCATGAGGAAGTTTCTATCTTCAGGCACACAAATTCTCATTTTTTCAGAGCAAGTTCCTGAAGGAATGATAAAGTTCATCTTCAGGGGGTTAGCAGCCTAGAGAAGAGACTGAGGGGAGACATCATTATAGCCTACAGCTTCCTCATGAGAGGAAGAAGAGGGGCAGGCACTGATATCTTCTCTGTTGTGACCAGTTGTCATGTGAAAAAGGGGCAGAAATGCAAAGATTTCTTGTCCCACCCATATTAATATATTTTTTATTGGGTATCAATGTCTTCCGAATCCCTTTTAAAGCCCAAAACAGTCTGTTCGTGTCTCACCTCAAGAGACCCTTCCCTAGACAGATTCATTGTGATGCACACAACTACTGATACCCTGATATAGGGACAGAACTTAATAGCAAGGGAGAACCTTCTCCGTAAAGTTCTCCTACAAGTTACGAGCCTGCCAGCACCAGAAACAAACCGGACTGACTCTAGCAGTTTCCAAAATAACTTTTATTAATACAAATATGTGACAAGCTACTGCAGGGTTCCCATCATTGGTGATAACAGTTAACTGCATGATTGCACTTAACATATAAACAAAAACCCAGAGGCACACTCTACAAAACAGCACAGCTACCTAAGCCTCAAAACAAAACTCAGGCAACCTCCCACCACGACAGACAAATCTGCAAAGACTAGCAAAAAATCTAAACACACTCATAAACACAGAGCTAAAAAGAAAGAATATAGCCCCTTCCCACTAACACACATTTTGACTTACTAAGATAACGAACCACACACTTTAAAGCAAACCATGAACACAACAAAAAAATAGAGAATATAAAGTAAGATACATACCCTGTATGTTACAAGGTGTAGGGCAAGGTAAAATTAGTATCAAAGTAGCAAAGTACAATTAGTAAATAAGGTCTCTATGGGGTAAAGGTGAAAGATGATAATCTATAAGGCATAAGGCCTAAAACATAAGGCATAAGGTAAGGTCCAGGTAAAGAAAAGCAGAGTAAATTGTTGCTCACCCCTACAGTGTCCCAAGGAGTGGGAAGAGACAGGGCAGTCCATTTGTTACCCCCACAGAGATGATTCAACTTCTCCCTGCTTTTGCTCTTGTCCAACCTCTTTTTATACATTTTTTTTCTTAGGCAGTTTGAGTCACTATAGTAAATAATATTTTTGGGGGTGATAGACAGATGACATAGGCCTGAGGGTTGGCTGCCTGTGTTCCCTTAGGATGTTGCAAAGAAAGGCCATGCTATTTCCATAACACTCCATTCTTTGTTAATCCTATCAGTCTGTTGCTGGGAAGTCTCCTCATTTTGTTGAAGCCCTTGGGGTCTCTTTGTCCCCTTTTGTGTAACCCATTGTCCTCTGATAATAGATCTCTAGGACTGCCCCCTCCAGGTGCTGAAGTGTGTCCTGGCACTGACCAGGACTGTCATCAGGGCCTTAAATTGGTCTATGACCCTACACCAGGGACAGAACCCAAGGGAATGGCCTGAAGTTGTGTCAGGGAAGGTTTATGCTGGATATTACATAAAGGTTCTTCACCCAGAGGGCAGTTGGACACTGAACAGACTCCCCAGGGAAGTGGCCACAACACCAAGCCTGCCAGAGTTCAAGAAGCATTTGGAAGATATTCTCAGGACATGGTGTGACTCTTGGGGATGTTCCTGTGCAGGTCTAATGGCTGGACTCACTGATTCTTGTGGGTCCCTTTCAACTCAGCATATTCTGTGATATTTCTAATTAGCATAGAGATTTACAAGGTATAGATATTGAATTTAATTTCCTTTCAGTAAGGTAGTATAACACATTTTATTGAAAATTTGAAACATGGATTATAGCAATTAAGATGAAAGTTCAACACAAATGTTAAATAAAAACAAACTTAAATGCTTTATTGAACTCCTGGACCTTAGTTGCCAAATCACATCTAACTCTCATTGTGCCTCTAAGGAAAAGTTAACTCCAAAGCATTGCCACTAAGTTTTCACATCAACACCAAAAATCACAACAGGCACAGAGGTGCGGAGTTCACCCTTCTCATAGCCACCATTTTAAGTTGGTTATACTTCCTATGCTGTTGGATGCTTTGAGTTTTCTACTTCAGCTTGTACTTGCCAGTGTCATGATTAAATCTAAATCAGATTTTTGTGGACTTGGATTTCACCATGGATAGATATTCAGATGAGATATCCCAGTCCAGAGTTTAAACAGAGACATGTTTCCAAGTCTTAGTTGTTAGTAAATAATGGTCATTTGCCATTTGATATTGAGACAAATTGAATACAAGTGAATTGAATAGGATGAAGATATTGCTGTGTCTGTGGGTGATATTTCAAGACATGTGAGCACTGTTGCTTAGCCCCTAACTAGGAGCAGCTTTCAAGTGAGCAAGTACAATTCTTTTCCTGAAATGGTGAGAGGTAAGCAATTAATCATGGGATCCTCTGTCTAGGTAGCTAGTAATCACACTTCATTTTCTTTCCCTTCTTCCAAAGAGGAAATTTGTTACTCCTTAATCATATCCTCTTACTCAGCTGCTGTGGCATATTGTGCTGCTATTTAACATTTTAAGTGTGTTCTCTGTAAAGTTCAAGTTAATTAGACCAAAAGGTTCACTGCCCTTCAGCTTTTGTTACTGGATAGCTGTAAGGTTCATCCATTCACACCACAAGTCTGTTAACTTTCTGCATACAAAGCAGACCTCATTTTTTGCATTCGGGATCCCTGCTGCTATGAGCTATTTGTCATATGAAACAGCAGTCACGTTGGTTGCAGCGTGTTACAGTCAACATCTGCAAGCAGAGTCTACTAAACCAATGGAAGACAGTTATAATCTTTAAATCTGTAGTAAACTTCTCTAAGAAATTATTTTTTAAATTTGAAATTATTTTTACATTTTTAAAACTATTTATTTGAAATACATTAAATAACAATTATTGAACATTCAAGCATGAATTAGAAGCTATTTCTCTATAAAAATATAAAAGAAAAAAGAGTAGTATGGCATATGTTATAAGGATGCTCCATAATTGTTGTATCAAGATGCCTCCAAATAGAAATCCAAGGAACAGAGCAAAGAAATCATGAGAGGACATATAGTCATCTTACTCAATGCAAGATGCAATAATTAAGCAGATGATAAGTTAGAGACCCTAAAAGAAACCCTAAATCTACTTTTGCTTCTTTACACTGTTTTATAAAATGGAATTGGGATTAAATCTTAGGGGTATAGGAAAAAAATGCATCATGTGATATAACAATGAAAGTTTCCAAGAAGCTGAAATTGAATTAACTTAACAAAGTTTCAGTGTAAGAAAATATCCTGCTTAGGAAACAGATTTATTTAATGAAGTAGGGGAGGGTGGTGGTGGTTTGTTTCTTCTCCCTTTTCATTTTCATTCCAGCTGTGGTTGCCATTTTGGGGAACAAGAAAGTTCCTGCCTCAGATGTTTCCCATGAGTTATCAGGAAGTAGCAACAAGGCAGCAGCTTTTACAGAAATAAAATCTCAAAGCCTACCACAAATTCACGGAGGTCTCAATATAGGAGTGTTCTAGTTACAGCAGATGGGACCAGCTTATTACTATGTGGGTGTAACCAAAACTGTGTATTCTACACCCTCTCTGTCATTTCTGATGAACTCTTAATAATGGATCATTTGCAGCAGCTCCCAAGGCACACCTGACCCCTCAGGCTACAAGTTGGGTATTAAAGAACCCTGTGAGGCACAGGAATGTTTCTGTCATCACACCGATGACTCAGCTGTGATAACTCCCCTCGGGGGGAGGCATCACCACCTTCACACCCAGCCTGAGAGGTCATGTTTGCTAACGGGCCATTAGGGACTGGCACAACAGGAAGTTGCAACGACCTAGACCATCATAGATTCCAAAAATGTCCCATGATTCACAGAGTTAAATCATCCATTGAGAAAGTCCCTGCTCTGGGGGGCAGTACTGGGCATTCCCACCTGAAGCTGAGAATATATAATCTTTGGGGTTTGGGACTTTTGGTACCACTCGTGGGATCCAGAGGAGGACCAGAACTTCAACAGGACTGTGACTGCCACTCTCAACAAGCATGCGAACATAATCCTCACCAACAGGTTTTCCTTTTGCTTTGTACTCAGGAGGAGCACGTGGTGCTTGGCAAAGGGGCTAACAAACACCATTCTATTCCTGCCCCAGGGTGCTTGGTTATACATCTGGTTTTTGTGGGATAAAGCCAATTTTTTCCCCGGTATCATTGTATTTATTGCAATCTTTTTAGTAAATTGTGACTCTGACTTGTAATCTCTTTTGAGTCAGGTTAATTTCTCTTGCCGGTTTACCTTTAAACCAGCACAAAGAGTTAGGGTTTAAAATCTTTAAAATAAGAGAATAAACTTTCTGAATGGGCAAGACTAGAAGGCTGTAAGGTAGCTGTTAGCTATTTCTAAGTGAAGTTGTTACAGAAGTTTCCATATATGAAGTCTTTTATATATGGGTCAATTGGTAGTGTTTTTACTTAATGTTCACTCCTCATTAATGCAGGCATTCTTTTCAGCCCTGCTGATACTGTGAGTACAACTAAAAAGTTAAATAAAATTTTTGTTTGCCTTCAGTTTTGTTGTTCTGCTTTCTCATCTTTACTGTCTTCTGTTCTATGAACTTTCCTGCGCTGTAACGCAATACAGATGCAAACAGATTAGGGAAATGGATGAAATCTCTTCTGTAGGGTAAAATGGGAAAGATATGAAGTTACTCTTTTTTTTTTTTTTTTTTTTTAAATAAACACACAGAAATAAGCAGAATAAAGGACAGTGGCTGTGCAATGGAAGGATAGCAGAACTGGGCAAGTGAAGAGATATCTGTGTTACTAAACTCTGGGGTCTTCAGTGTGCTGCAACTCTTTTCTAAAAGCACCCATTCTGTAATATATTCTTGCAGAGCTCCAGCAGGAAGGACAGAGTTAGTGTCCCAGATATGCTGACCAGCTGCTACGTGGATCTGCTGTCCCAGATGTGCTGACTAACTGGTATATGGATCTGCTGTCAGTAAAGCATGTTTCAAACACCAGTAGCTATCTGCATCTGAGGTAACTTCTTTGCCGGTGGTAGTTTCTGGAAGTTTATGTGAAGTCCTTTTGCATGCATGATAGGAGATGGCTGCTCACAAAAAGTCTGTTTGGGAAGTGTCTGGAGACCTAGGGAGTGACTGAGGCACAATATTTAGAGTAGGGATTAGATAAGCTTAGATCAGTGTTGCATCAGTGGTAAAAATGCCATGTTCTTAATTTCAGAATATTTTAGATGTTATTTGTTTCTAAAGATTTACTTGGGGAAACTATCCACTGTCTTTCCTATACCTAGACTTGAAAAACAATGTTTTGGGCACACTAGGTATCCTCTAGTTTCTTCTCCATCTTATTCAGGCAACTGTAGTAAGAATACCTGTCTGAAGCCTTCTTTGAGGGGCCTGGTATTGTGTAACAAGGAAGAGGGATTGTTAGGATTTGCTTTTTGTGTAGCTGGGGTTTCCCAACCTGGCAGAGGCTGCTTAGCTGTCTCCCCATACGAGAGGTTCCACATGCATCTTTTCCCCCCTACACCATCACATTGATTGTATCTCTTTAGTCACTTGATAATTCATTTTTCCTTGGAAGCAAACTTGTCAGAAAGCCAATGATGAAGTGATTTGGAAGAGCTGAGTTGGGAATAATGCTCTTGGGAGGGGTAACAGCTTCAGTCAGTTATGCTTTGATTATTATAACACTAGCTGAAACTTTCACTTGGCTAAGCCATATATAAGAAGGTAAGCTCTCAGTCTCTTTCTCTCAAACTCTTACTTTGATTTTTTCCCTAGCTTTCAGCATAGTCAGCATGTTTTGTTTGTCCTCATCAGGAGCATTCCCCCAAATTTCACAGATCACCTTGAGTGCTGGGCTGGCTGCTCCTCTTATAAACAGGAGGTGATCAAAACTTAACCATCAGAGGAGTGAATTTATCAATCATAGACACAAATAGAAAGATAGGAAAGCTTTGTGAGTAGAGCAGACTATTTATCATGAAGCAGGATTATTTCTAACATTTTTCTCACATTCTCTAATTCTTTATCATCATTTTTTACTGAGATCTTGACTCTTACTTCCAGTCTGTGTGTGATACCTGCCTCAGTTACTGTTGCATGAGGACATCCATTCTTTCTCTCAGCCTTTTCTTTTTTTCCTTTTTTTGTTCATTTAGCTTGGGCTTTTCCCTGCTGGTTCTCAAAATGAGGTACCAACACACACTGCTCTTGCTGCAAGTTGCCATGTTGATCCTTTTGTCTACCTGTGACACTTATTCTTCTCTTTTTCGTAACAATACGACATGGCTGACTCACAATCAGTTTGTGATTCACTGTTGCCCTGATGCTTCCAATAATTTTACTCTTTTATCTTGTGATTATCAGTGAGAATAAAATATTATATATGCTGATTTCTAATCCTATTTATTTCATTTGTTTCTTTTCATTCTTCCTCAAAGTGCTTGCAACTCTTTCCAGCTTAGTGTTTCCCACAAGTTCAGTAAGTATAATCTTGCATGTAATTAATGAACAGACTGAGGACAGATGCTTGCATAACCTCATTTTGATATGCTTTTACAGTTTGGTAGTGACCAGCTGCTCTGCATATGTTGTGGTTACGTAAGTTTGCTGTAATCATGGCTTTTCTATCTAGCACAGCAGTATCAGATCAGTGCATTTTCTGCCAGCCTGATTTTAAGGTGCAATGTGAGAGGATACCAAAACTCATGAAGGCCAAGATCGGGCATCTAACACTTCTTCTCATGTTTGTGGCCTGCCCTCACCTAGAGGAAATAGGTGATCATATTGGGCTGACATTGTCAGCCATTCCTCACAGTAATAAAGCGCTTGCAGAATGTCCTCTTTATATTCCCTTAGTTGTGTCTTCCTTTCTGCTTTGACATCATCAGATTTTTTGTTGTTGTTGTTGTTTTGAAATTTGGGGTCAATGTGATTGTTTAACAAAGCTGATTTTTCTGCACTTTACTGTTCCTTGGATTGGGATGGTTTGGGCACATGTAATCTCCATTTTTTTCAGAATGATTTTTTGATTTTTACTTTCTTCACATGCAATATTATCTAGCAATATGGAGCATTTCAAAGATGTTTTATTAAAGTTAATTGTTTTTATTTTGCTGTCTTGTGATTTCATGAAGTTGTGCAACTTTTTTGATACTTTTGTTTACTCAACTGGACTTGCTTAGGTTCAAATCTAGACAGCCTTTCCTACAGGATGGCTTACATACTGTACATAAACAGAGCCTCTCTCAAACCTTCTACCTATTAACCAGCTTTCTCCCACTGTACCCATTTACCAGCAGATATCTCTCAATCTGAGCAGTGAACTTGATAGTAATGAAGGTCCTTAGTATGATTTTATTTGAAAACCTCCCCTTAAAATTATATCCTGTGAATCTTCCTTATCCAGTGCTTTATAGTAAAGTTGTACCATCTTTCCTCTGTTTTCTCTTCATCTCCCATTTGCTGTGGTTATTTGAGCAGACCACCTGATGAGTTCTGGGCCTCAGAACTGACACTTGTGTTCCTGATGTGTAAGTCACGTTTTCCTGTCATTCTCCAGCATGCAATGTTCCTCGATATCCGTATCTGTCTTGTGAACTACCCTACAAGGCTTGCTATGCCAATGAAACCTCGGGGTGTAAGCAAAGCTCGTCCTGCTTATTTGCTCAGTGGGATAAAATCATGTAGGGTGTTCAGCAGCTGGATCCTCTCTTTTTCCTTGCTTGATTTAGTCAGAAGGTTCCCTTCGCTGGTTTCTGCTGACACCTACTGCAGGAGCCGAGCGCAGCAGCGCAGCGCGGGGGGGCTTGTGCGCCGCGGGTCCCACCCGGCTCAGGGTGGGCACCTTGGGGTTCGCACTACCAGTGCTGTACGTACAGAGGTAAATACCACCTGCACTCACTTTATGTATTTTCCATGATAGAAGCTAATGGCGTTATAATTCTCAAATTCTTCTCAAAAGAAAAAAGATGTAATTTTTTTTTTTTTGTAGATGATACATCATCATTGTTGCTGTGAATGCTTTTTACATCAGATGCAAAGAAATTCCTGCCCAGCAGTAGGGACCTGTTTCTTTGGTTTTGCAACTAATTGCAAAAAACCTTTATTTTTTCACTAATTTCAATACCTAGAAATCACGACCAGAACAATGAAGTGTGGCAGAAGATCCCACTTACTGGAAGGTTGTTAGTCAACTGCAATGAATTAATGAACACAAAAGTTGTAGTTTAGACCTTTACAGGTATAGAAAGAACCACAAACCTTCTGAGTTATTTGAAAATTAGAAAGTATTGAAACATCTGGCTACTGGTGGTAAGGGTGTTTGTGTATTTTGGAAGGTAGGGCATTACACTCATCTTAGTAGCCAAAGGACAGGGCAGCAAACCAGTTTGAGGTGTTCATCTTGTTTAAATTTGAACAGTAATAATAGCTAGGTTAAATACTGTGAAATACGTTCAGATTTTAAGCATAATAGCAAGCCAGGCATCATTCCTACGTGCTCTCTGTAAGAAGTATTTATTTTGTCCCCGATTTATAGCCTTGACTTGAGAATTCTTTTGTACTGGAAATGGCTGTTCATTCTTCCCTGCTAAACTGGGTGTTTGCAGTGAGAATTTCACTTGGGACCAGACAGTTAATCAGGATGCTAAAATACATGTGATTGTCATATAGTTTTAAGTAAACCTTTAACAGTTGATGAGATCAGTGACTGCATACTCTGTGAACATACAAATCAATGGGGCAGTGAGTGTGTTAGTTGCTCAACCTATTTTATTTTGAAGCATTTATCTTTAAATGTAATGGGATTGTACCATTTCCTCAATTTGTATTTGACAGAACACTATGGAAAGCAGATAAATATTCACAGTAATTGCCATTGAGGCTTCCATATAATCAGGTTGCACATCTAATCTAATAACACGTTCTCTTTTTTTTTTTTTAAATGGTCTACTGCCCTAAAGATTGATTTTCTATTGACAGTCCCTGGACACTGACAGTCCTGATTAATCCATTTTGTTTTCCAGTTGTGCTGATATGAGTTTGAAAAGTGATATTCAGAATAAAAAAATGTGTGGCCTTAACTTTGCAGAGGAGTTTACACATGAAATGAGTTTCAAATGTTTTCAAGACAGGGCCTCAGAATCAGACTTTGAGCCAAGAAATAAAAGGAAAGCATAGGCAAAAAAAAAAAAAAAAAAGAGAGAGAGCCAAATTAGTGGAGCTTGTATTGGATGCCGAGTTTGTCCCTGCATGAGTCAGCTGCTGAGCTGCTCTTCCTGGACAAGGCTGTACCTGAGCAAACACTGAGAACATTGACTTTGCAGCAGCAAAGCTTTTGAGCAGGTTATTTGGAATATGGTAATTAGTATTGGAACCTCTGCCCAGTACTTCTCTTTTCATGAAGTTTTCCTAATGCTAACACACATACCACATTTTGAGCAGCCCAGATTTGGTCTCGTGTGTAGGAATGACATCAGTGTTAACAGAGAGCATCTATTAGTAGTGTGAAATGCTGAACCTGTTGCAATGGCAGCAGTTCAAGCTCTGACTGTGAAAGCACTGAAGGAAAGCAGTTTTTCATTTCAGACATTATTGGAAGGCAGTAGAAGAGGGATGTTGGAGTTACTCAGTTGGATGTATCCAAGACAAGAGTTACCAGTCCAGGTCCCCAGGATAAGTCAGGTGCTGTTTTCTAACCACCATCGACTAAGTATTAATTAACACAAAGATGAAACTGAAGTGATCATTCCTGTCCTACCAGAGCACTGCTGGGCTGCACGCTGCCTCTGAGGACAAGGACATGAGGAGGCCTGTGACCAACACCCCTTTGTCACACCAGAGTTAGTGTGGTGGTTAGTGCAAAATGCCTACTCAAGTGACAGGCAAAAGAAAACATGCATTCAGCAGCAGTTTGGAAGTGAGTGCCGAATTGGTTTAACAGCAGCGATAAATACGAGAGCCCACACTACACGGGACTCAAAGCTGCTCTGTGTGGTGGAGCACATGCTGTTGTTGACTCCTTATAGATAGCTGTTACTACTAATACTACTTATGATATCATAAGTACTATCCAGTTGTGGTCCTACACATGTTTTTTAGACACTAGGGTGTCGTATGTAAATAGAAATAGGTTGCATTCACTGTGGGGTGTGATGGTATTGCTATCTCCCTCTCTAGCTCACACTTGTGTTTTGTCTCTCCTCTTTCTCGAGTGTAAATGTAGAGAGCTTTTTAGGGTCAGGTCAGACTAAACTACTAGTCTTGCAGGCTCGGCAGGGTCAGCTCTGCCAGGGTTTAAGTGAAGATAACACCAGATTTTAGCTATCTTTTGTGTAGAGCATGTTGAGGTGTAGCTGAGGGCTGAAAATAACTTTAAATTCTTGATAAAATAGTTCATTGTGATCTGGCCTTTGGCACGATGTACAAGTCTCTTGTTTCTGTTTAGCTGGAAACTTCTCATTGCTCTACCAAAGAAACAAGTCCCTCTGAGAAATAATTGCTTTGACCTCGGAATGACCCATTTCCTGAGGGTGAATGACAAAGAAGAGAGGGAATAGCACTGGGTGAAGATCAAAATGAAATTTTTACATCTTGCATCCTGAGCCTGAAATGAATGCGTGGTATTTTGACTGGCAGTGCTTACTTGGTTCTCATCAACAAAGTGGCACGGGTTCAGATATATCCTGTTGCTGGCAATTAATCACTCTTCTGACCCATTATAAATAGATTAAACTTTGTAATGAGTGTGATCTTCAAGTATGCAGTAGATGTGAAGTAATCCTACTTTCTTGACTGTGATGTTGTTGTTTGTCTGTGAAAATAGTGTGGTTCTTGCTGTGGTCTCTGGTAGGTCTCATTGCTACACTTCTGCAAGGTACCTACTAACAAGGCAGACACTGTATTTCCTGAATTTTCCTTTAAGGCTGCTTAAAGATTTAGTTACTTTCATGATCTGTGTTCAGTGATATAACATAGAACTTCCTTATCCTGTTTGCCAGATACAGTGTATAAAGCATGTAAATAAAGTTGCATTTAATTTGCATAAATTATTAGCTTGCCAGAGAATTGTGATTTTTATCAAAGTTTCTGTAATGAAAGTTTATTGTTGCAGAAATTACTTGGGCAATGAATCATGATGATAAATCTGCATATAGCTGGAAAACTAACAAATGTCATTCATCGAAAATGTCCATTTTAATTAGGGTCAAGTCACCATAAAAGATAGATTCTTGTATTGAATATAATTTATCAGTGAAATTCATGTAGGGAATAGGAAGGAGAAATACTTTTGACTTTACAGGCAGAGTGTTTGCATAAAAACATCTGGCTAGAGAAGTAAACAAAACATCAAAAGATCCATCAGCTTTGACAGTAAAAGCAAGTTATTTCACCAGGGTGCTCCCTATTATTTACTACAAAGTACTATTAAACAATGACAGAAGTGTTTATTTCCCATATGTGAAGAAACGGATTGCTCCAGAGGCCAGTGATGTCACTGATGAATTCTTTGACATCTCTTCCAAGCACAGGCCGGGTCAGCACAGGATTGTCACCAGCCGATGCCCTGAATGGTGCCCGTTCTCAGTAGCTGCCACAGTTTCACAGAG
Organism: Acropternis orthonyx; assembly: GCA_035583155.1. Classification (NCBI taxonomy): domain Eukaryota; kingdom Metazoa; phylum Chordata; class Aves; order Passeriformes; family Rhinocryptidae; genus Acropternis; species Acropternis orthonyx. The sequence goes on along the minus strand of JAWWEU010000081.1, from coordinate 118,355,882 downwards.
GACAGAGCCTTCCCTATTTGCATTTTTACTGCGTCTCTGCTACTTATGAAGGGAAGACTGAGGAATGAATGGGCACAGACTGCTGATTTATCCCCAAGTACAAGGCACATTGGCAGGATTATGGAACTGGTGATGCTGCTACCTTACTATCACACACATAAAAAAGAATTAGTAGCACACGAGAATGAAAAACTCTCTCATAATTTTCACCTTGTCCTCTTCAAATCTGCCACGTATTTTGAAAGATCAGATAAAAGATTATGCTGTGGAATGTATACATTTACACACACAAACATTTTCTATGCTTGACAAATTACTGAACGTGGAAGGGAATGAGCATGCACAGCTCAGCTGCTGTCACTGGAAGGTGGCAGTGCTCAGTCTGTCACAGGGCCAGGCCTGGAGCCATTTTTTCCCTTAAGCCTGTGATAAAGCACAGAAACAGAATTTTTCTCTGTGTATTAATCATCTGAATGTTGTTAATTTAAATGTCAGATGCATAAATTATTTGCTTGGTTTAATGAAAATGAAATGTCTCCTTTGTACTTGTAAATACAAGCACAATACATTCTCTATGATTTTTATTTTAATTTTAGATCATTTGGGTGACTACAGAACAGGTAAGGCCTTGGCATATAACCATCAGGCATCAGTTTGGTGGAACCAGGATGACAGAGGAGGGAGGAAATGGTCAATTTTTTTTGCCCTAGTGTCTGTAAGGGCTGGGTCAGTCTTGTATCTGGCAGTGCCCCATGAGGTGCCATCTTGTCCTCCGAAAGTTCAGCTTGAGTTTTCCTTTATTAAAGGACAAATCTATCTGGAATAGCTTTCAGAGAATTTAACCCCCCTGTTTGCTGACAGCAACCCTCCTTGAGCATATACACCTCCAGCGCGCTGCAATTAAGTTGGAAGTTGCGAACATTATCCCATTTCGTTTTTGCGACAGTGTCATCTCAGACGGTCGCTGACGATAAGGCAAGCGCCAGACCCGTTCCCTCATTATCGCCTCGCGTAGCACCAGCTGGAGGGGTCGCGCCTGTTCGCAGCTTGCCCTGGCGTGTCCCCTGCCGTGTTGTGTCGCTATCAGCAGCGGGCAGCTGGGAAACACCTCCGCTCGGACACCGCGCCTCCCGGAGGGTGCCCGGCCTGCGGGGGGGTGTGTGCACCCGGGGTGTCACCCCAGAGCCAGCACCCGAGGGGACACAAGGGGTGTGCACCCGGGGTGCCCCTCAGACCCCACATCCGAGGGCACACAGGGGCGATGCACACCCGGGGTGTCCCTCAGACCCGCCCCCGCCCCCCGCGCTGCCGCAGGAAGCGCAACAAGCGCCCCGCGGGTCCCTCCCGGCCCACCCGTCCGCCGACTACCGCTCCCAGCACCCCCCGGGCCGACCCCGCCCCGCCGCACGGCCTCACGGGCTTTGTAGTCCCCGCTCGGGCGCCTCCGTTCCCGACGCCGGGCGGCGCCGCCAGGCCGGACTACAACTCCCGGCCGCCCCCGCGGCGCCGCGCGTGCGCCACCGGCGTGGAAGTGCGCTTGGCCGCGGCGCTGTGGGCAGTGAGGCGGCCGCGGGGCGGTGAGAGCGGCGGCGCTTCCGCGTCGGGCGGGGGGCGAGGAGGGCGGGCGGCAGCGGCGGGGGGCGGCGGCGGCGGCGGCCCGTGTCCGGCGGTCAGTGTCCGGGGGCGGGCCTGTGTCCGGCGGCGGTCCGTGTCCGGGGGGCGGCCCGTGTCCGGCGGCGCGCAGGGGATGTGCCTGTGAGGGCGGCGGAGCAGCAGCGGGTGCGGGCGAAGCCCGGGCGGAGCGGAGCGGAGCGATGTCCCAGCCCCAGCAGCCGCCGCCGCCGCCGCCGCCGTCCCCTCAGCAGCAGCCGCAGCCGCCGCCTCCGGCCGCCTCCAAGAAGCGGGACCGGCGCATCTTCTCGGGCACCTGCCCCGAGCCCAAGTGCCAGGCGCGGCTGTTCTTCCCGGCGCACGGGCCGCAGGGCAGCGGCAGCATCGAGTGCACGGACTGCGGGCGGCGCCACGAGCAGCGGCAGCTGCTGGCCGTGGAGGAGGTGACGGACCCCGACCTGGTGCTGCACAACCTGCTGCGGAATGCGCTGCTGGGCGTCAGCGGCGCCGGCCCGCCCCGCAGGAACACCGAGCTCGTCAAAGTCATGGGCCTCTCCAACTACCACTGCAAGCTCCTGGCCCCCATCCTGGCCCGCTATGGGATGGACAAGCAGACCGGCAAAGCCAAGCTCCTCACGGAGATGAACCAGGGAGACCTCTTTGACTGCTCTCTCCTGGGCGACCGCGCCTTCCTCATCGAGCCGGAGCACGTGGAGACCATCGGTTACGGGAAGGACCGCTCCGGCAGCCTCATCTACCTGCACGACACCCTGGAAGACATCAAGAAGGCCAACAACAGTCAAGAGTGCCTCATCCCTGTCCACGTGGATGGAGATGGCCACTGCCTTGTCCACGCAGTCTCGCGGGCACTTGTTGGCAGGGAGCTGTTCTGGCACGCTCTGCGAGAGAATCTAAAGAAGCATTTTGAGGAGAATCTTAGTCACTATAAGGCACTTTTCCATGACTTTATTGATGCGGCGGAGTGGGAAGACATTATCAATGAATGTGACCCTTTGTTTGTTCCTCCAGAAGGTGTGCCAATGGGCCTTAGGAATATTCACATCTTTGGTCTGGCCAATGTGCTTCACCGGCCTATCATCCTGTTAGACTCTTTGAGTGGAATGCGAAGTTCTGGAGATTATTCAGCGACGTTCCTCCCTGGTCTGATACCCCTGGAAAAATGCATGGGAAAAGATGGCATGTTGAACAAGCCCATCTGCATTGCGTGGAGTAGCTCAGGACGTAACCATTATATTCCTCTAGTTGGAATAAAAGGTGCTGCTTTACCTAAGCTGCCTAGGAAGCTACTTCCTAAAGCCTGGGGAGTTCCTCAAGACCTCATCAAAAAGTACATTATGTTAGAGGAGGACGGTGGTTGTATTATTGGAGGAGACAGAAGCTTGCAGGATAAGTACTTGATGAGGCTCGTTGCTGCAATGGAGGAGGTTTTCATGAGTAAACACGGTATCCACCCCAGTCTTGTAGCTGATGTGCATCAGTATTTCTACAGAAGGACTGGTGTAATAGGGGTCCAGCCCGAAGAGGTCACTGCAGCTGCCAAAAAAGCAGTGATGGACAACCGCCTTCACAGGTGCCTCATCTGCGGGGCTCTTTCAGAGCATCACGTTCCCCCCGAGTGGCTGGCTCCTGGGGGGAAGCTGTACAACCTGGCAAAAAGTACCCATGGCCAGCTAAGGCCTGACAAAAATTACAGTTTTCCCCTGAACAGTTTGGTGTGTTCTTACAACCCTGCGAAGGATGTGCTGGTACCAGACTATGGCCTGAGCAATTTGACTGTTTGTAACTGGTGTCATGGTAATTTAATGCGCCGCGTCAGAGAAGATGGGTCTGTTCTGTATATTGATGGAGACAGAACTAATACTCGGTCTACAGGTGGCAAATGCGGCTGTGGATTCAAGCACTACTGGGAAGGTAAAGAATATGACAATCTGCCTGAAGCTTTTCCTATTACCCTAGAGTGGGGTGGAAGAGTAGTGAGAGAGACGGTCTACTGGTTCCAGTATGAAAGTGACACATCTCTGAACAGCAATGTGTATGATGTTGCCATGAAACTTGTTACCAAGCACTTTCCTGGTGAATTTGGTAGCGAGATTCTTGTTCAGAAAGTTGTCAACACAATATTGCATCAAACTGCCAAAAAGAACCCTGATGACTATACCCCTGTAAATATCGATGGTGCTCATGCCCAAAGAGCTGATGATGTACAGCAAGGACAAGAGTTAGAGTCTCAACTTCCAACCAAAATTATTTTGACTGGACAGAAGACAAAAACTTTGCACAAGGAGGAGTTGAATATGAGCAAAGCTGAAAGAACTATTCAGCAGAACATTGCGGATCAGGCTTCCGTGATGCAGAAACGGAAAAGTGAGAAATTGAAACAAGAGCATAAAGGGCAGCCCAGAACTGCTTCTCCTGGGGCTGTTCGTGAGGGGCCATCGTCTGCGCCTGCCACACCAACAAAAAGCCCCTATTCTCCAACGTCTACAAAAGAAAAGAAAATTCGAATAACCACCAATGATGGGAGGCAGTCGATGCTTACCCTGAAGTGCACCACCACCTTCTTGGAGCTACAGGAAGGCATAGCAAGAGAATTTAATATTCCTCCCTATTTGCAATGTATTCGCTATGGCTTTCCTCCAAAAGAGCTTCTGCCTCCGAAAGAAGGCATGGAAAATGAGCCTGTTCCTTTGCAGCACGGTGACAGGATTGCAATAGAAATTCTCAAGGGTAAGGAGGAAGGCAGGCAGGCGGCTTCGGTGCACTCGGCCCATGCTGGGAAGCATGAGGATGTTGCTGTGACCAGTAAAATCTCATCAAAGGATCTGCAAGAGCAAGTCGATAAGGAGATGTATTCACTCTGTCTTCTGGCAACACTCATGGGTAAGGCTGACTTCATGTTATACTTTGAAATTGTGTTTTTAAGTAGAAGATAACATTTTACAAACTGTAGTTACATACATATGTTCTTTTCTGTAATGATGGAATAGGTTAGTTCCTTCATTAGGAGAACATTTAACATGCTGTCAGTGACTTGTAAAAATGTGTATAGGAGGTATATGAGATACTTGTTCTTTCTTTGCTATAAAGTCCTCTTTTAAAAATTGCTGTTTGGAAGTGGTTGCATTGCCTCTGCTGTCCTGTCTCTCCACTTGTTTTTCCTGTTTCTCCTTAGGTACCTATCTGGAGTGTATGTGTGAGAGCTACATGCTCTCTTTTTTCCTTTACCTCCTTCAGGTATCGGGAAATAAATTCATAGCCGTGATGAGAAGGGGATGCTGAGTTGGCTGCTCATTGGAAGTTTGAGGACCAAATTTTCACCTTAGTAGTAGGATGAAATCCTAGCATTTCTCTCCATAGGCAGTTGTGTTGGTTTAAGCAAATCAATATGACATTGTCCCCTTATCTACTAATTTTAAGTGAAGATTTGCTCTTTTTAAAGAGCTAGAAAAAGTATTATTTCAGAATGTAAGCAGAGGAGAAACTGAAACTTTAGGATCTGAATCCTAAAGGTGGGCATAGGGTTCAAAAGCTATACTTACAAGTTATCGGTCACGTAAATCTTAACTGTTAATAATTCAAGACCAAAGGACTTTTCTCAGGTGCCTGTGGTTTTTATTTCCTTTTTGAACGCAGGGAACCTAGACCTTCATTTGTGTACTTTCTTCATCAGGTTTCACAGTTCTTGCTGCTTCCTGGGAGGAAGTAAAACAGTAATTATCATACATTCAGCTCTATGAACCATGTTTACAGGCTGGGTTCTTTTTGTGGGAGCCTTCTCTTGCTGGAGGGATTTGGTGTGGCTAAAGCATGTGATGTTTCAGAAACGAAACAATTACGTAATCACAGAGTGGTATGTCAGAAGTTCATCAGGCAGAACTTTGATTCTTTTACAAGCATGATTGTGTACTCCTGTGTCACTTGCAAGATAAGGTGCTGAATCACTACTCACCTCATCACACTGACATTTACACCCCAGTTCCAAAGTGCAGGAAACGGTTAGGTTCAAAAGTTGTCTTAATTTTGAGATGAAGCTTGAAAGAATGCTTTCTGTCTGCAGGAAATACTGCTGAAAGTATAGTTACTTGCTTAAAAAAACTTTAATGTGCTTTAAAAGTATCTTGGTTACTTCAGCATTAAGGTGTGCCATTATTTTACAGATACTTATCCATAAACTGTGAGCTGATCTTGTATGTAAGAATCAGTTTTTGTCTTTGCCTCTCACTGCTTGCTGTTAGATTCTACTTTCAGAGCACAGGTTAGACTAGAATTTACCTCACCCTTCTCTGATTGCATCCATTTTGCATTACTAATAGATGTAAAAGTGGCAGCAAGGGATAAACCAACCAGCTATAAAACCTTATGCAGCAACTGAATAAGATGCTATTATTGTATCATCGCTTTTCTCACTGGGTCTTCATTTTCCTTTAAAAATATTTGTGGGGAAAATGTAGTTATTTGACTGTTTACAATTATGATTTTTCAGCACGTTGACAAACTGTGAGAAACTTCCTAAGTCGTTGCACTTTCTTAAGAGTCTTGGAGTGACAGTTCCTTAAGGTGGTATATTCAGCCTTTTTGGGACTAGAAGCATTAGCGTTTCCCAATGACATTTCTGTACTGCTGCAAAGTTCTGAGAGTCAGCTTTGTAACTTTGTTCTGCTAAAAACATTCGTGTAATACAGTCATATTAGAATGTGTAGAGAGGAGATGCTGTTGAAATAGCTCGCTGGGCCAGACTCAATTTTATTTCCCCCAATGCCCACAGTGAAAGTGTGTCTTCAAACATCCATAACTTTTCATTCTGGATGCTTAAAAGCTTTTCTTTCATACAGAGTCTCCTATAGGCTGAAACACTTCTTTTATATTTCAGTTACTAAGATTTTTCTTTTCTGGTCTCAGCAGTTAACTTATTAGAATTTTAGATCACAGTCTTTAATTTTTTCTGTGTATAATTTTAAAATAAGCCTTGGGAAATTAGATACTGGGATTTCTCAACTGCTTAATATATTATGCACAATTTTTTGTAAATCTTTCTCTTCTTTTTGTTAAGCTCAAGATACAGAATTCTATAGGGAAAAGACTAAAGGAATTGTAATTTTACATTAACATATTTAAAGTGTTATATTTTAAAAGAGATTTAATTGCATCCATGCAGAGGCACTCTGGATACATGTAAGCCAAGTATGATGAGTCGGTTTTGATTGGTTTTTCATTGATGAATTCATCAGTACACAAAAATCAAAATAGCCAGGTTTAAGTTAAATGTATTAATTGATACCAGGATTTTCTTGGAATTGAACAACTCGTTTTTAAGCCAACTTGTTCTTAAAACCTATGTTTGTCAGCTGAGTTTTTGATTCGTTTTGCACTTCTGTGTGTTCTCTCTGCTGTATGAAGTGACAGTCTTGGGCTTACTGCAGGTGCAGACTAACCTACACCACCAGAAGAGGCATATTTGTGGGTAGGATACTTTTGATTTGTTGTCATGCCTTAGTGTTCTGGAGTTGGAGTCTGGTCTAAGGAAGTGTGTACTGAAGTTGGAACAGTGCAGAGAACATAATCTCTTTGATAAATGCAGTGTCTTGAGGCCTCGAGTTTTTAACTAAATGATCATCCAAATTAACTTATGACTATAAACATCTTGCTGCCATGGCAAATAAAACCAAAACAAATGATAAAACCCAATTAACAACAAAAATGTGCAAACCTCAAATGTAGTTTAGTTGAGTCACACATACTAGTTCCTCTGATCTGGGAAAGTCCAGTTGTAATTGTGGGGGTTTTTGGACTTCCAATGGGAGATCTCTATCAAAACAGCATTATTAGTTTGTATTTCTTTCAGTGGCTGATGCTTTTGTTTTGTGAGCCCTGCTCTTCATGCTTTCCTGCATGTAGTCCTTGTTAGTGTTGCATAAAACGCTGTCTAAACAGTGGTGCTTCCCTTGTGCAAAGCTTGAAAAATCATGCTCACATCAAATAGGGAATCTTCCCTTGAAAAATGTCACTAATGCTGAAAACTGGACTTCTTCTAAAAGCCTGGTGGTTGTCTTGTGGAAGGAAAGGGGGCCCTTCAAATAATAGTGGATTGTTTGATGCAGCAGTAAAGGAGTCCTTAGTACAGGGTCAGCCACTGTTTGGCTGCTGGCTGCAGCCTCTTTTTGGGGGGACTGACAGCTGTGTTCTGTTACTTATCAGTGTAGTGGCTATTTTGATTCCTGTGGGCAGTGTTTAAACCATCAGGAAGACTCGGAAGAGCAGAGATGCTCTGGAGCCATTGTGTATAGGGATGTGCATTTCAAATTGTAAATGAGAATAAAGACACAGGTAGCAGTGACCCAAGACCTCCTTCTTCAGTAGATCATGGAAAATAAGAAAGAAGAGTAGTTGGTTTATTACCTGGATGTTCTTGCTAGGAAGTGAAGGCCAAATTTGTGACCTTGACATGCAAATGAATGCAGTGAGCCTGAGCATACATGGTTTGAGGGGAATGCATTCAAAATTAATCAGATTATGTAGGCCTCCTGTCTTTAAAATGTCTAAAGACAGAATATGATGAATGTGCACTGTACCTTTGTAGAGAGAATGGGGACCTGAATGAGGGGAGGTGAGCGACAGAATCATGGTAGGGGAAACAGATGAGCAGGGAAGCATAGGGAGTCCCATGCCTCCCGTGTCTGTCCGGGGTTGGAAGCAAAAGCTGGAGAGTGGCTTGAAGGATTTCAAAATGTAATGTAGCATATAATGCTGCTGTCACAAGGGTGAAACATTTTCTTACCTGCGGCAGGTGGGACAGGAGAATAGCCACAGTTACCTTGTGGGATATGCAGTAAATAATTCAAGGAGCAATATAGATGTGCCATATATTCAGTATGTGAAAGCTATTAAAAATAGCTTTTTACCTTTGTTTTGCTCATAACAGCAAGCAAAGAAATATTGCTGGCTAATATTTTGCAGTCTCACACATTCCAGCTATATCTATTCTAAGTAGTTAATACATCCAGTTAACTTTAGTTGAAGATTTACATTCTCCAATCTTCATAGAAATTTGAGAGATGTGGTTATTGAGATTTTATTGCCTAAAGAAGGGGGCAAGTTCTATTTAAAATATCTCAATAATGTTTGATGTAAAGTGAGAAAAGCAATTTTTTTCTGAAAACATGCATGCAGAGTAGTTAGTTGCTCCTGCATGAGTGGAATGGAATTTATCAGTACTTTCTGTTTGCAGTACTTTGACAGCTGCATCACATGTCACTTCTCTGAAGCAGGTAAGTGGTTAGCAAAATAAGGAAATGGGTATAGGCAAAAATGCAGATCTGAACTGATTGAGCAGGTGCTGTTCCGTCACTGATACTCTGTCACTGTAACCAAATTTTTCCCTTCTTTATATTCCTTTCCTCTCAGAGTCTAGGTTCGTTGTTTTTCTTTCTCTCAGCATTGTTTAAAGTTGTCACATTTCAATGCCATTTTTGGCATCTTTGAAAAATGCCAGTTACACAGGACTGCTGGAGCCTCATTGTCGGTATTTTGTTTCTAACTCTCAAGAAAAGCAAGGTGCAGACACAGCTTCTATGCAGCTGCATGTGTGGATGTTTGTGTCTCAGCTGCAGTATAAAGTCTGCTCTATGGCAGCTGTGAAATTAATCTTTGAAAAGGTGTAGGGATACAGAATTAAGGTTTTAATGAGCAAGGGTATATGCTTGAATTTTGGAAGCGTGTTAGCGATTTCCTAGTTTAATGTTGAAAACATGGGTAGGAAGGGAAGGGAAACTGGTGTTTAGGGCCTGGCAAAGAACCAAGAGCTGCAGCCTGGATCAAATCAAATTTGGGAACCTCTGTACTAGAACATGTAGGATATCTGACTGCAGACAGTGGTATGTTTTTCTGAAAGTTTTTCAATGTCTTTGGCTCCTATTCTGTGAATTTCAATAAAAATTCAAATTCTTAATTGCATAGAAGAAAGCGAGGACTCAGTTTTTGATTCAAGGAGTTACATTTTCAGCCATTAATATAATATTAAAGTACAAGTGTTTAATGATTGTGTTTGATTTTTACAGGAGAAGATGTTTGGTCTTATGCAAAGGGGCTTCCTCAGTTGTTCCAGCAGGGTGGAGTATTCTACAGCATAATGAAGAAAACAACAGGTATTTTGGGGTTTTTTTATCCCTTCCTTACTCTGTTTTCAAATCCTGAAAATTGTAAATTGGTATTGAGTCACTTGTAGACATAAATACATTTTTATTTTATTAATCTGGTACATTTTTGTTCTTATAATATTGTAGAACTCCTTATGCTCCCTCAGACAGCCTAAGACACTAGGCAATCTGCCTAAGCTTACTTCATTGAACTTAAAACTCTTATTTTCTGAAATTTTTGCTTCCTGAATTTTACAACTTTTGTTTTTTTTTGTCAAAATGACCAAAATAAGTCAACCGGTTTTTTTAAAACACTTTCTCCCTGTAAAGATCAAACAAAGAGAAAATAATGCACTTGTTGCTGTTATGCTTTAAAACGCTTACTGGATAAGAAGTTATCTTTCTAGTGTGCTTCTTCGTAGATATTTTATACGGGGCGCTGCAAGGTTTAAATTTAAATGGTTGGTTAAATTTTTCTTTCATATTCCTACAGTTGTTCAAAAGCAAAGCTATCCATCCCCTTCTTGCCTTGATGAATGTCACATCTTGTGTTCTGTGCAGAATAACCAAGCTAGCAGTTAGAGTATATTTGATTTTCAGGTGGCTTTACACATACTGCCTACAGAGATTAGCATCTGTTTCTTTAGAGAAAAAAGTACTAATCAATTATCTACTCTCCTTTAAAGTTTATTTTTTTGTTGAAATGTTTCCATTCATACTTTAGCTCTTGTTGTTTCATCTATTATAAAGATTTCTTTTCTTCTTCCTTACTGTTTGATTTATTCTTTGTAGTTATTTCAACTTTACTTATTTCTGGAAACAGACATTTTACTATGTAATTTCTGTTGTTTTTGCAGTGTTTAAAATGTGTGGTATATTCAGTTCCCACTACCTCTCACTGAATTATTAGCCTGGATAATAGAATTAGTGTGCAAATGATTGTAGCAGTTCTGTTTCCTTTTAGTTTTCTTTCTTATATCATGCTTGTATAGACCAGTGTAATGTTTGTGGCCAGTGAATTAGCTTATACAGTGCCCACTGGAAAGGGCATTTTAAACCAATTAATGACTAGCCAGAGTTGAGAACTTGAAGTGAATCCATGGGATTTTAACCCAGCTGATCATTAACTTGCAGAAAATGCCTGACTTAAAAGTAATTTTTGCGAACTGACAATGTCAGAATTTAGGCTGTGGGAAATGATATTCTGTATTTGACCATTATTGCATTTCTACGTGTGCAGGTGTTACACAGTGTGCAACAATCTTTCCACTTAAAGAAGCTCCCTACCTATTTGTAATATTTTAGTTAATGTAATAATGCAGCTATTATACTGAACCTTTGGAACAAAGCTTTCTATGCAGTGTAGGGACTATTAATCGATTGACATTTGATTTAATAGATACAGTTTAAGATCTTACTTTGAGATTTCAGAATTGCAGTTTGAGAGGCAGTTTTGGTCTATCACAGGAATTGTTACAGCTCCCTCTTTTGCAAATGAAGGTTGAGCTGGTAAATTATGTACTTAAAATATGTTCTTCAGACCAAGACAGGTAGGTGTTTGAGGCTAAGTTTTGTTCTGTGTTTTGCCTGTTTTGTTATTGGCTTCCATGAATATGTAAAGAAGGAGCTACATGTCTGAAGCTCTCAAAATAAAATTCTTATTTGTAGATGCTCTGCAATTGTGCAAGTGTGAATCAGAAGCTGTGGAGGACAAGGGAGGTTGGTCAGTTGGTTCATCAGTATGAAAACAGTTTAATAACATTTCAAATTTTCAAATGGCCTTTTTTACTGACACCCAGAATACTCGCTTTTAGTGCATTGTATTTGATAACGCTCAAACAGAATTTACTTGTTATTTTTCTTCCCTTCTGAATAATTTCTGGTGATTTTATTTAAGAATTTTAAGAATCTGAGGAAAAATCCCAAAAATTTACCTATTCCTGGCACCTTTTAAACAGTGTTGTTTTTATTGTAGCTCTCCTTGCATAGCTGATGGAACTAAAGTGGAGAGAGTTGCAGCCAAGTGTTCATCTGCAAATAGCTTTTAACTTACAGGAAGGCATCATTGCTGAAGTGATACCTTACTGCTTTTACCACAGCCTGTATGGGACAGAGTTGAAAGAGTTATTTTGTGTTCTATGACGGTAAACTGTTAAAAAAAAAGTCCATTTTTGACACATAGAAGCTTCAGAACTTAAACTTATCTAGTGAACTTTCTGTTTTAACAGATTGGTCAAATTTTAAGTAGGACAGTGAAACAAACAGCAGATCAAGAATATTATGCTTTATGTTTGTTTTGTAAAGGTTAATAGTTATAATCTCCAGGACTACTAAACATAGTAAGCTTGAAAAATTTTTGTTTATCTGGCAACACTTCCTCTCTGAGAAAGAAGACAAAACAGCAAATATGAAATTCCTCAGGCTTAGCAACTGTTACTCTGAAATTCTGCTACAGTTCTGACTAATGTGGAAGTGGTCTTAAATAGTACTTCTTCAGGCAGTGTTTTGAAATGTGCTCCTTGGCATTTTTCTGATTTTGATTTTTATTTGGTTGATTTTGTCTAGTTCTGGGGTAGGAATGTGGGGTGGTGGTAGTGATGGGGTTTGGCTTGGTTTGTGTTACTGCAGGTGTATACTACTAAACTTCTGTTGTGTTACAACTGCAAGTTGCAGTGAGGTGTTTATTTTATCTAGTTATTTTGTCTCTTCATTAGAGTCATCACAGAAGGCAGCAGCTGCATCTTAGCAGTATACTGTGGTTGCTGTCGTATGGCACAAAAGCCTAATATATTTCTCCCGCAGTAGTAACTTCCAGTGTTTGTTTTTACATACTTGGTGCAGTAAATTTAAATACAATAATTGCTGTGTGTTCAGAGCACACCTTAAAATATGTTAACACTTTGAATAACATTTTCTATCTTTATAGGTTTGGCTGATGGCAAGCACTGCACTTTTCCACATCTGCCTGGTAAAAACTTTGTGTACAATGCAGCAGAAGACAGATTAGAGCTGTGTGTGGATGCTGCTGGGCACTTTCCGATTGGTCCTGATGTTGAAGAGCTGGTTAAAGAGGCCTTAAGTCAAGTGCGAGCTGAAGCTACTTCAAGAAGCAGGGAAGCAAGTCCTTCACACGGAATGCTGAAGCTGGGTAGTGGTGGAGTAGTGAAAAAGAAATCTGAACAACTACATAACATAACTGCATTTCAAGGAAAGGGCCATTCCCTAGGAACTGCATCTAGTAGTCAACAACATGATCAAAGAGCCAGGGAAACACCACTTTTAAGAAAGCATAGCACAGAAACAGACTTCAGTCCTGCTAAAGTTGAGCCTTCTGTATTCACAGCTGCTTCTGGTAACAGTGAGCTTATCCGAATTGCTCCGGGAGTTGTGACAATGAGAGACAGCAGGCAGCTTGACCCCACTTTGATTGAGGCACAGAGAAAAAAGTTGCAGGAAATGGTCTCTTCTATTCAGGCTTCAATGGATAGACATTTGCGGGATCAGAATACAGAGCAGTCAGCATCAGTTGATGTATCTCAAAGAAAAGTAGAGGCAGTGAGTTCAACTGCTAAAACTGGGAGCTTTCAGGCTGGCTTACCCGAATCGTTTTCTGCACCAGGTGGTACTGAACACTTGAATACTGAATCAACTGATGGTAACATGGTGAATTCTGTGGGAACAACATTCCCTGCAAGGTCTAAAGCACAAAAGGGAAATTCTGTTGAGGAGCTTGAGGAGATGGATAGTCAAGATGCAGGAATCACTAATGCAACTGAGCCAATGGATCACTCTTGATAGGTTAAAATCTAATAAGGGTAGAAGAAATTACCGTTCAAATGTAATGTTTATTGGCTGGGCCACACAAAGTGAGTAGTTACTAAATCTTGTATGTATGTCAAAGATTATATCATCTTATTCAGTGCATGATAAGCGTGTGATTGGCAATAGCTTTCAATATTATCATACTGCTGCCCAGGCTGGCTCTGTTACCTGTAAATTAGTTATTAGGAAATGCACTGAGATGAATATCTGCTGTACATGTGGGTTCTTGAAAATTCTTTGTAATTTTTAATTCATTAAAAGTCTTAAAATTTAAGCCCACGTAAGGTTCTTACCATGCTAGTTTAAGGTTGCTGGAAAGGCTAGAACAGGCAAAACTAGAAACATGACAAACTTAATTCTGTTCCAGGTACTTAATTCCAGTAAAAAAATGGACTATAAACAGAAATTATACATAAATTTCAAAAAGCAACTGAAACTAAACTTCTGCTAAATTTGATAATGTAGCAAATACAGTACTTTTAATTACATTGTGCTGGCACTTCCCCTGATTTAATAACTTTTTTCATTCATATGCCTCTCAGAAATCTTGGAATTAGTGTAACTTTAGTAAACTCTAATTTCTCCATATTGTCAGTTTAAGAAAGTTGGTAAAAAGGTTACTTAGCATATAATGAAGATAAAGTGAATGTGGTTACTCATGGCTGTCTGAGCAAACACAACCGTTTTGGTGCTCTGTTAGTGAGTGACAGCACGTCTTTATCTCCTCCCAAATACTTGAGCTAGTCAGGTGTGCAACTTTTAAGACAATTACCAGAGAGAAGTTGGCAATTGCAAGAAACAACAAATTATTGGTGGCAAACCCATTTCTTTTAAAAGACTTTGATTACTAGCATTGGTTAGAAATGGCAAAAATTAAATAACAGCTGTCCTCTAAAGAGCAAATTAACAATTTATTGGAAGGAAATTACTCTAACATACATTATCCTAAAGTGTTTGGGGATAATTGAGCTTTTAGAAGCTCACTGTTTACTCTGTGGGAACAAGGAAGACATGCTGTTTCAGCGTCCATAAAAACTACCAACCTCTCTCAGCCTCACTTCAGTTTGTGATGCAGATTTCCCTGCATCAGTGATAATTATAACTGGTATCCACTTAAGTAGCGTGTTCATCAGACCTGTAGTGCTAGTTTTTAACTGGCAGCCATTGTGCTTGCTCCCTGAGGATGGAATATGTTTCTGATACTGCACTTTGCTTCCTATCTTCATAGTCAGATTTAAATGCACTATTGTTGCTTCCTCTCATGTTAAAATAACACTGAATGGATGAAAGATGCTAAATACAGCTTCAAATTAATTAAGAACATTTAAATACTGAAGTCTGTGTTCGTGCACATGTGGGTTTTTACCAGTTCACAAATGTGGTTTGTGTTGTATATGTTTGTATTCAGAAAAGTCACCTCACTTTTTACATTTCTAATCACTTAAACTGTTCTGAGCATGATACAATGTCCCATGAGGAAGGATTTATTTTTGTATGTAAAACTGAAATGAAGCAAGTCACTTAAAGAATAGCCCCTCTCTTTTGTCAAATTAAATTAAAATGCCTCTATTGGTTAACTTTTTATGTAGATGGAATAAATACTTTGTTACTTAGTACACTACTTAGAAGTAAAAAATAAGAAACACCTTTTCACAAATAAATGAAAAATGTTAAGATCTCAAGTTGCTACACGGTAAGTTAGCAATTTGAAAGCTTGGAATGTATGAAGAAGTAGTTGGCTCACCAGAATTGACCTTGCTGATGCACTGATTAACTGGCAGGGCTTATTCAGTGAGAAACAGGATGCACATGCAGCAGCTGGAAGCCTGCCATGACTTCTGAAAACCTTTAGTCTCCCATGAATCAGTCTAGCTGGCTGAAGGCTACATCTATATAGAAAATGTTGAGCAGGGGCTTGTGCTTTGTTACAGTGTGAGACTTAGAAAAGTAGCAGTGCCTGTTCCTGGGAAGGAGTTTAAATCAGGAGAGGTTGAGGGGTAGGAATCTTCTGGATCTCTTGCAGTTTAGACCAGGTAACCATCACTTTGACAGCTTTAACCTTTTCTTTAGAAAAAGAAGTCTTCCTTGGCTGAAAAAAATTATGGGCAGTGTATATGAGAGAAATTTAAGTTAGAAATTAATTGAAATATTTATTGCACAACATCCTTAGTTCAAAGAAAAATGATTACTTCTTTCATGCCTTTCTGGTAAGACTACAGAAGTTTGTGTGCCTTTTACTGTGTAAAGAGGAAGGCTTGGTTTACTTTTGACATACTTCCCATTTCAGCAGTAATTTGACATTTTCCTTCTTAACTAAATAGAAAGAGAAACAGATAATAGCCCTGTTTGACTTACCCTTAGTGTCATCTTGGGCCCACTAAAGTCATGTAGATCAGAACCCTCCAGTTCCTAAAACAAGATGATCTCAAAGGAATGGTAAAATGGTGTCAATCGCAAGATCTACTGGTGTGAGGTCCTCTGGTGTAAATCAGGATTGTTTATATTTCTTTGCAGTGTTTTATTTCATGTAGCTTTCTCATGCATTTAATATCAGTGGTTTTGAGAAAGATGGCATTTGATACTCTGAAGTGAAGCTAAACTTCATCTACATGCTGGTGAGATGTGTGACTGTACAGGAGAAGTGAAATAAAGAACACCAAAGTGCAAGTTGGAACAGATGTTTCATTTGGTTGTTAGCAGTGGGGTGTAAATGTCAGACAAATCTGTGTGCCTGTTTTAGGAGCACCCATGTGCTTCTTAGATTTCTCTGTTAGTCAGGAAAATGGTGATGGGGTACAAGGGCAGGGAATACATTCGCTTATGTGGATTTGAAGACGTGTCAGTGGGACTTCTCAAATGTCAAGGATGTCCTTTTCTCAAAAAATAAAAGCAACCAACACCAATCCCTGCTACTGAAATGCCTGTGGAAAGAGGCTGTGGTTCTAAATTCTTTTTGAGTACTCACCTTGATTCCTTTCTTGTCTAAAGGCCAACCATCTTCTACACTGTGTCTTTTGTCAAAGAAGACACATTATTAGCAAATTCTAAACTTTACTATGGCTTAGTATGTATAACCTGAAGGAAAGATGATTACTGAAAATACAGGCCTCATACAAAAATAAAAAGAGAGTTGAACTAGGCTGCTGCTGAGGATATGGGAAACCTCAGGAGAACAGATCAGTTTCCCAGGAAAATGCAAGACTTTTACTACTTCAAATGGCTGGCTGCTTAGTAAGGTTGATTTTTTGATAGTGCTGTTTCTCATATTTTTTTCCAAATGAAATCAAAGAAGTATATTTGGAGTGTCTTCCCTGTTGTGGTCACAAAACAGCAATGGGTATTGTTGGCTTTGTGAGTCCCATATAGTTCAGTAGTGTTCTGCTGGCTACAAAATGTGAGCTGGACGTTGCCTCGGACAGAAGGCTCCAGCAGCGTCCCTGAGGCACAGGGCCATGGGGCTGTGTGCTAACAGCCCTCTACAGTGGGCATGCTTTCAAGACCAAAATACTTAATTTACAGTCTCTCATAGAGTAGAATCTGTTGTCACTGTCACAAAGTTAGCAGAGTTGCTTGCTACTTTTTCAATGTGCTGAAACTGCCTGGTAATAAAATTCACAGTATGCTTACAGTTGGGAGAGCAATGCTCGATCTGAATTGTACAGAAAACGAAGGATTTAAGAAGATGCCACTGTTATCTCTACGTTGGTTTGGCTCCCATTTTCAAAAATCAGAATCTCTATGCTTTTGTAAAATAATAATATGAATGCAAAGTTGATCCTTTTGTTAACCACAACAGTGAGTGGTTTCTTTGTTTTGCATGTGGATATCAGTTTAGCTTCATGAAGAAGTTGCTTAAGATCTCTGGAGTGCAGGATTCCCTCTGAGCCCTTATGCCTGTGGTTGAGCAATAAAAGTTTGAAACAAGAGTAGTATTTTCAGAATTATTTTATGTTTAATGAGGATTATTGCCAAGAAATGAAAGAGTGCACTTTTAGGAGGGAACGCTATTTAAAATGTATAAATAGGAATTTCAACAGTGTATATATTTAGAAAAAAAAAAAACTTTTTAAAAAGTAAGTGCTTTACATGTTGAATTAAAAATAAATTAGCATAGAAGCTATACCATCTTCACAGTACTGGCTGTTATCCAGCAAGGTTTGGTTTGTTTTATTTGTGATTGCTGTACTGATTATATTTGATTTTTTTATCTGTAATGTAACAATAGTGTATTATAACAGTATATAGTGTACTATACTACACTTCACTGTACAGTATTTGGAATTTTATTTGATTGCTATATTAAAACTATAAGTTAAAACATCTGTTTTTGTTTTATAAGGTGCAACTTTTATCTAGCCTTTCACACATCAGCTTGTTTACTTAACACTGATTTGGCTACAAAACTGAGCGAGTGGAGAATATATTAACTTCTGCATTCTGCATATAAATTGCGTTATACTTGCATACATGAATACTTGTACAGAAGTTGAAAAACTGGTACAACTCCGAAAAGTAAAATCTGATGTCATCCATTTTCCTTTAGTAATGGTACTGTTTAAAAGGAACTTTTTGGAAAGGAAAGTTCTTGAAGGAAAAGTGGATTTTTTGACCTTGTACCTGTTGTGAATATTTCTTTAAACACATAGGACCTTTGAATTTGAGAGGTTTCTAAACAATATGTTTTTCATGTATTTGAGACCAGAATCTAAGATCTGAATTTCTTTTCCAAAATTATCACCAAGAGGATGCAGAAAAATGCTGACCAAGTCAAATATGATATTTAAGATACCTTGCAATCTGTGATTTGAAACGTTGGTCAAAATGTATTCAGAGCAAAATTTTAATGTGTGCATGTAATAGTCAAGTATGAATAGTATAATTTGGAAGAACTAGGCTTTTGAAAATTTAGCAATACTCAAAGATGAACACATTGACAGCTTCTTAACTTATTTCTGTGCTTTTCCCACTAGCTACACGTGGTACTTTGTTTCAAAAATTGGCTTAATAAAAACTTTTAAGCCTAAAAAGAAGCCATAAAACCCATCTGCAAAACCTTGTGTTAGTTCTTCCTGTATTTACTGAAAGGCTCTAATTCCAAGTGTGCTAGCATTAAGGCATTCTTGAAAATGATGGGTGTAAATACACAGAGTTAATTTTGATTGCATGTCGTATCATGAAGAATTGAAAATTATCCTTTGGAAGATTTGTATTTCAAAAGCCTGAATACTTAATGCTAAGCTATAAATTTGCTCATCTTTATTAATGCAGTGTTCATAACCAGTGCCAAACCCAGCACTGAATGTATGAAGCAACAATGTTAAGTGTGTTTTCAAAGTGTTTTCATTTTACTTCTGCTATTAATTGTACAGCCTTAATATCTGTCTAAATCTTTATTTTAGATTAGTTTGGTTTAGGTTGTTTGTTGTTGTTGTATGTTTGGTTGGGTTTTTTTCTTCTTATGTATGTCCATAGTAAATCTGTTCTAACATCCCTGCAAACCCGCAGCTTCTTTTCAGAACAAGACTTTTCAAAGTGCAATCTTATCCCTAGGACCAGAGTGAAAGTGAACCTTGGCTATTCATTAGCATGTGTAGTGAGTTCTGGAAGGTGCTTTTGGTATTACAGAGTCAATTCAAACACCCGTATTGACAGCAGAAGTGAATCAAAACTGTGTTGCTTTGCTTGATGAGGAGGCTTTGATACATGTTGGCTTCTACTGATGTTTTGAGTATTTATTACTCAAAAATAGATTAATAAAAGTAGGTGTTTGGATCAAGAGTAGGCTTGATGGCCAAGCTGACATTACAGAAACCCAGTTGCCACAACTGGTCTGAAATGGATTGTTTGGTTTTAAATTATTAAATTGATGTACACTGGGTGATTCTGAACATTTTTTAATACCATCAAAGACATTAGGCTTCAGTGTAAGCATGAGTTCTATTGCAGTAACTTGCAGGTGCATTAAGAGGCTTCAGAAAGGAATGTTATTCTGTATTTTATTAATGAAAAACGTTGATTATGAGGTAGATGCACAGACTTGTATTTGGATTTTATGCACCTCTATTTTTGAAAGACTACCTAATTTTGTTTCCTGCTGGAAATAACACTTCTGGTGGCTTATCTTGCTGGTAGCAAATCTAATTTCCCTTCTGAAGTGATTCTGTGGATCTGTACTGGGTCTGTACTGTTTGGAAACTTGTATTGAATAAGTGAGGAATGAAAAGAAAAATGGCAGATGGAAGGAAGTTACCAGAAATTAGAAGAAGGTTTAGAAGGTGCTATGGTTGTTATTAGTCAACAATTTGTGGAGGCTGGCTGTGTGAAATACACAGTCATTTCTTACAAATGCCTTTCTTTAAGGCATGGTTCAAGCAACTTTCACAAGAAGAAAACTTGATTTTATAGGCTATTTTGTCAAATCAATATATAAGCTTTTCTTTAAAATGAAACTTTCAGATAGTCACCTTGTTGTGTAAACATAGTGATACCTGCCAGATGCTACCTCCTAATCCTAAATTATCCTTTTCCACATGCATTTCTGCAGCCTCTGCAAATCCTCAGGAAGTCTCTTCTGATGTTGGGCTACCTTTCCTGTTTGCTTTTCATCTGTCACTTGGGCTTTTATTCTGAATCATTTTTACTATGGATGTTTCTGTAAGCTTATTGTCCTCTATACTGCTGCTCTTAAAGTCAGAGGCAAAAAATGAGCCCATTTCATAAAAATTAGACTGATGGAAATGAAAGCCTTGTTGCAAACACAGAAACCTTGTATGGCACAGAAGGACATGAAGGGAGATTCCTAGAGAGAGTAGGGGACTTGTCAGCATATTCAGGAGAGGGAAGATACATAAGGATTTATAAATGTTTCTAAAAATTGACCTAGTAGTTCTGTAAGTCAACCATGTTTTGTGTTGTTTCACCTCTATGGTGTTTCATCTCCATGCTGGAACTTCAGAAGCTGCAGTGTCTCACTCTGAGTCTGGGGATTTCCCTGAGATCCATCTCTCCTTTTTCCTAGGAGCAGAAACTGCCAGAATCATACTTTCCAACCTAGTGGGTGAGACCTCACCAGTTGTTGCCCCATGATGGTGTAGGTTTTGTGGCAGCAAGAAAAGAGCCAAAACACACAGAAAAGGCAAGGGCCTAACTTAAAAGTATGGGGAATGAAATAACTCCTATTATTTGCGTGCTCAACTCTGCTCAAGTGTTGCTCAGTACATACCCAAATCCTACATCTGAACATTGCACATGCGAGAATACTACCTTTTTCCCCACTATGTCTTTCTCAAATAAGGTATTTCTTGGCTTTCTGAGACAGATGCTGGAAATAGTAATTATTTTTGCAGACAGCAGAAGGGATGCAGGAAATAAAGGTCAAGAGTACCTGCTTCTTTATGCTTTCAGAATAAGAAAAGTCAAGGCATGGTACAGTGGAAGAAACTAAATGGCAGTATTGATTTCTTTGCTTCCTCTGTTTCTCCTAACTTTAACTACTTCTTTACCCTGCCACATTCACCAACATTTTTGGGGGGGTTTGTTTTTTTCCATGCATTTGAAGTCAGCTGGGACAGCCCATTCCTTTTGTAGTTTTGAAACATTGAACTCTTTCAGGTCTCTATTAAGCCAGCAGCCCAAAAATTCCCAGATATCTATTGTCCACTGGGAAAGTAATTTTTATTTAATGTTTTGTATCTTTCCAACCCTAATTCTGAGGTTCCATGTTCGAAACTCATAAACTTGAATCCTTTCACAAACTTGATAAATACTTTTGCAATAACAAAGAACCTTTCATGGACACTCATTTCTGGATGCAGACATGGAGCCTGGATGGAGGTGTGCAGTCTTGTGTCTGTAAGCACCCTTTGGTCTCTCTTCTTCCCTCCTGCTGGAATTCTGCAAGGCATGGGAACAACACTGTCCTGGAAAAAGAGGTAAATTACAGTTGTGCAAGCAGCGGAGGTGAGCACCTTTTGGACTGCTAGTGATACTGGCAGATTTGCCTCTGTGACTCCTGTTTTTGTAATCAGGAGTCTGTTAGGAGTCTTTTTGTTAGTTTGGAAAGTCAGGGATCAGGACACTATTGTTTTTATAAAGTAGTTTTGGGGTAGAATGTCAAGCCAGTGCTTTTTTGTCTATTACCAGGATACTACTGAACTTGGGCTGCTTGCCTGAATCTAGCTTAGGATGCTGCTGGAACACTGTTACTGCTGCTTGACCATTTGGTTTACTCAACCTGGCTCTGAGTGCTCTAGTCCCTTTCATTAGAATTAATTGTTTACTCTGAGGGTTGACAAAAACCTAAGGATTAAGTTCACCTCTCTTGCCTTTGTAGCGATGACTTACTAGGATGTAATTCCAAAACAGCATGGGAAAATACGTATTGTAACACCTGATTAATAGGTGACTTCCAAATGTTCTCTTTGGTCTCCAAAACTATGTTTGTGAAAGAAGTAAATCCCATTAAAAAAAAAAAAAATTGAGAAATTAGTAAAGCTTGTTAGCTGGGATTAATATTATAATTAATCTTGCAGTGGTATAATTATTAATTATTGGGAGAGTTGATAGCAAGATGATAGGTAATGTCTGAGTGTAAGTTTAGGAATATTTTCTCCCCCTTTGATTGATCAAGGTTGTTCCACTTCTAGCCCCTAAAAACGTAATGTTTGCCTTGATAGTGCCTCATACAAATTAATACCCATGCCACTGAAACCATAGGTGATGAGTTGTCAAATGAAATTTCTCTCTTCAAAGGAATACTGTCAATCAGTGCAGCTGCCACTGTACTTGCATAGCAGATGAGGTGAGACTTAGGACTTGATTTCGAAGTGACAGCATCCATCTGAGCTGTGCACTGACGCCACTTCATTGCACTGTGCACAAGAGGACCCTTGTGGATACCAGTGTCAGTCTCTGGCAGGGCTGCTTTATTGTTTCTGAGCCTGGGAACCTCAGTTGTTTTTTTCAGTCCAAGGCTCAATCCCAAGGCCACCTCAGAATTCTTTCAAGTAGTTGTGCAGCCTCCTTGATAAGGTGATACAGGCTGCTTTGGAAACGTGCAAGATGTTTTGTGTGCATAATTGTCATGGAAGTTAATGCATGAGCATAAACTCTAAGCCCATCAGATACACCAAATAATTTTGGTGGCTTTGTGATATAGTGGCCTTTTAGTTTTACATTTCCACCCTCCCTGCACTAGCATGAATAATGTCAATACAGTAAAGCAAAATTCATGAAATCACCAAGTGCATGCAATTCTTCTGTGTCAGAGCATAGGCTAATTGAGTTAGGCAGAGGTAACAGCACTTTTCCTCCTCTCCAAAAGGCTATACGTATAAATACGTTGAGTCAAAGTGCACAGAACTTGCTAGCTCTTATGGGTGAAGTGCCTGTTCCTGTATGACTTAAAATCTTAGGAAAATGTGAGAATCATCTAGAGAGAATTCCAGCAAAATCAGGTGATTTTCAGCAGCCATGAATAGAATATTGCCTTTCAGAAACTTTGATACCAAACTCAACTAAAGAGTCCTAAGGTAGTAGGGAAGTAGCAAAGTGCTGCTGTGATTCAAAGTCCATGAGTTAGGAGTGATTGTGACATTTGCCTCATTCTGACATCCTGAACCCGCAGCAATGTCTTTGCACCTGGTCATGTTCTTCAGGTGTAGGCTGGAAACCAGCTCTCCTTTGTCACAAGGGAGTCTTGGGTAGGACAACAGAAGGCAGAAAGCACAGTGGGACTTCGATATTGCTGGCTGGTGAGAGTCCTACCAAAAGTCTGTCAAGATTGAGCCTGGTGGCTTGTGGGCCATGACAGCCCTGATGGGATAGGAGGGGACAGTCCCTGAAAATGGTGCCATTTGGGGGAGATGTTCCATATTCCACTACAGTGACAGATGGTCAGTTTGCTCCTTCTTTCATAGGGATGCTCTTAAATGAACAATTGGAAGAAATAACTTACTGTAAGGTGTCTGAAGAGAGAAGTAGACCTCTGGCTTGTTTTTGTGAAGTAGTTACTAGAAGCTGAGAAGAGACAGAGAGTGGGAATGCATCTGCAAACTTTTTTTTTTTTTGTCATGTAGGACCACAAGAAACTCCAAACACTAGACCTTATCGCACAGGATAATAACAGGGTTAAAAAAGAAAAAGAAAGTGAGGTGTGTAGTTACTGATGTACTACAAGGAGAATGTTTACTGGATGCCATAATAAACTGCATCTTTAGGTTATTATTCTTTTTAACAAAGGACAATCAGTACTTATTAATTTAGCAGTTTGTCTCAGCTAATGCTTTCAGGTTCTATTTCCTGCAAATTAGGAACGGTTACTGTGGGAATATACAAGAAAGTATCTATTTCGACAACAATACTTCTTACTTCAGGCTCCTTTCACTTTGAATTAAATATAAATGAGTGCTAAAAGATGCCATTTCATACCGTATGAAGCTGAAGGCACAAATTCTGTCTCAGGGTAGGTTTTATTACGTTTTGATTATGGCTTTTGTAGTTCTCAAAGACTCGTCTCAGAGCTTTGATGTAGAGAAACTTGCTGCGTTGTCATCTCTGGGTACTAAAAGCGCATCACAGGGAAGACAGGTTGGTGCTGAATGCCTATTAGCAAGCAGCAGACAAAGACTACAAATAAAAACCCCAGCGATTTTTTTTTTCCTCCGTGAAAAATGCAACGATGCGAGTTCACCCGTGTAACAGCAGGTGTGTGATGCGTGTGAAGCTGGTTTGGGTGGGTTTTTCCCCTGCAATCCCCACGTACCCGCGCAGGCGGCGCTGCGAGCCCGGCCTTCCGGGGGGCACCGCGGGGGGAAAGACGCATGGGGCTGCGGGGATGGGCAGGGAACACGCATGGGGCTGCGGGGATGGGCAGGGAACGGGCAGGGAACACGCATGGGGCTGCGGGGATGGGCAGGGAACGGGCAGGAACACGCATGGGGCTGCGGGGATGGGCGGGGAACACGCATGGGGCTGCGGGGATGGGCGGGGAACTGGCAGGGAACACGCATGGGGCTGCGGGGATGGGCAGGGAACGGACAGGGAACACGCATGGGACTGCGGGGATGGGCAGACTCCATATGGGGCTTCGTTTATACAAGTAACGTCTGTGAATTCTGCCCTGGTGCACAACAAACTCTCTGGGAGCCAGTAGTGTGCCCTGGCGGCCAAGAGGGTCAATGGTGTTCCGCGCTGCTTTAGGAAGAACAGTGACAGCAGGTCGAGGGCAGTGATCCTGCCCTTCTACTCAGTCCTGATGAGGCCTCACCTGCAGTACTGTGTCCACTTCTGGGCTCCTCAGGACAAGAGAGACACGGAGCTCCTGCAGCAGGTCTAGTGGAGGGCAACCAATATTATTAAAGTACTGGAGGATCTCTTTAAATACAATTTAAAGCATAACTGGAGCATCTCATGTACTGACAGCCCAAGGGGGAATGGCTTCAAACTGAAAGAGAGTAGGTTTAGAATAGTTATTAGGAAAAAGTTCTATACTGTGGTGGTGATGAGGGACGGGCACTGTTACCTAGAGGAGTTATGGATGCCCCATCCCTGAAAGTGTTCAAGGCCAGGCTGGATAGGGCTTTGAGCAACCTGGTCCAGTGGAAGGTGCCCCTGCCTGTGGCAGAGGTTTGGAACTACATGATCTTTAAGGTTCCTTCTAACCCAAACCATTCTATGATTCCCAGCTAAAGACTTGTCTAGAGGAATACTTAGAGCACCCAGAGGTTCTGCTCGAGTGTAGCTTATACTTTATGCTGGTGATAGTGTCAGAAGGTCATTGCCACTATGATGATGGTGATCAAATTTCCCTAAATAAACAATTGAAAAAAATGTATTTGTAACAAGAAACTATATGCTGTTTGGTGATTTGTTTTGACCATTAAAGTAAAAATCACGTTCCATTCAATAAGGGAAAAACTGATGATTGGACTCTCTGATGGATATGAGCACCCCAGAACCGACTTGCTGTGGGTGAGCACCTTTAAATACTGCCCTTACCCTTCTGGTTTGTTTTTTTTTTCCTTTTTTTTGCTGTACATCTGCCAACCCATGTCTTTATGGTAGGTGCTCCCATCCTGTTTCCCTAGGAGCTCTGCAGCCACATGAAGTTGTGGTGCCACGTTTCTACCTGAAAGAAGGTTGTAGCAAGGAGGCAGTTGGCCTCTTCTCCCAGGCAACTAGTGACAGGACGAGAGGAGTCTATTTCACCAGAGGAGAAATAGCCTGGACATTAGAATTTTTTCCGCAGCAGGAGTGATTAGGCATCGGAACGCAGTGCCGAGGGAGGTGGTGGAGTCACCGTCCCTGGAGGTGTGTAAGGAAAGGCTGGATGTGGCACTTGGTGCCGTGGTCTAGCTGACCTGGTGGTGTTCAGTCATAGCACGAACTCGATGACCTCAGAGGTCTTTTCCAACCTAAATGATTCTGTGATTCTCTTTGGGGCGACCTTTTCTCAACAGCGCAGTGTCTGGAGCAGGTGCCCTGTAACGCAGCGATGGTTGGGTGTGACGAGACCCGCGCTGCTCGCTCCGCAGGCACCTGAGGGCACGGCAGGGCAGCGGGAAGCGGTGCCTTCGCCCCCGGGCCGGGCCGCGGGGGTCCCGAGAGCGCCGCAGCCCTGCGGGGGCCGGCCCGGAGCGGTCGGGCCCGGCAGGCCCCGGTCCCGAGCGGGACTCCGCACTCCGACGCTTTGCGGGGAGGGGGTCTCGGCACACATCGCGGCGGGGCCGAAGCCTTTGTGCCGCGCGGCGGAGCACACTGCCAGCTCCCTTCGATAGCTCAGCTGGTAGAGCGGAGGACTGTAGAGGCGCGGCCCGCGGGAATCCTTAGGTCGCTGGTTCGATTCCGGCTCGAAGGAGGCGTTCCCTTTTGCCGCGCGGGACGGCCCCGCAGTTGCTTTTGCCGGGGCGCGGGAGGCGCGGCCGTTGGGGCGGGCG